>CM076665.1:11705000-12305000 GCA_038496675.1 Rachycentron canadum
CAGTAACAGCTGGCGGAGCAGCAGTTGCTGGGCTGCTGTCCTGCAGAGTGGAGCCATGTGTTGGCCATTACTTGACTGACCAGTTAAAGTGCTATACTGGTTCCTCTTTCACTGGCAGATGATTTTTTTTGCATTTTTGTCTGGTCTTAGGCACTTTGGTCAGTGCTATGCTTAATTACAGTGTGTTCTCTGACTCAAGTTCCTCTTTCCCTCTTTGTTTTAAACACACAAAAACCTCATCTTGTCATCTTCATACTTGTGATCTATGGGGCTCCTTGGGCAGGTTTTTCATATTTTATTCAATTTAATTCAATTCAATCAAAAATGCATTTATTGTGGATTTGATTTAATCTTGGTTTATTTGTTGTTACCTTTTCATCTTGTAACTTGCCTTAGTTTTCTGTGGTAATGGTCTGTAAGTCATTCAACATTATGTTGAGCACAAAACAAATTCATAAATAACCTAAGATTTGGAAAATATGTGGATTTCTAAGTTGAAAAATATGTGACAACTGCTGTGAAATTAAGAAAAAAAATGGTGCTGAGCTCTAGCTTACTAAATGGTTCTGCTCTTATCTCAGAAATGAAGGAATCATTCTTATTGTGAAACCACAGCATTTTCTCTTTCTGTAGCCTGTAGATTTATGGCTTCAAAAAATGAGGTAATATAAAGTGAACACTGCAACTACTTGTGGCAATGTCCCAGTTCATCAGCTGTATGCAGTAATTTATGTTGTCAGCTACACAGTTTCCTCACTTTGTGACTCTGGTCAGACATGGAATATGGAGAGAAACAGATGTAGGAATTGTGCTGGAGAGGAAAATCAGTTTTGTTATATTAAGTAATTTACTATTTTTAAGCAAGATTATCAGGTTTAACATTAATGTTTGACTTTCCGCTCTTAATCTTGACCAGCCAACCAGCTGTTTGGTAGCAGGAAGGTATTTCCCCCCATGATATTGTAAAATGTGTTAAAAGTTACTCAGATTTGGTAACTGTTACTGTTTCCCACATCAACTGCAGTTATAAGACAAAAGCACAGGTTTGGGTTTCAAGCTTCAAACAACATGACAAACTGACCCAAATACTGTGCATCACATTAAACACCATGATCTGACCAGTAGATTTACTCCACATTGGTTGCCAGTAACAGAATGTCTGCTTATGTTATGATTTAAACAACCCCCTTCAGATGGGGTTGCCAATCCTAAGGCAGATGTGACACATTTTCAGTCCATGTTCCTTCACATCCAGCTGTAGCTGGAGTGGAATCTCATTTGACCACACACTCACTCAGTCCCCCAGACCCCCCCCCCAACCAGAGTAAAGCCTTGCATTTTAGTGTAAGCCCTTTTGCGAGCCAGCCAGACCACTTGGTGTGGCTTTTGGTACATTACATAAGTTATTTCTGCACTTGAGCCCTACTCCCTCCCAAACAGCAGACATAAGAAGGGAATGAGTAAGGATTAGTTGGAGTGATTTTTGGAAACCTCGTTCTCAGTCAAATTGGAGGTTTCCCCTGCTGTGTGAGCAGTATAGAAATGCACCATTTCTGTCCATGTCGAGTGAATGTAAGCTCTGTCAAGCGCAAACATTGCTGAGGATTCATCCGACCTCCTCGTTGTAAGGTCGGCTAAGGGCAGCTCGGGCCATGCCCAATCTGTAAAAACATGTCTTCGGCTCAATGGAACTTAGTCCAGTGTTCTCTGGTTTGTTTTCAACCACTCTAATTGCAGTTCACTCAAATGTGTGAGCAATATAGTGGCTTTAAATGTTTTGGATATGGGCAGCAGTTGAGGGGGAAGTGCAGATGTGTCGATCCAGCCAGATGCTAAAATGAATAAGTGTGTACTTGGATCATCCAGTTTGAATAGGTTTAGTCTAATTCAGTCATTATGGAAAATATTCTAATTCCAGCCTGATGTGGTGGCATTTACAAATGTGGGTGTTATACACAGATGTGCTGAGTCGTGTTTCAAAATCTATCTGTTTTAGATTTTCTACATTTGTTCTTTAATTGAAAGACAATTATGATTATGATAGTGAACATATGTAGAGATGTTTGCCAGCATCTGTGTCTTCTCGTGTGAAACCTGCACACGTCTGAACTGAATTCCAGGAATGTGTGTGTGTGTGTGTGTGTGTGTGTGTGTGTGTGTGTGTGTGTGTGTGTGTGTGTGTGTGTGTGTGTGTGTGTGTGAGGTTCTCACACTCTTGGGGAGACAGCAGGAGCTCGGTGTGGATTTTTCTCTGGGGCAGCTGTGTTACAGGTCAGTGACCCATATAGCTATATGTCTGACCCTATATTTAACCTGAACTCCGTCATGGCATTCATCTTTGGATTCTTACCACTTATACTTACACATCAGATCACACATGACTTTGGACAGTGCAGCATAGCTATGGACAATGATGATCACAGTTTGTAATAAAAATTAATATCTTTATTATTAGCAGCAAAATTGGACTATTAGCCTGTCCTTGCCTCTTGCCTTTCAACATCTTAACAATATTCAATGATAATTCATTTTAATCTTTTCATATTGGAAGCTAAAACTTAATTTTAATCATCATACCCCACAGGTTACATGTTCTGCTTCAGGTAGTATACACTTTCAGAGAACATTTGTCAGTGTTTGCATGATTGGTAGTAAATAACTTTTCATAATCATTTTCTTTTTTTTCTTTTTCTTTTTTACAGAAATCACAGCTAAATACCAAGGTATCATCACCTTATTTTAGCAACCCCATTACAGTTATCCCTTGTTAACCTATTTGACCTTGTAAGAGGACAGTCTACCAATAACAAGTGCACCTGTGCTGTATATCTGAAGGGACCATGACCTCTTGACCTGAGGCCAACCCACTACCTGCCCTCTGGCCTTGTGGGTAGTGGTGTTGATGGATGTTCTCACACTGGATGTGGCAGACTGCTTATTACCAGTGGAGGATAATGTAGGAGAAAGGACAGGAGAGAGATGGTGAGATATAGGCAGTAGAGGTGCTTACAATGTGGGGGGGTAGCTGGCTTATAAAAGCACTCAAAATGCTGATGAAATGCTGAATCACTATCAAATACCACAGCATAGGTAGATATTATGGCTTTGTATAGTAGGTCATTCGACCTTACCTCTGATAAATACTGTCATATTGAAATATTAGTATATCTATTCATGTTCCCTTCTACATTCTGACCCCATTCCTACAAGACAAAACCAGATATGGACATTTGGAGCTTTACTTAAATCCAGACATCAAATCTAGCTGTGACTGTTGTAGACCATGTGCGCTTCACACATCTGTCATACTAGCAGGTAGTATCAAACTACTTAGTGCATTTTCAAGTAATTAGATATAACCATTTAGTAGCTAAACCAATTTAACGTTTCACAACTCAGTCCTCTGTGGAGGTCTTGTGGTTGTGTTGGTAAATGATGAAAACAGTGTAATTAGTGTTTAAGAGTGGGCAGCCTGGGGGAGCAGGGGGCTGTTGACCTCTGTAAACCAGTCAGACTCTTCTAAAAGAGCAGGAGTTTTCTGGTCTTGATTGGTGAACAATAGATGGTTCCAGTTGTCTGTGAATTGACTTTGTCAGGACTCCAGCGAACCTTTTGTCTTTTGGAAAGAGCTTCGTGGCTTTTTGGAAAATTTACCTTGATTGCCTAGAAGTCAGTAATTAGGTCCCCCTGTTTATTTTATTTGAAAACGAAGTTTCTTTGTAGAAGAATGTGAAGCTGTGACATTTCCAGGGACAAAGGTGGAAACGTTTTTGTTGCGGGTGAAGTTTGAGAAGACAATGGACGACTCCCTGCTGCTGAGGGGATGACTTCCCCAGATAGAGGACTAACTCAGCATGCAGGTGCTCCTCTCTCTCCATTTAGTACTATACATATCCATGGTTACCATTGTCCTTTTCCCAAAGCCTTCCGCTTCAGCTTCCCCCTCCTCACGCACACAAACAGAAACCAATGTGAAATGTACTCGCAGGACGCAGGAGAGTTTATATACACACAAACATGTAAACACACATGTACCTGCCCAAACAATAGATACTGTCCCAACTTGAACCCAGCATGTCTGTTGCATTGTTCAAGAACTGGATACACACACACACAGACACACACACACACACACACACACACACACACACACACACACACACACACTTCTGCCGAGTAGTAATAATCCCCATTGATGGGCAGTGGGCTGTGAGAGTCTGACCAGTGTGCATGCTGGGCTTAGGCAAAACCTGAACATTCACAGCCACACATGTCCACAGACACACCCCCACACACACATTTGTTCTGTTTGTGTGTCCTCTTCATTCACACATAACTATCATACATGTACCTGCATGTAAAATGCCAACAATGTATGTCACTGTGAAAACACCCCCTGCTGTGATGTTATGATGCTATTATGTGTGTAGGTCTGCATGACTGTACACCCCCTGATGTTGTTTTCTGTGTGACCTGGATGACCCACTCTGTCTATGTATTTATGGATGTAGGGCAACAGCAGTGTTAAGTGCAATTTAGGCACAGACAGAATACATTGGCTTGCCCAGTAGTGTGTTTGTGTACGTGGTTTGTCCATTATGTTCTGTGTGTGTGGGTGTGTGAGTGAGTGCAGTGGTTTGGTTTTGTAATCAGCTTGTGTGTTGGCTGACTCACCGAGCTGTGGAAATGATAACCATCAGTAATGGCTGTTTTAGCCTCTGGCTTTCTGCTCAGTCTTTGGCAAGGTAACACACACACACACACACCTGCGCACACACCACACACACATACTCAGTCTGTCCCAAAATTGTAATGGATTTATGAGTACTTGTGTGTACTTATAGGGTATTTACACTGGTCTGTCTGTGTTGTGTGGTGCAGGTGTTAGCCACCACCAGAGGGAGACATTTGCCTTTTTTACTAGGGAACTACTTTTTACCTTTCAAATTTTTTTATTCTCTTTTTTTTAAATGCAATTAAACATCTCAATTTCCATCTGGGGGCTGAGCTTTTATTAGCTAAGGTGATTAGCTACTATCAGTGCTATTATCCAGTCTTAGGTTTTGTCCCATCCAATCCTCTACTGGTCTGGTCTACTGGAGTGTATAATTAAATTTAGCCTACCTTACGGACAAACTGATTAATTTTCATATACACTCACACACACCCTCACCTAGTGAGGTTTTTACTGCTCGTGACTGACTCTCTGTGTTTGCTTATCTCTTGCTCCTGCTTATCTGGTATCTGCTGTACTCACATCTGTCTGTGTTTCGCTGTCAGGTATTACCTCTTGTTCCATCTGTGTCTCACTCTGTGCTATTCTACAACTTTGACTCCAATTAAATTCATCAAAGGTTTAAAACATGTCTTTCGTCCACTTCAAAGCATTATTGTGCATATGTTTTCAACTGGCTCTGTGCTTTAGAAGACCAATCAAAGGAGAGAAAACCTGAGGCGATAGGTTGATATTTGGCCCACATGCCGCTTTAGTTTGCGTCATCCAAGTTAAGTTAACCAGCTGATACATAAGCCACAAGTCTTCTTGAACATCCACATATTTGAGCACTAGAGGTGATGTAGTTAATTGTCCACAGCCTGGTGTCCATCTGTGTTGTGTGTGTGTGTCTGTCACAATCAGGGGTGAGAGGCTGGAGGCTGGATAATCTGGGTTTATAGATTAGAACAGCAGCGTTGAGGAGCAGAGGAAAGAGGGAGGAGGAGCTGAGCAGAGAGGCCATGTGGACGCCACTGGACAATGTCACTGCTCTGTCTCATATTGATGGAGAGAGAGGAAGGAGGATGCTCTTAGATGCTGCAAACTTGTCTGAACACCCCTTCAGATGGACTGATGTTTCTAACCTCACCACCTGGGACATGAACTTACTTTTAAAGACAGGATGGCTTCTTGACTTTTTTTTTGGTCTTTTTTGCACAATTTGTGGTAGAAGTTTCTGGGTCATTGCAATGGACAAAAACATGCTCTAACCACAGGTATTTCCAATAAGGCACTGCCCTTTATTTTTACATCTTATTTTTGCATCTTTGGATTATTCTTGAAATTTCTTGCGGTCAATCGTGGGGGTCAGAATTCCTGTTTTCGCAAGCTGCCATGGTGCCCAACTGACAGTCATGTAGGATATTTTTATGCAAGATAATAAACTTTGTGCTGCAATTGGTCTTTGGAATATTTGTTCTGGAGACAAATCTTGTAATCTAACACTGTGCACAGCCTTCCTTTGTTAGGCCAATCAATGCAAGTCAATAGGATCCCCTGAGAGAGGGAGAGGAAGGACAAAAACAGAAGGAGGAGACAGAGGGGGATTGGGTCCCCTGTGGGTTGCAAAAACCTCCAAACCTCTCTCCTATGTTCTGAGAAAAAGAGGGGGAGGCCTATTGAGGTTTTGGGAGCAAGGGGGGAGGTCTCCTACACACACACACCCTTCACACTCACAACTCCATCCCAACACAAGTGGAAGGTCCAGAGACAGAGAGAGAGAGAGAGAGAGGGTTGTTCAAGAAAGAGGAGGAGTTGGGGGCTTGGGTCCTGGATAGAGCAGTGGAGGGTGGGTGGTGGGGTGGGTTAAGGTCTTAGCTGGCAATGATCACATACGTGCACTGCCTCTCCTCGGAGCCGGTGGTCAGCTGCTGGCACAGGGCCTGCTATGAGGACCCCCCCAGCGAGAAGCGAACTCTGTGCTCCTTCAAGCCCACCAACAAGATGGGGAACAGCCTCCAACCTGAGGCCTTCCCCAGCCCCAGGCCCACCAGGCCAGAGGGTTGCCTGCGCAAACGTCTGCTTTCGGTGTCAAAGGTCCACCAGAAACAAGACTCTCTCTGGACACCCAAACCGCTGCTTGGACCTGATGCCAAAGGCTCACCTGGGAAAACACAAACCTACCAAGACGGCAAAGGTACAGACTAGAAAGCAGAATGTATTCACTGTTGTTGGGTTTGTTAGGAGTTGTGGTCTCAGCATAAACAAACTGTTAGTTTGCCTCTGAGGTTTTAAGTGTCTAACTTTGGAGATTCATAGCTCCTATATACTCCAGACTGTTTTCAAGATTTGACAGTAGCTGTGTTCTCTTACATTAAAAGACAGAAGACGTCTTTGCTGATAGACCTTGTTATTAAAGGGTTTTTGTCTACAACTCCAGAGTCTCAGTAGCAGTCTCTATGAGCCTCTTAGTAAGACTTAGCAGACTTAACGTGACACCACATTGCTGTTTTGCTACAGTAATGATTGTGGTAATTTTCTTGGCTGGGAAACAGGCTCCTTCTTTTAAGTGCACTTAAGTCACCTCAACTGTTTGTGGGAGTTAATGATACGCTGTGTGTCACAGTGCCAGAGAGTCACGACACATGAAGTGGAAGCTTTTCTGAAGCTGGGCTTTGTCTCTTCCTATTAGGTGATTTCCATCCCCCTGAGTAACTGAGTGATCTGTGCCGTCTGTCTGTGTGTGTATGTGTGTGTGTGTGTGTGTGTATTTTGCTGGGCGTCCCATGTAGCATCAATGCAGATTGTGGCTTTGTGACCTTTGGCCTTTGGTGTAGTGGCGGAGGGTGCCGCATGCAGGAACTAGATGACCCTCAGAGAACATCTTTCATGAATACATGTCAATAATCCATAAATACACCACATGCCATACAACATTTAACACATTAATTATTGTTGAATATTGAGAAATTTCTTTTACCTCATGTTTGTGCAGCAATATTTAATTCCATTTATTTTCTACTCTGCTCAGGCATTTATCCACCCTCATCATTTCATCACAATCACCTTTTTGCGTATGCATGCTTGCATCCAGACCAGTCTTTATTGTCTTTTGGGACAGTAGGGCATCATAACTGCTCCCCTGGCTGGCCACCCTTGGGAACAAGACACAATAGCAAGCAGCTGGAGGTGATGGGCCAGGCCTTCGGCCAAGTGTAACAGAGCTGACAGTATGGGGGTGATAGAGTTGACACTGCTGGGGTTATAGAGGTGACCCACTTTCACCTCTGCCACTACATAAAGGAACCATCAGAGAGATATGAGACAGTGCTGAAGGACAAGACAGTGGCTGAATGAATTGCCTCTGACATGTGTCTGCATTTTTCTTCGATACTGCCATTCAACAAATAGAAATATAAAATGAAGCAGGGCAATTCAGGGTCTTCCTAACTTTTCAAAATTTTTTCTGTTATTGGCTCATTTTGAGTTGATGTCTGTCAATCCACTTACCTACTAACTACACTTTTGTTTGTACGCTTATCTAAAACCAAACCCTTATTCCTGTGCGCTTAGCGTAACAATTTGCTGCCAGACAAGCATGGCCTGCCTCACGCCTGCTTTGGCTAACATGCCGTGACAGTTCAAGATGTTGCCGCCATGAGTACAGTATTGTCTGGGCTCTGTAGGTTGAATCAACCTCCTCCCAGTCACTCTGTATTCATGCACTGCTGAACAGATGACCCCCTAGCTCACAAACACGCACAAATTGGAGTTTTGGCAAAAGGCATCCTTTGTGTATTTGTTATATGTATGCTGCTTCTCTCTGGTCATACTGTTTTGGGTTGTTTTTGCTCCCCCTATCTTCCTGTTTTCCACCCAAATCTTCAGTTCTCTAAATAAGTCTTAATTTTCTCACAGTAGAATGGAAATGGCATTACTTTTTCTTCTCCTCTCCTTCATTTTATACCAGTTTAGAGGTGGAGCAGCTGTTCCACCGGATCCTCCATAATCCTTTGGTGGGAAGGCAGGTTCTGTTATCGATTAATCAGTGCCAACAGCTCCCAAGGGAAGAGCACCTGAGGGAGGCCAGGCTTGTAGAGTAACTAGATGAGGCCAAATGAAATGGATTGGCTGCATTTAAGGGGGAAAGCACTGCTGAAAATCAGTTAGTTTAATATAATTGTGGCAGTGCAGGAGCAGCAGAGCCTCCATTTTTCTGCCACCTACTCTCATTCTTAAAATGATTTAGACATGAGACAAAATTTTTTCCCTGTTTCTTTTCTCCCTCCCCTCTATTAAACCAGTCTAGTTATTCTAAACAAATGCCCCAAGGCCCTAAAATCTGGTTTGATGTTAAGGTGACTGGTCAGTTAAGTAGTGAAGCTTGTCTCTTCTCTGACTCAGGGTTTTTAGAAGAGATGAAACACCATTCCTAAAAACACAAGATTCATTAGTTTGTCTTTCATGGCTCACAGTCATACACACTCTCAAACACAGATGAGTAAAGATAAGACACACTTAGTCCTGAATGTGCATAACCCCCCAGTTGCAGGTCTGAGATGGCAGAACAATGGAGTGGAGCGCATGACACACAGCTTAATGAGATGAAGAAAATAAGAGGACTTTCTCTCTCACACACACACACACACACACACACACACACACACACACACACACACACACACACACACTTTCGGGAATTGGGGGTCAGGGGTTTGCTCTGGTCATTCAACTGTAAAATGGGTTAAGGCTCTGTTTTCCTTCAAAGCAACTCTGTCTACTTCAATCTCTGTCTCTGTCTCAGGTTTTTTCATTGATTAAGTGTTGAACATGGTGCGTGTCTGTGTGAATGAGTCCATGTCTGCTCTACACATTCTGAATATAAAAGCTGCTGCAGCCTCGTCCTCCTTTCTTGTTCACGTCCCTTTAGACATTAATTTAAATAGAAAATATAGGAAGTGAAAGGTAATTAAGGGGTAATAGCTATCTCTGTATCTAACAGACGGAGACCTCTCAGCTTTTTAAAGTAATGGCTGGCTTGTGATTGGCTAAACTGGTGCTTCTCCATCATGTGTGACCAATGGCTAATGAAGCCACCACTGACATATATAGGGAGCAATTGAGTTTTCTAGAGTTATGGGTTGACTCTGTCTTTTTGTTCATTAATCCATTTCCATTTGTTTCCTGATATTTGCTGCTTACTTTCTACATTGGCTTGAGTTTGTGTTGCATTTGCTTTTTCTTTTTTTAGTCTAGGGCTTCATCATTTTGTCTCAAAAAAAAGGGGCAGGTTTTGTCCCACCAATACTCCCCCAAGTCGACCAGTTTGTGGCCTCTCTCCAAATTTGCATTTTTAGAATATTTGATTTTTTTTCTCGAGAAATGACTGAAATGGTTAATTGATTGAATTTGTTGCGGTTCATTTTTCAACTAAAGTCAGCTTTAGTTTACTCTTCTGTTCATTACAGACAAACCTCCAGCTTCATCTGCTTGTAAAAGTAAAACATACAGACACTATTTGTGCATTTGAGTAGTTTTTAGACTTTTTCAAGTCTCTCAATTCTCAAATTTCACATCAATTCACTTTATTTTAAAATGTTTTCACATAAGCCAGAGATGTTGATGGATCATTTTTACACCATAGAATATCATATATTTTGCCAATTATATTAAAATATGAGAATCGTATAAACTGGCTTTAGTTAAATCTCAATTTTGTCATTTAAATGAGATCAGATGGAGGCAACCAGTATTTGTATTTTCCAAGGAAGTGGTTTTGTCTTTCAGCAATAGTATGTTCTTTGCTTGACAAATTGTTTTAATAGATAATGTGCTCAGATTAATAGAGTGTGCCTGGGCACAGCTGGCTTTTCATTTGAGAGGCTGGAAGCGATGGAGGAGAGAGGAGAGGCGTGAATCAGGGAGAACAGTGTTTATTTCAGGAGGGATCAGGTGTAATAGAGCTACGTGGCCCCATATGTCCACCACTGAGTTTTACTTAATGGCTTGATTATCACATCAGGACATAACAGCCAGATAATCACTGGAATCTACAGAGACATCAATCCCCTCATTGACTAAATGTGTCAGAGGAGAGAAAGGCAGGGAGCTCTAAAACGGCAGAGGATTAGTTGGTTTAATAATGAAAATATCTCAATTACATTTCATAAAAATTGAAAAATAATTCTACTGTTTTATTTCTAAAACAAATGGAGTCACTCACTCAATGCACCTCCATTTAGTACAGTGTGTGCAGCTTGTTTTTGTTGACATAGGGAGCCTCCTGGAGGTTAGATTAATGTACTGCACCATGTGGCACCTGGACTCAGAAACAAGATAAATATGGCTTTTGATGGTTGTGACACATGCAGATCTTTTAGTTAGCAGGTCTCCTTCTCTTCTCTCATGTTCACTTTATAGTTCTCTGGTGGAGGAGGTAGGAGGAGGTATTTATTTGTATAGTGTCTTTTTAGGGTTTAATGCGATCAGATAAGTTGTGCAAGCATAATAATCAGTTGGCTATAATAGGATTGTGTCCGTGTTCTTGATGGTTTCTATGTCAGACATGTGCATGCAATCATGTGACACATCATTAACTATATAAACTTCATGCTTTCATGCATGTCGACAAAAACACGCCAATCTCTTTAATCATCATAAAAAATAAAAAGTTAGAAGCTAAAACAGTGGAAAAACAATTACACACTGAGTGCAGGAGTCTTAACACTCATAATGCCAACAGATCGTAAAAACAAATGCGATTTTGTTTTAGACTTAATCTGACCAGTGTTTGCTCCAGCAACAGCTTTTGCCCTCATCCTTGCCCTCAGTGAGTTCAGTAGTGGTCTTGATAATCTAATTGAAAAATCTAATTGTGCCGTAGTGCAGGATAAATGCGTTTAAGCGCTCCACGGCTGCTCCAGCCTCAGTCACAGCTCATTTCTATAATGAGCGCTGCTATTAGAGGGAACCTTTTTTCCCCACCTCATGCTGTTTAGAGTCTGGTCCTCTGAGGTTTTTGGCCCTGTTTGCCCTACTGACCAGTCTGCTCCTTGTCTGCCATACGGTTGCAGTCTTGACTTCTGCTGTGTGGTTCACAAATAGTGTGAACTCCCTTGTTACCTAAAGAGAACATCAAGAAAGAAAAGCTGCCTTTGGTTTATTTGGTAAGTGAGGTACAGTAAACTTGACTTGAAGTGTGCTAAAATGATGAGTCCATTATTAATCACAACTAATCAATTGATTTTTTGATATCTGAATAATCATTCAGTTCATTTACTGAGCCAAAATGACTTAGTTTCAGTTTATTTATTTATATATTGCTACTTTTTTAACATTAAATTTCTCTGATCCCATGTAGTCCAGAAACCCATCGCAAGACAAATTCATGTGACTGATTGAATAAATCAAGACAAATGTGATGACCACAAAAGAGAAACCTAGCTGCTGTGGCCACAACACTCTACTGCTCTACATAACAAATCTCACTCTCTAACTTGTCTCAACTTTTATCACTCCACCTGTCTTTATCAGGCGCAGACCCTCCACCATGTACCCCAGACTGAGTCTCCTTCTTCCTGCCTTCCCGGGGCCCTTTATGTCCCAATCAGCTGGAGTTTCCATTAAGCCTCAGAAAGCAAAGCTGAGCTTCTGAAAAGCTCATGTCCCCCCATAGAGTCTGATTATAAAAGGAGGGAGAGAAGGGAGGGAGAGGAGAGAAAGTGATTTTAAGAGCCTCTTTAAATCTGTCTCATTAATGAGTTGTCCTCACCATGGCAACGTCTCTTTTCAACTCCACATCTATAGATAGATTAGGGTTAAAGACAAAAAAGAAGGAAAAATGTAGAGAAAAGGAAGCTACTGCCATTTTCTTTGCTTGTGAAACCACAGGAGGGCATGACCTGGTGACAGATTTCACTCTAATTGTGTTTGTTTGTGGATGAAGCTAAGATCCTAGACTGTTGTTAACCTTTGTTAAAGAGCTATGCAGGATGACATTAGAAAACTGATTACATTTGTCTTAGTAGTTGCTCATTTTCACCACAAGGTGGCATTATAGTACAGACAAGCAGAGTGAATGAAGGCGCGGTGTTTCTAGTCTTCGGTCTCAAAGTTGATCATCTGTGAACCATCAATTTTTATCAATATAGAACTGACTTTACAACACACTGAAATGTGTGGGGCTAAATTAACATATTAATTGGATTATGATAATTTACAAATAGAATTAGGATTGAATTAATTGCCATCAGACACTATGCACCCATTTATCTACACCAAAAAAAGACACATGATGTGTAACAAGGAATTTAATTTAGAATAATGGTGGTCCTAAATTTTGGTAGAATTCGATCAGGGAGCTGGTTTTGTTTCCCCTGGGGCCCATTAAGAGAACGCACTCACTGCATCTAAGAGAGGTCTGCTCTCTCTATTAATGCCTCCCTCCTTCTATCCATTATTGCTCAGATGGGACAGAAGGGGGAGGGATGGAGAGACGGACAGGCAGAGGGAGGCGAGGTGCTGGTTTATTAAAGAAGGACGGGGGAATGGGGGGAGAGGGAGGGGTTAAGTGGATTTGGGGTCCTGCTTTTTCTCAGACAAGGTCTCAACATCGGATTATCAATAAAGGAACCAAGGTTTTAATACATGCCTGTGCACACACATACACACCACTTCAAAATGCCTCCCAGAGTCTGTTTGATCAGTCTGATGGCACCACCAATCACAGTTTTTTTTTTTTTTTTTTTACAGATGATACTGATCAACGTCATCCTGTGGGCACTAAGCCTTTCCTGAGACATATTTAACCCTCTCTGCCACACTCATTATAATAAAGTACATTACATTACATTGCAGTACATACATAGATACATACATATATTTATGCATAAGTGATGATTATACAACCACATGAGGAAAAATTTTACACTTTGAAAATGAAAAGTTTTTGACAAAGCACTGAATCGCTTCAGAAGCTGATGATAAACTCTTCTATCATATATCTCAATTTCCATAACGTGAAAACAATCAGGACTTTGCTTTCTCACTTACCATCTAACTGAGAGGAGATGTAAATTGGATCGATGTGATAGGCCTGTTGAACAGAGCCAGATGCACTGATGCGTTGTAATTCTGTTGGCTAATAACAGTAATCAATACCAGCCACCAGAACTCGCATCCGACTTTAAATCTAACCTTCCAGTTGTGCTACAACTCGAGGCTGATTGTCTCACTCACTCTATATTTGTGGCCATTGGGCAATTGGTTGTATTTCTGATTGTTGATTGGATGCTGTTACAACTCCCCCTCCCCTCCTCAAATGACCTACTGTTCTTTCTGATGAGAAGTGAGGAGCAATGTGGGAAATGGGTCAAATGCTGTGGTGTCAATTTTGCTCCAGTGGTGGAGAGATTGTAAATAACCACACATGCACACATTGTAGCTGATATGACTTTAACCCATTTCCCATCGGCATCCCTGAGTCTGCTCGATACACATTCGGCTCTCTTTCCTCTCTGGGATGCAGGCTCGCCCCAGGTGGCTTGTTGCTTTGTGCCCTTGAGCTACTGGAGGCACTTAACCTAAATTAGCTCAGTCTGTGTCTGTGATTCTCTGTTCAAATCAGACAAGACCCAGGGTCATGGTAACAGCAGAAGAAAGGCACAATTGTAAACCTTGCTCATGCTAATGTGTACATCTTTAGAGAATTAGGATTATTCATTACTTCTACCTTATGTTTTTTCACCTGTTCTGGTGTTAGAAGGTGTGGTGTTTTGCTGGCGATTGGGAATCAAACTAATGCTGCTGTCCTCCTGGTAAATCACTTTTAAAAGCAGTGACAGCTAAATGTGTTCATTGCAATATGCAGTGAAATATTGATGCTAATGAATTGATATACTTTAAGTAAATAAAATGATATTCCAGCTGCTGCCTATTGATTTCTGTCAGTATCCCAGCTTGGACATTATTCACATCACACTTTTAATTAAGCCAGTTGTGAGGTTTTTGTGTGAGGCTCTAAACTCTGGTGTTGCAAAAACACACACACACACACATCTGCACACAGTGGACCGCTAAAAGTGCACCACTCCACAGTGTGTCATATGTGTATGTTTGTGTCAGTTTTATGCCATTTTTTGTGTGAAGTTAATTAAACAATTGGATTAATGATTGTGTGCTGCTATGAACTAGGAAGAAAGAAATACACACACATATACACACATACACAAATTGGCCCATTAGAGAGATGAACAGACAGCCCTGGTGTTGAAATGTAGGTCAGGAAACCAGTGTGGCAGCCAACATAATGTGTGTGCAGGGATCCCTACATGGATGTGCACGCGTCCATGTGCATAATAACTTGTGTTGTTACATGCTTGTATGCATATAGACTATAGGCACATGCACTGTCTCCTAGCCTATATGTGCAAGAGCATGTGTGTGTGTCAAAAGCAGAGACAAAAACAAAGAGTATAGAGATGTAACACAGGCCTTTATTATTTACTTCATGGTCCAGATTATTACATGTGACAAAGTCTGTTATCTAAATGCAGTAGATTGTAGAAACAGCTGCAGGCACACATACACAATAACTTGTACACCCACAATCACGTAGAATGATGTCAGCCTGCCCTAAGTCATTATGACGCAAGGGACCAGTGGGTCATCTTATCAGCATCTCTAGGTTATGCACAAACTGGACCCACATACACAAAAACACACTAAGGCCTTGTGCTTATTGATGTGATGGGTCCTCGGAGGCTCCACTGGAGAGTGAGAAGGAGTCAATATGAGTGGAGACAATGTGGCTGGATGGTAATGGCTCCTAATGTAGTCTGTCTTTATGTTACACTACCAGTGGCTGCTTGGAGTTTTCCACTGGGAAATTATTTTTTGATAACATGTCGGTGTTACAGCTTCCTTGTCAGAATTTAGAACAGGCATCACTTCACTGAATAAGTAAATGGTAAGAAAACTGCTGAACTCATGGAAATGGTTGTTGTTTTAATGATGCTTAAATCAAGGTCAACACTGAATGACTTACCTGCTCCCTGTCCACAAAGCTGTTCAGCTATGGCACAACTCAAACATGGAGTGTCACACACATGCAAAAGGGATTTTTGATCACAGTTAAACAAATAATGATAGTTTTAAAAAATAATTATCCTCAGGGCACCCCGAATATCTGTACCAGATTTCATTTTACTCCATCCAATAGCTGTGGAGATCTTCTAGTCTGGCCTGAAGTGGTGGAATAAACTGTCCAACAAACCCATAGAGCAACGCTGCCAGTGCAGCTAAATAAATGTGTTTGTCCATTTGATTTTACTTACTTGAGCCAACCTAGACACCAGGAAAATATGCACTGAACGTTGTCCCGCCAACCTAAAAACTTTCCACTTTCCAATGGGCCAGTTTCTATTTCAGCTCATTGTCTTTGTCAACTTCATGGGGGGTTGACAAGTCACTGGGGTTAGATTGCAATAGATTTAAAACTGTGTTGCCAAGGAGGAAACGGACAGTTAGCTGCGAATTCATCCTGACTGGGACATAAAATGTATCACGTTAGCAACAACGCTGCCACCCTCTCTGAAGGCACCCGAGGTTCAGGCGTACAAATCAGCTTGCTCATAAAATATAACAGCGTTAAACTCCCTGTTCAACAGGCGTGTACGTTTTAAGAGTGACCCGCCTTTTATTGTGCTGTAGCTAACATTGGGCCATAAAAGTTTCCTTGTCGATGAATGTAGGAAGGAGTTATTTAAGGGTTCCACGCCTCCCTGTCAGTTTATGCTTTTCCAGCGGTTATTGCCAACAGTTGACCATGTCATTTTTTTAGGCTTTTCTTAACGGGTTCTTGCTTCACTACCATGCAGAGGCACGATGACATGCACCAATGTTTTTCAGTATAGACCAGACTCTGATGCAGTCTTGTCTGTCCACATGCTCAAACAGAGGTACATTGAATAACCTCGAGCTGTGTTCTGTGTCTTTCTTTCTCTTTTATCCCAGCTTGAATTTCAAAGGGGGTCAACAGGGAGCGCCCGGGTCAAATGCCAGGAGAGAGAAAATTAGGCATGACCGCCAAGCCTGCTGAGCCTTTCTGTGTATTTGTGTGTCTGTTTTCCTGTGTATAATATCTGTTTTCATTGATTTTCTATGGATGTGTTGAATCCACACTCTCTCTCTCTCTCTCTCTCTCTCTCTCTCTCTCTCTCTCTCTCTCTCTCTCTCTGTCTCTCTCTTTTGGTCTCTCTCTCTGTTTCTCGGTCTCTCTCTCTCTTTCTCTCTCACTTCATCTGCTGATCCTGACTTTTTTCTCCCAGCTGTCTTTATCTTGTCTCTCTCTTTCATTTCTTTTGTCCCTCTAAACGCTGCCTTTTCTGTCTTGCCTCACATCGCTACTCAGCAAAATGACTCTGCCCCAACCACATCAAAGAATCTTTCAACATTTTGTGGATTTAAACTTTGCTTCCCACCTCTTTCTTCTTGCCCTTGTTTGAAAGCCTTTGTGTAAAGTTTTGCTTTTGATACCATCTTCATTTTTCCTTACTGTTCCTAAGGCCACGTTAGCATTTTGTTGACCTTTTTCTCAAAGACATTCATACACATGCACACATATCAAGCTGTGGGAGAACAGCTACACGGTGTCGCCACATCAAGGCAAGGACATGCACAAGCTTGTGAAACAGAAAACACAAAGCATCGGGTCTGATTCTGTTAGTGATGGTGTGTGCATGCTCAGGGTGTAGCTTGCTGGGTCTCACCCGGACTTGGCGGGATTTCTCATGGATTACAAAGGAGGAGCATCTTATAGAGGGAGGCCCTCTACTTTTCATTGAGTAGAATAACCCAGCCTACACACAGACACACATGTACAAAATCCAGCAGCTTTCAATGCGAACTTGAACTCTCATAAAATCCCCCAGTCTAATGCTGAGTGCCTAGTGAAATTTTTCGCTCTTTGTGAGCCACTCCAGCATCACCCCTGTCAGTCTGACTTTTAACCACAACATATTATGCATGTAATAATGCCAAATACACAGTTGATGGGCTCATTGAAAACCACCAAAAACAAAAGCCATGTGGCCACGGACTTTTTCATGGTGTCTGCACTGACAGTATTGGCCCAACTGAGTCAAAGGATAAATGGAGCGTTGATGGGTGAACTGTGTGTATCTGAACGCCAATAATTCAACTTTAGAATGAGTCTGTGCACACTGCGATTAAGTGTGTGTGTGTGTGTGTGTGTGTGTGTGTGTGTGTGTGTGTGTGAAGGAATCCCAGCTGCTTCAATGGAGTAGGTCAGACGGAAAGACCAGAAGAGGGGTTGGGGGGAGGAGTTACCCAGTAACCTCTGTCTGCTGAACAGTCAGGAGTGTAGCAGAAGAAAGAAAAACAGAGAGAGATAGAGAAAGAGAAATGAGGCCTGAGAGGATGACAGCATGAGTTTTGTGTCATAAAAAGGTCATACAGCAAGTGCGGGAATTTATTGAGCTCTGTGTGTGTGTGTGTGTGTGTGTGTGTGTGTGTGTGTGAGCTGCACGGGAACTTTAGTCCATGCTAAAATCATTAGCACCAGAACAACACTTATCACAGCTTGTTTACTCAGCCGAGCCTCTCAGTCACCATGGCTTTAGTCTGTGTGTGTGTGTGTTTGAATGTGTTATGTTTGAGTGAGAGTTGGTGTTTATTCAGGAGGGAGTTTGAAGCTTAACTTCACTTTTAAACACCCATTTATGAGTGTTGCAAAGAGTTGGTCCTGTCTTCTGACCCATCTTTAGTGTTTGTCAACATCATCCTCAACATCTTTTCCATTTACTAGCTCTGCAATGATTGACACAACTTTCCTGTTAAGACTGATGGCTGTTGATGTCATATAGTAAATTTGTGTAACTTTATGTTTAAAATCAACACTTAAATAGCAATAACTGTATAATCTCTTGAAAAATTCCTGCATTTAAATATTGTGTATGATCATTAATGATACCATACCACATACCATCTCTCTCCTGCTCACTCTTCACTCATAGATTATTCATGCCTTACTCTGTACTCAGGGAGAGGACCAAAGCACTTGGATTCCCATTGACCCCTGATGCTATGCTTTCATTCACAGAGATATAGGGATGAAAGAAGGGGGGAGTATGTTTCTCTACATGCTTTAAATTATAGATTTTCATTCACAGAAAACAGTAGTGGGGGAGATGAAAGAGAAATATGATGTAGTTTCTTTAGTTATTCGTTTTCTTTAATCTTTGGTACATTTCCTGTGTCAACCATCCAAGTTCAAACTGTTTTCAGCCTTAGTGTAATGTTCGTATTTATTATTTTACACATTATTATTTAATACATCACCCTTAACTGTTAAAAGAAAAAAATGTGGCTTTTTGTGCATGGATTCAAACCAGTGAGACCCTTTTTAATTCCATCCTGCTGCTTTGCACGTTCCACAAAGCTTCACGCACTCATATGCAAAGTGTTTGTGCCTGCTCACATGTGAAACAAATACTTTACCCCATTTTCCTCTCCTCACATTTCCCTGCTTATCTCCACCTCGCAGGTTCTAAAGCTATGGAGGGGAAGGTGTGCAAGGTCAGAGTCTGAACAACAGAACATGTGAAAAGATAGAGATGGGGGGGTAAGAAGAGAGAGTAAAAATCAATACAGTCGAGATTACATTAGCAACCTTGAGAGTGGTTATGTCTAAAGGAAAGAGAAGAGTAGAAAAGGAACAGAAAAATTGGGGATAAATGGAGAAAGAGGAACGAGGGAGTGAGAGATTTGACGTTAGCGGATCAGGTAGAGTTGAGGGGTTTTAGAGGGTCAGCTTAGCTCTCTCCTCTTAAGTCCAATTAAGAAAATAAAAGCTGAGACCTGTCAGATGAAGGAGGAGGTGTGTGTGTATATGTGTGTTACTGTGTGTAGATGCCAGATTTAAGCGCTCTGGGAATTTGAACGGATGTCTAGCACTGATCAAAAGTGTGAGGCGTGTGTGTTCTGGGGATTGATCGACTGATAGAACTTGAGTACTGGAGGAATAAACTGGTATTAAAAAAAATTAAATAAATAAAAACTAGTGTGGTGTGTGTGTGACAGAGAGAGATATTGTGTAGCTGCCAAGCTAATAGGGAGATCCAAATGACAGGAGGGAGAGCAGGGGTCCCTCATCTGTCCCTCATCTTTATTATCACTCTGCCACCTTGAGTTTTAATTACAACGTCCAATTGAAAAAAAGACTTGTTAATTATTCACAGTGCCCCAATTTCTCTTTTTCCCTTCTCTTTCTGTCACTGCCGGTTCTATGAACACTCTGCTGGTCTTTTTACAAGAAGAGATAATTACATGTCTTGCCAAAGGGCCTAATACTAATGAACATGTGATTTTGTGTTTGAATGCAAATGATTTCCTGATCGTGTCATTAGTTTCAGCACTGATTAGAAAACTACACAATCGCAGCCATCTGAAATTGTCTCAAATAATTGCTTTTATTTTTTTCTTGCAAGAATTTAAGTGTTAGTATTTTCACGTCGCTATTTTCTATGCATGTTTTACCATATCTAACATTAAGGATTATGTCTAAGTTATAAAGCAAAGAGAAAAACAAATATTGCCTCAGTTTAGGTAATCGTTTAACTCTTCTGCTAACGCTCTTCCTCTGAGGTGCAAGCTTCATCTACAGAGTCTGCACGCTTCCCTCATATGTTGCTTAAATTATGAACAGATGAAAAATTGATGCTTTTTAGGTGGGGGGTATTACCGGGGGCTTCAATTCTTCAGTGGCTCAGCGGAAGGATGTATGGATGTACGACTGAATGGATATATCGTCCTAATCCTTGAGGTGGCCTAGATATGAAGCCCTCCTTCAGCGGATTGTGTTGTTGACCTGTCTGTTACACTGTGTGTGTGTGTGTGTGTGTGTGTGTGTGTGTGTGTGTGTGTGTGTGTGTGTGTGGACACTGTCCTGAGAATAATAGGCTCTTTAATGAACAATGCTGTTTGGGCTTGTGTCTGCATAAATTATCTTAATACTGCTCGCGTGCCAAACAGTATGGTAAAACCCAAACAGAAGCTACAGACAGAACATAGAGAACAACCTTTTAAATCTGTCATGCTCACCTTTACTGCCAATTTCAATTTGTCAATATTCTTCCTAACCAGCATTTAAAGTAGTTCTGCAATTAATCATTTACTTAAACTTTAACCTGCAGATAACTATGTTTGTAATCAATTAATCATTTAATCTACTGAATGTCAGAAAATAGTGAATGATGACAATCACAATTCCAAGGTAACATCTCCATATTGTTCTTTTTATCTGACAAACTGCAAAGAACTTTACAATTGTAAAAGAAAGTAGGAGAAAAGTTCTTAAGTAGATCTTAACATTTAGGGACTTTAACACAGTAATTATTTGTCTTGTTTGTTCGATAAATACGTTTAACAATAATTCATCTTGTTATGCTGATTAATCGGCCAATTGTTTTTGTACTAATTTACAGAGTGTCTGACAACTTTTATATGAAGTCGTGGGGCTTAATTACTGAATGTCTCTAAGCCATACATTTTAGTGACTGACATGTTTTACTTGACTTAGCAGCGATGTGTACGAAAAGGTGAGATGACATATTCTTCACATTTAGAGCTTTGTGACTCCAGAACAAGAGCACCCAGCTAATGCTGCAAACACACACTTAACAGCATCCAGGCGACTGTGCAGAAACAATGAATGTTACTAACCAATTCCAAATAGCAATGATGGGACTGAAAGATTCAGATGAGCAAGGTCTAGTAGGGAGGGAGGAGGGGGAATCCTTTTTTACTCACAAATTCAAGGATCATTTGCAGTCTCATTCAAGCTCTTGTTGCAGCCCCCTCCCGCCCCTCTACCCCGCTCCTCTACCATTTGGGCTGAAAAGAAATATGCCCGCAAAAGGAGGGGCTGTCCTACACTTATGTGTGTGTGTGTGTGTGTGTGTGTGTGTGTGTGTGTGTGTGTGTGTGTGTGTGTGCGTGTGCGTGTGCGTGTGTGTGTGTGTGAGCGCGTGCGTGCTTGTTTGTGTTTGAATGGGTGGGTGCTAGAGTGTGTGTTTGATAGATGGTGAGTGGATTGGACAATGGGAGGATTGTATGTGATCTATATTCATGTGGCACAGATTCAGTGGCCATGTGCACACACAGCAGGCTGCGTATGATCCGACAGCAAGGAAGGGTTGATTGAAAACATCCAGAGAAATGGAAAAATTAGGATTTATATATAGATAAAAATCATAATCCATTTTTGTCCTGGTTGTAAACACCTCAGACAGCTGAAAGCTGGATCTTTGCAGTCCTCTTTAGTAATGTTGTTTTACAAACCATAAAGTTGTGAAAAATGAGATCAGGGAAGATAAATGTCAGTGCATTAGTGTGATGCACTATGTGTAATGATGTTCCCTGTTTGCATTGCAATTTGCATGCAGGTGGAAGCTGTATCCTCCTGAGAAAACCTTGTGAAATGCTCTGTTTTTTTTTTTCTTACTTAGGATGTACAAGGCTCTCCTGTAGAGGTGGCTGATAGTTGAATTAGATGCATAAATATTCCCCAGATGAGTTTGTCATGGCAGTGGAAGAGCAGAGCAGGGTAAAGACTAAGGAAAAGAAAGGAAGAAAGAGAATCAGCACTCACCATCAAACCAACATGAGTGTGCCTGTTCATTCTAATAATGCAGGTTTAACTTTCAGCTATATTCTGAGTCCCGCAGAGTGAAGAGAGAAAGACAGTGAGAGAACGGCTGATGATGAGAAATAAAGGGAGAGGCAGCCAGGACGCCTTGGTAACCAAAGCACAGAGGAACAGAGGGGCCGGTCCTACACCCCTCCCGCTGTGTGTGTGTGCGTGTGTCTCTAAGGACTGGACTGCCTGAGGGAGGAGTGGTGGTGGTGATGGGGGGGAGTGGTGGACCGTGTGTGTGTGTGTGTGTGTGTGTGTGTGTGTGTGTGTGTGTGTGTGTGTGTGTGTGTGTGTTTAGAGAGACAGATAGGAGCAGAGACTCATTGTCAGTGTAGTAGAAGCTCACACACTCAGCCGTGAAGTGAGAATGTGAGCGGAGGAGAGCCGACGCCAGCGCTCCGCCATCCCGTCTTTGCTCTCTCCCTCCCTGGAATTGTCCAGTTTTTTTGTGCCTCATTCAGCGACTTTTCTTTTTTTAAGAGAGACAAACACACTCAACAGGAATAATGGTGTTTATCGGGACCTCATTAAAATCTGTGATTAAATACTTCAAAAGGAAGGGTAAGATGTTTTTACTTCTGTCCAGTGCTGATCAGTAATATGTGTTTTGAACAGTTTGAACTTATTTTTCACAGTAAAAGTACAACAAATGAACAGCAGTTAGTTAGAATTCACTGGTTTTTTTTCTGACAGGCGAATGATCGTGAACTTTCCATTTGTTTCAGCTATTTTAAAGAATAATTTTCATAGCGTCATTAAGGCTTGTCTGTACTAAAGGTGGACCCATAGCTGCCTTAATGATTTTGAAATTATTTTATTACACCTAATGGTTTCTAAAGGCATTATGCCTCCTGCACTACCTCTGTTGAGCAGCCAACTCTCTGTTTTACCCTGTTACCAGGTAACCACTGGGCCAAGACTTCACAGAGCCAACAACTATTAGCTCTAAATGACCCTGAAGGTGGCAGCTGGAGGCACTTAAAACAAATACTTTATTTAGGTATAAACGTTTCAGCTAACTTGAGCTTGGTAATAAAGGAAGTTTCACTATGTCTTTGTACCATGGAGATTATGGTAGGAGGATTTGTTCATACTCCAATGCTATTATTTTATCAGTGGCTGTGTATTAAGCAAGTGGGGATGTTTGACAAAACCCTGGTTGATGTAGGGAAAGCTGCTTGTGCAAAATCTAATCTGAGGTGTATTTATAGCCTGTGCATGTGTGTGTTGAAGTCAAGGCTGAGGTGATATTGTTAATCATCAGCTCAGCGTTTTTCGTACTTCTTATCTTGTATCCATCTTGTACAGGCCTGCACTTTGCTCCTTAGCTAAGCACCTAGGTGCAATCCAGCGCTCTTATTCTGCAGGAGAATCTAGAGTCCTGACTTTAGTGGGTGCTGTTTTCAGTTCTTCATTTGGTCCATATCAACTATGTGAATCATGAATGGGTTTTTTTTCTTTACATTTTACCATTTAAAGCATGACTGGTAGAAAACATGTTTTGATTTTAGAGCCTGTTAGACCCTGTTAGGTTTTTGAGACATATTTCCTGAAATTAACTTTTACACTTGCAACCCTTTTGTGGAGGACAGTTTTCTTTGCAGGGCACAACTGACCAATTTATAGGAATAATTTATGTTATAAGGAAGCCTGTGCTGATCCTTACAAAACACAGAAAGTTGTATTATGCATGAAAGTAATGCTCAATATTGATTGGTGGGTGATCAGGGACCCACTTCAGGATTAACATAGATACTGTCAATACAATTTGATCACTATCACTGTTATTAATCATGACAGCTAATACCTCTGGCATGTGTGTGCATGCATACACTTTTTCCAGGGATTACAGTGTGTAGCCTCCTGCACTTTTACCACCAATGCACCTTGTGGGTTGTTGGTGTCTTTCAGAGTTTTCAGTAGCCTGTTTGCCTTCAGTCTGTGTTTGTTAATGGGTGTAGGGAGATCTGGGATGTGTCAATGGATGGAGGGATTAGTAAACTCCTGAAAGACTTTCGCGCCAGTGTCCGGTGTGTGTGAGACTGTGTGTGTGAGAGAGAGATGAGGGCTAGGGGGTATTGTGGCACTGAAAGGCCTGATGTGGAGACTGATGCAGAGGGACAATACAGGCTTTGTGTCCATAGTCCCCATGTTCTTGGTCTGCCTATTGCCTGACTGAGGTCTATTTAAGCCCCATGGTCAAAAATGGAGGGTGGGGGAGGGCTACCTGTGCTGAGTGTGAGAGAGCAAGAAAATTGTTTGAAAATTATGTTTGAAAGAAATCAAGTATTTATAATCCCCATTTAGTCAGCAAGATGATTCAAAAGTGTGTTCATACAACAGTGACTAGTGCTTTGCTCAAAGGCAAAATCTTACTACAGATCTACCCTTCATGTTTATTGATACAACTAAACCACGTGCGAGTGGATTTTGTGGTAACTGCTTGGTTTTGTGTTAGTCCAGTGCAGCTCTCCAGTCCAAACTTGTAGTCAGACTAGTTTTGCCTCGTGATGTATTTGATTATTCTGGCCAGCGCAGGCAAGCTGCAAGCCAGCATGTCTAACAACACAGGAAGAAAATCAATACACACTATCTAGGGTGTTTGTACCCATCACGTGCAGCAGACAGTGTTCAATGGCCCTGTCAGGTGTTTTGTGGTTGTTTGTCACTACCCCTCTTTTATCACATTAGTATCAAATAACATTTGCTTAAAATATCACATGGTAATGCTGAAATGATTAGTTGATTAATAGATTAGTTGATTCAGGCAAACTAACTGAGTTAATTTTTTACCTGTCTTTCTCTTTGTCTTACATCATTGTAAACTGAATAGTTTTGATCTGTTGGTCAGATAAGACAAGATGTTGGAAGATGTCCCAGTTACATTACTGTTACATTTTATTGACTAATACTTATTTAAAAATTAAGAAAGATAAAGGAAGTGTTGTTAATTGCAGCAGGCTAATTCAACATGAACATGCACCGCACTGTATTCCTGCAGCTTGCATTGCTTTAGGTGGTACGCCTCACCCATATTGTTGTAGCTTCAAGCAAACAAGCCCCGTTTGACACAGGCCTACAGTTTACATGTTTGCACTCTGACATGACTGAGCAAGCAACAAATGGGAATCAGGAGTTTAATACAGCAGTAGAGGTTTAAAATGGAGAGAGCAGAGATCAGAGACTAAAAAAAGTGTTTGGTAAGAAGGAACATGAATAAACACAATGACCCTTCTTCTTAGCGGCTAACAACAACAATCTGTAGCTACAGACGTTAAACTATTAGTTACCAGCAGCTGCAGGACATGGTGTACTACACCTTATGAATCCATCTATAAAACTATGTTTAACACTGCTGTACTCATTGTTGCAGACTTCACATATAATGGTCACATGTAAGTGAAGATGGACTGGTCAGCCTTTAAAAAGGTCTCTGTTGAAGCCTGTCAGGAGTTATTTGTGTGTCAAAGCAGTTACAAACTGTCTCACACTTAATGCAATGACTACATTGCAGTTGTAGGCCCCCACCCAAACCTCTACCTCACAGGCTTTCTGTCCTCCCCCGACACACACAATCACCATGGGTCCTAGTATGGCTCATTTGCACCTGTGAAAAAAACCCTCAAACAAAACACCCCCAGCCCCTTTGCATGACCCGGCCCCTTCCTCCTGGTGCCTCTAGACTTCTCTCAGTCAGATGGACATGTTGTTTTGGTCAGGGCAGGGACACACAGATGGTGGTCTTGACTTACATTTGGCTGTTTAAATGGAAATAGTACTACATCCACGATCACCCACTTTGGCATGGATTCGCTCACTTGGTAAGCCCAAAATTTGGATTATTGCATGTTTTATTACATTGATATTAACACCTCAGCTATTTGTTGAAGTGGCTTACGGATGCCACACTAGAATAAATCTTCATTTTGTAATTCTTCATCAATCAGGCCTGACTGAGAGAAATACTCAAGGAAGTTCAAAAGTTACAAAAGTTATACAAAAAACAGGTAAATTAGTTTTTCAGATTTTCTTTATTTTGTGGGAATTATTTCAACTCAACTAATTGTGTTAATGTGCTACCTGATATTCAATGGTGTTGAGTTTTAATTGAATGAGTGCTGTTTAGACTGTATAGATCAGCCTACGAGCTGGGTTCCTTGTCAGCAGTGTTGCCATAATTTTTCTATTGTTTCTTGAAAGAGTCCTACTCTGGTTTTGTAAGAATATCTGGATAGGTGCTGGTCAGTGGCCCAGTTTAGACCTTAACAGTCTTGGGTGACTCCATTTAAAGTGATTTATCAGCTGCAGCCCACTATTGTATCAATGTTGAGCGCCACACACTGATCTTCTATCACAAAGACAGATTGTCTGTCATTTTTGCCTAATGTATTTTGTTAAATGCATTTTGTTTTGCCTAAAACAAAAAATACATTTGGTTTTAACAGGCTGATTTAAGTGTTTGCTGCAGGGTAGTGAAATCCCATCATAAGATAGAGACGCACATGGAGTTCATCTGTGATGGCAATAATATGCCAGGTCTGAACAGGGTCAAAGTTTCCCTTCAAGTTGTTCTAATAAATTTATCGCCCCCCTCTGAGGTGTGTGCCCTACTAACTGTGGGATGTCTCAAATAAGTGTCATGTCGTTGGTGTGGAGACTGACACCTCAATACAAAGCACCTGGCTGTCCTCCCACTTCCTCTTCTTCTACAAATATAAACAAACCCTTTCAGTAGCTAGTTCTACTTTGAGAGGAAATATTTGGTTCCATCCTGACATTCAGTATCTTACAATTTTGGCTTGAGTTTGACTACAATAGTGTGCTACAGAAGATGAATGATGAAGGAAAATATCCCCCAGGAGATCCACTTTGGTCAGTAAAATTTGAAAGATAAAGCTATATAAACTAATTTCCATAACCTTGGTGTGTGTCTCTCTAGCGGTGTCTAATCTGGATGAGGAGAGCAAGTGGACGGTTCACTACACAGCTCCGTGGCACCAGCAGGAGAATGTCTTCCTACCAGGCAGCAGGCCGCCCTGTGTAGAAGATCTCCACCGCCAGGCCAAAGTCAACCTGAAGACTGCCCTGCGAGGTAAGGATTGGAAGGAACTGGGAGAAGGTTTTTACTGTGTATTTGCATTGTTACTGGTATTATATTTTCAAATATCTGATAAATGTTAATATGAGGAGTGAAGCCAAAGATCCATAGCCAGCAGCCCACAGCTTGAGAATTCACTGGCCGCTTTGTGTATATTAACTTTGGTAGAATATCTCTATTAAAAGTAGAACATTTTGTTAATTGATTGATTCATTGCTTGGTCTAGAAAATGTCGGGAGAAGTGTCTTAATACCTAACATTCAGCCCAATCAACCAAGAAGTGCACACTGAAATATCACATGTGGGAATGTTGATGTGGTATCGAGGTGAAGAACCCAGCTTGTTCACAGCTGTAAAAATGTCTAAACTTGTAATTTGTTTGTAGCCAACAGCACAACAGTGTGAGATCCTCTTCTTCCTGTTTGTCCAGTACAATTAGACAAGAATAGGCACACCCTGTGTCAAGCAAACACAGCGAGTCACAACTGGGTGATGACTTTCTAATATTCTCACAGCTTTCCCAGGACAGGAAGTGGGAATACCAGTTATTATGGGCACCTGTTCTCACCCAAAGTTCTTGGGAAAGTTGTGTTTTCCACCCATTTCTCAGATAAAGATTTTAGAGGCAGGTCTGAGAAAAGCCCAGAGGTGTGTATATGGGCTTGTGTGTGTATGTGTGTGTACATGGGCAGTGTGTTACAGTAAAAGGCTTGTTGTTTACATGCTGGGGTGGCCTTGTGTGTCAGTAGATAAAAAGACACAGAGATAAAGGGAGAAAGAGCGATAAATGGGAAGGAGGCGGATGTAACCTGATGCTTTTGTGTGTAAAGCCTTAGTCACCTGCTGTAACCAAGACACACACACACACACACACACACACACACACACACACACACACACACACACACACACACACACACACACACACACACACACACACAGGTTCCCTTTGTGTTTCTTATTCTTTCACCCCTGTGCTGCTGCACATCACTTCCTGCAATATTGATATTCCGAGATGCACATAAGACACATTCACGGCCTGGGAGGTGGGATTACTAGCGCCCCCCCCCCCCCATTATCCTCGCCACCATCCTCGCATCTTATCATCACCACCCAGCCCCAGGGGTCCTAACTGAAAACCAACAGGTGTCCAATGGGAGCACCTGTACCACCTGTTTGAGTCTTGATGTGTGTTTTAGCTCTTAGTTTCATCCTCCACTCCCAGGAAGTTGAGTGTGGCAGCCACACACCCAGTTAGAGCCCAGCCTTAGGGAAATAAATGTAGTCCTTTCATAGTAATGAGTAATAATGTTTTATTGAACGTTATCTCTAAACAGTGGTACAACTATCTTCAGCAAGTATTAGTAATAGTTAAAACTATGTGCAGCTCCTGTAACGAGTCATTAAATTCAGTGCCACCAGCATGACCACAGCAAGGTACACAGGTTTCTGCTTTCTGCTCTGTAAAGCAGAATAATCAATAACCAATTAAATGGCAACGTGCATCCTCTCTGTTACTTTCATGCACTCACATGTGTTCAAGCTTGGGTTTAGCATCCAGGCTTTTGCTGGCAGCTCACGAGTTAGAGAACGTGCCAACAGGACTAAATACATGACAGAAGTTACAACAGTTGTGTTATTATTGTCAATAATATCCAAAGAAATATAAATTGGTTTAATCAGTGTAATTTAGTGATGACTATAGGCACTATTTTGTTTGACTTAATGTTAATTTATGTTGGAATAAGGCTCTGAATAAAAGAAATATTCTTTATACTGTCCTCTGTATCCAAGGATTAAAGACACTATTGTAATACAGCAATCATTGTTACCATCAAATTCATACGAAGCATTGATAATTAAGTTCACTAACTCAAAGAAAAGTTGCAGAAGACATGTTGATGTGTTTACCAGTGAGGAGAAACACAAGGTCATAGGTTCTCTGAAAAGTTGTACACATTTAATCAGAATCAGGATTTTGACATAACAAGGCCATTTCAGTTACTATCTGAAAGTTACTACCCAGTTAGCAAATTTGATTTGTAAGATATTGGAAAATATAGCTCCATAAATCCTCTTCATGTCTACTATTTTTGTACACAGTGTCCTTCATTTCTTTCTGTAGGTCTCCTCTGGTGTCACTTACCCCCTCCCTCCAGTTCTGCCTAGCAACAAGCAGTTCCCAGCTCATCAGAGCTTATTTATTTTATCAACCATCGCCAATCACGCAACACCAATCTGCGCCACTCCCCGTCATCATGCTCATTATCATCATGCTTTCCAAATCCCTTGTTCCACGCCACTGCCACATCAGCTTGTTGTTACAATAGCTATGTTTACCAACCCCATTAGGATCCATTAACTGTCAGTATTATACATGCACTGGCGTGTCTCTCCGTAGAGATAGAGAGACTGTAATTAGCTATGTAGATAGATGGGACATGAAAGGGATCAAAAGTAGCATCTTTGAGGTGCCAGGCAAAACTGTGCTTTGGTGGACGTGTAATTCACCAAAAGGAGTTTTGATGTGTGTGAGTGCATCACACACTGAATAAATTCCCAAGATGTGAGATAAAAAACTGTCCGGAAGGGTGTTTTTTTTTTTTTTTTACTACACATTTCTGTGAATAATGTGCAGGGAAACACACATAAAGAGTCATGCATGTTGGTCGATGCTGTAGGCGAGAGGGACATGTTCAGACTTTTTGAAGATGTGCTTTATTTGAATACATTCATGAAGGTTCCCCCCACAGTTTGTTAGATTTAATTATCCTTCAGGCTTCAGGCAGCAGTAAAAGCACAAACTGTGTCTCAACTGTGTGTTTTGGTTGGGGTTTTAGAAGTAATGTTAGTTTGAATGAAATTAGCTATTAAAACACCAGACAAAGGATGCAGTCTTAGATCCACCAACAGACCGTCAAAGAGAGAGATGATGTGCAAAATGCTCCCTGAGAGAACAGGGGGGATGGAGGAGAGGGGGACAGTTCTGCCATCTGTGTGTGACAGACTGAAACTGATACCCCCTCCTTTGGTTGCACACACGCATTCATTTATAAACTCTCTCCTTATCAGACACACACAACACACACATACATACATCACAACCACATCTCAGCAGGTGGTGGCAAGAGGAAGTGTGAGCAGTGCTTGGCAGCATCCAACAGAGACTGCACTCACATGACACACATGCAGACATACAAAAGCGTTATAGCGGTATGCTGTGTAGAGTTTATTAGTGTTGCACAGCTATGTCTTTCACACATCATTTGTATAATGGTATGACCATTTTATATACCCAATTTATTCTGTATACTTAATGTACAAATTACCCTGTGTGCACTGTACATGGTGCATTCCTCGACATCAGTATTATAAGTTTGTATTGTATTGTATTGTTTGTATTGACCGTTGGCTTGAATGGTCAGCATTAAAAGTTGTATTATTAGTAAACTTCTGATAGTTCTGACATGTTTGTTTCTACAAAAGCCCATCTGTCCTCAAATGGGGTGTCTCATTACAAAATCTTATTCTAAAGAGATTTGTGATCATCACAGCCAAATCATACATAAATATTGTTTGAGCCAAAGATTATAGCTATCAAAATGCCTTTTGTCTAAATATGTCATTCTTTGTCTCCAGAATGTGACAAGTTGAGGAAAGATGGTTTCCGGAGTTCCCAGTACTATTCCCAGGGTCCTACCTTTTCTGACCCAGTTCAGTCCACCAGCAGCCTGCAGGATGAAGAGGATGATGAAAATGACAAAAAGGTATTCACATACACAGCATGCATCCAAAGTTAAATGCAAAACATTGATATAAATATCTAGGATTAATACTGAACTGATAAGGTATAACAGCCAGTGGGTTCCCATGCATCATGTAGTACTGATTCAGCAACATGGCAGCTCACCTCCAGGGATTCAAACAGTGTTAGGCTGTCCTCTAGTGGTGGGAAATGGAAATGTACATTTCATCTGTACTTTAATATCAATCACAGCTTTATTTAATAATTTGTAAAATAATATCTATTTGATTGGGATCAATGGAATATCAATAACCCTGTTTGAGTTAGTCACGTTCTTTGACTTGAAATAATATTTCTTTGTTTGTGTTTGTCAGGTGTTTGTGTATTGTCACAGTAAAGTAATTTCAGACAAAAACTAAAGTTACTTTAAAATTATTTATTGCTGTTTTGTTTGACAGACCATTAGGGTGAAGTGAAGTATAGATGGTCTGACAGCCAGTTATGCCTCCTCTCCTCTCCCCATTTTATTTCTCACCCACAATCTGTCAGACATGATATTTGAGGTCCCGAAAGGGACAGTGGGTCTCTCACTGTTATTATTGGGGTCCCTTTTGTCCCCTGGAGCCCCTCAATGCCAGTCCCTCATTTTATGCCTGCCTCAACCTGTGACCTCTGTAACATGGTGTTGTTTTTGTAAACTGTCAATTCCCATCTCTTGTTATCTGTGTATCTGAACACTCACCCCCTCACTCCCTCTCTTCAACCCCAGCCAATCCTCTTCCTCTCTGCCTTGCTGCCCCCTTCCTCTCTTTGTGACATGAAAGATTTCCCACCAGTTGTCTCCTTTCCCTCTTTTCCCCCCATCACTTCCCGTTGTCCTGAGACCAGTGAGCCTAACTTTGCCTGACAGCAGCTTCAAAAGGAGAAACACGGCTCTTGGTTGAGCCACAATGATGCAAAATAACAAGCTACCATACTCTATCACTGAGCGCCTTTCCGCTCTCCTCCCCCTTTCATTGCCTCCCACCTATTTACCCACTTATCCATGCATGTTGCAGGACTTTATGACAGCCAGTCTGATGGTTTGGATTGCCACGGGAAACGGTAGTACAAACAGGGACAGAGTTGGTGTTATGTTTAGGTAACAAAAAAGAGGTAGAAAAACTTGTCTGAAACAACAAAATAAGTTGGGTTTTTTTTTCCACGACGGAAGACCTCAAGACATCGCACAGCAGACAAATATTGGGGATGCAATGAAAGTGAGGGTCGATGGTTTGCTCCCAAAACTGATCTTTAACCAGAAACATTCCTGGATCACAGTGGCTCTGAACTCAAACTGGTGTGTACTCACATCTAAGACTTACTGTCCTCTAATAATTTAAGCTCAAATGGATCGTGGCATTGACTTCATGAAATTGGAAAATTGAAATATTTTCTACTAAGAATTAATTTGAGATTTCGCTGTCAACTTAACAGCTCACTGTCAAGCCTGGCTGCTGCAGTAAAACATTGTTTTCTGTTTCTTCTCTGCAGTAAATTCTACTCCACGACGGAGAACTCTTCTGACAGTTTAATGCATGAGCGATTCTGTCTCTTGTTCTCCTCTCTTCTGTTTTTATCCTGCCATCTCCAACCGTGCTGTCGATTTTGCTCTGATCGGTGTTTGTGTGTGTTAAAGTGTGTATACATGTGTGTTTCCATTTAGGTTTGATTGATCGTAAAATATGTTTACAGCACCATAAGCTAAAGGTCACAGCAGTGTAATATGTTAAAGTCTGTTTATGTGCCAATATATCTCAGTTTGTCACTTATGGTTTTGGACCATTAAGTTCTATAATATTCTATTCCCACTCACCTTTACTTATATTCTATTGACATTTTATGTTGACATTTTTCTTTCCATCCATCATGTTTCATCTCTCTTACTTATTTTACTTTTTCTATCTTGTCTCTCTTTATTCCCTTCTGCATCTCTGTCCTTCTAATGTTGTCTACCTGTCACTTAACTGTCTTTCTAATTCCTTGTTTCTATTATCTCCCCTCTTCCTTCTTTCTCTCTTTCTCTCTGTTTCAACTCTCTTTACATCGCCTTTTCTCTCCCTTTCCCCCGCTCCTATTCCCAACTTCATGTTTTACGTCTCATGAACACTTTCTCCCTCTCTCTCATCCAGTCCACAGCTTCATCACTGGAGGATGACAAATCTCAACTCTCCATGAGGCCCCAGACTCCGCAGGGGGGGGGGAGAGAAAGGGAGGGGTCTGAGATTGATGGACAGGTGATATGGAACAAGGCCGCGCCCCTCCCCACCCCAGAGGAGAAGATGAGGCAGGTGGCCCAGGCCGTGCCTACAGACATAGTTGCCATCAACGTCACAGGTGCGGTATATCTCCTGAAGCAACTGCAGTCATTCAGACATGTTGTCCATATCTCAACCACTAGTGAGTAGTGATGAGTCCCCATCAGTGTCCTGGTCCTCTAGCTCCATACTGAATAGAAACACAGAAATATCAAACTACATCCATGGTGTCTATTCTATAACATGAACCTGCCACCCTCTCAACATTAATCTCACATTGTTTTGTTTGTCTAAAGAGAATTTTCTGACAGTTTGATTTTCACCAAGCATTAGATGATCATATTTAATGTGGAGATTCCAAAAAGAGGACACAATTTTCAAAGCCAGCCTCTGATTGGTGCAGGATCATGAGATGAAGACAAAAAAAAGAAAAGTTTGTCCAAACATTGGAGTTTGTAAGAAAGAAAAGTTTTATTTATTCAATGTGTCAACCTACAAAGTCTTTGTCAGGTGAAACCTGAAATGTTGCATAAATAAAACTTTTGTGAGCTTTTCAATGTGTCAACAAGCAAACAACACCATGAGCTTCATGGTATGGTCATCTTAGCTTAACACAAAGACAGGGAGTTGGAGGAGACAGTTACCTTCAAGAAGTATGCTTTCTAATAATGTTTAAACTGTTTTTTGCACACATTGCATTTTGATTATATTGATCGTTCTAACAGTAAGGAAGCAAAAAAAATATGGAATGAGCCCAGCAAGAAAAATTGTCAGACTGTTCCTTTAATCATCCCTCTGCGGCTGAGTGGATATAGATTATTAATTACTGTGCCCAGTCATCCACAGAGGAAAAAACTGTGTCAGTCATGGGTGTCTGCCTTCACTCCTGTACGTCTGTGTATTTTCTCCCCTTCCATCATACTTCTTGGTGACTGACCTTCACCTTCCTTTATGTGTGCATGAGCGTGAGTTTGTGTAGGAAAATTGTGTGACAGCTCATCTAAGGGTCAAGGCTTTTTCACTGACTTGATGTCAGATCACAGGGTGTTTGACAGATGACCACCCGTAGACAGCAAAACGTGTCAGCGCTATTCCCATGTTAACAAGTCTCTCACACACACATGCATTTATTTATACATATTACTCATTCAGCTAGTTACATTGTTTAATGCGTATATAGGAGCTTGTCTTAAAATTCACTGATCATATATATATATTCATATGTGCATAATTTCACAATAAGGTGTACAATGGTGCAGAGATGCAAAATATTTCAGTTCAGTATCAACATCTAAATTTTGCTGGTGTCAAGACCAATATAACCATGATCCCATCATCCTTTAGGCACTAATGAGAGCTTAATGTGGTCCCACTCCATGTAAATCACTGTTGACTTCATCTGCTGTCACTTTAGATTACTGAGTAAGAGAAGAGTAAAACAGACAGAGAGAGAGAGATCAGGGACTTTTCTGTCACTTTGAGGGGAAATGTGATAGACACTATCTGCCCTCATATCAGTTTCTATTTCCCCAACGCCTGCAGGCCTTCCCCAGTGAGCCAGATAGCAGAAAGAAGAGCAGTTCATAGGGAGATATTGCTCTTCCTCCAGGGAAACTGGACAGAGAAGGATATTGAGAGGAATGAAAGACTGTGTGTGCGTGTATGTGCGTGCGCTTGCTTCAACTCGTATATCACCTGTGCATGTGTTTTAGTGATAAAAGCATGTATTCTACCTCTCATATACTGTACGTGAATGTTTGCACCTCAGTTACTTAAATACAGGGTTGGCATTTGAACCATCAGCCGTTGCCACCACTCAACCCTTCTCAGCCACTTTCTGTTCTAAAAATTAAGGCTTGGTTCGTAAAAGAGTAGAAATGGCTCTTGAACTATCTCAAGGCACTTTGGCCGATGGAGAAAAACATTAAAGTTTCATTTCACCAAAATAAGAAAAAACATTTTCTCACTTACCTTTAATAGTGTCTGTCTCTGCAGATACTTTTATGTATTTATGAATTTAGATATTTGCCTCAAAAAACTTTAAAAAATCAACTAGGATTTCTACATTTACATAGTCTCCAATCTAACTATATAGTCCCTATAAAAACTGTACACAGTGTTTTCTGTGGTTATACTGAGTAACTGAGACACTCATTAATTTTTTTGTGTTTTCAGCACCAAAATCTAGATTTCCATTTGCCTCAATTGCATCAATAACATACAAATCTTGTATCTCAAAACTGAGCAAATAAAATCAAAACTATGTCAATAATGACATAAAACTAGATGGAAGTGAGAAGATGCTTATTTGGTTGAAATTACCTTTTAGGTTTCCTGCCCTGTTAACATTGCATGTTCAACTCAAAAAAAAAAACAAAAACTGCATGTTGTTGAGTTTATTCCTTCCAACTAACCGACTGCTGTTTGCCTGTGTGTCCGCCTGCCTTGCTCTCGCCCTCCCGGCTACCAGGGGCAGTGTTTGACCGCCAGGCGAGTATCCGGCGCTCCCTCATTAACACTGACACCGTGTCCCGTCGGCCCAAGAAGGTCAAACGCAGAAAGACAATATCAGGGCTGCCTGACAACATCAACCAGGAGCTAGGTATGGATTACTGTGGGGCAATATGTTGCCCTCTACTGTCCATAGACCTGTACCAACACTCTGGACAAGCCCTCCTTTAGCCATTACTTCCTGTAACCTTATTCTCTATGGATTCATATTTTCACCAACACATGTATACTGCTGGACAATACTCACCCCACTGGTATTGTTCTGAGTTTGTCATATTAAGAAGGAGAGAATGACACATGCAAGTCCATAGTGTTGGATCAAGGCCCTGCAGCTGTTTAGTCTTTGCATGTTTCAGTTTTACAAACCAACTGTCATCATTTGTTCTCCCCCACCCTGTTTAACTGTATTCAAAGCCAGGAACCAGTTATGAAATCCTTTTCAGTTGCTTTGTGGTTTTAATATTGCCCTTTTCCTCCTCGAGAAACATTTGCCATATAATAATCTCCTTTTAGACTTCGCCTGTTGGAAAATCACATCACATAAGTTAAGTACAGGCTGTGCCATACTTAAATACGTATTGTGCCATAATCCTTTGGGGTCAGCTTTGTGCTGCCTCATCTCCGTGATTTGTATGTGTTAATTGTGTGTATGCGAGGCACATGTTAATCCTGAGGCTGTATTGATAAACTTAATGTACCATGTGTCTTTCATACCAACATTTACTCATAATGAGACTTTGGACCCCTGATCGTGGACACCTAAAAGGCCCCCCAACCTTCCTCTCTTGACTCTTTCATTTTCCTTAAACAGATCATGGGTAAAAAAGCAAATATGAAGGTTCAGAGGTCCCTTACCCTTAGTCACTCATCTGAGCTTGGTGTTAAGTAAACACTAAGCTCACTAAGCTGACACCGTGCTATGCTGACTGCACCGTGCGGCTGATGTTTATTTACATGTCTCTGAGCTGCAGGGTGACAGTAGTATTTAAAGAGAATGTTGTTTCTGTGTGCGATAAGATTACCTGATAGGAGCTTTAAAGTCTGGTTAGTGCCCAGCTGACGACTGAGCTTCTGAATGTCATGATTACTGGGCCGGGGTAATTGTCCCAGTGCCTCATCCCTCCCTCTCTCTGCTCTAGAGCTGCCTGCGAAGTAGACCTGCAGCTTAATCTATCGCAGCAGCAGCAGCAGCCAAGCTGTCACTCCAGCTTTTAGCAAAGGAGAGTGTATGTGTGGTTTAGAGAGAGCAAGAGGAAAGAAAGGACGCAAGAGTGTGAATGTTTTGGAATAGGAGCATCAACAGGAGAGCCACCACAGATTGGAAACACACTAGACATCCTCTCCAGTGTTACAGCCCATTCTTCAAATTGTTTGTTTTCTAGTCGGTATGTTCAGTGTATGTGTCTTTGTTATGTATCTGCATTTCTGTGTGTTTGTATCTGCATATTCTGTATGTCCTGTCCTGTATGACTGCATTGCCATGTCAACACTGTATATGTGTGCACATGTGTGTGTGTGTGTGTGTGGTTTTTGTGTCCATGTATGTGCTTGTTTATTGGCTGCCTCATGCCTTACCAGCTGCCTGTCCTGGACCCCAGGAGGCTATTTGCTTCTCTATCAGACTGAGCAAGAGCCAGATGAGCAGGGGAGGCGTAGTAGAGACTATCTTTCTCATCTCTCTGTCTCCCTTCATATCCTTTCCTCCTTAATGAAGACCAGAAGTTATTAACACGAGGCAGGGTTACAACAAATCAAATTAATTAGCTTCACGGTGACTTCAATTTATCTGAAAGTCCAACCAAACAGCAGAAGGCATTGTGGCTGAAAAATGGAAAAAGGGAAAAAAAACAAGGGTAATGGAGCAAGCAGAATAAACTAGAAATACTTTTATCAATCAGACATTCACCTTATTTTCTGTCTTTCCTTTGACAGCAGCAAAAGGACGTGGTGGAGATCTCCGACCGCAATCCATGTTTATCCCGGGACAGTACTCCACTTTGGGCCGAGTTGGAAGTGTCAACTCAACCCTGCGACGTTCAGATACCAGAGACTCGAGTTGCCAGACAGAGGAAGTGAAGGTTGTACCACCGTCCATGAGGAGAATTCGGGCACAGAGAGGACAGGGAATCGCTGCTCAGATGGCTGGCATTTCTGCTTCCTCCTCAACAGGAAGTATATCCATCTCCAGTAGTGACAGCTCTGGGATCTTGATGTTACCACACCAGTTTAACGGTGACCCCTCCCGTTTCCATAGTCTGCCCCGACAGGGTGCTAGGGTGTCCCTCAGTGCTGATCCTATCTATAGCAGCACTCCCATCAAGTCAGAGGAGCAAACTACACCTCAGAGGCAGATTGGAAAGCTTCAGGTTGATGATACAGTGGTGCACATGAGAAACGCCCCAAGGACAGGAACTCTGCCCAGGCCCAAGTCACAGGAAGTGAGAGGGACTCAGTCCAGTGAGTGGGGTGGAGGTCCAGCTTGTGTGGTTTCCCCACATGCTGCCTATTCCACCTCACTCATACCCAATGCCACCCTGTCAAGCTCCACTGAGGTCATTGCCCTGAACACCGCCAGTCAGCTCTCCCACTCCCCAGCCTCAGTTTATCCCACAGCCCGACCACTCAGTCTGGCTACCTCCTCTAACACTGACCCTCTGATCTCCAGTCCAGCAACCTTCACCCACAGCTCCACCTGTCCAGCCTTGGCCACATCTACTCCGACTCATACACCACAAGATGGCGGTCGGATTGTTGCAGCACCCGCTAGTGAGTCAGGACACTCAGACAGCAGCGTACACAGCCACAGTACCTTGGCCCCCACGCCTCCATCCTGTCTGCCAGAGGAGCAGTGGATTTATGACACACCAGAAAACGTGGTGGTCCCACACCGCACTCTGACCTCCAGCTGCTCCACTCCTATCAACCAGCTCTATAGCAGCCTGGACCTCTCCTCCAGGACCACTACAGATTCCAGCTCCCTCTATTCCCAGGACAACGATGGATACTACACCTCCATGCACGTGGACTCTGGCCTGCGCTCTCGCAGCCACGGCAGTGGGCACGGGGCAGCAGCTGGGCGGGCCACCAGACACAGCATGTACGAGTGCCGTGAGATGGCCAATCAGGAAGACACTGGAAGCTTGTACAGTGATCGGTCTCTAACCCGCAGCATCTCCCTTCGTAAAGCCAAGAAGCCGCCATTGCCCCCGGCCCGTACAGACTCTCTGAGGCGCAAGCCTGCTGCGAAAAAGCCCCTTGGAGGCGTTAGCGCCATCAGTGGTCCTAACGAACCAAACAGCGCCATGCTTAATGAGACTCTAATTGCCAGTTTGCAGCAGAGCCTACAGATTGGGCTGAGGGGAGGAAAAGGAAAGGGTGCATCACCATCTTCGCCCTCTCACAGCCCGAGCAGCGACTATGATGACCCTTGGCTACTACGGCCACGCAGTCAGAGTAGCATCAGTGCCGGTAGCTCTGCAGCATCACTAGTAGCTAATGCAGGCGTGTCTAACGTGTACTCGCTGTGCCACGTGACGCCTGCTCACAGTGACACTAGCAGCTTGCGTTCAGACTATGCTGATTCCTGGGGTTATTACATGGACTACCCTCGTAACCATGGGGACCAGAGGGCACAGACCCCTCCGGCCACAGACAACATGACAGCTGGGGCTAATCCAGGGGAACTGCAGAATGGAGGTGAGATTCACAGCAACAGCCAGGCCCTTGGAGCTGCAGGCCAGGAGGGAGGCGTCGCTGTGAAGCCCAAAACATCCACCTCCTCTCCAGACAGGGTCCACAGACTGACCTCCCCATCTAGCGGCTATTCCAGCCAGTCTAACACCCCCACAGCTGGAACACCAGTGCCCTCGTTCGTCAGGTCCATGTCTCCCTCGGGCGGCCGGCCCAAGCCCAAAGTGCCTGAGAGGAAGTCGTCTCTCCTCTCCTCTGTATCCATGTCCTCTTCTTCCACCTCCCTCTCCTCCAACACCTCAGATTCATTGAAGAGCTCAGGTCCTCCTCTACCACCTCCACTCTTACCCCTTTCCTCTTCAGCTCCTAACACCCCTCTCAGCCCACCCCCTCCCTTCCCTCCCCCTCTTCCACCAAGTTTGAGTGCAGGTGCACCCACTCCTCCACCGGCTCCCCCCTTACCAACCACTCCACAGGGAACTTCTCTCAGTCCACTCCCCGCTTGCTCCACCTCGCCAGAATTCCCTCCTCCTCCATCCCCTGAAATGCTAATCCACCCCAGTTCGTCCTTCAATGGGAGCTTCAGTCCTCCCCCTCCGCCACCCCCCCCTATGCCCTCCTTTGGGCCCCCTCCACCTCCTCCACTGCCTTCTTTCATTCCACCTTCCTCCTCCCCCTCTCTCATGAAGGCAGTGAAGGATGCTCCCAAAACAGCTACTTCCAAAAGCCCCGCAAATTCACCTAAGCCCCTGATCACTCCCTTTGCACTGCAGAGTGTTCAGCTCCGCTCAGTCAAGCGGCCAGGGAAGGAAATTAATGGCAAATCAGATGACAGCAAAGCTCAGGAGACAGGGGTGGATCTCCTTCAGGGTCTAACGGTCCAGACCCTGGAGAAATCTTACTCCCAGGAGCATCCTACTGTGCTACCCATGTTTAACAGCTCTCCAGATAATGTGTCACGCAATTCCTCACCATCACCTGTGTCAAAGCTCTTAGAAGAGTTGTCATTAGACTGCAGTATCACAGATGAGACACCAGATAGTGCTGTCTTAAATGGAAAAGAGGATCAGAGTTACTTTCTCTTAAATGGCAAAGAAACAGATGATGGGCAGGAATCATTGCCAAGTCTCCCAAAAACCTCCCCTGTCAAACATAAGCCCCCAGCAGTCTCCAAGAAACCTAAACTCTCATTTCTGCCACCGTTTAGCCCCCAACATATCAATGGACAGGTTCCAGGTGAGCATGAGGACATAAGCACCCTGTCCCAAACAGAAGACCAAGTAGATGGTCTGCCAAGACCAACAAAGGAAGAGGAGAAAGAGATGAAAAGTGAGCAACAGGAAGAAGAGGAGGAGGAGATTTCAGAGAGCTCTGAGCCATTAGCAGTGAGCAATGGAGCATCCACAGAAATCCAGGACGAGTCTTACATCTCTGCTTCCACTAGCCAGGAAACAAATCTTGAGCACGGACTGGGACTGTATACCAATGGAGAAGATCTTGAAGAGGAGGAAGAGGAGGGAGATGGAGCAAGCAGCACCACTGGATCCATCAGCTCCAAGGAAGATGATGCAGGTGAGTCTGACCAATATATTGTGCTTTTTTTCACCTAAGTAAAGTTAGAGACGTACAGCCTATGTGAGAAATTAACACTTAAGTTTAAGAGGTGTGAACTCCTTAATTTACTGATGAGTTAAATCCATTTCCATAATTGCACGAGTTAAAGGTGATGCTGCTGCCTGCGGCCGGCTCCTCAGGCAGCTGTGAAATTCATTTTGCCCTCCAAAGCAAAGGAGCCAAATTTGAAACCACAAGCTTTTACAGGTTTGAAAACTGTGGAAATAGAACAGGAGAGACAGCTTATCACTGGGACAGCAGTGCTGCAGCCTCTTGAATTCATCCTCTCTCACTCACTCTCTTCTGCATTTTATATGCAGAGATCTCTTGTGGCTACTGTCCCTTCGTTTTTCCTGCATTACCCCCCCCCAACCCAACCCAACCTCAACTGCCCCTCCTCCCCTCTGCCATCCATCCTTACTTCCAAATATCCATTTTTGCCGCTCTGCTTTTTTCTTTTCTGTTAATCTCTTATCCTCAGTCTGTCCCACTCAGCCCTTCTCTCTTTCTGTCCTGCTCCCTTCTCCCTCTGGGGGGGGGGGGGGGGGGGGGCTGTCCCAGGGGACATGCTTTTTGTGGTTGAAGGGGGAGGGGCTCCATCGTATCAGAGGGGAGGGGAACAGATCTGGTAAGGGGATGAAGGGGAGGATGGGGAGAGCGTAAAGTGAGACTGCCTGCAGCGGCTCAGGCAGTCAGAGCGTGGAGGTTGAAAGGAGTAGGAGGAGGAAGAGGAGGAGGAGAAAAGAGGCTGAACTAGAGGAGAAGAAAGGAGAGGAAATCTAGAGACAGAAAGAGAATGTAAGAAGACAGTCCAGCACCTCCCCCGTACCACTTCAGATTTCATTGCCTGCCAGGTTAATGCAATGGGATGGTGGCTTTATGAGTATGTGCAACCTAAAGTATGCATGGTCCGTTTTTGTGTGTATGTAACTTATATGTTTCTCTGTCTCAGGTGAGGTGTTCGACTCCAGCACGGCTGAATCATCTCCGACCCCGTCAACCAACGGGGCCTCTGAGAGGAACATGGTGACCCCGACTCCCACACGGCCACGAACCACCGAGGACCTCTTTGCTGCCATTCACAGGTACAATTATGCACTTCTCTCTTTTACGCCTCCTGTCACTCCTTGATCTACTCCAACTTCCTTGCTCCTCTCCTGCTTCAACTCCTGATATATAATTTATTCCACTGAGCTCGGTCATGTTTCCTCTAATACTCTGTCATTCTGCTTTCTCCTGTTTATTTTCCTCCCCTCTCTTTTCTCCGTCAGCATCTCATTCCCTCTCACTCAGCCCCCTGCAACATATCACCCTGAACTCCAGCCCATCACCCCCCCACCCCCTACCCTCACCCTTCAATCCATGATTTCTCTCTTTCAATCTCCATTCCCTCCTCTCATCATCCTGCTCTCCTCTTCCTGCTCCCACCCTCCACCTCTCAGTCATAACTTTAGCCAGCGCTGTCCCATCTGCAAGCGTATGCATCTGTCAAATGACTGGTCTCTGGGGTCTTGAAGCCTGGGAGCTTTTTTTTGATTCTGGCCACTCAAGGGCCACACAGAGGCAACAATTTGGGAAGCAATATGAGTCAGTAGGCAAATGTTTATTGAGGCATCTGTGTTAGTGTAGTCAAATGAGTGTTGCTCATTCTCAGCAGGAGAAAAGGCTGTTGCTTCATGCATTATTTAAGTACTCGACACCCTCTGGTCTTAATCTAGGTTAGAGGCCACCTGAGAGACTGGCTCATGCTTTTACTCTTTCTCCCTCTCTCTGTTTCTGTCTCTCTGCCTCTGCTCTAGGGTATCTGACATATATTGCATACGTGCTTCCGTGCTTCAAAGAGAGCACACACATAAATTTCTCATGCAGCCCGCCAGTTTGTGTTTCACGGTCACGTGCAGCAGCAGTCAGAGTTCTCTTGAGCATCACAAGATTTAATTTCACAGGATTTTTTCGCTGCGGGAACAGATTGTCTATGTATTTATGGTACAAGTGCGATTTATTGTGCATCTTAATTAGACATGAAGATTGTGTAAGTGCACGAGTGTAAACCTCCCAATCGAACTCTGCTTAGCACAGTAGCGCTTTACTGTGCTCCTCCTCCATCACACCTCGCAAGTGGAGAACATATAGAACAATTCTGCATGTTTTTTATATGTGGGAAGTGATGATGGACTCCCAGTTGTTGTTATGAAGGCAGTTGAAGGCTGCGACAAGAAAGAATGAACTCAGCTACTAATAAATTTAAATCCATTCGAGTAATTTAAAGTTAAATTCATTGTTTTGATTTTAAGAGATGGATTATTAAGTGAAAAACATGAATGTGCTGCACTTTGACATGCAAACCTTCAGATTCATATCCTTGGATGTACTTTTTAATAGCGTCTGTCTCACACAGATGACTGTCTTCCTCTTCCCTTGTCACCTGTCATTTCACTTCCATATTTCTCTCTCTCTTTCTCTCACTCTCTCTCTGGGAAAATGGAGAATGATAAAAACCTTGAATCAAGTGTCCTCACAGCTGCGGCAGAAAATACAACTTGTCTGGGGGAAATCCTCCAAACCGAAAATAATACAGCCAAGAGGAGATCGAACAAGTATTCGGAGCTGTGTCTTATACTGCAGCCTTGTTTACCTATATAACAGACATAATTACCTATATGACTGCTGTCTTTAAGGTGTGTTGTGGTCTTCGTTTGTTTGCCACTCCGAGTTCAACATTGGTTGACTCGATTCAGGTGTGTGAGTGTACGCACGTGTGAGTATGTGTGAGAAAAATCTTATGTAATGCTGTTGTGCTAATGTGGCGAGGAAGCTCACAGGGGACGACGCTAGATGGAGGTTGAATTTAGGGCACAGACACACATTTTTCAGCCCAAACCTAAAGTCAGTCTCACACAAACCATTTCTATTCTTCACTCCCGCCTCTCCTTTGACCTTCAGATTTATATCCTCCACAGGTTATTTGTCCTCTATGGAAGACCGTCTTTCTGTAGATCTAATCTGAGGATTAAGGATGTTGTCTCACTGCACCCCTCACTCCTTTCTTACCTATACCTTTAGCTGTAGCATCAAGTCTCTCTCCCTCATCACCCAAACTGTATTTTTCATGTCTTTAATAATTTCTGTCTCCCTTCTCCTCCTCTCCACCCCTGTGCAGAGGGGACATGCAGTGGGTGGGTGCATCCTATCTAGAGAGGTGCGAAGTGGCAAGTAGCCCCTTCCCTTTAATTAGCAAGCCTTGTTTCTGCCATTGCTATGATGTTACCTTTGGATTAGCTTCAGTAATCCCACGGTGCAACCCCCTGTACCACAGATTAATAAAGATGTCTCCCTGCTAAACCTAATCCCCCATATTTTGCCAGTTTCAGCTTCACTGCTATATAGCATAGGCTGGGTGGTGCAGTCAACCACTCTGATACCCCCTGCTGAGAGGAGACTGAATTGTCCTTGTGTGATTAAAGCTGCTTTGGGCACTTCTCCCAGTTTGTGTTGTTGAGTAATTTCATTGTGCCACGTCTGAGCTTTCTTGCAAAGTTGCAGCGTCTGCAGCTTCTCCTGTTAAAAGTCATTGGATTTCTTTAATGATAATGTATAACTCCTCTCATCGCTCCCCCTTTCTTTTTTTTGTGTCCATGTCACTCAGTGCTATTATTGTCTGACTTTTCTAAGATTTGTGCTGTGATGCATGATGACTGGGGGCAGAGCTGACATATGGCAAATTTAGGACAAAGATTTGAGGCATGTGGGCCAAGTGTTTTAAGCGCAGTTTTTATTTGATTTTAGCTTCAACAACACAAACATTCAGAGGGCAGCAGAGTTTTCTGCTCACATGTATAAAGTCCTATATGCAGCTTGTTTCCTGACAAAACTACTACTTACTACTGCTGTAAATCAATATTCAGTTGCCCTTAAATGATTTTACTCATTATAAGTAAATTAACCCAGCTTCCACTCACTCTGAAGGATGTTGACGGACATGTTATTAATCTGGTTTCTCACATCTTTCCCCAGGTCAAAGCGTAAGGTCCTGGGTCGCAGAGAGTCTGACGAGGAAAAGTCCCGGGGTGGGAGCCACCCACAGTCTCCTCCTGTCACCCCCACGGGCCCATCCCCAGGGACAGTGTCCTCTCTGCCCCGGCAGACTGGGTCCATCCAGCGCAACCTCCGCAAATCCTCCACCAGCAGTGACACCTTCAAGGCCCTTCTCCTCAAGAAGGGCAGCCGCTCTGAGACCAGCTTCAGGATGTCTGCTGCCGAGATGCTTCGCTCAACTGACCCTCGCTTCCAGCGAACACGTTCAGAGTCAGCATTAGACCCCCCTGCTTCACCTTCTTCCCCGACGGCACCACACAGCCCCTGTGCCTCCCCCGGCCGGGGTAAGCGGGCAACAGATGAGTGGAACCGCTATGAGGCAATGGTTCTAGCCTCACCCACTTCATCGTCCTTTTCAATGAGTGGGTTTAAGTATGGGCGCTCTCGCACGCCGCCCTCTGCTGCTAGCAGCAAATACAACGCACGCAGTCGAATCCTCAGCAGCCCAATGACAGTTATCTGTGAGCGCGAGGGGGAGTTGGCTGAGAGTGAGTATGGAGACACTGCAGAAGGTCTGTCTGGACCTGTGCTCCAGACTCTACCTATGCTCAAAGACTCCAATGGCACTTTATCTGAAGAGAGCAGAAGTTAAAGAGCAAGGACTGCCCCTTGGATTCAGGGAGCTCAATTCATTTGCCGTAACCATGCAGGGGGCAGGAAGAAGAGCCAATAGAAGGCCCTGTAGAGACACCTTCCTGAGCCCCAACTCCTTCCTCTGCGCTGCCTCTGAGGGAGTGGACATGTCAGGTCCTGGTGTGAGGTCAGAGGTCACGCCATCATGGACCGGGCTGAACTTCTGAACGTCTGAAGTGGAGAACTAGTTGTGCTGCAACTTTTCAAAACTCATGACTCTCACGCTCTCCTTCGTTTGGTGACTCACCCTTTGTGTTAAAAGAATAGTGTTTCTTTTACGCCTGGTGTTCTTAGGTTGTTTTCTGTTTGTTTTGCTCTTTTTTTTTCTTTTTTTTTTTACTTTATCCTGTGCTTAACATACAGGAGCCCTAGTTTATTTGAAGGACAAGGTTCAGCCAGAAAACTAAGGTGAATCGAAGGAATTGACAAGTCACAAGTTGTTTGCTTAACTTTGCTGCTGTGGTGCTACGTAGCTAGGCAGTTGGAAAGAGTGGAGCGTAAAGATGTGCTGGACGCTCTCCTCGTAAATCTTCTAAGCTTCTGCTTCTCTCCTGTTGGCTCTGGAATGTGTTTTGAGAGCACCACTGCCTGCGAATGTTGGCTTCAGACAGCCCGTTATGTTGTAGAAAGAATGTGGGAAGGATGAGGTACAGCTGACGGCTCCACGGTACAACTTCACTTACAGTTATCCCCAGGTTTTTGCTTTTCTGCTCTTATGGTTCAGTGGTTTAGTTTGCAGAGCTGGGGTGTATTCAAGGGTCCACAGAAAGTGCAGAGGGCTCAGTGCTGCCACCTAGTGACGAACCAGAAGTGGGTAATGGTTGGGGGTACGAAAGACTCAGCCAAAACAACAAATTTGCTATGAAAAAGGCTCATAAAGTCTCTATTAATTAACTTTTAGTTTGTAGATTTTGCACTTGTGCATAGGTCTTTTCTTTGTGATTAAGAAAGTATGTTTTAAAGATTGTTTTAATAAACAAGTGATGTCAAGACTTGTGTTTGGGAGATAAGAATTAATCTATAAATGTAAAGCCAGAAATAGACTTATTTTACTCTCCTGGTCTTTTAGTTAGTTTGTTGGTTACCAAAGAGCTGAAAAATGAAGCGTAGCTGGCCGCAAATCTGGACGTGAACACAATCAGAGTGTTACCACTTGTCTGACACCACATGCATATGGTCCAACCATTGTTAAGTTTGCTGAGATCCACTAGAACCTTTTAGAGCTTAAGTGATTTCTATAATGCCGTCGACCTTTCTGCTAAGTTTATCCCTTTGCAGTTTTATATGGTTCTGTATGTAAATATATAGAGAAATGAGTTTTAAGTAACAGTTTGACTTATTTTCAAAGCATTTGTACATTTTAGAGCCCTGTGTTTGCTGGAAGGGAGTGGTTTCCTTTTTTTGTAGATTATTTATTTTCACATAGCAGGGTTGCAGTATGGTGAACTGGTCAGAGTCTCAAAGCAGGGTGATGGAGGCACGGGGAAGAAAGGGGTTAGGAGGGACAAGGGCCACATTTACTCTGCTGATCCCACCAGGTAATTCCTTTCATTTAAAAGGTGCTTCAAAAATGCAATAATGTCAATTTTTATGCTTTAGCCTTCTACTGCCCTTAATCCTAAATCATGCAAATCCCACACTGGTGCTCACAGTTGAGTAAATGTGGTCGCTACAGACATGAACTGAGGTGACACGAAAGAGACATCATAACCTCCTAACAGCCATAACACCCTGTGGTTTAATCACCTGTGACCAAAGTGTGTCTCGCCCCCAGCTCCCGCCTGACCATGATTGAGCACTTGGGGCCCGGCTTGTCTTATGACAGAGCACATCTCAATCGCAGAGAGCTTGTGAAAAGATGGGAGGAAAGAGAAAGAGGAAGTGGTGACGTAGTGGGAGTGGAGCTGAAGGCAGGCTGCTAACGATCTTGTGTATGTCTGTGTAATAAAAAAAACAAGGTGATATTTAAAGAGCCAGATCTCTGTGTCATTCCTCTCCCTCTGAGTGATTCACAGCCATCTGCCCGCCCAACACCCCGAATCACCGCCTCATTAGCGCCATCGCCAGGCATCCACACTCGGCCGTCATCTGGAAAACTCCAGAGGCCATTATTTACCCATCCTCCCCCCCACAGGGTCATCAGTTATGTCTCCATCTGGACATCCTATTAGGACACACATTTAATCACAGGCTCAGCCCATAATAGACCTTTCCACTGTTGCACAGTTGATCAGTTGTGACCATTTGACTTACAGTTGCATCATCTTGTGATTCTACACTGCAACCTATCGACAGTCCCTTCAGGTCCATGCTGCCATTTCAACCTCTCGGCACGTTGAGCGTTCACTCCCAAGAGCACAGAAACACTGACAGCCTTTTAATGTTCCACCCTCCTGTTTAGCAGAGTCACCTGTCCTTTGATGCCCCACAACAACAGTGTCCATCTGGCTGTCAGACCGAAATCAATACAAACTCCTCCCAGCATAATCTCACTATTGACACTCCAGTGCTTTTCCTCCTTTCCTCTAATATTCAGGCCCCTCTGTGCAGAACCTTTACAAGACACAGATGCATGAGGATACAAATGAAACAGATCAACCATATTGACTTTTCACCGTAGAGGTGCCAGGAACAGAAGTTATCAACTGTTTTGGAGCTTGAAGAGTCTTTTCATATCATCAATTTATCTATTAAAAATACAGTGTTTACATTTTGACACTTGCGTAGGACACATTGTAGAAAAATAGAAGAGTGCCAGGGGTCTTTAAAGGAATATATCAGTAGTTTTGCTTGTTTTAGTTCCCTAATGAAGAATAACATTTTTTACATTACAGACAACCCATTTTTTTCACTTTCCATGCCAACAAAAATCAACATGTAGAGACTTTGCCTAAAACAGGTCAATCATTCTCTCATAGGAATAATTTATTCACCTGTTTTTAAAAGGTTATATTATTTTTGCAGAAAAATGCAGTTGAGAATAAGGAGCTGTTCAAAAAGGTTTCCCTGCTGATGCTTTTAGGGAAGTTCCAACTTCTAAGATTTTACATTCAGCTCAAGTAAAGTGTCAAACATTATGGAAAGAATAATGTTAATTAGTTTCTAAGCAACAAAGAGGTTGCCAGTTGCCTCTCCAATCTATATAATATAATAATGTCAGATTGTTGCCTTTCAAGAAAATTAAGTATTTTTTTTGTTTTTTTTTGGCTGAGATCACTTTAATCAAAGGAAGGCATCTCTCTCCCAGATTGTTTTCATGGGATAATTTCAGAGCCCTGCAGATGTACTAACTTTCTGGTATTTCAAAATAAACAAAGCCTCAGACACATTCAGATATATTCAGCTGTGGAACCATAGACTAAATAATGTGACTCAAGAAAAACAGTGAAAGATGGTGAAATATTAACTGTTGTGAGTCCTTAAGTTTTGTAATCTTACATACAGCTGCAATTAATTGATCAAAGCGGAATTGACCAACTCTTTTTAATTGACCAAAATATCAAACACTTTCAAGTTTCAGCTTCTGAAAAGTGACCTTTTGCTGTTATTCTCTATCATATGACAGTAAAAGGAAATATATTAGGGTTTTGAACTGCTAGAAGAACAAAACATCACATTTCACATGACATTCAAGACACCACTTTGGGCTCTTTCATAAACTCAATAATTAAATAATTGAGATATAATGGAAATAATTGTTTTTTGATATTCAAAGTGGATTAAAATGAATGGAATCCAAAACCCGCTTTGAAGAACAGTTGCCAACAATGTAATTTTAACACACATGCAAAGAGGCCAACCACTGACAACACTCCCTGACACCCACTGTTTTGGCAGTGCAGAATCTCCAGTCTCTCTAATTTGCAATATGGGATGTGGGAAGAAACTGGAACCTTAGAATCGAGAAAAACACTGCAAAAAACTGCATCACAACGTGCTACTGTTCATTATTGCACATTAAGTTTACTAAATTAATCTCTGTCACCAGACAATGAGTTTTGTCAGGGAAGTATTTTTACACCCTGTCCTCCACATCAGCTGAAGGTTTCCATCAGGTTGGAGGGGTGGTTGTGGGGGGGGGGTCAGGGTCGATAAAATTAAAATACACGACTGTGTTGTTTGGAATAAAACAGAGAGCCTCATTATGGCTTTTCTCTCTGCAGCAATGTTTCACCTCAGCGAGCTCAGCCAATGAGATCGATCTGACTGCTGAACAACAGACGAAGGTGGAGAGTGTATGTGTCGTTTGTCAGATGTCGTTTCTGCTGAGTGTCTGAACATGATATTGGGAACAATTCTGCCACAAATAAAACAAATGACTCAGCAGACATGGATGATGACGAGAGTGTGAGAGAGGAGAAGGTGAGGGAGGGTAGAGGCTGAAGTGAACTGTAGCAAGGATTTCATCTGACTGATAAAAGGTCACGGCCATCACAGTGAGGAGGACGGTCTGAATAATACAAGCCTCAGATTAGATCAACAACTCATGACGAAACTTTCTTAAAAAAAAAAAAAAAAAATCCTGTCATGAAATAGGAATGACAAAAACATAATTACACAGAAGAGATGGAGGTAATACATTATCACAGCAATCGATCATTTGATGAGGAGTTACATTTATTATTGATGAGATACTAAATTTAACATTCTTTAACATCATTTAGAGGTAAGTAATATTTCTCATGATTCACACATCAGTGCAGCGCTTATGTCATCTTTCCCTTATCAAGAACATTGTAGTATCCCTTCTTTTAAATCAAAAACAATTTCTATAACCTCTGTAGCTAAAACACTTTAAGATTAATATGATGTAATGTATAAAAGTAGGTAAACTCATGTTCAGAAAGGCATAATGTTTATGTTAGTTTTTCTTATCTTACACCCACAAGGCATCAAACATGTTGCTAGATCAGAGCCAGGTAACGACACACTCATTAATTCATGAGGGGGATGTTTGCTGCAAATAAAAATGACAGATGATGTGGGGTGTCAGTGATGATTCTGGTCTAGATTAAGTATGAATCAGTTGTCCATCATAGCAGGTGTGATGGCGGTGACAGCTTGTTGAGGTGAAGGGTCAGATAAACTCACATCTACCCCAAAGATTCACACAAAGAGCCTGTTTCACAATCGTGTCCAGTCTATGTTAAACAATGCTCACTGGCCCCACATAGAAATTAGCAATGTGCACAAAAAGTAATTGGTGTAGTGATAATTAGTGTCTTCTCAACAAGTCGTTTGTTAAAAAGCAAAAGAGGCACTTGGGGTTTTTGTCCTAATGAAATGCACTGAGAGAAATGTCTTCTGGCTCCCTCTGCTGGACTTATTGCTCCACAGTGGCCACTTCCCTCGGTTTATTGATTCTAAATGGAGGCTTGTTAGAGCTCAGTTTACTATGTGCTTGGTCACTTTATCCAGACTCAAAATTAGTCTAATTCAGTAACTTTAAGTGAAAGTATTCAAAGCAAAACTGACAAACAGTCACAGATATTTTAGATATTTAACAACACTTTAAAGCTCAAGTCATCATACTTCATTGATGAGAGCTGTCAAACTGTGTGAGCTTTATCACATATCACACATGAAACAATTGCTTAAAATATCAATCCCTTAAGTAAATCATTTTGAAGTTGCAGTGAGCTCGGTGCTGTGTGACCGTCACTACTGCTGCTCTTCGGTCTTGAGGACCCAGACCTCGTTCCTGCGATTGGTCAGTTTGAAGGGGCTGTCGTACCCGACTGTGTAGAACGGCTTGTCAACATGTGGAACGTCGTCCCGCTGCAAGCTCTCCAGAAGTTTTAGGAGCTCTTCACGCTTCATATTCTCATTGGAGAAACCACCATATGTCCTGGAAGAGAAGGAAGAATAAATTCGTCATCTTACTATTTCACTTTGAAAATGTACTTACTTTAGTTATTATGGTATCTGCTATCATTATGTACCTATATATCTTTGTATACATATGTACATCAAATAAAGACAAAAAAATATCTATATAAACTAAAACTATAATGGACTGTAATTATATTCTTTTTTTTTTTTTTTTTTTAAATAATTATGACACTTTTATACATCTGCTTGAATTAGCATTGAAACTAGCACAGGTTTTACCCTACCTGACATAAGCTGTGAACTCTTTCCTGTGTTCCACAAACACCTCTGGGTCGCTCGGCTCTGGGGGACTGGCCTGATGCTCCTCTGGGATGTAGAAGGACACTGTGAACTGAGATTCGCATGCAGGGCCGGCTCCAGGGTCCACACGGCATGTCACAGGGGCCGTCATCTCCACTTTGACCTCTGCAGTAACAAATACATTTTAATTTACAATACAAAACAGCAGCACAGAAATCTGACAGAAAAAAAAAACAAGCAGAAAGGCATATAAATGAGTTTCTATATAAAAATGATGCTGATCGCTGATTAGTCTGATTAGTCTGATATTTTCTAAACAAACCTTCAGTTTCCAGGTGACATTAAAAACCTGAGCACATACTGAACCGATGGTTGACATATAAGCACAATGTTTGCCAGATGTAGTGGATTAAACACCACAGACCTCACTAGTCAACAGCACAAACACTATGTATTCTCATAAATAATGCCAGCGTAAACTGCTGAGTAAGACAAAGGCAGCAGTGCTGTTACAATCTGCTGAGCAAGCAATAAAGTGCACTTTCTCTTGCATTTATTCACCAACTTCCTTGTCTTGAGCTAAAGTTATCCATAACCTCATTCTGCAACATCTGATCATTACCTACTTGACTGACTTTGTTTAATCAACTTTCATTTTCACTTTAACAGCAACACAAACTAAAGCCATCACAAGCAATACAACTAAAAACAATATAGAAAACTACAAGTGGAATTTTAGAGACCAACTGGTTCAAACTCACTGTTTTGATTGTTGCCCTGGATGTATCTGAAGAGCCTGCAGAAGCCAGTATTCATGGCTGCATCCAGCTGCATCCCACTCAGAGAGGTGCTCACCCACTTAGTGGCATGGTAGGTGCGGATCTCATAGTCTTTTTCCTGAAAACACAGACACGCACTCATTATGGCTACAAATCATGACTGGTTTTCATTATGAATTAAATCGGTAGAATTTTTTATTTTTTTTTAAATAGTCAATCAATTTGAAGATTATTATCAATGAGTCAATAGTGCTGTCTTTAACGTGTCAGAAATTAGTGGGGAAAAAAAAATATTGCTCTGTTCTCATTTTGTATTTAAGCAGGTCACATGTTTTGTTCATTACCAATATTGCAACTTTTCTCAGATGCTTTGGCAAAGTCAACAAATTATGATGTTAATCCTCAAATCATGAATTTTCTCACCTCACAAATATCTTCATATGGTATGACGTATAGGTGACGCTGGATTACTGTAATGAAAATAACTGTTTTTCTGTTGAACTGGCAAAATATCTGAGGCGTCATAGGTAACAATGATCCTTTTATATTAGATATCAGAAGTTATCTATACCGAGAGTTGATAATGTTTCTTTAGGAACATCTCTTAAAGATCTTTGAGCAACTTCACATATTTTCAAATGGAAATGGAACTCAGCACAGTCACTACATGTGAAATAGTTTCAGCATCGAAGGCGAACAACAGCAAACTTACACAGAAGGAAAAAATGTATGTAGTTGTACCCTTGTCAGGGACAGGGTGAATCAGAAGGAGTGAAGGACTGACAGACTGAAGTATTTTGTACAGTCTCTCTTTTTCTTTTTTTAACATATATTCACACATTTGTTTGATCTAGACATTTGGTTTTACAGAGCAATCAACAACTACTGACATTTGTTGGTACTTTTGTTTCAGTAAAAGGCTCTTACTGTGAATAACTGGCAATAAATGATGGATAAATGACGATAACGTAGCAGAACGATCAACAGGACAAAGGTTTAATGTGGTTCCTTTTTTTTGGGAATCTGGCAAAACATTTACCTTTTTCTCCTCTTCTGTGAATTTGGGATTCTGCAGTCCACTCGAGAAGAGGACTTGACCCACAGCTTTCAACATGGCTGGTGAGCAGGTGTCGAAAATCTCTCTTTAAAGGAAAACAATCAAACGACGCTATCAGACCATACTATCGTACAGTTACGCAAAGTAAACCTTCACACAGGTGACTGACCTGCCACATCGAGTCAAGTGACACTTGTTATGTGTCCAACGCGTTATCTTATAAAACAACTCATCTTTACTTAATAATTGATACATGGCGAACTAATTCTTCACCGAATAACTTAACGCTTTTACCTAAACACACGTGCGATCGTGCAGGTTGTAAAAACACAGCATGAAGACAGAAAAAAGACGCAATTACCTGCAAATTCACGCTTTTGATCGCTGCTTTCGGGGCGTGAAGCGCGCGTGCAATGTTTTCATAACATCGCTTCCGGTTATGTAAAGCTGAAATCTGATTGGCTGAGCGAGTCTGCCTTTCAAAATAAGAGTCCTTGTGTTTGCTGTTAAAAGAGTGACGATACTTCACGTGACCTTATTTTAACTTATTGTGGGTGAGTTTGGGTTCCCCCACAGTTTTGTGACATAATGATGCAAGAAATAGGGATTAGAGAAACTAAAAAAAATGTTCAGAAGGAGTATTTCCAACAATTGTAAATATATGTAAAATAACTGCAAGTAATTTATATTTAAAAAATGAACAGTAATGAACGTAGAATGTGAACAAATAAACATCTCTGGATTTTGTAGTACTTCCTGTCAGAGCGAACACACCCATACAGCATAAGGACAAAAATTTAAATAAATTTAAAAACAACTGGCCTAATCCATTCATGTTAATTTATCATAACAATAACATGATCTTCGTGACTGGTTTACCGACTGGGACTAAATTATGATTATACTAAATAATTATAGATTTGAGATATCTACAATTTAATTCTGCCTAGTCCTAATCCCGGTTCAAGATATCTTCAATTCCAGTCAATTCACTTTCTCTCTCTGTGAGCTACTCAATCATCATTAATGAACTTTAATCAATTAACTTCGATATTGTTATTATTATTGTCATTATTATAAGTGATGTGTTGAGCTACTTAACAACTTAATTTCCTTCTAACGCAAGTGAACAAAGGTCTCATTCCCCACAAATTCCTTCGTTATGAGTTTTCTTCAATTTCATGGCATTTTCAAATTATTTTATCCACAACAGCAACCGCCATTTCTTCTGCTGACACTGTTCAAATGATTTGCTAGGCCAGTAGCCAGTATCCAGATAGTCAAATTTAGCCATTTAATGTTAAAACAGCTTGCAATACAGGTTGTACCTCAATACTCCAATACAAGAGTGATGGGTGGTTTCTAGATCTGAAGCTGCACTGCAGCTGTCGTGATCATTAATGAGACAATAGACTAAATAAAATGAGATTTCATCAGGCAATTGAAAGCATGTTGTGGGATGAGCAGCTCCCATTTATTTGCTATATCATTATTTACATCAAAGGTTTGATAACGAACTTTACAAGAGAAAAATAACTAATAATTTGCAGCATTTAAGAAACACAGTTCAGGCGATTTTAGGCACAATCACAGGTGTCCGGGGAGAAACAACCTAAAAACTAAGACACCTTAGTTTTTTTAAACACATATATACACACACACACACACACACACACACACACACACACACACACACACACTCCATTACAGCTCAGGTATGAATGGGAGAAAGCTGCTACATCTGTATTTGATATGGATGTCAAAATGATGCTGAGGATAATTTAGAGCACAGTCAATGTGTTTGTTGTATTTAGGCTTTTCAGCAGCAACAACAAGGGGCCTGTTTGTGTGTAAGACTCGGCAAACAGATCCTTGTCTCTACAAAGATGTAATGACATGCACTTCTGTTTAAAGCAGATGTAGAGCAAGACAAGCAAGAATGTGTTAGATATGGATGCAGTTATTCTTAATGTGGTGTATGCAAACACACAAAAGCATGGCATAGACTAGGAACCATAAAAACTGGATCTACAGGGACATGCAATTTAATGTAGAGACAATGGCACCAGTTTTTTGTCCTTATATTGTCCTATGAGTCTTAATTACAATTCATAGAGCCAAGGGAAGTGGAAAAGGCAGAGAGACAGAGTGGTCTGTCAAGTGTCATTTGCTTACAAGGAGTCTAGATGACACTGCTAGAAATAGCAGTGAACAGGACGAACGAGTTTCAGTTCCAGAACTAGAGGTTACAACCTGATTACAATTTCTCTAGGCAACATAAAACGGAGGCACTAGAGGACCTTTGGAACGGTCCAACAGTTTATTAATTGATATTTAGAGGACAAATAAAACAGGGATTCACAAACACATCATTTTAAGCTGCTAAGTGTTTTTGAAAATCCTCCTTTCATTATCAAAATAAAATATTAAGTAATAAATTGCATGGATTTCCTGAGGTTCAATGTCCTCGATTTAGTGCACTCTGTATTCAGGTTGTAGCTGGTAAAGCTCTGGGCTCGGTGAATGTTTCAGGGCTGGTAGTTCTGGTGGATGAAGGACAAAACATCGTCTTTGGACAGTTTCTCAGGATCCATTCGGGTCTGAGAATCGTGAACTATGACCCCGTCCACCCAGGCCCAGAAGAGACGCTCAGAGTGGCAGACACTGAGGATGAACACAAATTCTTTTGTTAAAGGTTTTGTTGTAAACTACCCACCACATATAAAAATGTTTCTGACACACCCACACCACAAAACAAAAAGAAAATAATTAAAGACAATTAAATTTACTTAGTTTGAATATAAATAAGAAGGCAGCACTTACTGGAAGGGAGCAGCAGAGTTTGGTGGCATTTCATAGGTGGAGTCCTTGGTGATCTTATTATAGAAGAACTTCATCTTTGAGTTCTTACTGTATGCCATCGTCCATGGCTCTACAAGACGAGGGAGAAGAGAAAGAGATATTTTGCAAACTTATTAACTAAAACTAAAAGGTCACTCAAAGTAGAAATTAAGTGCAGTTGTCTGACACTGAGGTTCATCATACACAGGCATACGAACCATTGACAGTCTTAATGATGTAGAGGCCTGTGGGAAGGAAGTGTCGGTCATCTCTGCCAGTATAAGACAGGCGAGGAACTCCTCCTGAACTCTTTGTTACCTTCATCTCTAGTCTGGATGAGAAAAAAAAATTACATATTAAAGTGTTTTTTTTTTTCTTGAAATATTGTTATTAGAAAAGATAACAAATGTCACATTTACTGTGAAAAATAATAAAAACCTCAAAATTAAAAAACAAAACAAATCAAAAACAAAACTTAAATGAGGTGATTTTGACCTGTGCTTTCTCACCTGACAAAGATTTTCTCCATTTCCTCCAGCCTGTACACCTCCTTTACCCTGCGAAAAGACAGTGTTTGATGTTAACGTCACACTGGCTTGTTGAGTATTCGTAGTTTATGTAATGAGAATAATTAACAATTTGGATAAAGAGTGATTCCACCTATAAAAAAGCTTCATTATTACCATCACCAAATGCTTCATGCCATTCAAAATAAATGGTTGAATTCATTTCAATTAATACCTGATAGGGTTCATGTCTGGTCTACTTGGTTTGGCCACAGCTTTCACAAACTTCTCAGCCATCTGGATCCTGGATATACAACAGTCATTATTTAGTAAACAATAGAGGACTGCAACTCCAACTGTCAGCTACAATTTCTTAGGGACCAGTGGATCATTACAGCTGACACTGGGTGTTTAACATTACTGTTTTGCTGAGTCAGATTGGACATGATGTTGTTAATGTTTGATAAAGAATGCAGGTGACACTGTCCTACCGTTGGTTGAAGTGCTGATCTCTTACATCAGTGCCATTGAGAATAAGTGCATCCATTACATGAACTGCGTTGATTCTACGCTGAGCTTTTCCCTGTAAATATACACACATGTAAAACCAGATGTATAAACAGTAGGTAAAATACGTGCTGTAATAAAATGCAAGTCATCTAAATTTAGTTTGAATTCTTTAAATCAAATTCAGAGAAAACCATAATGATGATCACAGACTCTGATGAATGAGCACTGCTGTAGTTAAAAATGATCACAGCAATATTTAACAAACAACAAAAATCACCATGATCTGATGATCACAACATCCTGTGAAAAAAACTGAGCTTATCATTTAAGCAACAGCAAAAATGGAGCCAAGTCATAAAGAGTTTGATAAACTAGTTCTCATATTTTGTCTGCTTGAGCTTCAAAGTTTTCTGACCTCGCCCTTCAGTTCTTGGACGATCTCCACGCTTAGAAGTGTATCTCTTGGCAGCTCTAACTTGAAATTTTCCAGTTTCCTCCAGCGCACAGGCATCTTTCCATCCCACGTGTATTTCTGTGACTTCTATATAAGTTATTGAAGAAAACAGGTTCAAACACGGGTTATCATGCACAGAAACAGAATAGCCTCTCTGGCAGTCACCACTAACCCTCTAAATAGAGACTATAAATTCAGCTCTTTTGTAAATCTTTTCCAGAAGAAATGGGAATAATTTTGCACATACAAAGCTAAACTAGCCTGGGGCATATAATAATAATATACTGATAGGACCAGAATATAATGAAAAAGAGGCTAAAAGGAAAATATAATAGACAATTTATCAAGTTGTGTGAAAAGGACATAAGTTAAATATGTTAAGATAAGTTAACAAGTTAAGATAAGTTCTGACTGATTGAGACTGTCTCTTAAAACTCACCCCTAATGCTAGAAGAAAGATCTGCTCTCCACCTCCCACGATGCACCTGTGGTCCAGGATATGACGCAACTTATCGAGTGTGCTGGAGTTGAGAGCTGTGAGCTTGCACTGGAACGACTCCACGTCTGAATTCTGATGGAGAATTAGTGATGAGAGCAGACACCCTGACAAATTCAACATTTACAAGTAGCCCATTTACCCATTTTGACAGTGTTTGTAATTATCAATTTATTTGAGCATTTCTCCACCCAAACAGAACTGTTCTATTTATTATTTTTTATTCTTCAGGCAAACCACCACTCAATTCTCAACCTCTGGGGAATATGGTGCAAGATTTAATTTTATAAAACTGCATTGATATTGTTTATCTTTATCTTTCCCACTAGGTTTTCATCCCAGATTTACTAACTGACCTTGATCAGTTCATAGAATTTAGACCTTGGGTCTGACGAAGCAGGAGTGACCCTGGCCTTGTCTGGCACCTGGAAATAGACAAAAAAAAAGTAGCCAGGGGTGGAATAACATAAAATGAAACTGTGAAACTGTTTTATCAAACAAAAAAAATATTATTTACTCCACTGTAGCAGTATAAATATCCCAGTTTCTTCACTCACCCCCCAGAGCTTCAGGCACTCCTTCCTGATGTCTGCTTGCCTCGGCTCCGAAAGGGTCCTGAAGACATCAGAACAGTCACACAGTTTAACACCACATAAACACCATCCCACACATACAGATATGCTGAAGAGATTGATATGTAGATGGACAGATGAATAGATATGAATGGGTACAAGAATGGTTACTCACGGGTCTACAACGAAAGCGTGGATCTTGGCCAAGGCCTTGATCTGGACTACACAGAGGCTGCAGTAAGATTAGCAGTAATTCAGTTTCTGTCAGTCACTGTCAGTTTGAAATTAAACAGTAAAGTCCTTTCTGAAAATCATGCACCTCTACCTCTCGTTGGAGTTGACCATAAACTGATAGAAATCAGTGTCGTCTTTGATTATGTTCAGGGGAACCACTTCTGTAACATCTGTTTCTGTGTTCCTCAGCTGGTTCAGTTTCAGGTTCACTTTGAACATGTATTCCCTGACAGCGTCTGAACCGGGCTTCAGACCACGGCACACTATGTACCTGTGGGTGACAATGAATGGGAGGAGATTTACAATCTCTCCACAAGTTTTCTAATTGGGATGTTGCATCGGTTAGTATTTGAAAAATAGTTTAATCATGCAGTATGTGACATATCCAATCTTGACAGTAAAATATAAATATCTTTCAACCGCTCATAGGACTGTCATAATTACAGAACTTTGAGACTGGTATGAAACATGTGGCATTCAGATATAATGTCCTTGTTCTGATAAATCTTTTTTAATGCACAACCACCTCATGTGTGGGAAAATCTCCTCACTGAGACAAAATAAACAACTGAAAATGGGGAAGAAGATTCAGTGTGATATTTGATGATGTGTTGAAAACTTAAGAGTCATTAGATTTTCAACTATGGTATGTTGTCACTTTGTTTTTTAGATGAACACTGGAATATTAAATTCAACCACTGCAGCAGTTTTCATCATCTGACACCTCATTTGGTTTTGATTGGTTTTTAATAGTCTCGATTAGTTTGAGCAGATATTTGTCTGACAAATTTGCCTGCTATCCAAAACCTGAAAGAAATTTTCATTGTAATATTAACACTTGAAATATAATAATAACAACTTGCCCTGCTTCAATAATCAACCCCACCTCTCAGAGTTGGCAGGCCTGCTGGTGACAGGTTTGAAGAGAGAGATCCTGTCAAAGCAGAGGTAAAGCAGGTAGACCAAACCCACACTGAAGGGAGTGAAGAGGTCAAAGGTCTTACAGACAAAGTGGCCACCTGGAGAAAACAAAGAAACAAAGACCCTGATATACAGCACATGTGTACAAGAGTACATAACATAATTATGATAAAGATATATGACATGACTGAACATGGTGTTTCAATTTTTACTTTAATTTTTTTTTTAAAGTTAAGGAACACAAGGAGCTGTCCATTACAGCAGAGAAATAAGAGCCACTGATGGACAGATACGCAGACTAACTACATAACCCACTAATTCATGCACACATACCTGTTCTTAGTGTAGAGATGGCAGTTAGGAACTGACAGAGCAGCAGCTGTTTGCTCAGGATCTCCTGGATATTCTCCTGACCTTCCACAGAGAAACCCTGCCAGGGACAGAGATAGTGATCAGACCAAAACTGATGCAATGGACAAACAGAGACTCAAGCATGTTGCAACTGTGAACTCATTCTGTTTAATATGTAAATTTAGATTTTTTTTTTTTCAGTGGATAGTTTGCAGCTAAAAAAAAAATAACATAGGAATAGTCACCCCATCTGCCATGAGGAAGTGCAGCCCTCTTCTCTCTGTGCTCTCCAGAACAAAATTTCGAAAAGCAGTCATGTTTTCTGGCCGAGTGATGTCGCCATCTCCATCCACGCCTCCCTCACCTAGGACACAAAGGTCAAGCTTTTATTGAATCAGTCATCAGACATCTGGGTGTGATGTGCAACTGTTGTTACCGCACCATAGTAAGGCTCGAACAGTTCACTCGGCGCTGCATAGAAATCTTCTAGTTTGAAGTCACAGGGTCCTTTCAGAGTCATGCCAAAGCCCTTTGCATGCCAGCGTCTCTTCCACAGTACATACTCTGAAAAGCCTCCAGGCCCCGCACAGACATCACCGAAGTACAGAAGCTCACCTTCGCGGTCCTTTGTCAGAGGTTTCTACATAATGAGAGTGACCAAAGACATCAGTTGGTCTCACCATCAGTTTAAATCGGCCTGTGTGTCCAAATCCAAGTTAATCACAACCCATATCTGCAATTACTTTGACCCACTCACCCCTTGTGAATCCTTTGGGTTGGTGAACATATGGTCGAAGCAGTGGTCAATGTTCGCCATTTTCATAGCAGCTCTAATCACAGAAAGCACATTAAACTTGTCATTCCTCTTAAAGGGTTGGCACAAAGAGTACTCATTGAAATTTAATTATTGGTAAACTGCTTCAAGCTTATTTATTTAGCATCAGCTACTAGGAATGTGAAGTGCCCAAATAACTGCATATACCTATAACCTATAGTTCTTAATGTCTTGTTGCCTATTTTTTAATTTAATGGAATTGAAACTCAATCTTTCTTTTTTGTTTAAGAGGGGAGATATGGAGTTTACTCATCAATTCACCATCTGTCTCTTGACTTGTTTTCCTTGTTCTGTTTTGCTATCCAGCTTTCCATTTTGATACAGAGCCCAGTACCATAATTGGGCTTTTGTGTAGATGATTTATCGGCCCACTAACAATACCTTCACAGCCCACAAATTGGGAACCCTTAATATAGTGTATTTGATACATTTGCACTGTCACACAATGTTATTTCAGATTTGATATACACAGATTACATGTAAATGTGTATCAACACAAACACAGCCACATATTTGACTTTTGCCATCATTCAAAAGCAGCTGTTAACTGGTGGAAAACTAAAGCCTTGGCTCACTGTACCAGATTTTCAAATACAAGCAAAAGTACTTACAAGTTAAATAAAACTCCAAAATGATTAATACAATATCATCCACTTTGTAAACTTGTTCAACTTAATAACTTTCAAAAGACTGACCTGTTGAGGAAGATACCGCCTCTGATTGTTTCATAAGGGTTGGAGCGTGTCCGAGCTCTCCTCATCTCCTCGCCCTCAAGGTCATCAAATACTGTCTGAACATCAGACAGACACAATGAATACACAACTCAAGAATATTAAAATACTGTAGTATGATTTGAGTATTTAAGCAAACAATGCAATTCACCAAACTTTACAAATATAAAATTTCTTTGTGTCTACTAGTCACCATTAGACTATATATCTAAATGTTCAGATGAACACAGCACACATAAGCTTTTTAGTCATTTTTAATAATTAGAACATTTAATATTTAAATATTAATTAGAAATTAGTATTACTGTCAATGTTAACTACTGAGCTGTCTTAATGTAGATTGTTATTCTATATTTAAAATAAAAAAGATTAGTATAGTATAAGTGAACAGTAGGTTTTTTACATTATAACTCACCTTGCACCTTAGAAGGGTGTGCAGGAGAGCTTCCGTGCAAAACTCTGTCTCATCCTCAATCTTTTGTTTTCTCTAAAAGCAATTAAAAACAAGACTTTAAACAACAACTGTGTATGTATCAAACAAAAGATTAAATCTTATGTAATTATCATGTATATGTTTAAGTAAGTATCCATGTTTTTATATTTACGTCTCCCAGAGTCATCCAGTCCCTCAACTCATCTGCATCTGGGGTCTCTGTGGTGCATTCTGGGAACCAGTCTACCTTCTCCACAGCAGTCGGCTACTCAGACAGGACAGACATATAAAGATTGTCAACGGGTAAAAGTGACACTTTCTTGATTCTCTTCATAGTATTTCAAACCTAATTCAAGACATTTCAGCAAAAGATTACACGTTTATTATTTACTGCTGTGTACCTCTGGTTCATCACGCCAGTCCACATTGAGCTCCCCCTGGAAGCCCTGCAGTGTGAGGCCGAGACCCCTTCTACCTCGCTGTGTAGAGGCCTCCACAATCTCCTTGCGTCCCTGCCCAAACTTCCCCAGACCTTCACCTTCACGGAAACCCATCTTGGCCTGAAGGTGTAAGAGGTAACAGACAACATAATTAGGACAAACTGTGGAAAACCTTGCATTAGTTGTCAATACTTTGCAAAGTAAACAAACACTTTCAAAACCTAATAACACATACAATCTGAAATTCTACAATACAGAAACTGAGACCATTAACTGTGAAACATATCGTTTTAATCAGGTTTTCGATACATTACCATGAGTTTTTGTGACACACTATTGTACATTGAGAACTTGGAGGAGGTCTGCGTGGGGGTGTCTGTGTCTTGGGCATCAAAGGATGATATGGAGGGCATGGAGAACCCTGGTCTGTGATCCTCCTGGTCACTGAGGGAGTCATTTTGGCTAGAGTCTGAACAGGAGAAAACCACGCACAAACAAACAGGTACAAACGATTATAAACAAGAGCCGACAGATAAACAGAACAACAAAAACAGTGATTAACACCTAATTTAACGGCCTTGATCACAAGGATAATTAAAATCATCAAATTACTCAGCATCACAATCTTGAACTGAACTTAATTCTTAATTAGATGAAATCAAAGCCTTAGGGTATACTCTGGGACTCAATGGTACTTGAACAAGACCCTCAGTGGAGGGCAAAGTCTGTGATTCTGTAAAATGGCAAATTTCATTTCCATTGACTAACTTGAAAATCAAGTCTTTTTAAGTGACCCTAATCACAGCACAGAGTAGCATATAATCTAATGACATTCAGGTCTCCAGTTGGACATTGTTTATGAAAAGGCAAATTAATTTATCTACCTTTTCTAGATATTTCTGACTCGTCATCTGAGCTGCTGTCATCACGACGCCTCTTTGTCCCCTGCAGTGGTGCTGACGTTGCTTCAGCTCTTCTCTTCATTGTGACTGAAATAGAGTTGAGAGAGCAATAAGAATAATACACTCTGTATGATGCATAAGGAGCAATAGTATGCGGAGGATTCATGTATGACAATGCATGTATAAGAAACAGTTAAGACCATTATGACATATGATGTTGAAACCAAAACAATTAGTCAATTTATGAGTGGATTGAAAATCTAAATTTTTAAAGAAAGCTGCATGCATACAGTGCAGATTATTCATTAAGCCAAAATGCAAAACACTTGCTGATTCAAATGAGAAACATTGCGTTTGCCTTATTTTCTTATAACATTAATTTTTTTAAAATAGTTTTTAAACTACTTTACAGACATCTCACTCTAGGTTCGTACATATTTATGAGCACTTAAGTGACACAAACTAAGCAATTTCAAAACAAAACACTCAAGAGAGAAAAACTGTTTGTTGTTGATCTAATGGCTGCCATATCAAGTTAACTTTTTTTTTTTATATATATATTAAGGCTCAATATGTAACTAACATATACAAAGACAAGAAAATGAGGTTATGACTAGAGTATGAGCAGGTAACACCACAGCAGTAGATAGTGCCTCAAAAAGTCTGCTCATAAAATAAAATTTAAAAAAAAATAGCTAATTTGTTTTCCTCTTTGATGTTTTGGGGGTTGAAACTGAAATCTAAGGGATTTCAGAAATTGTCAGGCAAACGCCATACAAAGGGTTTATGTTTATGTGTGAGATTTTTATTTTGTCATTATATCAGTTGTAGGACAAAGCAGCACAGCCATCAAAAAATTATCAACAAGTTTTCCCGTAAACGTAAATATAAACGCCGCACTTGGTCATCCCCAGCCCCGGCGCCTTTCATGTACTAGCATCGCATTCATGAGAGGCTTAAACTCCGGCTGGTCAATTAAACAGCTGGTGAACAAACAGTGTCTTGTTCCTCCACGTTGCTACAACTTGACGGTTAAAGCGTCACAACATCACAATCTGACAAACTTGCTGCAAATATGAACGTTTACCTCCTGGCTTTGTTGTAGCTAGCAGCGGTCAGCTATCAAAGTTTGGTAAAGTCGGCCCATGCCACTCTCCAAAATATGTTTTAGCAGTGAAAGATGGGTAAAGTAAGCAAGACTTGTCTGAACAGAGTCAGTGTGGGAGTTTTCTGAGTTTTCTGTAAAACGAAACTGCGCAGCTGTAACAGCTTTAGCAGTTAGCTTGCTATGTTAGCCAGCTAGTTTTTACCAGCTCAGAAGGATAACTTCACTCTTCTATGATGAGACAGCATCGACAGAGCGCTATTTCCACATATGTGTCGAAATTTCCGTCTTTGACCTTTATTTACAAGGAAATTTAGGTTACAAATAGACTGTTTTTGAAGTTTACATTAGCCCGCGTTCTGTTTTTAGAGCGTTCAGTGGTCCTTCTTCATCTGACGACACGTAGTAATGACGCGTTTGACGTAACGACTGTCTAGATAAGTGCCTGCGTTTTCCATTTTGTTTTATTAATTTATTGAACAGTTTTTTCCCATGGGTTATTTCCTGTGACATTGAATCGTAGACATCGTAACTGCATGAGCTGGGTCGATGTCTTTGTGTTATTGATAAAACTAAGATATAAAAAAAAATGTTTAATAGTCAGCAGGATTTAACATTTATCTGGATAATTTGACTCTGTACTACAAAGGTCAATTTGGAAAGTCCAAGATCATTACACAGAAAATGTATGCTAATTTTTTTATTTTATTTTTTATGTCCATTGTATAATGTTCTGTTCTGACAGTCCCAACAAATGTGCTAAACAATGTGCTAAAAACAAAATAGACCAGCCAGTCAAAATAGACCAGGCTGATAAGTACAACTCACAGCAATGTGAACATGACAAGTGTGTAACTGCAGATAGCTTGATATCTTTGTTTTTAATGGGGCAGACAGTCAAAGGACGTGTGTTTTTATTGTACCTAAGAACAAAATAAGATGAGACTAATTTACATAAAGTATTAATTGCATTGTGTTTTGACCGATTAAGTGATTAGATTTACCTTAAAGCAGTCTTGCGTGTCTTTTAGATTGGACCAATCCGTTCTTGGCATGTAAGTTAAGAGATCCTGAGCTATTGAGAGAAAGGTAGACACTCAGGAAACATACCAACATAACAATTGATATGTCAGCAGATTGTTTGCACATTAAGTGAAAACCGTTTTCTCCTACAGTTTAATGTAAAATTTCCTTGATGCATTTTCAAAATGTTAGAGCTGAGCCTGATACCATTTGGCCAGAAAGTTTCCATTAAATGTTCTTTTCGTGATGCATCTTGAAACCTGTCACAGCATTGCATGCCTCCATTGTTGAGTCTTTGAAATCCTTCTTAGAAGAAGCAGTGTCAAGTCTCTGTTTTCGTGACACCACAGAGATAAGCAGAGGAAGCAGACAAACTGTGTCCTAACAGTACTTACTGTTAGATACATTTCAGGATGTTGTAATCTCTATTAGAAACCTGGCCTTACATCAAAAGGATATCAGGGATGGCTTCAAAGACACATCTTTATTTTGCCATTTTAATTATTAACACAAATTATTCATTTGGAATCACCCTACTCATATACAGAGACAGAATGTAAGTTTTTGCTTCCATTATGACTATAGATGCCTGTGCCAGAGTTCTGTGTACCACTGTTGTAATTCGATTGTCCTTTTAATTGTACCTGACTGTTAAACTACCACTGAATGACCCCTGCAGACGTCATTACAGTGTTGATTTGTCATCCGTTGATTGGGTTTCTTCCTGACATAATTGTTGGCAAATGGACCTGGCACCTCTCTCTCAGGTATATTAATCCACAACTCCAGTGCCTCTGCTAATCACCTACTGACACAAATGCAACACATGAAGGCAGTCACACAAACACAGTCTTATGCCATGTGACCAGCTTACGCAATGAAGCCAAGGATTTATATACTACCTATGGGGACTGGATTCCCTCAAGGGAGATGATGACAGTGCAGGTGTGGGAGTTTATCTGAGTGAGGACAGTGTTTTTCAGACACTGGGGAGAGCTGCCACATTCAGCCTGGTGGAAAGGACCGAATCCAAATAGACACAACGGGTCAGGGACCAAGGGGATTCACACTGATAAAGTTGCCTAGCAGAAAGTCCCAGGGCTGGTTGCACAGAGGGTGTTTGTGGTCTCAGCTGTGAAGCACTGGAGAGAACAACAACAATGTTTTTTCGCATCCCTCGACTGACCCCTGGATATATTAGATACCTCCAGGTGCGTAAGATGCTTTAGGGTGATTTTCTTCTTTAGATTAATGATTAGTCTTGGACAACAAGGGACATTTGCAGTGGCACAACAATGGAGTAAATTCCATTAGAGCCTCCAATAACAAACTTTTGTTGAGATCTGGACTTTAGGCCCATCATATTTCCCTATGCTTCAGAAAAAGTTGTTAACTAACAGAATATGATTGTGTAGATTTTAAACAAAAAGTCTTATGATGCTGCTTTTGGTATGAATCCTGATCTTATGCATACTTGAACAGAAGGCCAACATAGATATAAGTTGGGTTTTTCTTAAATTATTACCGAATATTTAGAAGCTCATTTTAAACCAACACCACTGGCTCATGGTGGTACATGTAGAATTGCCCATTTGTATGTGTCATGGTGGGATTGAGAGGATTATAGCAGCCTGTCTTTGAATGGATTTGAATCAGAGATGCCTTAGCTCCCCATAGTCAGGTAAATGCCCTCTAATTGGATCTCCAGAGTAATAGCATGAGATCCATGTTCCCAATCACCCTGGGGGTGTTTCAGAGACATGTAGCTTCATTTAGAAAGCTACATTATGTGTTTGTGTTTACATGTTTGTTTTAAAACTGGAAAGTGTCAGACCTCATTATCTATGTCTCCACTCAGTAGAGTTCATGTTAGATAATTCTCACTGTGTGATAAATTATTTAAGGATGACAGATGATAACAAGATAACGTTTTTAGCTTTTAACTTTTTTTTTTCATGAGCTAAGAGAAACAGTCATGTATGAGACAATGCATTTTTCAGATAATCTCAGTGGTTTTCAATGGTTTATTTATTCATAGAAGGAGCATTTTATTTTTACCATCCCAGGGTTAGGTCTAGTAGATTTACTCATCTAAAAAAATTGAAATTACACATATGGAGACCTATGGCTTTCTCTGGATTGTGAACTTAAAAGTGATGAGCTAAGAATATGTCTGAAAGACATGTTTTGAATTGACTGTGTATTCTGATGGCAAGTGACCACTTTTTTAAGGACTGCACTGCAGTCAGTTAGTGACTTCTTGCCTTGGTCATCAACGTCCCTGTTGTTGATCATGCCTGGTAGTGGTTGTTGTGGCTTTGTGGGTGTTGTCAGTGACCTCTGCTCTCTCTCTCAGACTCAGGCAGCCCAGACAGTGCTGCAGAGCCGGGAGGGCTCTGCAATGCCGCGCATGGCCATCCTGTTGGGTCTTATGGGGATTGGCATGTCCGGCTACAGCTCGCGCCAACTCACACTGCACTACAAGCCATCAAGCCACCTGCTTAGATGAGATGGATTGAAGACAGGACACATGAAGAAACACGCACACACAGACACACACACACGCAAACACGCACACACACACACACACACACACACACACACACACACACACACACACACACACACACACACACACACACACACACATACACACACAACAATTAGTGAGGTTCAGAGGTGCTGCTAGGTGCATTTTGTTAGTTATTTCCTTGCTTCCTTGTACTAGGCTAAACTAACTGGCTACTGACTGTGAGTTAGCTATTATTTTTTAAAAATGTTGAACTATTCTTTTAGCAGTAATGCGGAAGGACCATCAAAATTGAGGGAAGGTGTACATTTCTGTTAGGTTTCTGTTTTGTTTTTCTCTGTGCATCCCTGTCAATAATCCCCTGTGTGTGGTTCAAGTTTAATGTCATCCTTGTTCTTGATTTATTATGATGTTGTCTGAGATGTAAAGACTATTGCCTTAAGGCTCGGCTACTGCAGTTAAGAGTAAAAAAATCTACCTCTCCATTTAAGTATAGTGCAGGTTTTTCTTGAATGTGACTGATACATGGTGAAAGAGAAAGGCAGCTTTTGATGTTTCAGCTGAACTTGGTTGATGTTGCACTTGAACCACAGTCTGTCCTCATGTCCCGTGCCTTATCATGGGAGTATTCAGTCTTACCAGGTCCTCAAAATTGATTCATGCGGTACAGTATTAAACTAAAGTATTTTTCAAAGTGGTCTTTAAAGACACTTTTCTAAATGCAGCTAAGCTGAGCCTCAAGAAATCTCCTCCAAAATCCTCAGTCTTTTAATCACTGTTACTTTTCCTCTGTAATTTCCATGATGTAACACAGAGCTCCCAGAGCCCTCTCCTATCAGAGGAAAACCAGTGTAGTGATGTCTTGATCTGTTTGCTTTTATCTGGATTTCTTTGATAAGATTGCACAAAACAGAAATGGAGAGAGATGTCACATCAAAAGCAGCTTCAAATCAGAGACTCAAGGTGTTATTTTTGTCTGATTTCATCCTTGATTCTGGAATTGATATTGTGAGTTTATGACTTGATGATATCTCTCTCCTTGTGTACGTGACAAAATATATCAAAGGAGTGAATAAGGAATTCCTCTCAGTCTGTTTGGCTGAGCTCAGCTCCTGAAAATGCACAGAGAAAATACTCCACCAGCAGAAACATCAGAAATGCATGACTTTTAATGTGTGATCAATGCTCCTTTGCACTTATTTATGTACAAACCTTGTACATAATTATGTACATATCACTTTGATGCTGAATGAGATTAGTAGAGCATGACATGGAGTGCTCCCAGCTTGTGTTGTGAGCTGGACTGGGCGACATCTAGCTGGATTGACACACAGTGCTGCTGTGTTGTTGTCAGGCAGAGGAACCAGGACAGCCATCCTGGACACCACCTGGAGGAACATATGAATCCACCCTGATCTCTCCCAGTTGCACACCACTGTCAGACAAGGTGACTATAGATGAATGACCACTAAGGTCTCTTAACATAGGCAAAAGTCTTTGCTGTATATATATATATATATATATATATATATATATATATATATATATATATATATATATATATGCTTTGTAATGGAAACATTTTGACAGCATATGAATGTATCACCAATGAGGAATGAACATTAACAGTTAAAACTGTAATTGTAAAGATGATTATATGTTGTACTCTCTTGGTTCGAGCAGAGACTTGTAAACAGGTCACAAGGCAAGTGCAGTGATATAGTGATCCTTTACAGAGCCTCTTACAATACTCTGGTCTTTTTTAGACCAGCTTATACTTACATATGAGAGAGGTCACTAACCCTGAAATGGAGACAGGTAAGAGTGTGACAGCGCAAGAAGTGATGTTATTTATATAATTTGACCCGATGACTGGGATTTTAATGGAATTTTGTTGTGATATTTGTTATTTATTGTTCCTCTATAACCAGGTTTTCATGCTTAACTTCAGGATGTTGTTTGATTGTTAGTCCTCATTGTGGTACAAAAGCATAAAATGTCTCAATTACCAACAATTGTATCTCAGTTTCTATTAAAATATAATAATATATTACCCATAATCATATAAATTTAAGTTTGTGGTTTTGTGTAAATCAGATCAGAGGAAATACATGTGCTTTAATGTTATTTATTGCATAGTAATTTACAATGTTGTATTTCATTTGGATTCTATAGAGAGTTAAAATGTGTGGTTGGATTAGGTTTGCCTTAGTGACCTGAAGCATTATAAATGCGTAACAAAGCACATTTGAACATGTATTATTTTTAATGATTGAACCACTCTCCATGCATAAATAAATCATAAAAATGTTGAAACAAATGAGCAGAGTTGGTATGTGTCTCCTGTAACTAAAATACAGTGTGGAATAGTACAACTTTGTGTCACATAATAAGAATAAGAAATACCGTCTTCATGCACTAGATGGCAGTCTTCAGTCTTTTTCTCATTATTATCCATTAGGATGTTCAAATGGCCAACTTCAGTGTATGTGCCCAGTGGTAATAACATGACTTTCGCTGCAGAAGTAGCAAAAAGTTGTAAAAGGTAAAGGTTCCTTCCAAGTCACAATCATTACTTTAACAAAGGTTTGCACACTGTTGGGTGTTGTTACAGGCAACTTTAAAGGCCAATGAGAGGCTCTGGAGTAGTTGCTTAAATCACATCCTGTTTCTTGGAAACATTTGGCATCTTGGGTCTTACTTCTAATGTGTGTGGGTTTCTTACTCTACGTCTGGAAATATTGTTTCCCAAACAGAAGTTTTTTTTTTTTTTTCTTGCTGATTCACTGTGGCTCAGCTCCAGGAAGTTGATCTGCTAGTCAGACAGTCACCCCAGTGTTGCTAGTTAGCTGCAAACAACCCATGGTCAAGGCTAAGACTGAGTTCTGACCCAGTTATAGATCTAAACTGCTTTGGGAGTCCTGTAGGGGTCACTCAGGGTTACAGCTGTGCCACTCTGGGTTTGATTGAAGGTTGGAGTGGAGCTTTCTGGAGAGGTGTGAAATGTGTGGAAATAAACTGGGAGCTCCCAACACCTACAGCAATAAACATGGATTTGACCACTAGTTGGACACACAACAAACACAACAACAACACAACAAACATTGCTGCATTTGTCAGAAGCCTTTTGTACACACTTGTTTGTCTGGCCTCAGGAGCTACATGGACAGACATACTACATTTCTTACTCTCCCTCACTCGCTCCCAATGCACACACACAGGGGTCCATTGTGTGTCTGTTCCAGTGCTGTCTCCTCAGAAGGCTCTTGTTACCATCTCTTACCACCCACAACAAAGAGCTGAATGTCTTTGGATGGATGAGAAGTAGTTAGGGGCATATCCACAAGGTCTTTTAGACATCTTTAAGCTCAATACTGCTTGAGTGTGACTTTTCATGAGTGCGTGCTCATGTGTGCTCATTTGTTGTTAATTTTATTTAGGAGCTGTCAGTGTTACATCTCTTAGATTCTAGTCTTATAATATCATACCTATATCAAATGAGAGCAAATACCAGGAGTAGTGTGATATATCATGGTGCACAGCTGCACCTGTGGTAGGCTCTGTAACAGCAGCCTCTGATGAATCAGCTCTGAAGAATCACTCCATAAATATCAGATTATATAGATTAGAGTTAGAGTCAGAGTGTTGGTTAGAGTGTTTATGGTCACAGGTGTGAGAATGCACATCCTTGTTTGACAAGAGGGAAAGCATTTGAACTCCACAAACAATTGTTAGTAGACAGTCTCACATTATGCACAGTCAGAGTCCCAGGTTATAGCCCCTCCACAAGTATAGTATCCAGTACCTCAGTGAAGTGTCCTTGAGCAAGACATTGAAGCCTTAGCGGCTCCAGGTTGGTTCTTTTGTTGCAGATCTTGACCTTTGACCTCCCTGTGGAAGCAGGTAGAGAAGATATTCTCTCAGGGGTTGTACAATGTGTCCTGATATCAAATCAAATCATCAAAGTGTTGTCCTCATTTCTATTTAAAAAGGCAAAGTTGCTCTGAACCACATTTAACTTTTAAGGAAATGTAATGTAGGTAATGGGAGGTCATTATAATGGTTAAATAGTTGCCACAGTACCTGTTATTACTCTTGTTAAGGTGCTGATATATTACAAAAATATTATCCACTTTTTTTTTTTTCATTCATTTCCACTTCTAATTTTGTTTCCTTGGCCAAGTAGTGCTTCAGTAAAATCTACTTGTGATCTTATTTGAAAAACATGGTTTAAACTGTATTGTTTTTTTAAAAAAAATTTTAAAAACTGCCTATCATCTATATGCACAATCAGACATACAAACACAGGTGCACACACATGTTCTTGCATGATAAAACACATTTCCTTTTTTTAGCCACAAGGATTTGTCTTTTCGTTTGTGTGCCCTCACTGCCGCAGCATGTTCTTCCTCCCTTTAAATGGCTCTTCTTGAACAGTGGAAGAGCTTAGCCTTATTTTAAATATCCTCTCTACCTGGAGCTCATGAAAACACCTTTCGTGTCGTGGCTCAGTATGCTGTCATGCACACAGACAGGACACATTTGTACCTATTATGTTTTACATTCATACAGCTAGTAGATGTATTTGATTTTTCTGTATGTTGTGTCCTTGGCTAATTCATTGGCTGACTGGGGAAGTAGCAGCTGTGTGGATGCTTGATGTTACCTGACAGCATGTTACCAAAGACAAGGTGGTGTGTATGCCAAGACACATCCAATCTATTTTAGGTCTGCTGTGGAAAATTAATGAGGTGTGACTGAAATTTACCTTGTAAACAGATGCTTGTATTGGGCTTAACTAGTCAATTACATGATAAAATACCCTCTTGTGAGTATAAAACTGAAGTTAAGCTCCTTATAGTTACTGAATGTTTTGTCTACTGTACTAAATTTCACGCACAGTTGCCTCATAGCCCAGTGGAAAAAAGTTAGATCTGCTTTAAAGCAGGATGATGATGAAAAGAACATGCATTTTCATCCAATTTCCCAGGGGGTTTTACTTTCTCAATTACTCATTTACACCATTTCCATCATTTCTATCTTTGACCTTTTTTCTTGTTTTTTTTCCACCTTTTTTTTTTGTTACATTCTTTATTTTATCTCTGCTCACCGATCCAACAGAGAGCAGCGTTTAATGGGCCTGTCTCTGGCAATTCTTCTCTGAAAAACAGTTAAGGCCATTGTTAGGAAGCAAACAGAGAAGGAGAGAAAAAAAGGGGAAAGAATTCACCCAGAACCAGAAGAAATTTAACCGAGCACTAAAAAAAAAGTTATTTAAAACAAGTTTTTTGAAAGGGGGAGAAGTGTCCATAATAATGATTCTTTGGATTATAATTGCAGAGTTAGATGCTGCCACATCTAATAATTCCCTAAATTGCTGTGTTAAAGTGTTTGAAGGTTTGAGAGCTGTCTATAATTGCAGTAGATCTGTTGAAACTTGCTTTTTCCTACTAATGATTTATTCTATGATTTACTGGAGCATGTCTTCACTACTCTGCCCTTTCTTGCCTGATTGTATACTTTGTGAATATTAAAATATATTATTTATAACCAATATAATATTTAAAACTAAACTTAAGCTCAAAATTATGTTCAGGGCAAATAAACCGTCCATGTAACACTTTTAAGTCACTCTTCAAGACACCAACTGTTCATTAACACCACACTCAGTGGAGAGTCTCTCAGGAACATCTTTGAGACTTGGCCTGTGAACATAATTAAAGCTTTAATCTCTGTTCTTGGCTAACAAGTTCTGATGTGGTCCCGTGGGTTTGTGCAGGAGAACCCTGTGACCTGTGAATCTCATCAGATAGTTGGTGAGTCATGGTTAATCTCAGCTGGCTCCTTCCGTTTGCTGTGTAACTTAAACGGGCCTGAAAGAGAGAGGCCTATGTTATGTGCAGGGACATGTTTAAAAAAAATTAATGAATACATTTTTAGCTAAATTATTGTTGCCTTCAGTTTTAATTTGTTTACTATAGACTATAATAGGCTAACGGCGACCCTACTAACTAGAGATGAATTGCCTTTTCAGATAATTTTTCATCATAATTAAATTCAACCTACCACTTGGGGGCAGCAGAAAAAAAGCTGTAGACATAACAATAGCACACTGTAAAAATTGCCAATATATACATATTGTAAATATTGAGCACCATTCTCAGGTATTGGAGTCTGTTCAATATTCACCCTCTTTTAGCTCTGTTTTTGGTCTCTGCCATTTCCTGATTGAAATATTACACTTTTCCATTGTAAATTGCCCCACCCAGTTGCTATCTTTGTCTGACTGCCATGTGGTTCCAGGCAAGGTGGTCTACACTGGGTTTTCAGGGCTTTTCTTTCATTTATTTTTTTTTGTTGCTGAAAACAGCTGTGGCTGAAAAGGTTTCTGAGTGGGATGAGAGTGAAAGAAGAAAATGGACATACAGTTAAACCAAAACAATGAGCTGAAAGACACTAAAACAATGAGCAGAGGAAAATGCAGTCAACAATTCTTCATGGGTTTGTGAGTGACCGCTTCCACATAAAACTCTTTGTATGATCCACTGTAAATATAAATTATTTATCGTAGCTACTTTAAAATAACATTGTGAGCTGTAGAACTTACTGGCATTTCCTGCCAAATAACAACTATAACTATAACAAATAATATCAGTCAGGCAGTGAAGAAGGTGAGGCCACTGCACACGCACAAGACTGCTCCTCAGGCCTTGATCGGCAGTTTAAGAAGCACAGTACACCTGTGTCCGTGTGACACATTTGAAGCTGGTTTTCTAATCCCAGCTGTGTCTCACCATGACTGTTTGACCCCATCAGAACCTGCCCTGTTGTCGCAATGGTCTGAACAGCTGATGTAAGACTGACTTATATGCTCCTTAACAATACACATACAGTACCTGTTGACACACATACAATATCACATGACATGTTGTAATTGGTAAGCAGGACAAACTGTGCTGTGAGCCTCTACTGACCCTTTAGTTAGTGGTCAGTTACTAGTTTGCAGCGTTAGGTTGAATAGAAGGATCATGTTATTGGGTCATATTATCTATTTAATTACAAAAGAAATTTGAAATGTATTACATTATAACTGACTAATTGTCATTAAGTGATGCACATGGAGCCTGCTGAGCCAGCTTTAGTGATCCAGCTTTGTTTTTAAGTTATAATCAACATCATTTTTTTACATGATGAAGTTTAATGAGAAAGATTAACTGAAAGATGAAATAAACTAAAGAAATAAAATAATGTATATAGGAAATCTAAAATTCTCAAAATGTATTTCCAAGGCAGCTACCACACCATGTGAACTACTATAGTTTATAACAGCAGTTCTCTTATGCAGATCGCTAATGTCAAAAAAAAAGACAAAGCTTTTACAAAGCTGGCATGACTGTGGTGTGTGTTACGTGGGGCTAATTCATCCTCGTCACAGTGTGATGTCAGGGTATGAACTGGTCAGTGTAAAAACAAAGATCAACTAAGAGGATTGATTAGGGATGTAGATGTTGGCCACCTTGACTGTAAATAACCTCTGCAGATACTGTGGGAATGCATGTCCAAAAATGGGTCTCAAATGAACAGTTGACCCAGTGATGACCTAAAGTGTTAAAGGTCACTGACCTGCCTGTTGACGGGTGATGGATATGTCCTAACAGCCAGTCATGGCTTGTATCAGCTGGCACTAATGAGGGGCTGACACCAAACAATATAAAACAAATAATGAAAGCAAAATATGAGACAGATTATTTTTGGATATTGGTGGAATAAAACCAACAACTGTTTTCAATATGGGTTGGGCTGGGTGCTGTGGTGATGCTGATTGCAACAGCAGTTATAAAATTACTACATCGTTAAATCCAGATTACACAACATTGCCTAACAGCTTGTGCTAATAAAAACACCACCATCTCAAAACATTTACTTTTCTCGGTAGAAAAATAGGGACTAACTTCAAATTCTCAAAAACAGACTGTGTGTGTGTGTGTGTGTGTGTGTGTGTGTGCGTGTGTTTGAGTTTCTTTCCTGTAATTCTCGCACATCCAACAACTGAGTTACTGTATAATGTGGACATTGAAACAGGAATTGAAGGACCTTTGAATCAGGTGAGTGGTCTTAACCAGAGCTAAACTGTGGCTATTTAAAGAGGTCAAGCCACAAGCATAATGTGTCATTTGTTTCCCCTGGCGTCACAGGTCTCTGAGAAAGAGAGAGAACCAGAGAGAAAAAGTAGGAGAGATTGAAAAGACCCTGCAACTAGTGGATATGATCCAACAAACAACCTCTGTATACAGTAAATAAGTAAGTAAAATTATCATAAAAGGCTCCTAAACACAGGATTTGACTGAATGTCAGAATATTTGGTTCATTTTGAAATTTGGGAAATGAAAGTCAAGAAAGAAAACAGCACATCTTTATGCTTCCACGTGTTGTTTGAACAATGACTGAATTTAAATAAATCGAATATTTTAGATTGTTTGCTTATTTCTTTTTTTATATGTTCATACATCTGTATATAATAAAAAAAAATTAAAAAATGATAGCAGTGACTTTTTTTGAACACAAAATCTATGATCATTAAACTATGATGAAACTATGTGCTCAACAATGCATAAAGTGAATAAAATGACCTACATCTCACCAGCTGCAACATTAACAAAACACCCCCATGTTTAGGCATTAATAGACTAGAAATAATCCACCAATATCTTACTTAATAATAGCCTAGAGCTCTGCAGGAGCCATTCAATACTTTTATTCTTGTACTTTCACCACAGTTTGCTCATAAATCACAGTTCTATTTATATTTTTTACTTGTAATTGTTCGTTTTTATATTGTTTTGTACTTCTTAATCAAGTAGGCTAAAGGATTTGAGTGTGCCCTCCACTACTGAATAAGTATTTATAAACGCAAACCAGATTTATGCAAAATCTTTCTCCCTGACAACTGGAGAGAAGTGTTTCACAACAACCTCCAAATACGAGTTTACTTGTTTTTACATGTTTGTGGATTCAGATTAATTATTTTACAGGAAAGCGTGGCTAAATGCTTGCATTGGCCAGAGATGAGACGCATGACCCTCGTCCTCCTCCTACCATGGCAGCCTCAGGCACCCGGAGCAGGGGGGGATATGGGAGGAGCGACGGTTTGAGGTCCAGGTGGTGGAGGCTGCGTAAAAACGCACCAAACTCCGGCCAAACACTTACGAAACGAATAGTAACCGTCATTAAAAAAGAAAAAAAGAAAAAGAAAAAAAGGCTTCCAGATCCTGGCACCTCGATGAATGAATAAGCTGTATCCAGAGAAAGCCTCCTGGATTTGCTGCTGGAGAAAGAAGCAATTGAGCGGAACGCGCTTCGGTTGGTGCGTCGCTGCGACCTCTCCAGAAAAAACAAAACTAACAAACGAGAAAGCAAAGAAAAGAAAAGAAAAGAAAAGAAAAAAAAAACACGGACCAAACTGTTGAGGCTAAACTGACTTTTTTGACCGACGCATTCTCCAAAGAGCAAAACGGCCCGTTTTCAGTAACAAGTGGAGATATGTTTAGGAAAAGCAAGAGTAAAGTGCTCGTGGATTATGCGTCAGAGGAAGACGACATGTCCTGGTACCACCATCACTCCTACAAGGTAATAATGAGACAGATGGAAGGGAAACAGCCCTATTCACCGCTGATAGCTGTGCTTTTCAGGTGTCGTCCCTTCAAAGACAAGGTTCATAAAAGGCAGAATGATATGTGCGTTTGTGTAACTGTACTAAATAGATTGTTCTGCTGGTTCAGCCTATTGTTTTCACTTGTTCACAGTGATTCCCCCCAGTAACAAGTGTCAGTGTATCACATCGAAGCTACGGGGCCTAACAGAAAGGTCGAGTAACAAAACAAACACTAGATGACAATTTTTTTTACTTGTTTGGAGAAAGAAAAGTACATTTTTGACTAAAAAAAGTGTAATAACTGAGTAAAGGATAATAAATTAGGCACAAAGCCATTCAGCGGCACTTTTAAAATTATTCTTGTGATTCAGTTTTATATTGGAGCTACTTAACTGAATCAACATGTGTGGACTTTAAACCCATTTGTATTCTTAAAACCACTGGCAAGAGTTGACCAACAGCACTTATAACTGTTTCTTTGTTGTCAATGCCTCTTTTTTTGGTCTGTGTCACAGGAAACAGGGAAAGATAGCAATTCAAACCCAAGCGCGCACACACACGCACACAGACATTCACACACACATGGACACCCATGCATAAACACATATATAAAAACACCATCACTTCCCAAGTGAGAAGGAGTAGTTGTGTGTGAGGTCCAAGAGTCTCTCTGTATCAGCACCCACAAGCAGCTGGGATCTGTCAAGGTGTTGGCAGGGCACAGGCGAGACTCCATGATAAGACACACACACACACACACACACACACACACACACACACACACACACACACACACACACACACACACACACACACACAACAGGGGAAGACAGAAGGCAAATCCAACAGCCTTGGTTCATAAGAAATAACAAGCTGACATGTTTTGCTCTTGAGCCTCTGGGAGTAAAGCCCTTTACAACGTAGACTTTTCTTTAACCTGTAGAAAGTGTCCAATAAAATTTAAATGCTAAAGTTTCAGGTGTCGACCTCTAGTTAAATTGCAACATTCAAGTGAGTAAAAACAGACAGATTGGACAGTCAAAATAATGTGCTGTCCCCGTGTTTGTGGTATCAGTTTACTATCTCTGTGATAAAATCCTTTTTAAACTGTACAATGAATCAAGGTTTTATGGGGAGAGTTTTATAGAGTATGTGTAGTAAACCATTATGTGTTAGCTTTCAGAGGTTTTATTTAGAATAGGACAGAGCTTGAATCTGTAAAACTTCAAATGGGCAAATAACATAACAATGAAAGAAGAGATAAAGAGAAGTCAAAGTTAACAGTTTTTTTTATACTTTTAACAGATATTAAAAATATTTTAATGTTTAAATTGAAACATTGTGAATTTGTGATACATCATGGTGATTTTACCTATAACTCCATCAGTGTTACTGCGGTCACTAGATGTATAAATGTGTCACACACCAAAGTGGGTAATTGGGAAGATCAACCAACCCCAGCATTTTTCATCTGTTGTTGTGATAATGTCTAGATCTGTGACCCTTGGCTGATTTTTATGGGCCATTCTTAACTTTTACCCTGGGAACCAATGCATGTGGCCCTTACATCTGAAGAGCTGCTTTGAGATCAGTTACTGACTGTGTTCCCAATGATGACCATGACAAGTTGGATGATAAGAGTTGGTTTGAGGACAGGCCTGAGACTTCTCCTCAGAAATCCTGGGAAAGTTGTCAGGGAGGTCCACCCTGAGTTGCCATGGCAATAAAGCACATCCAGGGGTCAGGGGTGGGATCATAAAATGTCGTAAACCCAGCGAAGAGGCATATTTAACCCAGCAGTGATACAGGATCAAGTAAGGATAAAATGTTATGATAACACAGTCTGGACATGCAGACTTTTCCTTCCCCCTTATTCAAATTGCAATAGCTGCATTGTGTGGTCAGCCTCACCCAGCAAGTGAAGAAGGAAGAGGAAAAGATAGACGATCTGTAGCATCCTGCAGTTATGACAGTTGAGCTTTGTTTTTAATGCTTTTGGTCATCCAGAAGTCACCAATTAAACTTGAAGAATGAAATGTCTGATGAACCTTAAAGCTACATAAACTCAAATCTGGAAAAGCCAGAGTTCATGGGAAAAGCAGCTAATCTTTAATTTTACTTGAAATTGAATCATCTATCATTTTAATCATGGAACAAGACTTGTTCAAAACCTAATTTATGGCTGGAGAGAGAGTATGGTCAATATGTGAAACTGAGGATGTGGTAATAGTTTTCACTGTGTGCTTTTTTGAAAAAAAGTTGCTAAAAGACTCTGAAAATTCAGTAAATGTAGTGAAAGTTGGCAACACTGTCTTAAATGCTGTCTATTTCTTCAAGGCAAAGACAAAGTAGAGAAAAATACAAATTTAATAATGCTATATATGCCATAATAAATATGTTTTGTAAAGTTTGCAACGTTTTATTGAGACGAGACCAGGGAGCTTTTGATTCAACTGTTTGATTTACTTTGCACTGTTGTCGTGTTGCATTGTAATACATTAGACATCTTCTTACCCTTTATCTATCCCCAGAAGTTTTAGTGGCTTTTTCTTAAAAAGAAAGTATCACTTTTACACACATTCACACCTGGAAACTGCCTAGAGCAACCACAGTCTGCTCTGTTTGCCACTGGAATCGTTGGGGATAAAAGCCTAACTCAAAGGCATCTTAAACGCTGCTCTTTCACTTTAACCCTGGTCATTCAGGGATTGAGCCTTCGACTAGTCATGTTTTTTTAGTCTTAAATCTGTTACTATGTCTGATTCTTGCTCCCAGTAATATTTTAAACACTTATTTATTGTCATAGCAAGATTAAATAGTTCTCCTCCTTTGGCATTTTGGTCACTTACCTCTTTGTACTTTACTTTTTGGCAGAACATGTGATTTACGTGTTTTACCAATTCGGTGAGTGTAAATCAGAGACCAGGCAGTCAGGCATAACTGTACAACTATAACAGGATAATACATACACAGATTCACAGAGATAAAGAGGGAGAAAAAGGGGGGACAGAGGAGACAATATCCAGGTTTTGAAGTTAATATCTCTCTGCCCTCCACAGTGCTCTAGGGCGACAGCAGACCTTGCTCCGTAGCTTTGCTTTCTCACCACTCACCTTCTATTGAAGTTCAATGGGCTGTAATAGGCAGCTGGGAGCTCAGGGAGGGGGAGGGGGGGGGGGGGGGGGGGGGGGGTGCTGGTGTCTGTTTGTCTATGGCTTAAAGCGGTAACACACCTGAATACTTCAATAAAACGACTCTTATTCCACTGTCGGGGTGTATTTTGTGAAGTGGGATCACGAGAGTACAAATAAGGTCTGAGCATGTCAGACAGCCTCACATTTTAATCATTAGTGGTGATGAGGAAAAGACAGGCAAAGCTGAGGGGATCATCTGTTGAAGGGGATGGGGGTTAACATCATGGAAGTCAAACATTAGTGAGTTTTGTCTTGCAAGTTCAAGTTGAATCATCATGACATGCTGTCAAACCGCCTGAAGTGTGAAGCCTTTTTTTTTAACATTTAAAGAAATAGGTCAAGACTTTACTATTGGCTTTCAAATTCAAATTCGTAGAAGAATGTGAAAATCTTTCATATCTGTACACTAAATATAAAGCTGCAGACATGACATGGTTAGTTTAGCTTACCATAAAGACTGGATACAACAGGTAAAAAGTACCCTGGCTCTGTCCAGTGCCTCCAGGAAGTCCTTGTTCTTCCTACAAAACCGCAAAGTATTGTTTTTTTAATGATAAATGAGATAGAGTCTTTTAATCAGTAAGCTTCAGAGATGCTAGTTGGCAGATTTTCATATCTTTGGACAGACACTGCACTTTCATCCTATTGTTCAAATTGTAATTACATGCAGTCAAGTAAGAAACAGTGATGATATATGTCTCAGAGGATGAAAAGAAATACAGAAGTGTCAAACTTTATAAAATAGCTAAATCAAATCCAACATTAACACTAATGCAATTGATTCAGCTAATTTAAAAGGAGCTATGCGTAGTTAGTTTGTATCATGTTTTACTTAAACTGTTAATAACTTAAACTGCCATAGAAATAGAAAAGTATAGTGAACTGATGTGAGTACAAGGTGAGTAGGAGCAAGAACCAGGCTAAAAGCTGTAGCTTCATATTTAGCATACAGATATGAGGAAGTTGATCTTCTCACCCAACCGTCTATTTCTTTAAATACATCAAGTGAAGTGTTAGAATATGCCAGTAAGCTACTGCAGGCACAAACACTTTCTCAGTCACTGGGTTTGGAGAACGTGGTGTATTGTGGTGTTGGTATGTGATCAGTCTGTGGAAATACTATTTGTGCTTTTATATTGAGATTCACTACGCATCTTTATTGCCTAGTAATCTGACTACTAGGCAACTCAGTGCTAAAATCTGTGCTAAAATCTGCACAAAGAGAGAAAGAGAGACAGAGAAAAAAATGCCTCCCTTGAGGGGCAAACGCAGAACTCCTGCTTTCTGTTGTTAGGAGCTTTTTACCCCCCTCAAACACCATTCTCTGCTCTTGTCTGCCCCCCTCCCTCAGTTTTTCCCCTTGGTTCCAAGTTGTTAATGCTTTTACGCTCTAACAGTAGTCAGCAATCAGTATGTGAGTGTGTGTCTTTGATCAGCTCAGGTGGCGGAGACCCAGCAGACTTTGCTCAGACATGTCCAACCACCATTTCTCCTCCTTACTCTCCTGCTCATGAAGTTGTAAGATGTTAGAAGTTCTTAGAGCTTTGATCATTTTACAGGAATTCTGGCTCCACTTCAGTAATCTCAGGCTCAGCTGCATGTCTGATGACTTGCTGCTGCCCTCTTATGATTTAATGTCTTTAAGACTTGTGGGGCAAGTACGCATCAAGTCGACAGTCTTCAAAGGCATACTGCAGGGTATGACAACAGAGAGTATGAGTCAAAGGCATTAAAAGATTAAAAACATTAATGATAAATGTGGGCTATCATATGTATTTTATATATATATATATAGGTGCGATTATTGACATATACATTCATAATACATAAAATTTCAGGACAGCCCAAAAGCCAAGGATCTACAGGAGTCACCTGATGAGGCTTATAATAAGACTGATTTTGTTAAAATATATGTAAAATATACAGGTTTTTTTTGTTGTCGCTGCGCACAGAACTATTCTAACTAAATTTAGATGTGGTCATAATCTGCTAAATTCATTCATTCATTCTATAAAATCAAGTTGATAGTAGTTCAAGACTGAGGAATTTAGTGAATCAAGTTAGTGAATCAGTTTAGTGAATCAAGTTACAAAGTGCATCACATAGAAAAAATAAATACTAATGCAAATATTATACAAAGGATATATGAAAAATGGAAAAAAAGTCTGATGGCTGAAGCACAATGGAACCAAAATAGCTCCAACTACTACTGCTAATGGAATGGGTCATGGATTTGTTTTCTCTTTCTTTTGTTTAAATCTGCCCTCTGAGCTTGGTGGCTTCCCCTTGTCTTCCCAAAGTCTCTCCATCCCTCCATCTTGCTCTCCAAACACAGAGTGTTTGTGTTACAGGTCTAAAAAGGTTTCCCTCTCTTTTACAGGAAAGCCTGCACACACTGCACACTCATGCATCCCTGCTGTAAAGGGTTGATGGTGTGTGTGTGCATGTTTGTATTGGGAGGTTGCTATTTGTGTTAACTCATTGCTGGTATGTCTGTGTGTGTGTGTGCGTGCGTGTGTGTGTGTGTGTGTGTGTGTGTGTGTGTGTGTGTGTGTGTGTGTGTGTGTATCAGGACAAAGATATAGAGGGGGAGGAAGAGGAGGAGGATGCTGCCACTGGTGTATCCAAGGTAAACAGCACAACTTCACAGCTATTTGGAGTTAACACAGACACAAACACACTATCTGCTTCCAGTCTTAAGCTCAGGGTACACTGCTTTACATCTGACAGTGTCTCCTTAAAGATATGCACTTGTCCAACACACACTTATTTGCTCCCATATTGAGTGAACACACACGTGCACACAGTCACGATCTTGCATGCATGTTGTCACAATGATTGTTGTGTAACTGTAAAAGTGTCAAATCTTATGTCATCAAAAACATCCATATCCTTTGACCTCAAGCCTTCAGCTACCATCCTCTGCGTTATCCTTAATCTTATCACAGGAAAAAACATTTCATTCATTGTTATGCTGCAACTATGTGTGTAGCTCTATCCTTATACTGAAGCTTTTGGTTAGAAACTGTGGAGTGAGGTCATTTTGTTCAGGCCTTCAGTGGACAATTACTGTAGTTTTCAACAATAATTCTGGTTTATTACAGAGGCTTTAGGAAGGACATCCCACACAAACATAGTGATAGATTAATAAATAGCTGGTGCTACCTGATGTAGAATTTGCTCAAGAATTTGCTTTGAAACTTAACACAGACTGAAACAAGGTTCAAGTAGTGGATCGTAAGGGTTGTGTAAATTCTGAGGTTTGCACTTCAGGTTGTAAATTGTGAGTCTAGTGGAGAAAATCTTATAATCTTTCACAGATCTTCTTTGTCATCATCCCTGTAAATGTTTGTGAATAAAGGTTTCTTGATGTGGGTGATTTTATCTTTATCTGCAGCTGTGCCTAGTGTGTGAATAAGATTATGTGCTGTGTCTTTGTTCATGAAAGATATATAACATCTCTGGTCTCTGTTCAAAGGTGCGGTCATGTCTGAACTATTCTGAGTGTGTAAAGCTTTTAGGCTAACACACTCACAGTGTATTGTCTTCCTTCCTACTGTATGTATAGCTACTATAGGTGAATTTGTTCACAGGACGCATATCATGACCTGTGCTGTTTGCAAGGTTAGTGTGGCTGGGCTAGAGAAAGGAAGGAAATGCAGCATTCTTTCGAGGAGCTGGGCCTTTTGGATGGGAACAATCACTGTGGAAGAAAAACAAGGCTGAAAATAGACATAGACTGCTCTGACACTGTGGACGGTTACACTCTTCTACTGTCGGTTGTTTTATGCTCATATTAGGACACACAAAGTGGACATGGAGTACTGGAAGTGGAAGTTACCTTTAGCTGTAAAAGTTTCTAGATAGAAGGACTTTCATCAGGCAGTAGACTTGCTGCCACAGGCACAGTCATTACTTTAATGATGGATGTCGCATTTTGGAACTAAATTCAAGAAATGCATCGTAACACATTTACTGGTGCTTCTGCTGCACTACTTAACTTACTTTATTAGTTAATTTGTCAGTCAAATAGCAAATGAAATGCCAAACAATTATGATTAACAGTTTATTATTTAAATGAATGGAATATATGCATGCTCGATTCATTGCAAGGGGTTAACTGAGAAAATTGATACAGTTCATATGTACATATGTGTATGCTGGTTAAAAATCATCTAACTCTCAGGGAAGAATTTGCAGTAACTGCTTTAGGAAGCTGAGATTTCATAAATGCTTACTCAATTAAGGAAAAAGTATGATGGAAATACAAGATGGAAATGGATACAGCTCAGAAAAACATAGTATAAGGCAGAGAGACATTGAGAAAGGCATCAAAGGCCACAGATAACTCATAATTGTGTGAAGCTCCCAAAGCAAAGATGCAATTGCTGTTTCTAAAAAGCTGAAATAATTGATTGTCTGATATCTACAATTCATACAGTATTTCCACAGTCAAATGCATCTTTAATCCCTCAGCTTCCATCTCAGAGGTATGGATGGAAGAATTTGGCCCAATAGGAGCTCTATTGTTCTGCCGAGCGTGGAGCTGTAGGTAAAGCTCCCCCTCACAGCCAGCCTCAGTGAGCTGCTCGGTTTACTTGGTCTACTTTTTGGCTGGAGAGATTACTGGGCACTGAGCAGCTTTGGATCTAAAGGCCTGGAGGTTAATTCTGAAGTGAATGGTGAATAGGCAGGCCTCATGCATGCGTGCACATACAAAGCTGGAATTTAGATACATTGCACACACACACACACACACACACACACACACACACACACACACGCACGCACACATACAGATAGACTCTTTTGGCATCTCTGGTTTTTCCAAGTACAGCAAATCCGATTCACAGTTTACACTTGATGGCACACTGGAAACAAGAAGGGGAGTGAGCAGAGAGACTGATTGAGTAGAAACAGGATGTTGAAATAGCTGAGATAAAATTTTGTAAATATTTTTGATGGAAATAAACAGCAAAAAAAAACTGGCAGTGTCCTTGTTCACAGGAATTTTCAATATGAAGAGAGGTGAGGAGAAGAAGATTTGTTTTTTTTTTCATTTTATCAGTAGTGCCTGTCTCCTTATGAGATACTAAAGTGAGACAGAATAAAGTAAATCCATCAAATGTCACATAGTTTGGATATGAGAGGAGATCATGAGGGGGATTATGAGTATCCTCATGTGTTTTAGATGAAATGTAGAGCTTGTGTATTCTGTATACCCATAGGACAAACTGTTCTGAGAAAGTCCATCTTATCTAAACTGTGACGTTTTGAAGCCCGATCTCAGACCTGGAAACAGATCTTATTGTATGTGTTCCTGTTTGGTTTGAGAGTGACTACTTTCATGTCCAACGAGTTGTTTGCTTGTTGTAGAAGCTGTCACAAGCAGAGCACCTCCTCGATAGGTAAAATATAGAAACAAAGGAAGCAGTTTAAAGGGGTCGCCAGGGTCAGATGCTTTCATGAAATATTGCTGAGAATGCTTTGATAGCGACAAAACAAAAGCAGGTATGGATGTTAAGTCGGAGTAAATGTTATGACCTTGACAGATGGCATTGAGAATTCCTCCCTGGCACGTAGAGAAACAGAGCCAAAAGTTGGGCTGTTAGGGCAGGGAGGAATTCTGATGTGACGGGAGAGTGCGGGGGGAGTTTCTGAGGGAGTGGAGGGTCTTTACTGGAATGTGCCAAATATTACTGCCAAGTCACTGTAACTCAAGTGCTTTCTTTTTTCCCTGACTCTAGACTCTGTCTATTTATCGACTGATAAATGATGACTAATTAGATTTTGTCCATCAGTAAGAAGAAAGTTTCTTCATCTAAAGTCTTATGTATGTACAGTATGAGCCTACAGCTGGCAGTTGTTTAGCTTAGCTTAGCACAAAGACTTGAATCGGAAGGAAGCAGCTATGAAAAGGTAAAAGAAACAGCCTACTAACACAATAACTTTCAACCAAGAACTAGTACAGTACATAACATAAAGGCTGGAAAGCTGCAGCTGGATTGGTACATACAGTAATAAACTGGGAGGGGGAAGCAGGAGACTGGAAAGGTGGAAAGGGGTGGGGTGGATTAGTGGGGTCTGAAACTACAAGATGAATGAATGAGAATAACTGAATGAACTGTTGAGTCACTTAACTGTCTTCCTTGTCCAAATTGATTAAATGAAGAAGATGCAGCATGTTCATTAGCGAGCTTTAGAATAAGATAACTGGATTTCTGAAATGAAAATCGGGGACATTTCAGGTCAGCTGTCAATATATCATTAAAATAACTAATATTTTTATCTATGAAATAAAAGAAAAGGGGACAGTCCGTGTATTTTGAGCATATTTGGTAACTGTTGTGCTGTAAATTACAGAATCATTCATAATTTAAACTAAAAGACATGTTCTCAATCTTGAACTGTTCTGGGATGCATTTTGTTCTGAATTTTCAGACTCAATTCATTGCAAATATGGATAAATATTACAGGTTAGATTATTAAAACAGGGTGATTTGTATGAGATAGCTGGAAACCCTATGGTTCTGCCTCAGCCTGACTGTAATGTTATGTTTCACTACCCAATCATAGAATACAACAGGGAACTGATCGTCTTAAAATCATGGTACACATTGTAAGATTTGACAAACTCTCTACAATTCAACTGTTCAATTTCATTTTATAAAAACCATGAGAACAATAGTATCATTTATTCAGATTTGCTGGCATCATAAACCAGCGAGATGGAAAGACTCCCTACCTTTAAAGTGATTGTGAATACCAATTGTCTATCTCGATTATTGAAATTCCTTTAGTCCAAAAAACAAAGAATCACAAACGTTTTTCATAAATAAATATTTTTCTGTATTCCATGTTGTGAATATTGTCAAATCAGTGCGTGAAATCATTTGCACTTGGGTGAGTAAATTTCATGTTCCTGTTTGTTTTCATTAGTTGGACAAAATAATTGCAACATTAGACATCTGTCTCTCTGCTCTTTTGTCCGTCTTTCTCTCTGGACCTGACCCTATTTCAGAGGGGCTTTTGTTATGCTGTACAGAACCAGATTAGTAAGTTCACCCAGCTTCCAGTCTTTGTGCTAAGATAATTGACTATTGGCATTAGCTACATAGTTACCATACAAAATGGAATCAGTCCTCTATAACTCTTTGTAAATGGCTCTAAATGTGACAACACTTTACAGTTGATAATTTCTTTTTACTAGCCTTTTCCTTAAACCTATAAGAAAAATTAATTTTAAATGGTAGATGATAGGTTTGAGAGAGTGTCCATTCATTAGTTTTAGCAAAAGGCTGCTTGTGAAATTCATATGAAGCTGACTTTTGAAATATTTCATTTTTTTTGGGGGGGGGGCATAAATCCATCAGAGATAAGAAGCTAACATGCGCCAGATGAGGTTATTCTTTTCAGTTCTGCATTTCAAAATGAAATGCTCTCTTGTCTCCTTGTTTCTGTCAGGAGGCCAAAGTCAAGAAGATCATGTCCAAGAAAGAGAGGCGGGAGAGGAAGATGCTGTCCTCTAAAGACGATGAGCACTTCTTGTTGACTGGAGTGAAGCTGGCTGACCGCAGAGGGTGAGGTTACATGCATTAACTTTCTTTACAATTTACCCTCTGCACTTTACACTCCACTAATAAGAGAGACAGCTGAATGTGCTGATCTACACGGTCAACATGATGACAGATTGAGAGCAAATAGAAAAACACTAGCATGAATAATTGTCAGCTGTATTTTAATCAGACACATAGTTAGATATTTGTATATGTGATATGATAGATGTTTCATGTTTTTATTAATATTATTATCATACAGTAATAGTATGAAATGATGCTGATGCATTAATATGCAGAAGCTTTATTATTGTCTCATATTTTATTATTTGATCATATGTCTCTCTCTCTGTCAGCTTGTATCTTTATATGTTAAACAAATAAGGACCAAAAAGCACATTTCTTTTTGAAATGCAGTAAAATATAAGTATAAAGTAGCATCATCATGGAAAGGCTAAATTAGGTAAGTATAAGCACCTCCAGATTGTACTTAAGTACGGCACTTGATGTATTCCCAGAGTACCCCAATTAATTGACAGATGCTAAGACATGAAATTTAGTGTGTCTGTACTTTAGTGTCAATCAGTGTTTCAACAGTACTAACTATGTATATGTAACTCTGGTGTCACTGGTAATGTAAAATATATGTCTGACCATTCCTGGTTTAAGTAATGTTTGTGGAGATATACATAGTGGTCAAGTAGGTGAAGCAAAAAAATTATATATTATATATTAATACTAACTGACTAGAAATAATGGAGTCATGGTCAATCTCTTGCATTTGTTTATATGTATCTGCTGCATTTGCCAGCAGTTACTAACGTTCAGGGTCCTTAAGGAAGTGGAACATATGAAGCGGAAAACCTTACTTTATTACCTCGTTGTGATAAACAATGGGAAATTCCTATATAATGACTCACTGTTAAGATGTCTGACGCACACTCGCTCTCTGCGCAGTCAGTCCTACTTATAGTTAGAAATGTTAATGGTAATTAAAGTTAAACTAAAGTTTAATGCAGCAGCAGCTTTAAAGTTTGTGTTTCTCTGAAGGTCTCACAAGAAAATCAAAGATGAGGAGAAGGAAAAAGAAAAGAAGGACAAACAAGAGAGGGGCCACTGTTTCTGGGAGAGCGTTACTATGACAATGAGGCAGATCTCACCCACCAAAAAACTGGAGAAGATGGAGGGCTGGGAGCCGCCTCACCTGGAGAACTTAACTGAGACTGTGACTGATGAAGCTCCAGAGGACAAGAGTCTGAAAGGGGACTCCCCAGTGTCTTTTTCCGAGTCTTTAGGCCTTCCATTGGAATTGGCCTCTTGGGGGGGGCGAGGTTTGGAAGAGGACTCTTCTCGCTATGCTAACCTGTCGGACTCCAAGGATTCAACAGCTCCAGTCAGGTGGACAGCCCGTGCCAAAATCAAGCTGGCTGGCATCAGCAGGATGAGCAGAGGGATTGTGTCAGACAGTGCGTGGGAGGGGTTTAAATAATAGCCATTTAACCTTTGATACCCCACCCACTTTCCTCACCCGTGTACCAACAATAAAGAGGATGAAGACCTGAACCAAATATCTACTTGTCTCTCTAGTCTAGTTTTGGACAAAACCAGTGTTATTGTCAACTGGTGTTGAGATGCTGCACTGTAGTAAAGCCCTCAATATAACATGAAGTTTGTCCGTACTATTTTAGCTTTGAAGTGCATGAAGACAACGTGTCAGTTTTATCAATGGGCTACAACAGATGAAAGCCTTAAACTACTGTACCATTTTAACTGTGATATCCACTGGCCTGTCATATAGATGTTTGACATTGCCAAGAAATGAGGAAATGATCTTGATATAATTTTTGTGGCTGTTGTTGTATTGAAGAATATGCAAATCTCCTCCTGAAGACTTCATAACATTAGAATGTTTTTTTTAGTTCACTTGTTTATGCAGTTACAGCGTCTGAGCGAGGAATGTGAGCTTGCAGCCTTAAGTTATACATCGATAATGAGCTGTTCAATCATGAAACTACTTGTGAAATACTTTTAGTATCTGGCGTACCTGTGTGTCAGTGTTAGTGTGTGTGTGTGTGTGTGTGTGTGTGTGTGTGTGTGTGTGTGTGTGTGTGTGTGTGTGTGTTTGTGCGTGTGCATGTGCATGTGCGCGTACGTGTGTGAGGAAGGGAGAGAGTGATACACTTTCCTACAGTGCAGGTGAATTTGTGGATATCTGTTTTAGTAAATTACTGCACTGCAGAGATCTGAAGTCCTGTCCTGTCCTCTATTGGGAGCACATGGGGGGGGGGGGGGGGGCACTGGCTGCGTTCATGTCATCTCAGCTATTGTAATTATGTGCTTCTGATTTGTGAATAGTGCTCACAGCAACATCCAAGTAACTGCTAAACTGATTTTTCTCAAAGCTCAAACACTTAACTCAGCACTCGCTAATAGTGCCCTAAAACCAAACAAATATCAGTGCAAGACAACCATTCAATGTAATTAGACCCATTTACAGTTATATCATCAATGCATAGTATTTTAATCATCAATGACAAACTGTAATCATGCAGCCTGCATCTTGATGATGTGAACGCTCGCAAGTCTTTTACCTGTTTGTTGTGTTTTTTTAATCTGAAGCTGAATCATTATAAAACTTATAATGATGAAAAGATAAAAGCCAAATCTGTGTACTTTTTTCTTAAAGAAAAGCAGCGACTCTTAGCACCTGTCAAGTGCCTTGCGTTGATAGAGTGACATCATAAGCTTGTTGGAAATTTGTGGTAGACCATCCTCTGAACACAAACCCGCCCTGTCCATCACAGCAGCCACACAGGGGCAGGTGGGTTAACCCAGCTTGCGTCTGTGCTGCACCAGCTTTGATGCACTTCCCAATAATGGTGTAATGAATACCAATTTTTTAACCAGCAGGTGATTCAGTGTTTGTGTGCAGCTGGTCAGTTCTTTAATGCTGTTTGGTCAGCTCTCTAGTAAATGACTGAGACGAATAATAATCTAATTTCTACAATGACTTTAATTTGCTTTTAATTGAATGAGAAATTGTTGAAAATTCATGCTGTTGGTCTTTGCTTCTTTCCTTTGTTTTAATCTGTTTACTGAATTTGTTTGATTTTGCCAGGAGTTCACGTCCAAGAATGCCTGTATCCTGTATTAAAGGCTGGGCCACATTTACTCAAAGCAGAATAAAGCTGCAATCTGACTGTCTGGCTCTACTTCTTTCAACACTTTCCAGTTTATAGTACATAAACGGCTTGATTTGCCGGACTTTACTTTCAACACCCAGATGGTTTACACTGATACTGTGGCCAGAAAAGAAACACTCTCCCAAAGTCCTTCAGCAAAAGGCATTAGAGCTGCTCTGCTACTTGTAAGACAAAGTTATTTTAAAAATACAGTATCACAGAAATTGTTCTGTAAAATAACACTTTGCTACAATTTCTAAATTTGTACATGAATGTGACGATCAAGTTTTTATATCCATATTTTATTTTCCAAAGTGATTTTCACTTCCCGCTGATCTACCTTTACTGTTGAAAAAAAAACAATACTGGGTCACAATAGAAAGAATATTGATAATGAAACCCTTTTTCTGTGTTCATTGACAATTTTTGAAATTTTTTAAGGAGGCTAAGCAGTCAACCCTATGAAGGTATAAAACAGGTGAATAAACAATTGCCAGTTGCCCAATATAAAAAGAAGAGCAGAAGCAGGTTTTCAGAAATATTTAATTATTATTAGCTAGTTCTCTGTCCCGTAAAAGTCATGATGGTACCATCAAGAGTAATGAATATTACAAAAGTTGGAGGAAGGATAAAAAACTTTTTTTTCCCATCTTAAATAATGTTTTACATTTTCTCTGTCTGTCACTCGACAGCTCTGACAAAATTAGATTGTAAAAACTTGTACTGCTAATGGAGTTTTACATTATTTTGTTTAAGTTTCGACACCTTCAGTGTACATGGAGCACAGCACAAATTCACAAAGGACAACATACAGTATGTAAACAAAGACTCAAACATGACATGCATTTGGTTATTGCAGAAAAACACCATCAAAAGAAAACAGAGCCAAAAGTAGAATAGTTCAACCCCATTAAATAAGCAACCAACATGACATGTCTTATTTTCCCACACTTCAGTTTTAAAAAAACCTTTACACATTACCTACCATCACGGACCTACCATAAACATGCTACTACTCCTTTTACAAATAAATCCTTTGGAAATATTAATATCAAATTTACATTATTTTCTCTTTTCATTTTCAGGAGTAGCTTTTTGAGGACAAATATTTGTGTGGAAAGAGGAAAAACAAGTTTCTTTTATAGTTCACCCATGACCAACATTCTTAAAATCAACAAACATACACATTTAATCTCTTCTATGTCTCATGGAAACATTTGTGCGTAAGGAAATGAAGACATAAAAAAGTCATTTCTTTCAGTTGAAGCCCTTTGTATTTGGGTAAAAAGTCCCCTCCATTCTTGGGTTGGGAATGAAGGTTAAACGGCTGCTTCACTTCAAGAACAACATGGAGGGTTTAAAACTTGAAGAGGTCGATAAAGTGCTGCGGAGAGATGGGCATGAGGCAGCTGTCGGGATCGTTGGCTGTGCATGGATGGCCACAGTCCTGAAACACAGTCGACAACCAAGTTATTATCAAGGAAGCAGAGAAGCAGTTATTCATGCTGTGATGTATCACACTGCAGTCGGATTCATCGGCTGTTAGTAAATTAAACTTGGTGATGCAAGAGTGAGTGGAGATTCATAGATCAATTGAATTGAATTTAAGTAGATTGCAGCACACAGACAAGCCCTTACATTGAGATTATTTTTACCTCCAATAACTGAATTATTGGCAGCGGAAACAAGCTGTAAACACAACAAATTATTGCTATTTAAAGTTAATATAGTGAATCTGCTAGCAGAGTAGTCAGTTCATCCATTTTTAATGTAAAATTATTGATTATAGCTGCTTTAATTTTGTACTTACTCACCATCAGGTGTAACTGCTGGGTAGCTAACCAAACTAGCTAACAAAACCAGTTTGCTAATATATTACTGTTGACATATATGACCTGACAATTGACTGACATGCCATAATGATGTAATGTGTAATATAAATCTGACTTACAGTGAAAGTCAACAATGACCTAAATGAACCAAAAAGAAACTTTAAAGATTTAGTTAGAAGCTATTAAATTGCAATCTCAATATTACAGTATTGTATAGTACTCAAAGTAATACCTACAAGGCAAACTGGCAGTCAAGCTTAATGTATTGCTTGGCTTTGCGAAGCTTTTTTTTTTTTTTTTTTTTTTTTTTTATAAATTGTGTTACATTACACAGCCTTTAATAGTTAACTGCTTTTGATTAGGCAGCATAACAAACCTCTTTTCTCACAATGTGTACACATCGCTTACGTTAGTGCAACCTAAATTCGTAAACCAATAATTTGAAACTAGCTAGAAGTTACTATGAATTTTACACACAAATCCAATGCCAGATCTATAAATAGTTCACACAGTCCTTGACATTGGTATACATAGAGACACGTAGGTGTTAAACTAAATGACAACTGACAGTTTTCTTTTAGACACAAGCACTGAACTTTCAGTGGAGTTTATGATCAAACAAACACAGTGGTTAGAGGCAATTAAAAAGTGAGCATAAATCAACTGTTTACTAAACACGTCACGAGCAAACATGATGAAATCAAGTGACACAGAGAACAATCAAAGACAAAACTCACACGGTAAAAGATAAGTCAGTGAACTGAAGAAACAGAAAGACATGATGGGACAGGAAGTACCTTGAATAACAAAGCCAGGTGGCGATCCTTAGGGAATCAGGGAAGAAAGGAACCAGGTGGAGAGGCAGGAAGGGGTGGAGAAAAGCAAGGATAGGGATGCAGAAAGGGAAGAGGTTAAACAGCACAGGGACCCAACCAAGGAGCACAACAAGATTGCAGGTTGAAGGACGAATAGGGATTGGATACTGTAGAAACAGTGGCATTTAATCCAAGCACAATCAGTTCTGTTACATACAGTTTTCCCAAGGCTTCCTAACTCAAACTCTCAAAAACATCATGTCTGTCTTACACTTTTAGAGATAAGCTCATATATCTGTGCCAAACATGATGATTAGGTCAAACCAGTCACTTGTTTGACCTCTCATTGTTAAATATACATGTAGGAGCACATGAGCTCTCAATGTGTTGATTATAACAATTAACATTATTAATAGAATAATTGCAGCATTATTTTGAAAACAAATTTTTTTCATCCCAGTCTCAAGAATCAAGTATCAATCTTTAATTAGAAAAGTGTAAAGGCAAAATCTGTTTTTTTTTTTTCTCATAAGACCAAATGTTGACTTTATAAAGATGCGATTTCAATCATAATTTAAACCCTTACTGCCTGCCAAAGCTACCAGTGTTAGAAAGGCTCAGTGCATTTTAGCCTTTTTTCTTAATGTACCATCCAAATAGAGGATGTTTTGTCTTTTTAACCAATGAAATACAGATTGTTCTGGTTCAAACTTGATATTTGGTTTGATCTCCCATGTATATACAGTTTAAAAGATATCAAGTCTGGGAGAAACACCTCTTTAAACAATGCAAGTTTAATTAATTATACACACACTAGGTCTTTTCTATTAAGCTTTAGTATACAGTTGACATGACCGCAAATGGTGTGAATGTGGCTGTAGGTGTAGTTAATCTTCTTGTTTACCTTCCAGAAGAGGATGCTACAATGCTTGCAGAAGTGCAAGGTGTCTCCGTACTGCTCCTTCATTGGGTAGTGTTTTTGCAGGGTGAAGTACATCACCTTCCAGTCCACGTTATCACTCTTGGTTAGCACCAAATTCCTACAGAACTGCAATTGTGTGATGGACGAACACAAACACACACACACATATATATAAAAGTCAAGAAGCACTCGGTTCGAGGCCATTTAACAACCATTTAAAACACAGGGGACAGGAATGGAATTATAACTGGAACAAAGGGCAATTAAATATAATTAAGGACAATTACTCATTAACACCAATGCAGAGTGGGTGTTTATATGGTTTGTGTGATATAATGATATGTGAGTCAGAATGAGAGAAAGCCAGACCCCCGTGAACTGTGAGTAAACTGTGGCAATCCTGCCCCCCAGTGGACAAAAGGGGGATTACTTAACAGGTTTCTGGGCTTCTGGGGCAGCCGCCTCTGTCAATACTTTGACATCAACTATTATGGTAAGTTAATCCCAATGTAATCACAGATTCAGCCTTTGTCTGTGACTCATGATTAAATAATTTGTTCTCTCACCTGTTGGTCTGAGAAGTGAAAGTGGCACAGCCTCTTCCACAACGTCCGGTTCTCACTGAGTATGTGCAGCGTAGGTGTGGCCTGTCCCAGGTTAATGATGTCATAAGCATCAGATAATTTGTAAAGGATCGTATTCTGCATGTACAGTGGCAGATCACTGAATGACATGCCATTGCACATTTGCTGTGGAAAAAGTAATCACCATAACATACAGTTAGAGCTGGTAAGAATAGGATGGTGAGTTAATACAAAAATCTGCTATCACATAAAAAGTTTTCCACTGAGGTTGATGTGTTACAATTCATATGCAGTTAAGCATTAAATGACCAGTTCCACCAGGTTATTTGTCCATACATCCAACTCCACATTTCATGTTCCTCATTAAATTCAGTTTATGAGTGGATGAAACATAACAAGTAAGCAATGGCACTTTCTCAGTGATGCAAAAGTCAGTACAGTAGATTAAGTGTTTATAGATGGACTTGTGCAGGTGCACACACATACATTGATCCACTATCTCTACCTTGGGAATCTGTAGGTTGTTGAGCTGCTGCTGCCATTTGAGAATGGTCTCCAGTCGGCACAGCCAGATGTTGACGTTGCCCACGAGGACACATCTGCCGACATGGACAGTGAGACTGTGCAGAGTCGAGCTCAGGTCCTGTAGCAGCTCCTTTACAAGGCGAGGATTGTAGTGGTCCTCGAGGACTAGAGTGCAAATTTAAAAACAGAAGAAGAATATTTCTAGGAGTTGTTTAAAAAACCTTTTTAAGTTGCTGGAGCTGAAAAGAACCAATATTGTTCTGTCTGATGAACAGTCTCCCTCAGTGAAACACTGTAGAATGGTACAGGCTTTTACCAAATCAAAAGCAAAAGCGAGTTTCATCATTTACATGTGGCAAGACCGAACCTCGGTCAAGATCTGTTCCTTGCTTCACTGGGAAACACAATCCCATAATGATGGAGCACACTGGTCCTACTGGTTTTGTGGTTTGGCTTTCATGATGGGATTGATGGAGCTACAGAATAGCAAGAGAAACAACATCTTCTGGTTGCTTAGACCCTTGACTTTTGCAAAAGCAATGTTAATTCTTTAAAACAGAAAAGGCTACTTTTATGGGTATTAGTCTGACATTAGTAGACTGCCTAAAAGGCATCTGCTTGCACAGCCTGTTAACAGAATAAGTAATTAGTCTTTGGCTCAGGTCCTCTTACCCTTTCGCACAATCTTCTCCAGTATATTGAAATAGTTTTTCTGGGCAGCTCCACTCAAAGAAGTCAGCTGAGACCTGGCTATTAGCTGGAAAAGCTGTGGGCGACAGACAGAGTAAGACCGAAAAAGTGGCTTGTACAAGTCATACAACAGTATCAAAATCATGTAGTCTGATCACCATCTCTCACCTTTGCAACATAGTTGAATCTTCTCAAGTCCTGAATGGCACTGGAAAAGTCTAGACGGTTGAGAGCTTCACCAAGTGTGCAGTATCCATGCCGCTATTTGTTTGTATACACGAAAATTGACACACACAAACACACACAGTTCAATAGAAATAAATTCAGCTGCTTCAATCAACAGCAAATAAATCTTTCATGTGAAAATTGCAGTTAAGGCTCCAGTACTCACTTCTTTTGTGCTCCCTTTCTGCACATATATCCATTTATCCCTGAAGACAACTAAAAAACGAACAAACAATGAAAAAACACATTGTTAGAGTATAAATATGTGGTCTACAAAAAAATGACAAGCTCCTGTGCAATCTAAAGCAACCCAATCCAATACCCTGGGAACAAATACTGAAAGACTAACCCAGATGTTTTGTTACAGCAGTGAATTAGTTGTACTAAATAAGAAGTGGATTGCAGTGGTGAAAGGATTTAGATAAAAAATATGAATACTCCATTACTAGAAAAAGTCTTGACTTAAATATGTCAAATGCTACTTCAAATGTACATGTAAAGGTAATATGGCTCATTATGCAGTAGAATGAAAGCAGCATTTTAATGTTGTAGTTGGCCATGGTGGAGATAACTTGAAGTATCTGATATACTGTAGGGTAGTTTAATCTATAAAAAATGCATCATAGCTTAAATATCACCATATATTTTGTAAGTGAAAAATCTGACTTTCAGATATGAAGTATAAAACTGACCCAAGTTCCATTTATGGACAAAGGTTCATGGATATGGAAGATTTCAGTTCTGAGTGATGTTTCCCACAGGCTCTGTCTTAAGACGGCTGAATGACTCACTTAGGACACAAACGTTTAAGTAGAGTAAACACACTCATCACTCATAAACACTATAGATGTAATGCATTGTCAATATATGTAAAACTTACAATTAGCCTCCACATGCAATACTGTGAACTTCGGCATTGTTATGACAGTTGCAAATGAAAAGTTTAATAAATGCCCATATATGCCAAGCGAACAAAGCTTCAGCCACCCCTTCACTGCAAATATGGCTTGTACCAGTGCTTCTGCTCTGTTTTTTTTTTTTTTTTTGCACAAAGAACCTTTTATTTATTATCAAAAACTCTTCTTGCAGCCAAAACTGTGATTATGTGTTGCTGAAACTCACACTGCGATTTGGTGTTATTGTTGTAGAAGTCCTTTTTCCTCTTTGTTGTGGCGAGCTCACATACATCTCCAACAAACAGGTTTTCTTTGTTGTCATTGCAGAGCCTGTTTAGACAGAGGAAGCAGGGGAAGAATTTGTTAATAACACTGCATGTGAGTATGACCAGTGCACATAAAAACAAAATAATTACAAACCAATGTCAAGAATATGCTCTGCTGGACTCAGCGACTTTTTATTGATCTCCTGTGAGCACATACAGTTCAAGTGCACTATTTGCAGTATTTTCAGTTTGTATGCCAACAAATGTGCTTCATCTATTGTTAATGGCACATTCTGCCTATGAGAAGAACCTAGATTCAGACAGATGTAGAAGAACCAAGAGGCTGAAGAACCAAGATGTTAAAATGATTGACAATGACTGCCATGATGGAGGAGGCACTGCAGATGGCAGACATACTGTTTATCCTGAGTCTGAGACAGAATGGATATGACTTTGTCTGTTATTTCTGGCAGCCACTCAGCCATCCTTGTTATTTCTGATAAGATATCTTAGCATTTTGGAAGCTAAACTCAACTTGACTTGATGACATGAGAGGTTTGAAAATGCTCAACTCCAACAGGAACCCAAATTAGAACATGTATGCACATATTAAAATACTGTATACAGATTATCCCTATATGTATGTTTGTGAGCATTTGTACACATTTCTTGCTATTTGTGACATTCTCTACTACAGGTGAATGACAGCAAGATAATTCAACAATAGATGTGTTAGTGTCTTTGTGTTGAAATATCTGAATATATCCCTAAAATACACTTATACTGTAAAATAAAACCCCACTGCAAATAAAACATAATTACATTTAATAACACTGAGACTGTGATCTGTTCCAAGACCTGTTCTTCTGCAAACACATTTTCCAGTGATGTTTAAATGAAAGATCAAAAGGCAGGACTGGATTGATAATTGACTCCCCAAGCATTAATAATCCACCTGACTGAGCACCTGACTGGCAACTCTACCAACTGGGGCAGCACAATGCTCAAGCTCACTCGATCACACTGACCAATAAAAGTTTCAAATATATTATTAGTTATTGGGACTGATATCAAAATATGCATACTACAACACATTATTGACTATGCAAATGATTGTGAATATACTTTTATTTATTTTAGGAATGGTTTAGGTGTTGATTTGAGAGCATAAACTAAACACAGACTGTCACAAGAGTATGGCAAGTAGGAAGAGACATTTGGAAACCATAGCGTGTTTTCGCAGTGGTGGTAGTCATTTTTACACTGTAATTAACTGAAAGAGTCAGTTGCTCTCACATAAAATTGTACTCTTTTCATTTATCACAAACTGGTATTAAGGCTTTTAAGGTTTTGCTGTTTCAGAGAATGACTGATAAAATGGTTGCAACAAATGCCAAACAGGGATTTTGCTCCACGCCAGGCCCCAGAGTACATGCAACCAGATATTTATTCTGATGCAAAATGCAAGGGTTAGGTTTTTATATGAGCTTCCAGGAGCTGGAGGAAATTTTTACTTCACCAAAATTATCAGGCACTTTCTGGGTGATTTCATCACATATGCTTTTTTTGTTAATAAATAATAACAAATATTCTTCAGTATCTTAAGTGTAGATGTGGCCTAGACTCCAAAGTCAAAGTGATCAGAGTGAATGAGCTTTCTACAGTAATCCCTCGTCTCTATCCATTTATCCAATTGCGCAGGCATACATACAAACACACATGCAAGCACAGTAATCTGTCACACTGAATTACAAGTGAGGAATGCAATAGTCTGTCTTTTTTACACGGGTTGCATGCAGAGCACAAGCCTCCACAGAGCCAATAAAAGACATCACACAGCAGCAGGAAAGTTTTGGGAGGATTTGTGGATATTAAAACTGTATCCTGAAATACATGAGATAAGAGCATAAAGGTGAAGGTAAAGAAACATGAATGGGGAAGAAAACAAATGAATGGTGGTGGCATTTAGCTGTTTCACTTATCTTATTCAATGAAATTGTAGACAGATGCATTGAAACAACATTTGTTATGTGACTTATCAATTGCAAGGTGACAACAGGGCAGCAAGCTGAGGTTCAAATCCCCAGCTGACACCAACACCTACTGTAATCTGTCACATTGCAGATAATAGGTGACAGAGGTTTGTTGATTCACAGACACATTATCATCTATACTACTTGTGTAACACTGTGTACCATGCCAGTGGCCATCATAATGCTCCCCTTTCTTTCTGGCCTACATGTGTTGGTCTGCTAAATGTACCTCCGCTGCATGAAGTCACTGGCATTGCTAAGTAAGGATTGCGATTGGAGAGCAGCCAATCTGAAGATATAATGTCACTGGTTATTGTCTGTTGCCATGCCCTTAGCTTTTCTGTAAAACACTGCTGACAAGCATCTGTGATACTGTGAGCTACTGTTAGTTGATCAAATGAAAATGTGACACTGTGGTGTGAGGGAGATATCACCGACTGGCCCAACCAACCATTAATCCTTTCAATGGTAGCAGTTTATCTTGCCATCAATCACTATATCGATAGCTTTGGTCCTTAGAAGCAAAATGAGCTATCATGTATTGCAACCCCCCCCTTTTGTGTTATCATGGTGACCTAAACAAACAAACCTCAAAGTCTAGCAGCAAAGAGTGTTGCTTCGTAATTATGATGTTATGATTAACTTAAGTAAAACATATGGTAAAAGCTGCTTCCTCTTTTGTTAATCTTATTTATTGCATGATGCTTATGTAAACTCATAGCTTCTGCTAGTTACATAAAAAACTGTTTGAATATAGCCAATCATACATTTTAAATGCAATTATTCACAAAAATATCTAGAAATTTTCAAATGACCCTGCTAAATAAACTGTATAAACAAACAGCTGCTTTTAAAAGTAACATAACACATATATTATAGGAAGTAGGAGCAGGCAGCCTTTGCGTGACCATTCATCACCAGCTGGCATGAGTCAAAACAGTTCATGTTTCCTGCAGATAACAAGGCAAGCTCTCCTACTGTGAGACAACCAGACTACCCACAGGGACACATGCAATACAAATAAGAAACACTCAAATACCTGAACACATTTTTAGTTCAACTGCTCTTAACAAATAGTGGTCATTCAAGTCTTTGAATCCACAACACCTTTGAAGGGGATGATATTTTAGAAGTATAAGTGAAATTTACATTTATTTTTTGTGTACTTCTGTCACAATAACTGGTATTTTCACCACACAATTGAAAACAAACGCTCCTCGGACAGGATTCACATGTCGCACCAGCTGCAAACATTCAAACGTTGCTCCACTTCAGTTATTATCATTGTGCTTTTAGTTTTATCTTAAGGCTTCTGCCACTCAGTCCTGCCATACACTACAAGTAGCACTCTGCTGTTTCTAAGATAATGGAAAAATGGTGAACATTGTGACTATTAGAGATGAGGTATAATTCTGATGCATTACTACAACTAAAGCCTAACTTGTGATGCTGTACTCAAATAACTTTATGAACATGAAAGGCTGATTACAGTTTGTCAGTCAATCAATTAACCAAAACATTAACAACTGCTATCAGGGAATCAATAATGCAGGTTAAGTCTAGGTTACCTCAGGTTACATGACTTGTTTCAACTGTGTTCTATTGAGTTTGAGGGCATAGTTTGAGGAGGAAAGTCAGCTCAGATCACGCAGAAAAGCATCTGACCTAGTTACTTAAGATTCAGATCTACATGAGGCAAAAAACACATGTCAGCCCACCTCAGTTGTTTTGGATCTTTGCTCAGGGGATACACTGACAAGTTGGTCTCATGTAAAATTACCCTCTTGAGTCTCTCAAACCAGCCCTATACTCAACACTGTCTGTTGCCATGACACCCCATTGGCAGCAACAGGCTGCAATTGTGGGATTTAAATCACCTCATCAAAGACTCTCTTGCTATGACCCTATTAAGAGTTCGCTTAATGATTTTTCTCTCTGGTCCAATCTGGTCAGGACATTTACATCTGTTTTTATCTACTAACTCTCAGCCACTTCCTCCTTTTCACCCTGGTCCATTAGTCATTTATACCACAGGTCACTCGCACAATTCACACACTGGAAATTTGGTTTGCAGTCAGGCACATATTGTAGCTCACAAAAATGCATTCAGCAGCAAACAGCAACAATCCATGGGCAACACAGATCACCAGTCAGCACACAACAGTCATAGTGTCCCGGTGGCCTCAGGGTTTAAAACCTGACCATGTAATCACAGCATAATGCCTTTGTTGCATGTCATACCCCAACTCTATCTTTTAACTTCCTGTTAGACGTCTACTCTTCTCAGTTTAATAAAGTTAAAAATTCTCTTAAAAACACTTTTGAGATATTTTGTGGAAGTCGGACAGTTTCTAACAACATTTAAAGTGAGCTGTGGCAGCCCATCAGCTGTAGTCAGTCCACTTTTAAACAGAGTTGCAGGGCTAATAAGATCTCATCTAGTCTTGGCTACAGCTTAAAAAACATATCCATACACACGAAAAACTAAAATACTTCAGTAATATAGCCAAAAATATAGCTGAAACAATATTATTGTAAAATACACTCAATGCATAAGAGAGCAGACAGCAGCAGGCTGTAGAGCTTCATACTTAGATGCATTTGTGATAATCATGTAGTACTAATTTGAATGTAGTCAGTTAAATCTCATCTAATCTGGTGAATACTGACAATGCTGGAATAACAAAGACAGATTGATAAAGGTGAATCAGTTATGATCTTACTCTTTCATGTCTATTTCTCTGTTGTTGTCGTCCTCCAGCTCATGTCCATAGAGGACAATCCTCTTCCAGCCGTGCTCTGTCTTCGTCCAGCTCCATCCTGGTGACCTCCAGTCCTTGCCCAAGAAAGGCATTATAGCAGGGGGCAGGGGGACAGTGAGCAGAGAGGGTCACTGCCACTCCAAACACCTGGACGGTTAACATGATGTTACAAAAAGGGATTCATTTTGTGCTCTAGGTTCAAAAGAAGCAGTGAAAAGACATCATGATTTTGTAACGTGATAAGCAACTGAATAACTGAATTGAGAAACTGAAAAATAAGTTTCTTGAGTAATTTTCCCTTTAAATTCAAGTCAAGTCATGAAAAAAAAATCTGGTTGCTCATGATAGATTGGTGTAATTCTGACAACAACTTTCAAGCTGAAAATGTCATGAACATCAGAGCTGCTGAGAGGAACCAACTGATCCGCCCTCATGGTCATTTGAAGGATTGGTTCAAACCATGGTCTGGACACTTGGCATGATTTTAACAGAATATGTGAACAAATTTCAAGGATTGCATCTGAAATTATCTTCTAGACATAAAAAAAAGACAATTCTAACCACACAAATTCTGATTTTCAAAGCAAAATATTTCAATGCAAAAACTTCAAATTTCAACAAAAAAGTGCATTTTGGCCTTTCTCTGCTTCCATTGCTTCTGTCTGCAACTTAAAACCATTTTTATTGTCTGACAACAACAAGAGGACCAATAGATTTTTTAAAATATATTATAAATATATTATATATAAATATATTCAGCCTTTTATGGATAAAATACTGAGATGCAAAAATCACACAATGCGCCAAATTGCACGACTAGCACACCTAACAACGTCTGTGACGCATTTACCTTGCACATTTCCACAACTAACGCCGTTGGCAAAACCGAGTCGTTTCAATATTTGACGTTTAAAAAAAAAAAAAAAAAAAAAATCAAGACAAGACAAAGTTGTCAGTCGACTCAGCACATATGGTCACGACAGGAAGACAACGGAGTATTTCAGCGACGCAATAATACAGGTGGGAGTTAAAATGATGTGGCTAAAACAAACCTTAACAGGCAGGCGACTCCTTTGTTGTAAGGTCCGTCTCTGCCCCTCTTCTCCGCTGCCTGTCGTGCTGGAAATATTGACGGAAGTAAACACAGTGCGGACGCTGGAATTCGTTGACGCCCCCCTGCCGCTCTCTGATTGGATGAGAGGCCTGCATTTATCCTGTTGCTACCCAGTGTCCCGTCGTTCATTGGCTCGCGGTCGCTGTCAATCACTTTCTTTTTCTCTACCGTCTGTTTTGTTGGGGCTTTCTCTTACACGTGACAGAGGACTGCGCACATGTACTTATGTTTTGATTTTGAGATGGGGGATGGGAACTGGACCACTGGGCAGACGAGTTACAGTTACAGCTTCTTACATGGTTTCATTTGACTAATTGTTTAAGGTCCCAAGAGTAAGACTTCTCACAAGAATAAAAAAGGAATATGTATTTGTCATTGTTTTTTCTACTTTGCCCGCACATTAATCATCTCAGCCTCTCTTATCAGTTGATCGTTAAGAGGGGCCTGACCTGGGAGCCACTAGACTAAATGCAGCTGCTCCAATGATGCATTCGTATTAACAATCTAATAATCCCACAGAAAAGCCATGTCACAGGGATTTTTATTTCTGCAGAGAAAGCCTTCAACTGACAAATCTCCACAAGTCTCCAAATGCAAATATTAAGTAATGTAATATAGGTCACTGTCTTGTCTTGGGCTACACGATATAACTGTAAACTTAATTGCGAAAATTTCAGCTAATTTATTAAATCAGTTTTACTTATGCACGATCATTTGTGACATAACGGACAAGATCTGATTAGCTGCTACCGTTAGCTATTATACTTTGTAGGCAATGACCATAATACTAAAACTGTTGCTTTGTCTTCCTCAGATAAACTAAAACTAGAACTTCATATCAAGCATACATCCAGACTGGTTTATGTCGTAATTGTTCTTCTGAATATCATGATTTCATTGCAGGTAGATTTTAACACAGTAATTAGATTTAGTCTTGTTGCTAGATACTGCCCCCTTTGGGCTCCATACAGCAAATTCAAAAAGGTTTTACACACATGGATCTACTGTCTACTGTGAAACCACTTGTATACTGTCTATACAGATTTACTCTACTTTCAGTTCCAATTGATCACTTAAATTAGTTACACATTATTCATTGAATCTTTAGGCAAAAACTATTATCCTGCACCTGTCCATAATATAGGAGACATGCACAAAACTACTCAACATTGTTAGCATGAAAAGTTAAGCAGCAGTAAAAAAAAATCAACTGACAACTTTATTTGTGTAGCAGTAGTTTTACATACTTTATGGTACTTCAGTATAAAACAGTATTACAAATTCTGCCTTAAGCAATGGATTGACCCTTTCTTGACATTACAGCTATTATTATCATTTCATTTGAGTGATCTGAGGACATGGTAATACTATACTAATGTTGCAAGCACAAAACAATGCAAGCAATGTATATTCTACACTTACAATACAAATGTTAAGAACAATTATTGTACCATTATTTCAAGTTCTGGCAACAGGCAAGTGGAGAGGACAGGACATAACTTGCCACTTTGTGGAGTGAAGTGAAAGGTGTGTCTATGGCAGAAGTTCAGTTGAGCACTATCTATCTCACTTATACATAAATATATTTACAGAAACAGAGTGTATGATAATTCTGTTAAGACAATGAAACAACAAAAGTATGCCTCTGTTTTTTCCCCCACTTGTGTGACACCCTCTGAGCTTTGTTCAGCAAAAGCAAGTTGGCTGAAAGATGGGAAGAGAGAGAAGGTGGTGAAGAGACAAAGGAGGCAGAGAAAGGGCGGGAAGTGGATATACAGTTACAATGGGTCACTGGACATAAGCTCATCAGGTTATTAGATACATTCCTCTCATGCACGGAGCAACTGCAGGAAAACAACCACATTGTTTAAGTTTTTTAGTTTAGTCTGCTAAATTTACCAATTTTAACCAATTTCCTGACTTTTAATAAGAAATACTTGACTATGTAAATGTTAAGTAGCAATTTTGACCTAAAACTATTTTGCGTGTGTGTGTGTGTATGACTCATTCTTTATTTGGGGATTCTTGCAGTCCAAACTAAGGTCACTTTTCTAGCTACGTGATTACTAGTCAAAGACATTTTCCCCAACCCCAAATTTACTCTTATTAGCAATTTCTTCTTAATAAAAATATTAAGAATTCAAATTTCAAAATCTGACAGTATTATTAACTGAACTGGGTTTATGTTTTATGACGTTTGTCTTCACATGTGCTCATGCATTCAAACAGTCCTGTAAAACTATAAGTTGCACAGGTTGACAGACTAAACTACAAGTACACAAACTGTTTCAAAATGAAGATTTTTGGGAAAATAACATTCTTGTACCTTGTGTATTTTCCTGAGGCTGTTGCCCTTGCTTAGCCCCTGGATGACAGTTATTGTAGCTCTATGCATATCTGAACAGCAGCAAACACTCAGACTCTTCATCTGCTCTCAGAAGTGTCAGATGAAATTGGAGTATGCATATAGTTTAAACAAAGAGTGAAAAAAAACCTAATATTTAGACACCCATAAATACATGTACCCCCCACACACATACACACACACAGTACAGCTGAGAACACATGCAGTGCAGTAGAGTTATATGAGCTAGTCATTGTTTTCCACAAGCAAAAGCCAGGATATATGGCTTTTGGCCTTGAAAGAATCAGGTCTGAGTCATTGGACATTGAATGTTTCATCTTTGTCAGATAGTGTTTTGATGTATGGTCTGCACTAAAATGTGATAAATGGATAAAATATGTCAGCATAGTCTTTTGTAAGAAAAAAAAAAGAAATCAATCAAGGTCTCGTAACTTTTTTCCAGTCTCTTTGGCATTTTTGCAGCTGTACAGCCATTTGATAATCCTTGCATTGCGCTCAATAACTGACGTTCCCTGACGTATCTTTTCATGTAACTTATCCTCCATTAAGCCATCGCTGTCACCACTGCTCCTGGAGAAGCCATCGTCTGATGTAGAGACACTGACACTGCGGATGTTTATTGCAATTTCATCTGAGCGTGCTGAGAAGTTCTCCTTTCCCAAAGACTTGATGACCTCACCATCAAGCCCGCAGTACTTGAAAAAAGCATCAAAGTCTGCAAAGTTTTTGGAGTACCTGGAGCTGATGTCAGAGTGAGAACGACTGACCCCTTTGCCAGATCTCCTTTGAAACTCAGGAACAGTTAAGAGACCAGTTTTCACCTTTGTCCCTGAATCCCCCCTTTCAGTTCTGTGTTGTTCTGCCACTCCGTTCTGCCTCCTTTCAGACTGAGAGGCAACAACATGTGGACTACATTCCTTTGATGGTCCCTCAGGTGAGGTGATTTTTTTCTTCTTACCCTCAGACTCACATTCCTTGTCTGCTGTCTCAAGCAACGGGACATTTTTATTCACAGAGTTAAGCAGCAACTTACGCGTTATATGGTGTTTCCGGTCATTTGCGGAACCTCTCAGTAATTCACATTTCTGTCTGTAAAGTAGAAGAGAATCTGGTCGCTTTTTGGAGCTTGACCGACGTACCTGTCCTGGTGAGCAGATTTGTGCACCACCTGTCGAGTTACTGCCCTTGACAAAATTCCTAGCACGGTTTGAGCTCCGGTTTGAAGACCCCGTGCTGCTCACAGAAGCTGATCCAAGACTGATAACTGGCTCCTGAGTTGAGTTGACCACCTGCTGGCTTTTGACGTATTTCGGTTTGCTTGCTGCAAGCCTCTCCACAGCACTCCTGCGTCCTTTTGTCTCACTCTCCAGTTCCATTTGTTTTCGAAGGTATTCAGGACCCTTCTCCAGGATTTTGGTTGTATCACTGGTTGTTTCCATTGTTTTTTTAATGAAGATTCAAATCAGTTATGTCCAGAGACAGTAGTCCTTTGGTGTACAGCCTCTCAAGTGAAAGAAGTAAAAGATTCCATTCAAGCCCGCTCTTTGCCTGAGCACGTATCACAACAGATTTCACCTTGTCTGTTCAAACACACATCGCATTACTCCACCCATCTTGTGCAAGGCCAGTTTTAACCAAACACAAGCCTGTTCAAAGTACACCTGATACCATCACAAGTAAGAACAGTGAAAGCTGACACTGCTGCATATTTTTCCTCTTCTTGTTTTGGTGAAAGTGCAATCTTTTATCCTTGTTGCTCAAGAGGATAAAATCTAACTCTTACTGAGAAAACTAGTTTCTGTCTTTACAAATGACTCTATGCTATCCTTTACTGACTTATGTAGTAGACAAACTGACTCATCAAATAGGCACACCGCATATTATAGTGCCAAAGATTAAGCACCATAAATGTTTACCCCAGCCTAGTCATCCTTGAATCATTCATATGCTTAATGTCTCAAACAAAGCCATCAAAACAGTATTGCGCAATTCTAAGAACTAAAATAGCAAAGATATTTGATGGGTTTTTACATGACAATTTTCTTTTAGTAGCTGTCTGTGAATGGATTCCATTGGTCCTTTAAAAAATTGTGCAAGGTGAATTTAGAATGATTATACAGTGTCTTTATTCTGAGGGTTTATTGAATCCTAAAAGTTTCATGTTTAAAACATCCATAAAACATTCTAGACCACAAAGCAATCAGCCAATAGTCCCATTTAAAGGCTATGAACAAGCAATACCAAAATTCACTGGCTCAAACCACAAGCAGTTATGGGACGTTCCAACGTTATTTCATGCTTTTTAAAATAATAAACAATAAGGGGCAGAAAATTGGATTTGTTTTGTGCTGTATGATGTGCCATTGGTTTGTACTGTAAACTCCCACATTTAGTTTGTCTGCACACTAAAATCTACACTGCACACGCTTAGCCAGCCATGATGAATGCATTTGATCAAATTTCTGGATGTGTTTCAATCTGATGAAGTCCTAACACACTGAGTTATTTTTAATAAATCAGTAGGTCTCCAGACTATTTTAACACTAGTGCTGGTACTTTCACTAAATGTCTAGCACCAGAACATACTGCCTTCTTTTTATTTGTGTGTATGCATGAGAAGCCTGAGTAAAAGCATTAAAATCACCAGTGATAATGCATGTCTATGTGTACAACCATTATAAACATCTACTGTTGTGGTTTCACATAGTGGTACTGAGAAGGAAACCAAGGATAACTGATGAAACAGATGGGCAGCATGAGTGAATTAAAATAATTGTGAGTGATGATAATCAACCAAAATAAAAAAGAGAAAACAGAATAGAAAAGTTGCAACAACAGAGAAAACTTTCCGCCTCATTTCAGCACAGTTCTGCCCCACAGAGCATTTCCAAACACTCTCCAAAAGTGTTGCTGAGTGAGTGAGTGATTACATTTGGCAATTGTCTGACCACAGCTTCAACTAGGGGGTTTTCCACAGCAAAGTCCTCACTACTTTCCCCAAGAGACAATGCTGCTCCTGAAACAACCAAACAAACCAAAGGCCATTGTTGCAGAAATAAATGACAGTGAATGATTGACTGACCAACATTGCCTTTCTTATGGCTTTTTGCTTTCTCCTAATGGCTTTAAAAATGTATGTTCTGGTCATATCTTTCACAAGATGCACATGAATTTACACAAACTTTGTGCAAATGTTTTTCTAATACTGACTCCAAACTAGAAAAACCTCCAGCACTGACACTGGCACAACACTATTCAGCACGTATGTTGAAACCTTCTTGGCCTACAATAGCTGCAAGATCAAGGTTTAAATGCAATGGATGGAAAGAAAAAAAAATGCAAATCCCATCACAAAAATAAGGAGGTAACAACTGACTCCCTGTTCTTTGCTTCCTTGTGTAATTGAAAACATTCACTGAACTAGAATCTGAAACATCTGTGAACAAACTGAACCTTAAAGTTACCAGATCACCATGTTTATGTGTTTAAAAGGCAGAGGGCAGCACTAGAATACAAAGTGTGAATGTGATTAGAATAAGTATTGCTTGCGTGCCTTTGGCTTAATTACCCAACTACACTGAGTCAAGATATTCAATTCCTTACTTCAATGCTCCCTTTTAAGAGCAAATATCATTACTGCATTTGTTAGTGGAATCATCCAACATCAAAAATAAAACAGCTCTGTTATCTTTCTGCTTACTTCTGTTGACAGCTGCCTGAGAGAGATCAATGACCCGAGGAACTTTTTATTGATGCTGCTCCAATCTAATATAAGTGGACTCATATTTCTTCTGTGACTGTACATAGTTATCATACCACATCTGGTTTTTGTGTTGATTGCATTTATTCAAGCAAGTGTTTTCTTTTCATTGGCTTCCCCAAAGACTGACCAATTCATTTGGGGATTCAGCAGTGTTTACTTGTGCTTTATTCATCCTTAATCTCTCCTTCAAATGACTTGTGATGTCCTTGAGCTAAATTTTGAAGTCTGGTGCTAAACAGAGGCATGCAGGAGGTGTCACTATGATTAATGATAGCTCACAAGGAAGACAAGACTAAAGGCTTTAACTCAGTCACTCCTCTTAGCTCTCTGGAGGTTTATGGTGTCTTTCAGCTCATTGTTTTGGTTTTACTGCCAACAATTTTAATGCTTTTGTTCACTCACACCATTCACACAAGCTTCATTTTAAAACTCGACTGTACACTATCTGCCCATCCCCACATGATAGAGAAAGTTAGCAACTAGGTGATAGATAAACTGAAGCATTTAGTAGCTTATCTGAAACCTGGGGGCAGAGAAAACTTACGTTGCTTTAATTGCCAGATATTTCCCTCAGGAGTGGGCGGGGACCAAACATTGGGCTAAAAGAAGCAAATATTGAATTTGGATTACATTAAGTTGCCAAAGCATAACTCATAATGAAGAATATTATTTCTTTTTTTTTTTTTGCAAGATCTGTAAATAGGCAACTGTTTGGTAATACATTTGTCAAATTAAAAGGTGCAATATGTCAGTGTTGAATTTACAGCTTGTTTCAGCTGCCCCCAAATTCCCCAAAAAAATCTGTTACTTGTGTTTCTTGGTATTTGAAAAATGAAAATGGAGCAGACTCAGAGAGATGGAGTGGAGTGAACATGAACACTGACAACATTAGTCACTTTTCCCATGAGCCCTCTCACTTTTATATAATTCTTAACTTATGCTGCCAGTTGGAAAAACATATTCTACACTTTAATGCGAGACTGCATCATCTGCTAATTGTGTTTTCATTGAGTCATTCACAATAATTACCTTCCATCCTCTTACTCAATTAAAAATGGCTTGCAAATTATCAAATATAATTGCTGCAGGCATCTTTAACTTGCAGTTATTGTTTGAGTGTTATGTAAAGTAAATGATAATTGGTAATTATACATGCAGCACTAATTGCAAAGAATACAAGGTCACCATCACTTTGCACTCAGTTAGTGTGGTAGTGTTTATCTATTGCAGGTCCATCTTACTATATTTCTGAAAACCGTTGTGTTTGTTGGATTACTGCGGCAATGTTTTGTCATGGTAAATCAAGTATATCAATTTTCATTGTCTTTGTAGTTAAATTCTTGCTTTTTGGCCTGAGGACAAAAACCAACATGAAGGGAATCAGTTTCATTCACAGACAAATGTGCATCAGATGGCGCTTGCTCCAATACATTTTTTTTATAGATGCAACTGAACAAAATACTATATTTAATGTGAATGGTGTTACACAATTTAATAAATGCACAAAAAAATGATACTACAAAGAATTGTCTCACAGCTCATTGTTTTGGTTTACTGCATCTTAACTGTTTGTCTCTACTGCTCTCAACTGTATGTCAACTTGCATAGCTTGTTTCCAGTGGTCTCAGGCTCTAAAAATCACTGCTGCTTTTTATAAAACCACCAAAGATCAGAAAACAATGATAATATCAACAATAATAGCAGTAATCAAATCAAAGATAAAACATCTAATATCGACAAGAAAAGTTGCATTTATCCAGTTGTAGTCAGAGAGTCTGGTGTAGTCAAGCTTAGATAATCATTTTTTACTCAAAACAGACCCATTATTTTGATTTCCATTTTAAATGTTAAAAGGATAATCTCACATTAATTGATATATAAATTTTGCAGTGAGTCAGTTTGGAACTATGACCAACGCGTTTTGTTTGCCATTCATACTGAAATGATTGAAAAAGAAATTGCAACACATCATGGTTAAAAACCAGTGACATTACAATTCAGAACCAGAGTCTGAAAATAATGAGAGCCATACTTGAAGAAACAAAGCAAAATCTGCAGTCTTGAATTATTATACATAGCAATGAATTCCTACATCTTAAACCATAAAGTTAACATGAGCTGGAATCAACGACCATTCTCTTGGATCAGCTCCACAAAACGTAGGCCTGGATTTCATAAGTGTTGCATTTGTGCTTGTCTTAATGGTGATATAAATTTCCTGGAAAACAATTCTCTTTATATTTAAGATTTAATCAATACCATGCAGAAAAAGTGTTGACCCCCACAGAAGTGACTCCATCATTCACATCTGCAAACTTGGGCATATGTGAGAACATCCCATTTTCTTATTTAGCAGCTAATTGTCACATGTTGTCCAGATTGCAATAACAGTAGAAAAATTCTAAACCACTTCCTCATGAATAGATTCAGAGTGCTCCACACCCTTGTGAATGTAGAGCCAGTGAAATGAATTGCCCCATAGCCAATTTTCTGTACAAGAACATCTGTAACATACATACCTGAATGCTTACACTCTGGAACTATGTAGTATACTATTGCTATTGTTTGCTATTTTATTTGAGTGTCCAGAGTCTGAGTGTGAAAACGCTCTTGTTATGTAGTGTTCCAATCCTTTCTGCTAACAATGCCACAATGCAACGTGTTGATGTCGATTTGAAGGTCACAGTTATCCATCACAGGTGTCAGTGATGACACAAAATGATGATTAGTGAGTGTCCAAAATCTGATTTTACTGTTCACTAAGGAACTTTTTAGTATCTGTCTTATAGGAAGTGGTGAATGAATAAACATTGGGGGTGATTTCTTACAGCCTACTTATAGCCTACTTTTTAGATCCATTGTGGAACCTTTTAGGACACCGGAATAAAGAAATTTACTCACTTACTACTTATTATTCACTCAAATAAAAAAGCAGAAATGAATGAAGAATGATTTCGGACACTGCTTCTATTTCTACTAATAGGTTAAGCCTACAAACTATTTTAATCTTTTTGGGAAAAAATGTAGTATCAAAGAGCTGCAGTATCAATATACATTATATTTACACAAAATTAAAGGATTTTTGTGTCTTGTAACTTTACACTGTAAAGTTGGAGCCTGGGAAGAACAGAGTGATTTTGCTGTGTGTCTCTCAGCATTGTGTTCATTGATCCTATGTAGCTTCTTTTCAAGGAAATTCAGCAGTTACTTTAAATGGCAAGGGCTGCCATCATCAGACATGTAAATTTCATTAAGCAGCAAGCCAGAAGAATTGGTTACCATAATACTTCACTAAATAACTTAATTATGTCTTTCTTTCCTTAATACTGTAGCAGACCTAATTCATTGTCTAGCCAGTGTATCCACCAAATCGGACAAATGATTAAAGTTATCTAAAATGGTGCAAAAATGTGTAAATGTTTCAAAGCAATATATATATTGATATTCAATGTCTCCCAAGCCTATGGGACACATTCATGTCTGGCCTTTCTGCTGGACTCAGCAGTTTGTTCATCCAACCTGTGGTTTTTTCCAAAAGAGTTACTTATCTAAATCCTTTTGTCTTACCAGCCTGAGTGGAGAAAAAATATTTATCACTCATTTCTATTCACATGCATGGGCAGGGTTGTCATGGAAGAGGGGGATTTAGGGAGGAGCCTCTGCTGAATATAGTTTCTTTCCCTGCATCTTCTGCATCTGTATCTCATTATTGAATGTGCGACCAAAACACACATAACACAGACACAAAAATCCTCAGACATTCCTCAGAGGCAAATCACAGGCAAAAGTCTCTGTCAATCAAACAGTGAAGATAATTATTAAAAGCAAAATTTTTTTAAAAGAAAACAGACAGTAAGGTATGTAGTGATTTACCGATTAAATAAATTTTCTGCCCTTAGGGAGCATTTCACACACAAAACTGTGAATTCTCCACCACTGTACAATAACAAAAATGTGCATTTTGTGTGTTTGAATTCTAAGCATCCTCTCACAGCCCGTATACTTCAGACTTCTTCTCAGCTACGTTGAGCCTTATAATAAAGAGGAGCCAGGGTAAATACACCAGGGAAGGCAAATGAATTAATTACAGAAAGCAACAGCTACAGCTGCTTACACAGCCACAACACTACGGTTTCAATTTGAACTGCTCTCACTGCATAACAACTGGGAATACACAAGATGCTTTTTTTCAAATTCAGGAGGTTTATTTCTTTGGCCTCAAACTTCTCCAGTGTTTCTCTTCAGTTTTTCTGTCAGTGCTGCGAGCCTTAGATTCGGGTTTTTGGGCTGGAGTTCAATACATCCTGCAGTATTTATTCAGTTGCCAGGACTTGTTCTTACGAACAGTTCTTACAAAACTATTTCCATTATGTCTTTATCTTGGCTTCCACTAACCTCCAGATGCGTGACTGAGCACCATTAGGATGCTGTGGTTGCATAGCCCCTGATGGACATCAGCCCAAGGGTGGTAACATTAAAGCTACATGTAATTTCTTTTAAATGTTCATTTAAAGTGGTAGTAAAAGTCATACCAATGTCTAAACAGCTGCCGAAAGGAACTTCTTTAGTCCCAGTTTGTTCCAGTGGTGCATGCAGTTTAAGGGAACATCAAGCCTTGAATCAAAGGTTAGCTGTCTGTGCACTTGATGCACTGCACCTCCAAAGATGCGGAAACAGCAGTCAAAACTTGCAGTATTAAGAACAAACATGGGTACAACTTAATTTGGAGACCAATGACTCAAATTTTACTCTATGGGATGGCTAAAATATCAAACAAGTCACTGGAATTTTTTTTATTTAATAATTGGATTATTTTCATACATGTGAGGCAAAAGCTCACATCACAGTAAAGAACGAGTGTTGTACAACATCCAGTAATCTGTTGTTAAAGATGTATTACTCTTGGTCCAGGATTTTCTCATGACCTGTATATGTCACACCAGGACTCGGCACAGCATTACTCAGGATATGGAAGGGCTTCAGAAGTCTGTAAATGTGGAACATTGTGTCTTATTAAAGGGTCCATGGGGCTGTAGTCTGAACTGACCTCAAGCACCGATTTGCCAATGTTGTACACTGACGTCATAAAAAGTGTGGATCGCATTAAGCATGACAGTTGATTTATATTTGTTAATGGAATAACTAATAGGCAGGTTGTGTCTCTAATTCACATTAGTGATGAATCAGGAGTTGTTTAATGAGATGAGAAAGGGTTATTTTTCTCCCTGTAACATTTATTATTAGCACTTCAAAGCTGGTGTTGACTAATCTAGTAATAAAATAAAAGTGTGTGTTACAGGCTCATGAGCCCGCATTTCATATGTTTCAAATTATTACAAATGCGTCCCTTCCTGTCTGACTTTTTTTTTTTTAAATGTATCTATTAGATAGCAATGGACTGGCTTGTAAGAACAAGTCGATGCAACAACAATTAATGTGCAAATATTTTAAGAAATTACTCAGTTAAGGATAATGGGTTTTCATGTGCAAAAATTCATCATGTTTTACAAATAAATCATTAGTTTTTGATGAAAAATCACCCCTCATTGAAAAATTCACAATCAGTAAGGATATTTAAATATAAGCCTTTGTGTTTCAATCTCTATACATACAATACTTTGCACAGTGAAGCTGAAATATCCAAGATTAGTAACATTTACCAAAACACAGTTTTAAGTGCAGGGAAACTTGAAGTGAATGTTAGTAATTATTAATTTCCTGCTGGAAAAAAACTCAAAACATTTGTCACAACTGAAACATTTTGCTGGTAAATGAGCAAATAATCATTCTAAAAATGAGCTCAAGACCTTTCAAGCAATATGAGATTTCCACAATTGAAACTGATTATCATCATTTAGCTAAATTAACGTGAGTTTCGAAAAGTGTTTTTGATCAGGCACCGGTGGGTCGCCACCTGTGACGTCATACAGGTCCCATCAGAACAAGATGGCGGGCAGTGGTACTAAGTCGGTTTTGTTCGTTTGTCTCGGTAAGATCCGTTTTTTTTAAAAATCTAAATAAGCTCGTGTTTAAAATATTCAACGAATATCATGCAGCACATTTATTAATAATGTCGTGTTAGTGTATTGGGGTGTTTTATGTTTCCTTAACGGCTCTAGCTGGTCTGTTTTAGCAAGCTAAGCTAACTAAATGAATGAGTCTGTTGTTGTGAATTAGGCACAACTTCTCATAATGGCTGGTAGGTTTGAAACAGCTGAGGTCCAGTAGCTGCTTATAATTTAATAGAAACGCTGAGTAACGTTACCGCGATCTATTTCAGAGAGGAACAGCGTCCGGTAAAAGACTTCAGTCATCTTACGACAGGTCAGAGTCCACCCTCAAAGTTAGGTTTTAACTCGTCCTGATCAGTAAAGTTGTTTCTACTCGCCGCTGATGTTGTCAACGCTGTGTTGATGCATAGATGTATTATATGGATAAAGTCCTCGAAATAAACTAGTATTTGCAAATTCCACGTTTGTAAGATTATTTTAATTGAAAAGTAGTTAATCTAACTCCTCCAGGAAACGGACATTAAAATGTCAAATGTAATACAGTGTTGTTGTTTTTTTATTCATGATTAAAAAACAAACAAACAAAAAAAAAAAAACGAACCAGTATTTTACGACGTGTCCAAAAGGTTGTGCACCCTAATAAGTCAGGATTTATTAAGGGTCAGTCGTAACCATAGCTGCAAGTCATGTCTGCCCTTCTCTCTCCCCCACATTCCTGTCTCTCGCTCACTGTCACTGTAATGAAAGCAAAAATGCCCCAATGAATAAATGAATATAAAAAGAGACTTTCCATTTTTGAATTAGGACTTTCTTCAAACTCTTCCAAGTGATCACTTTAAGTTCTGAGATGATTTCATGAGATCATTCAATGACCGATTAATGAAAATTTGCTCATATCTATGAAAGAGTAACTGTTTCCCACTTACAATGAAACAATAAGTAAACCAGAGTGAGAAAAATGGCATGTGTTACTGTTAACTGACTCATGTTTTTTTGCTAGATGTTGTGTGTAGTTTAGTTGAGCATGTGAGCATAAATACCCGATTTGACTAATTAAAATTATTTTTTATTACATTTTTTTGTGGTTTTGAACAGGGAACATTTGCAGATCCCCCATCGCTGAAGCTGTCTTCAGGAAGATGGCAACAGATGATGGCATTGTTGACAAGGTAATGTCATCAACAATTCATTAACATCGTGTTGGACTGGTCATATTCATGCAGATTTTAAACTCTTTTCCTGAGTCAAATTGGCAACAGAAATAATATACATTATTGAGCACATCCCACAGAAACTGTTTGACAACTAAACATTTCTGCACGTTCTTCTGCATATGTTACATATTTCATATTACAGCTACATTTATAATGCACTATTCATTTTCAAAGCATGCCTCTGTTGACCACTTTTAACAATTTGATATTAGCAGGAAATAAATGTAAGGATATATTTAGTTATCGATGTCTAGATTAAAAAGAATCTAACCCAAGTGATTGAAGACTATCACAAAATAAATTTATAGAGATGTTTCTATTTTACAGCTGGTTATTGACAATATGTCAATATTCATAAATGAAACGGTGATGGTGCTGGAATTGAAATGGAAAATTCAGTACATGTATAAGATTTCTAAATTTGAGTAAAATAGTATCATCATTATCAGACCTAATGATGCATAATATTAGCCTGGTGGTCGTCTGTATCCACCATGAATGAGCACATTTCCCATCGGAAAGTGTGTCTAAATTTTTGACAGGTACTGTACATCTCAGTCTTTAAGTTTCACTTATAGTTCTGCCCCCCAGAGGAAACCATTGTCCTGCAAACACTGCACAACCTACAACTTCTCTTTATATGAGCGTATGAGTGATTATTGCCGTGTTATTGTTCCCCGTGCTCTGCTCTACCTAGTGGAGGATAGACAGTGCTGCCACCTCCACCTATGAAATAGGAAACCCTCCAGACCACCGTGGCCAAGCTTGCATGAAGAGGCATAGCGTGCCAATGAGGCATGTTGCCAGGCAGGTACGACCACCCATCCCTACACCATCTTTGTTGTAGTTAGACTTTTTTGCTCTCTGTTGTTGCAGTGGGTCATAGACAGTGGTGCCACATCTGACTGGAATATAGGCAGCTCACCGGACGCCCGTGGTCTGGCTTGCCTCAGGAAGCATGGCATTGAGACAAGCCACAGGGCCCGACAGGTACAACCACATGTCCCGTGGCTCCTCTCACCTGGTGATGTTTGTGTATATGACTGGAGTTGGTAAGATTATGCCGACCAGACATCCTGAGGCTGTTGCCCTGACACTGGCAAAAGACTAGTACGCTGTACCTTTGGTTTAGGACAGACTCAGTTCAGTTGTTATTTTACTGAGTTTAACAAGTTCAATGTGGTTGTTCTATTAAAACAAGCACAGGTTCTGCTAAACTGCAGCTAAACTGGATACAAAGTTCAAACTACAATACAAAATTCAAATGCACACCAAATATCAGTAGTCGGTATAATGATACTGTATTTTCAGTTTTTTATTTTCCTTGGCTAAAAATAAAAATCAGTAATTGATAAAAATTTGTAAAGTGGTATCTGAGTTTAAAATTTAACAGGCAACATAAAAACATATACTACGTAGATAGTTACACAAGTATAATAACAATAAATGGGTTGATAATCCAATGACAAAATGGGTTATACAATTGTTTCTCATTTTAAATTTAGCCCTTTGGTTCATTATCTGTGATGAAGGCACTGATGGGCTACTTGGTGTCATTTTCTACTGAAATTACAATGATTTTATAATGTAAATTCTAATATATAAAAAAATAGTATTAAGTAGTATAGGTAGTACAAAAATAGAATAAGTAATACAAAACATATCCAAAGCTACAATGGGCCTGAGAGTTTAGCACAGTGCAAGTTAAGAAAACTCACGCAAATATACAAAACACAAACAAATTCATAAAACATCCTCATCAATTTGTCAGCACATGTTCTGCAAATATTCACAACACAATTCAAGTGTTTCCAAGAGACTGGGATCCTGTGAAAGACTGGGAATGATTTGAGAATTTTGAAGGTAAATGCATCAATGTGTTCATGGATATATTATGATACATGTATTATCATGAACCTTTGCAAGTTCATCCTATGGGGGTTTAGCTACCCCCAACCCCCACCACCCCCCCTGACTTTTCTATTGTAGTTGATACTACGCCCCCCATAAAGCATTTTTTTTCACGTCTGTTGGAAACACTTATGTTGGGTCACGAGATTTTGCAGTGTGTTTGTGTATTTGGCTGTTTTGTAAACATTTGCAGTACATGTGTTTTTAAATTGATGACCATGTTTTCTGAATCTGTCTGTGTTTTGTCTGTTTACATGTGTTTTCTTAAGTTGCAGTGTGTTGAGCTCTTGGGGGCACTCTACAAACCATGTCATTGTCGAACAATTGTAGTTTACATTCAAATTCACATTCTATTCATGGTCGGTAAAATTTATTAGTCGACATAAATCTGATGTGGGTTATGGCCTCGTCTACTGAGAGATGTCCTCTTTGCATGAATGGGATTTGTGTGTGATGTTGTGCGTTTGTTGTTTTTTTGTAGTTGCCTTGAATTTTCTCTTGTCTGGCTTTTTTAATGAGTTAAAACAGATGTGACACATTTTCTATTTCATCTGTTTCACATTTGCATGGGAGTTGCCTTGGAGCCCTCATATGTGGTGAAAGATATTAACGTATCTTTTTATGAAAAATTATTTGAATTCAGTGTGTTTAGCAGGTTTTAGCTCAAACCTCAGATACAGTGACCTCTTGTGACAGAAGGTGAACTCAGCTGCTGTGCCCTGAAGAGTTCACCTTCTGAGGACACAACAGTAGTTCAAAGGATCACATGACCATTGCCAGACAAGACAGCTTTTAACTTGCTTATGATATAAAGTGAAACTTCACGTTTAAGATTTGCGTTAATTTAAATTCAAGCACACAAAGTTAAGTCAGCAAATTCAAGGAAGTGAAATTAATTAACTATTTGAGCAGTTGAAATGAGCTTTCATTTCTCTGTTGATTTCTACCATCTTCTTTTTTTTAATCATTTTTTCTCAACACATTTAATAACAAAATACATGACAATTCAACCAATTTACTGTATTTTCAAATTAAGTTGAGAATTCTCAATTTTTTCAGATTTTTCCCAGGTAGTCATATTACTATCATGGATACACAGATGGGTGACAAAATAAAGTGAAAACCCGATGGGAGTTGGCAGGGCAAAGGGGGCTGACTATGTATTCATAGTGTTGCAGTTAGTTTTTCACATTGAAAGTTACAAAAAAGGGAAATCAATTTCTGCCTCCTCTCTTACCTGCGCACATCTGGGGTCAATTTCGGAAAGTTACAGAAGCGGTTAGACACGGACACCATCCCCTTTCCCTCCCACCACCCCAAGCCCGCTTAAGAAAGTTTTGCAGAATGGGGCTTCCAGTTGTCCAGTAAGCTGTTTGAACAGGATATACTGGTTTTTCTCTACCACCATCATCAAAACATTAAATGAGGTAATTTTTAATGAAGAACAAGCTTCATTCCTCCAAGTCCAGCTCAGTTACTTGGACAATCTCCACTAAGGAGCATTGAAGCTTTTGGAGATTCATGGTGGAAAAACACCCCGTTAATGGCGAGGACACGCATTATGATTGTTTGGATGTGTGTACGTCTGGTTAGGTTGCCAGATAACGTCATACATTCGGGGGTGCTGAAAGATTTAGATTGTTTGTCTTCTGGCCCAGTTCCCACCAATGTTTCCCTTTATGATTATTTTGAAATAATTGTAAAAACAGTCCATGTTGCTGCATCTCATCCAGGAGCACCACTCCATTTCCCCTTTTTTTGGTGCGGCAGTTATAATTCATTTGTTTCTTTCTAATTGCAGACACTAAAACAATCTGTGAATATTGGAATAAACTGTGATATATTAATTTCCCACACTAACTAGGTTTGAGCCTGGTTTCCAGGTCTGTACCCCAGTTTAAGTTAAGTTTACCATAATTTATCACTTGTGTAAGTTTGATTGCCTGTGAAAGTGATAAAGATTGTGGCCAGGATTGTGTCTTTACTGCTGTGCAAAATGAAGGTACCTGTGGTGTTTATGAAATCCTGATGAAGCCATTCTAGCAGTCTTTGTATCACCTTGCAGCATGTGTTTCAAATTCTGAAACAGGCCTGAAATTACACCAAGATGTTTGTCCATTTAGGGCCTCCAGGCTTTATTCTGTGTTAGTTATCCTCATTGCAACTCCTACTCCCCTGTGGCCTTAAAACACTATGCTGCGCTTGAGATCTGCTGTCTCGTTGGTTTGTCTCTCTGCAAACCCGTTGAGTCAGACCCTCATCTAATCTCCTCAAAGCAGGGATGCGGAGGCTCAACCCTTGGCTTAAACCCAGCAAAATCCACAAACTGAGGTTTGACAAGCTTTTGGTCTTTTCTCTTCCTTCATCTCCCTTTTTCATTTCTCCTACCCTCTATTTTTTCCACTCAGCCCCCTAATTTTTAAATGATTGAACTGTCTCTGCCAGTATCCCAGGAGACTGACAAAGTGGGATGTTGTTTAAATGCTGTTATCCCCAAATTAACCAGTGTGTTTGTTTAGTAAAGCAGACGTGCTCCAAAGTGAATCGTAGCGGGTAATGTGATATTTTTAATGCCTTGTCAAAAATTCCCAACCAGACATTAGATTCGAGGGAGTTGAAAATTGAATTGCATGCTCATCAATCTTATCATTGAGTCAACATATGAGGAATCACTTTGAGCTAAAATACCATCAACCTGTTGCAATCACAGCAATTTCACCTGTCATCATTTCGATATCTCACAGATACAAGCCGATTGTAGGTATTTCCCACTAGCATTATGAAAAGAATTGAAAATACACTCATTCAACTCAATTCAACAAGGTGTTGCTCACAGCGTTTTGATAGCGCTTTTTCTTTATTCAGCATTTATAGGCAGTGTATAAACATTACCATATATATATACAAACATTTACTAATATATGTAGTAATATTTTTATTACTTGTTTATGCCTTTTCCAGCCATCATTATTATTATTATTAGTTGTAGTAGTTGTAGTAGTAGTAGTTGTTAAAATGTATGGAACAGGTCTCTTGGGGTAATGGCGCCTTGAACTTGCTGAACTTGAACTATGCTATGTATGTTTCCCTGCTCATTTCTCATTCACAGTCAGCTCCTGCTGCCTGCTCCAGTGTTAGTGTGAGAGAGTGAGGTAGACAGGAGCCAAGAGATCAACAGCCCCTGTGATTACCTTCGCCTGAGATTATCACTGTGTGTGTGAGACAAAGGGTGTAAGAGTGTTCAAATGGATCATACAATGATCAGACTGTAGCAGCCACAGACACACACTCTGGAGATTTAGAAGTACTTTCGAAGTACTTCAAAAAAAAAAAAAAATCGTAACAAACATCTGTTATATTGTGGTGAGTGAGTTTTACTCATGTTTTTTTGTTGTTGTTTTTGTCTCATTTTTCTCTTTCTGCACTCTTTGCCATCCCAGCGTTCCTATACATGGCTTCTCAAAACCCTTAAAATTATTCATGGTGCTGCCTGTTTTTTCTTTTCTTTTTTTTTTTTTTTTTTTTTTTTTTAATGTTGCTGCTTGTTCCATTAAATCATCATGAGTACAGTGAACACTTTGCACAATACTCCTCCACATGCCTTCAGATGTGCTGCTTAGATCTCTTTCATAACCAGATATCCATGAGTCCAGTATGATGTTAAAGCTGTTATCCTCAAGAGTTTAGTCCTAGTTGATCTGACGACACAAATGGTCATCATGGTAGCAGCAAATGTGTTTTAATGCCGAAAATGTTTTATTCTAGAAATACAAGAAAGGAGCCGCTGGAGAATTTTTAACGCTGCAGCCAAAAAGTGTTATTTATCAAACAATTCAGGTGGTTACGGTTGCAATAATTGCAGCTGTGATCTGATTTCATGCTGTGCACAGCGCGAGTAGTTTTCCACGCGACAACAATGCACAGTTAAGTTGGCCATCTTGCTGGGGAGTAACTGCTCTTCATTTAACAGCGTACTGCGGCTGCTCCTTCTCATTTTATTATTCCCTTGGAAAATTGAAAATGATAAACCGGCAAAGAAATGGCAAACACATTGCGCTTCCTGTGATTGTTTCACAATAAGAGCCACCATATGTTTTGCCAGAGTTTATTTGTAAACAAATAAAAACAAGGTTAACAGCCAGCATTACTCACCAAAGCCTATTGTGTATATCCTTAAGGTCTAACAAATCTGTTGAATACAATGACTCCGCCACCTGTAGATCAGAGGAATAGTGTTAAACCGTCGGCAGCAATGTGTGTCATGCCACCTGTGTGTGCGTGCTTGTGTGTTCATGGGTGTCCTTGTGCATGAGACAAACAAAACATGCAGCCACCCAGGTAAAAAGTTTAAGATGTCCACATGAAACTACCCATGAAGTAAAATCAACAATAAACCATGAAATGAAGACTTAAACAGAATCAAAGGGGATTTGATTTCATGAACATCTATAAGACAACAACTTTAAATGTGCATTTCAATGACCAGACTGCCTTCATAGTTGAATTTTGACAGATTTTTACTGATACAGATAAGCTTGAACTCTGTCTTAAGGAACAGAGAGAGCCCCTGCACGCCGTACTGTTGCCACACTGAGCCAAAAGTAATATTTGTTTTGTCCTGCATTTCTCCCCCTCTTCCAGGTGACCAAGGAAGACTTCATGAGCTTTGAGTACATTCTCTGCATGGACGAGAGCAATTTGAGGTACAGTATTTCAGCCCACGGCAGCACTATTTGTCTTCAAGTGTGAATGTGGATCACAGTTGGACACACAATGGCTGAAAATACGTGCGTTAAGTGTCCCGTCTTAATTAATTAATGGTTGCCTTGGTTTCAAAAAAAAAAAAAAAAAAAAAAAAGGAAACACATTTGTTTTGAAATAGGGGTCAAGTCAGGTTGTCCTGCTAACAGTCTTGATAGTGATGTGTGCTACTTCACTTCACATGCATGGTGGTAACGTTGAGCTATAACTAACGTGTAGGTGAATGCCTCCTTTTAATGAGCAATATCCTTCCTTAAGCTCTTTCCAAAGGTCAAGGGGAGGGATATTTTTTGCTACTTTGAACGTTTAGGGATCATTTTGAGATCACATGCCTATGGCAGATCTGATCTGTAAGCAGCTTACTGAGTTCTTTGGATGCCTCGTCTTTGCTCTTTTTTCTCCCTCTCTCTCCCACATATTTTTTTCTCCACAAATGTTAAGCTGACCAGACTGAGAATGAAATGAGACCTTGTCCTAGACGAGACTAATCTGTCCATGTTTTTTTTTTTTTTTTTTAATACAACCTTTACATCAGTTGTTAAACTCCTGTATAAGTTAGATGTTTATGAGTGACTTTGCTGGTATGATTATTATGTTTTACTATTTTTTACTTAGCTTTGGGAAGAAGTTTATCACATGCATAGATGTCAGTATAATGGATGTTATATCCTGTCTACTAATAATTCAAACATTTGGGATTAGATTGAGTTTTCTTTTTTCCATCAAAATGGCAGATAAAAACATTAGCATTGTATTTATATGTATGTGTGTGTATATATATATATATATATATATTGGCTTCATATATCTCTTATTGTGTTTGTTTTTTTCCTTTTTTCCTGCTCATGGAGTTATCTGCTTTCTCTTGTCAGTGACTTGAAAAGGAAAGCAAAATCCGTCAAAAACTACCAAGCAAAGATTGAGCTTCTTGGTTCATATGACCCTCAGAAGCAGCTGATCATCAAAGACCCATATTATGTAAGTATTCATGAAACTCTCCTTTTGGCCATTTTTCTGCATAATAAAGATGATTCCTAAGTGTTTGATCTTAATGATCCCCCATTGGAAGGATAGCTCAATAAAAACCCAACTGCATAAGTTATTAAACTTAAAATTCAAGCTGTTTTTGCAGTTATTCTGCTTTATCGGGGCTGAGACACATTATAAGTCAAGCATGGGTTTATATATCTTTTTGTGATTCCTACCCATCTCAAGTCAGAAAAACACAACCCAGAAAATCTCTTATAAAATACTAACTGTCCTAGGACGGAAGACCTGCTCACAGTCAGAAACTGATTGAGAGTCTAGGTTTTTGAAATGTAAACTGTAGAAGTTTTTATGGTGCATAGTGAATGTAAACTGTTAGTTGCGTTTGAAAAAAACATAAATTGCAGCGCACCTGTTCAAAATTCTGCATCATCAGAAGGATTTTACAAATGTCAACAAAAAGAACAAAAGATCAGTAGAAATAAATGTTACACAGTGGAATTGCTTGGATTTAAAGACCACAGTTTTGGACAAAACATGTCAGTCCTCAGGTGCATGACGTAGTTCTGGAGTAGTCACTCTCCAGAGGAAGAGATGTTATCATGTCCAGACATGTTTTACGAAATAAATGGCAATAAAGCAAAACAGAGTGGACTGTAGCAGTGAAATGCAGCATGGTGAATTTCTGGCTCTCTTGATCCAAATAAAGGCTTACATTTCAACAATCAAACAATTGTTATACAGCCTTTCCACCCCAGTAAACACCACAATAAATAATTTTTACATGTCTATTATTTAATTACTTGGATAAACTTTCTGGTTTCAGATTGGGTTGCCCTTTCATGTTCCATGGCTCACTCATTTCTTTTGTTCCTTGCGTGCTTTCTCTGCAGTTAAAAGATGTTGCCAAATGATTTGGACACAGGTCCTTGGCTGCTTTTTATCTTCTTGAGAGTTATGAGAAGATGAAAAAGCAAGAGTAGGAAATGTCAAGGTTTGAAAGCTGGATTCATGATGATAAAATACAGGACATTAAAAAAAACATGGCTCCCTAGGAACATTCAAACTCTATATTTATATAACATACAAACAAATAGTAATGTATCTCAAAAAATAATAATTTCCTGTGAGGTCTTTATGAAGAATACACAGCTCGAGCACTGTTGGCTAGTAATACTGTATTTGTGCCTGTCTTGTGGGACCGGGATCCTGAGATGAAAATACATCAAATTATTAGTGATCTGGCTAGGAGAAGAGGTTGTGGCTGACCACATTTCTGTGACTGTAGTCATTTGTATTAATTTGTCTCATATTTTGGCTTTGAACACCATGTTTCTTTCTGTGTTGATCAGCAAAAGTGTGTCTTTGTTTAGCTCTCTGCCAAAAGCAGGGGTGAATGCTCCTCACAGTCAGTGTGGTTTGGACACTAAAAGAATACTGGATTGTTGTCCCTCGCCAGCAACCACATGGCATGACAGCAGAGAAGGGAGATGATCACTGTTGTTGTGTCAGATTAAATGGAGACAGACGTTTCTTAATAAAATTAAATAATTTGCGTGAAGGCCATCAATTAAATACTTGCAATTACAGATTTCTTCAGTTTCTTTCTGCACCACCAGGCCTGTTGTCAGTCATGTTGGTGTACGCCTCCAGGTATGCCACCACTTTGGTCCAAACTGAAATACCTGGACAGCTGTTGGTTTTATGATCATGAACCTTTCTATACACATTCATTGTCTCTTTTTTTATTCAATGAATTAAGCCCAAATGAATGCTGCATCTGAGTACAACCTCAGAGTTGTTTGCAGACTCATCTATTTTAGTATTACATGTCTCATGTAGTTTTTAGAGATGACAGGTAAATGAATCAGTTAGTCCAGTAACAGAATATTCAGCAGCTACCGATTATTGATTCTTCATTTGAATCATTTTGCAAGCAAAAATGCAAAATGAATCACTTGCTATAACTTCTGTAGTGTGAGGGTTTGCTACGTTTTGTCTGAAATTAAATTAAACTGAATTTCTTTTTGGAGAGTGTGGTCATAACAGATGAATCATAAGAGTCGAAAGAGATTTAAACGATGCACCTTGAGGTCTGGGAAACTGATTTTAATAATACATTAATTGATTGTTTCAGTCACAAGTTAGTCATGTAATATCTTGAAATTCCTTGATTTTCAATCACGTATTTCACTTCACTTCTGAGCTCGTTGGCTGGAAAAGATAAAAAAAAATCCTCACATGTCAGACTAATAACAGAATTTTAAGTAATAAGGTTTTTTCAGAGGTTAGAAAGGTTTTTCCATATAAATCCATCAGGGTTTCAGCACAAGCCCACCTCTTTAAACCCCTGGGACTGGAGTTTCAAAAGTTATCCCACTGCTCTTGGCAGCGTGTTGCTCCCTAATGAAAAGCTATGTTACTAAATTTGAGTGTGGGCTTCAGCACTCAACAAATCGAAGCCAGTTGGCATCAGAGTAGGATCAGTTTCCTTCAGAACAATTTAGCAATTTGGTACCGAAACAGGGAGTAGAAATAATTTACTGGTTGAGTAAGAAACTTGACATTTTACTGTGTTTTTCATGCTTTCAGGCCACACCATAGACCTGGCTCTACTTGCTGTCAGCCATATTTGATGTCATTTTATTTCAGCTCTTTCCCACCAGTTTTAAACAAAAAGAAATTCAACACATGAATGTAATGATTTAGCTATCGCTGTTTGGGTGAAATGTTTTTTAATTCCCTTTTTTTTTTTTTTTTTTGTTGTTGTTTTGTCTCGTAGGGAAGCGATGAAGACTTTGAGAAAGTGTACGAACAGTGTGTACGCTGCTGCAAAGTGTTTCTGGAGGCAAACTCTTAAAAGCATCCGACCTGAAACAGTCCTTCCTGAATCTGTTGGGTAAATGTCAATAATCACCCAAATATGTTTTTGCCATGTCACACAACCACTCATCATTATAACCCCGTTGGAGATGTTGCTGATAGCACTTTTTCATGTGTTGGAAAACCACGCATTGTGTATGTTTAGAAGAATGCTGTGCGGGCGAGTGTGTAGACTGAAAATTCAAGAGATTAATAAAATAAATAAACAAATCATATTCATCTTTTATATTTTTCAATCTGCTATGGTTATATGAACAGATATATCCTGAAGAAGATGTTAATTAGCATCTTAGGTTCACAGGTCAAAGGTTGACACTGGGGTCAAAGAAGAAATGCTAATCTTCTGGGGATTTTGTTGGATCCTTGATGGTCAGGTCAATTTTTTAGCAGTGCTTTTAGGTTTGTTTGCTGTATAACTCCTATAGGAAAGTATGACACATTTGGGACATTCTCCTTAACAGACACAAAATTTATTCTGCTTTGTGCTGATCACCACCTACTACTTAAATCGTGGAGGACCCATCTGTGCCAGTATACATGACCGTCCATTGTGATTTGCTTGCGCACACATTTGAGTTGCAGTTTCACAATAGTGAGTGAGGGAAGATTAAAAAAAGACAGGTGCTGTTTTGCTTTATTGTTTAAAACATTAAACAAGGGTGGAGTTGAAGCAAAGATGACTGTGGATTTCTGATTGTTATAGGGTGGTTTCCATGAATATCTCTTAGAAATAGGGGCTTAACTGTGGTGGATGTGTAAGGCTCAAGTGTTTGACTCAGTTTGGTTTCACAAATGTAAGACATGTTGTTTTTCTGAGTTTCGTGAGTTAGAAAATGGTTTCAAGTGTTTTGGAGACATTGTGGTCCAATCTGTGCTTCGTTTTCGTAATGGGACAAGACGCACAATAATGCCAAGCAACATAAGCGATGCTAGGAGCTACTTACAAACATGGCAAACATCCTGTATTAATACACTCACCCAGGTATAACATATCGAGTACAGTAACAAGACTGGCATCAATCTCCTCATCTAACTCTCTTAAAGAAGGTTTAAGTATATTTCCAAGCAGTGGGAATGTTGTCTTGTTATTTGACCCAAACAAATTCTCTTCCTAGCCAAATACTGGATGCAGCAGTTGCATCCAGGGATCTGGTGACAGAGACTCAAAGTCTAAAAAAGTCACATGTAAGATATTAAACATCAATGACTCTCACTGGCAAATGTTTCCAAAGTAGGTTTTAAAGTATTGGAAAAAAGTGCATTGGCCAAGAACTTCCAGACTTTGAAGCCATCTTTTTCTTTTTCCTCACTTCCTGTTATTTCTGCTGCCTCTATCACATCAAGGCAAATTACACTCCCAAAAAGGGAGATGTATTTAGGGGTCACTTCACTTAAGTTACCAAGAACAACTTCTGATTTCACCCATGGGCTCCCATTATTCAGCACCTGGATAATCCATACAGAATCAACGGAACATTGTTTAGCGAACTGACCCTTTAAAAGGAGATTATTTCCCTGGTGTGAATATTTTTATGACTGAAATATGCTGACTCACTTTCTGGTAAGGGTACACATTAAAAAAAAAAAAAAAAAATTTTTGCAATAGACTTTTTTTTTTTTTTTTTTTTTAAAACAAAGCACACATGACTTTCTCTGAGTTGACCTTTTTAAACAGTGGGAAGTTCACCAGCCTCAAGACTTGGTCCAGTGATCCAGTGAGAGAATTCCTGAGAAAGAAAATACTGCAAGAGACAACAAGGGGCCATTCATATTTGTACCAATCGTATAATTTATTTAAATATATTTCATTTTTAAATATATATATATGTATTTAACACCCATTTGATAAATGCCAGTCACTTTAATTTAAGATAGATAGGTGGATTCCTCCTATGCTTTGTTTTAGAGTATGTACATGTTTCTCCTGGTGTAAATGGTCGTGGCCTACATTATGTACAGTGGGACCTTGTGACACTTCAAATATATAAACATAGACTTGTACCACATTCTACCAAGATCCACAGGAGGTCTGTGACTCACAACCGGCACTTCCTTTTAAACATGTCTTGCAAAGACAGAGAAATATTCATGCAGTTAATAATTTAATCACAGTTCTTTCTCAGTGTGAGCACAAGTGGGTGAAACTGCTGCGACTGCCAGTCGGTGGTCTGGGAGAGTGTTTTGTCTGCGTAATAGGTAGTGCAGTAGTAGAAGGGATGGGCTAAACCTAAAAAACTCATTCAGAGCAAACCGATCACAGATGGTGAGTCATACTGAAAATAGTACATTTGGATTTTGCTCTTTTCTTAAAGAAATGAACAAAATAAAAATATGCAATCCCTTTTTTTTTTTTTTTTTTTTTTTCATCTTTTTGGTCACCAGCAGGGAAAAAAATGTCTCCATGATTGTTTCTCTCAGCCACTTGTTTCTTTACCTTCTCCACTGTTCAGTTTCGCCATCTTTATCTTGGTCTGGTTTTGTTGCCTGGCTGCTCCCTCGAGGTGACAGATAACCAACAAGGCCCAGGCAGAGCAATGGGTCGCAGTAATCCACGCCTTAGCAGAACAGACCTCACTGAAGGACAATGCCGTGCCTAATATCAGTTGGGGATGGTCGGAGTAAAATTTATGCTTCCATCTTACTGTCCAAGGCACTGTTTTTTTCCTCCAAGTTTTTTTTTCTTCTGGAAAACTTGTGTTTGGCTTCAACCTGCAATGAAGAGGAAGTGGAATTCAGCATCGTGTCCAACTTGGCAGCACCTGACAAATTATTTCCTCCCCAAAAAGAATCACGAACAGTAAATCAAATAACTTGTTTTGCCACAGATCTCCTGCTCTCGCTGCTTCTAGTGTCTGTTTGTATCAAAACACACCTACCTACCACACCTGTTAACAGCTGTCTCAGAAAAACATGATTTTTACTTTACTTCTGCCCTTATTTACACTGTACCACACTGATAGAGCTCAATTACAAGTAAAAATCCATTAAAAATTTAACTTTTTATTAGAAGAATAGAATTAATATGATACAAATTATACAGAGTCTCTTCTGGTGTATTATGTTATTATTTATAAAATTTGATTATTCACTCACTACCCCTGTGATTTCATCTTTAATAATGCATCTACATGAAGTGATGTTTAGTGTATCAAAATAAATCAGTATTTTATAACCTAAACATAAAAAAAGAACATAAAAAATTGTTACTTCTACTTAAGTAAATGATCTCAATACTTCCTCTGCCACCTTGTCACATGAAACTTGAATTATTTAACATTTTACATGTTTACTCACACAAAGTCATGTGTGCTGGTGTAGCTAAACCAACAAGCAGCAACACAGCAGCTCTTCTATGTGCACATGTCCTCAACAGCATAAAACATTTAAGCACATGTCTGAGTTTGGAGTGAACATATTCAAGTACCTTGTGTGTGCTACCCCTCTGTGCACTGCAGGCTGCCGGCTAACCGTGTGAGAAGCCGCGCACATCTTTTGAAGTCTGAGAAGAGAAAACGACAGAGAGGCCGTGAGCGGTTGCCTTTCACACGGTGTGTTGACACTGGGTAAAGTCATTCCTCATACTGTTAGAGGGCCAGTGTCAGTGCAGCTTACACGCAGGTATCGTGCAGTCTCGTGTGTGGTGGTAGACTCTGTACACTTGCTTCCTGCACTTGGGACTAAAGTAGAGTGGACCTGGGGAAAAGAAAAGACAGCAGGCATTAAAGTACATTTCCAGCTCTGCAGCCACCTACACCAACATCTGTTTTACAGCCATTACCTAAGATGATCTTTCACATTTTTGGTGGGTTTCTGATCCCCTCAGCTAAAACATATGGTATTGACTTTCTCAATACTTGACACAGAACACAGTAGTTTGCATTGATTCCTCACCTGTTATATGTTTTAGGAATTTCTCCTTCTTTCTTAGATCCCTGGGAAACACAACTGCAAAGACAGACAGCAGGAAAGGGGTGTCAGGTTTAAATAGCAAAGATTTCAGGGCCAAATAACACTTATCTTCTTAGAGAGCAACCATCTCTACTAGAGCAGGGATCTTTTTCTAAATCAAAGCATGAATAAACGATGGCAAAATATCAGCTAAATAAATGTAAAACAATCTCACAACTCTTAATGTATTTGGTCATTTGGCTGCAACGATCCCTTCAACTTTATCCCGTGTAACCTCCATCAATCTACAACATCTTTTCCACAAGAACATAAAACGTGTTCCCTTTGGCTCCATCCCTCCTTACACAGCATCCTCCTGGGATCCAACATAAGGGTCCCGCCCAGCCACTCACCGACAGCCTGATCTCTGTCTGTTTTCAAGTTGCGTAAATCCTTTGGCTCCGCCGGAGATGTTTTCATCCCTAACGTTGCCGGGGCTTCCGTTCTCGCGCTGTGCCGACCCCAGCTCTCCTCCACATGTTTCACGATCTCTCTCATCCGTCTCAGGTCCTGCTGCTGCTCGCGTCCCCTGCGGGCCGCGGCCGTCGCCGGGGCCGCCGAGGGCGCGCTCTCGCTGCAGTGGCTGGTAAGCGTGCACATCAGTAGCGCCAGTCCCATAGTGAAGTGCTTGCGCAGTCCGTTCATAGCTCCCGTGGAGTGAGAGGGGGGGTCGGCGAGGGGGGGGCGGGGGGGGGGCAAACAATCAAAAAAAAAAAAAAAAGAACTTCTTATCCAAAGGCTCTGGATAAAAGTTAAAAAAAAAGAAAAAAAAAAAGCGAGAAGAAACGTCAAGTCAAAGTGGTTCTCATATAATTTACTTTTAAATGATCCAGCTCTCCACTGCACCCGCTGAGAACACGGCGGGGAGTGTTGTTACTGCTGACTGATATTGTAAAAATATAATAAACACTGAGATCAGACTTTGACTTGGGGCCAGCAAGATCTGCAAATGGTTTTCTTACGGGTTTGCCATCAAATCTGGATTAACCTGGCAAGTGCACACACGGAACATCTCAATTAATGTGATTTGCGCACTTTTGCGCCACTCTTGATCGTGCAAAGGTTTCAGGTTTTTCCATATTTTCATTAAGCCATAACTACGGCCACTTTGACCCCACCGCAAGTATAAGTAGGCCACAGGTTGGATAGCTATAGTGCCATGGTGACCTATACGTGGCTTGGTTACGTTTAATTTGCACTTTTTCTTTTTTTCCCCTTTTTTTTTGGTTTTTCGGCAAGAGACACATACAGATAATTTTCACTAGATCACCACCGGTCGGTCTCAGAAACTAAGCAGCAAAACATTTGCAACAAATGATGTTTAATCTAATTCAAGTGAAATATTTCACAGATAGGTGACAGCTTTATTACCTCCAGGCCTATAGAGTCCGTTCAGATGTTGAATGGTCACGTAGTGAGCTCAGCAATTTTGAAAATGGAGATAAAGAAGTGTGCGCAACTTTGGTTTAGTTTCCTGCTTCTGTCCGCTCCGAAGTGTGTCTTCTTGAAGTCTTCTCTTATGAGAGGGGGGGGGGATCAAAACCTCTGAAGTCATATGAGTCCTCTCTAAGCATCCGTGGTCACATCCTCTGAACACCGGCCGACTGCGAGGAGAGAGTGGACGAACAGCCCCGAAGGATCCGGTGCTCCAAGTCCCGTGTGCGTGCGTCCTCGCTGGAGTAGCAGTCCAGTCTCCCTGAACTAAAGCTCACTTTTTATCCTGTATCGCAGACGTGGTGAGCTGTCCCTTGTGGCTTCACTCCGTCGTGTCTGCGATAATAATAACGCGCATTATTGGCGCTTCTGTGGCGGAAAGTCCATCTGAGTTGACTGACCTTCACTTGAACGCTGTGTGAAGTTCTCTGCGCCCCCCTCCTTTCCGTTTCTCCATTTATCTGTGCGATACGCGGTTACAGGAAGCCTTCCTCTCCAACTAATACTTCCACTGAAATTTACAATCAGCCCAGTATAGAACTCCGATACCAGCATCTTAGTGGAAGCACTCACTTATCCTCTTTGTGATTCACATAACCCCATTTAGAGCCATTGTGCGCTTTATGTCCATCGTGGGACTAGAAACACAATTACGCACCGTTTAAGGATGATTCTTTGAAAATTAATTACGCATACTTATTGCTCTATAGTTTCTGCTTAGAAGATCCGACTACTTGGCACAGTTAAGGTTTTCTCCTCACTGGAGATCAGTCTCCACTAGCCCGCTGTGGTTGGTACAGCTTTCTTTAAGTCAGGGCGTGCAATTGGTTCCCATGCCCGCCCCTTTTCTCCATTACCTGATCAATGCAGGCTACTTGTTATAGTGGCTTGGGTTAGTGTAGTGATTTTTTACATTTTTTAAATTTATTTTATTTTATTTTATTTTTTTACTGCATGGCTGTGTGAAGTCTCCCCAAACTCTTGTGCCACAATGTAACGCATTGGTGCTGAAAGGACAGCGCGCGCACTGTCACCCGGCTCCAGACCTCTTCTCTGAGCAGGTGATCGACATTTGCTTTGAACTTTAGTATCAGTTCAGTTCAGAGTGACTTTGTCCAAACACGGTGGTGATTCATTTCATCGACCAAAACCATGAAGCCCCCCCCCCCCCCAAACAATTGTGGGAGATATTTAGTTTCGCTGGTGATTCACACCAGGATGAGTCGTCTTGTTTTTTTGTTTTGTTTTTTTTTTTGTTAAATTTTTAGTTTGTTTTGTTTGTTGTAGATCTGACAGGATGGATTTCACTTTTTCGGAAGTGTTATGAGAAAATCCACTGAAAATGGACAAGAAAAAAGTCATTCCCTAAAGGCACAGCGAACGTGCCTTTAGGCCCCATGTGATGTTTTATGTTTGCTGCTCTGTTATGCGTGAAAACCAGTGCAGTTATTTGAAAAGTAAAGTCAAAGTGATTGGTCAGTTTACTGAGCCTCTGGCTCGGGGAAGGGGGTTGTGGATAGTGGGGGTGATGAAGCTAAAGTGAATGTAATTTAACCCTGGACTGCAATTCCCACCAAGCTCATTATCATGTAACGTTAATTTAAATACACTTAGTGTAAGCTGTTTAGCCATCTTAGATTTTGATATGTGAACATACCTGTGAAAAATACATTTTCTATGTTTTTCCTGAATGTTAACTGCAAATATTCTGTCAGTCATCAAATATTGTAACATCAGATAAGTCTCTGTATTGAAAGGTAGCAGTTTCAGCAGGGGGCGTCATTCTGCAATGACTTTGCTGATATTTGTGCAGTCATATGCTTGTTCCTCTCTGGGGGCAGGGTTTCTCTCTGAAGTCAGCAACCTGCGGACTTTTCCCATCATGCCCCCTAATCCTGGAACAACCTCCTAACAACCTAACAGCAGCCTGTCTCACTCTGTTTCATTTCCAAACTTTAAATTCATCTTAATGCCTTAAATTTCACTTAGTGGCTTATTCTTTGTACCTGTTGCCAGCAGGTCGGTCTCAAACTCAATAAATCCATTAAACCTGGATCGTACAGTATAGTCCATGGTGTCCTGCTGATGAGGTTACTGTAAACTCTCTAATAACCCCTGCATCCCTCTTGCCCTCTGCTCATTCATTCCCTCAGACACATGAGAGTCCACCTTGTATTGCTCTCTCTTTCTGTGGTTTCTTTCTCCTGGACCTATGATGATGTGCCTGGTTTTGCCTCTTGCATGTTTGCGTGGTCTGTCCTCTTTTCAGGTCTTCAAGGTGGAGAGGACGCCGTGAGGGATCTTGATTGTCCATACTGTAAGTAAGTCTGCTTTGCTTCTCTACCCTGTACACATGACATCAATTGTTCATCTGTCATCCCCTCATCATGCTCATGCTCATCCCCTCCTTTGTTCCTCATCTGTAGGTTTCATCCATTTTCCCTTATCCAGTTTTGGGTTCTGAGACAAGAGTGTGTTGTAATGCTGTTAAGGCCCTTGAGGCAAGTTTAGGATTTGTGATACTGGGCTATATAAATAAAATTTGACATTAAGATGATGCTAGTCCACAATAACATACACTTAGCCAGCATTTTGGCTTGGTTTAACTCTTGACATCTTTCCATATAAATGGAGGAAAGTGCCAAAAACAAACAGGCTCAATTTACACCACAATGTGCAGTTAAGGGGGCACATCTGCTGGGTCACATTAGATCTCTAAAATCTCTCTTTAGCTCATATGAAACATTTTAGGTGAAAAACCTTAGATTGATGATTATACATTACACATACACATACACATACATTATACACTTTATTTGATTCCCACAATATAGCAAATAACATATATAATAACCTGTTACCTTTCATTAAAGCACAATCCCCTGTAGCTTTGATGTGTACAAAAGCTACAAAGAGAAGGAAACATTTTCAGTTTTCTTAAAAGAATAGCTATAAAAGTAAGTTGATGAATAATAATGATAATAATAATAATAATAATCTATGAATGGGCTTATTGATCTGGGAAGCCAGTGGCAAGAGCTTTTAACTGTGGACCTTGGTACTTCATGAATAGGCACATAACCTTGTTTAACCCAGTTCCTATTCTCATGCAGTTTAATGACCTCTCTTTGGAACAGTCACATGTGAGACTATATTATCCACTATATGAAAGTCAATGATTCATGTTCATATGATTTTAAACAAACCACATGTGATTGTCACTGGTTTCAACACACTGATTGTCTCACTCTCCCTTTCTTCCTGCACTCTCAGCAATATTTTTCTTCTGAAAGACATTTTAATTAATTGATTAGAGGAGGATGTGGTTGTCCTCCCACGAATGTGCCTCTTTCTTCCTGAGTTCAAGATCAAAACTTCCATTTCCTGAAGGTGTTGCTCAGGCACACTGTTTTCAACTTTGTCAAAGAGTGAAGGCTTCTCTGATTTTGGCCAAAGCAAAATAATCTCCTTCTTTAATCAAGGGTGTTTGAATATTTTCATTTGTGAGGGTCAAATAAACTAACCATCACTGACTGATAAAATCCTGGGCTAGAAACAACAGATTTGAAATTGTATAGAGTTGATGTTTCACAAAAAACAGAGCATGATGAACATCTGCAGTCCAGTGTAGAAACTATTATCTTCCCTCTTCTTTCAAATGCATGAACTGCCACATTTATGTTCCAGGACTTTTCAGTGTCCTGCTGCTGGTATCCATACAACATTTTCTCTCCATGTGTTTCTGGTTAAAGAAAACCCTCCAAATAGATAAAATAGATCTGAATACTCCAGATTCTTGTTCTCCTCATTTAATCTTCCACAGCTTCATTATCTCTCATTATCTGTCCTCTTACTCTTCCTGCAGTTGGTTAGTTTTTATTTTACAATAATGTGAACTAAGTATAGATTGTAAATTAGTGCTTAGTCAATCAGCACGTGGTCAGTGTAGCCACACATGAAGAAACGTCTGGTCCCCAGTTGGTGAGGTTATATGATCTTCATGATTTAGCAGTGGTAGTTTTGTTGATGCTTTTTTCCATTAAGAAACAGTTGTAGATAGAATCTGGTACCTGGTGCTGTTTCAAAGTGAGCTGAGGGAATACCAAAAAGTGAAATGAAAACCCTGCAGACTACTAAATGATTAAACTCATCACCATCTCCGCATCCTCATTTTGCACATTATGCAAAACTGGATGTAAACAAATCCACCTTTTTCTAACTAAACCACTGTATTCTAGCCTGTTAGTTATTATACTACACTATGGGAACCTGCAAAGCTAAGCTGTGGTCATTTGAGGAGGTTCCTCTGTTTGGTTGCTGAATAAAGGATCCAGAGAAGGCTGAATGGAGCAATGTGTAATAAAAAGGTGTGCCAAAATGTCTCTGAACTGCTGGCTGCGAACAAGAGGACATTTCTATAGTGTAGGGAAAGGTTATTAAAGATCTATCAAGTGCTACGACTGCCAGAGTGGTTCAAACAGAAAGAATTACAAGTGGTATGACCAGATCAACTAAATTTCTAAATGTTAACACTGTGCTGAGTTTGAACACTTTGTTTTCTTCAGTTGGTTGCCTTTTGGGAAAATTCACTTCTAACAATTTTACTCAACTCAAACTAAATTTGTATAATCAACTAGTCACAGATAACCATAGCTGGTGCTATTGTAGTGGCAAGTGCTGTTGTTTATACTATATTTATAGAGTTGTTATTGCTATTTTGAGTCATTTATAAAATTTGTCTATTCGAGAATTTGTATTAATAAGCAAGAGCAGTTACTGACCTACATGTTAGGCAATGTTCAGGTATGATGTTGTGTTCAACTGAACATAATATAGCCACTTGTATAAAGAGCTTCCATATAGTAAATAGTCTCAGCTTCAAATTGACTTATTTCCCAAAAGAGAATTGCTATGGTTACCCACATTTGTTTTTTCTTATGCATTGTCCTGGCAGGAGGAAACATTGGGAACAGAGGTGTCTGAGTGTCTTGAGGGAGATGCAGGCAACAGATGTGCAGCAGCAGGATCATAGCTGAGCACAGCCACTGCAGCTCCTACAGATGACCGTCGATGATGCAATCAGAGCAAGGGAGCTGGAAGCAGACTCCACAAGGGAGGAGATTTCTGTGACTGCAGCCTTCAATCAAGTCTTCCTCAGTACGCTGAGCCAGCCTGTGCAGGCGTTGAGTAGCCAGCATGACCCAGTTCTTCTCTCCTGGATTAAGTCCTTATGTATATGGTTTGTACTTGCACATATTTGTATTTGCACTACATTTAACATCATGTAACATTTGTTGCATTACACCAAGTTGCCCTAATTACACATTTGATTGTTAAATACACAAACACACATGCATCTTTGTTTTGGTTTCCTGTTTCAAGGTCTTACCAGATATGAGAGAGAATCAATATTTAGCTATTGAAGTCATACATGAGACCCTCTCATACATCCCCACCCTTCTCCTCTACACACAGTGGCAGAGCCACAACAAGCTCTGGTGTTGCTGGATCCCTCTCTTTCATAGGCCTCTCCATGACTCTTGGAAAGGTTATGCAGAGCGCAGCAATTCAGCACCACAGATATGACACCAGAGTCATTTCTCTTCATGAGGAAACATCACTTTCCCCTCCCTCTACCAAAAAGGCATTTTTAACCACTAACTCTGCTTTGCAGATTTTCTTGTTTTAGATCTGCTGTCTCGCTGACAGCTGTCCATTATCAGGAGATGGTTAAATGTGTTCCTGTTCCAATGGTGTTTCAAAAATATCTCATTGTCTTCAGTGGATGGAGTGGTGCACAGGGCAGGAAATCTTGACTTGTGTCTCTTTTAAGATGGTCTTTGGCCTTGAATGTGAATTTCAGCCTGGCCATCCACCCACTCCTGGTTGATGATGTTGGCTCATTCCTCGTTGAAGCTGTGACTCGGTTTTGTTTCATGTTCACAGACAGTGGAGGTTGTGAAAATGTATGTTTTAGTGCCAGTCACTCAACAACCAGCTTGGCTGTATAGAAAGCAGCTCTTATGTCATACAAATTCTGAACTTAGTGGAAGTAGCTTCTATTTAAAAAACAATGAGCAGGGACAAAAATCAATGCAGGAGAATCACAGCATGGAGCAACATGGAGCAAAAAAATCCAAAAGAAGTCAACACAAGTGAAACCCACACTAGTGAAAATGACAGCAAGCTGGAGGACAGGCCCTCGCCGACAACAGTCTGCTCCTTCTGAAAAATGGTGAACAAGGTGGTAGCTGAAGGCACGAGGAACCTAAAATCAGAAATGAAGAAAGAATTGTCTTTTGCCAACTCAGTTTTTAAGAAGATGTGAAAGTGCACCTGGACAAGCCAACAACTGAAATCATCAGCAAGATAGAAGATGTCACCACACAAATGTGGGAGAAATGGGCTTCCCAGAAAACCAAGAGAGCTCTTCCATGCTGCAAAACTGGGGGACATTACGGACTCAGGGGCTGGGAGAGGACATGGAGCACTGGCCACCCGCTGGTACTTCACCAAGCTTAATAGCACTAAGGTTCCTCAATACTAAGGAGAAAATCCTTCAAGATGTTTGGAGGAACATCAAAATTACTCAAGGTTGTCACTTCAATCAATAGAAATTCAACCAGGCAACTCTGGGTAAAGGACGCCAACACTGTCATACCAGAAGACTTGTGGCTTCAAGTATGAGAAACCCAGTCTACTTTCACTTACTCTTTGTTTTGGAGAGATTTTTGTTGGAAAAAGTTGATCTGTTTCTTTATTACAACCGATCAAAAATCCAAATTAGGTGGGTTTCGGCATTCCTTCTGGACAAAGTAGATTGGATTCAGCTAACCACGCACATATTTTCTGGTTTTGTCCATATGTTGAGCCCTTTTGGAAAGAAGTGGACCTATAGTCTATTCCCAGACTTTCTGAACCTGGTCTCCAATTTCCCTTTTTCCTTTCTATACCAAGGAAATATTGTGAAACATCTCATTAAATGCGACACATACGTTTTTATGGCCGCAAGTAAACTAAAAAAAAAAAGAAATATGAAGAAAATATTCTGGAGCTTCTGCAGTTGTTAGCTTCAGGAGCTATATCAGCTTCAGCAGCGGGTAGAGCTGATAGTCTGCTTGCAGGAGCTCAAGACAGCATCTCGCAGTAATCACACACATTTTCCTCAGGAAATGCAAAAGGTTCTAGTTTGTCTACGTCATTTGTTAGCGTACTGGCACGGGCTGACAGTGTTAGCGGTTAGGCCAATGCAATCTCTCCTGTCTCTGTACTGACAAAGGTTCAGGTTTATTTTGTCTGCTCTTCATCCCTGTAAGTTGATTTTGTTGTGATTCAGATTTTGGGGTCTTAAACTATTGCACGTTCTCTCTGAATCTTTCTATATGCAGGATGGACTGTATCTGCTGCTCTGTTATTTGTAATGTCCCAGATCTCATCTGATCCCCACTAGGGATTTTGAGCACCTTGAAAACGTATCACCTTGGGCCCCAGCACCACAGGTATGGGTGGCCAGTGCTCCGTGTCCTCTCCCAGCCCGTGAGTCTGTAATGTCCCCCAGTTTTTTTTTTCTGAAAATGTGCAGACATGCATGCAACATTCTCCCTAGAGTCAGATATACAGTTTTATGCAAGACTGATAAGCTCACTGAGAAATGTGGTAAAGGCCACAGTAAAATTCTTGAATGGAAAAAGAATAACTCAAAAATAAATTGAATAAAAAGCCTAAAAATATACTGTCATAGTAAATTCAGTCAGTCTCAAAAAAAGAAAAAGGTTATAGTCTATGAATGGACTCAAAGACAAAGGAAGGTTTTTGTCTTCATTAATGTCGGTATTGTTGTACATGCTCTGGCAAACTGACTGCAGACAGAAGGTAAGCTGTTTTGACTGTGTACTTTGGCGCTCGCCTTGCTGTTCGCCTCAGTGTGTTGTCTTCATTCTGGCTGCTGCCGTAAATTTTTGGAAATCTCCTTTGCACATCATCCTCTCCCACGTCTCGCGCGCTAAAAAAACTTTGACCACAGCAGGATTATGACCCTGTTTAACCCATTTCCTAATCTCATGCTGTTTTATGACCCTAACTTCTAAACCTAGGTACAGTTGTCCACTATATATAACCCAATGATTCATGTTCATATGACTTTAAACAAACCACATGTGATTGTCACTGGTTTCAACACACAGATTGTCTCACTCTCCCTTTCTTCCTGAACGCTCAGTAATATTTTTCCTCAAAAAGACATTTCACTTAATTCATTAGAGGAGGATGTGGTTGTCTTCCCATGAATGTGCCTCTTTCTTCCTGAGTTCAAGATCAAAACTTTCATTTCCTGAAGGTGTTGCTCAGGCGCACTGTTTTCAACTGTGAGTGAAGGCTTCTCTGATTTTGGCCAAAGCAAAATAATCTCCTTTAAACAAAATTTTGGGCTCCAAACAACAGATTTTAAGTTGTGTGAAAACAGGAGATGCACAATTTAATTTGCAGAAAACAAAACACAAACACAAAAGCAGTGAAAGTCCAATATAGAAACTACCCTCTTCATTCAAAGCCATAAACTGAAGTATCTGCCACACTCATGCTCTACCCAAAAATGACTTATCACTGCTGCTGGTATTCATATACTTTCTTTCCATGTGTTTCTGGTTAAAGAAAATCCCTTGAATAGATAAAATAGATCCTTCAGAATACTCCAGATTCTTGTTCTCTTCATTTTATGTTTCATAGCCGCTTTATCTCTCTCTTCTCTCAGCAGGTGGTTGGCTTTTACTTTGCCATAACTTAACAGAGTGAAACTGTCTGCAGGTCCTGTTGTCATTGCACTTCAGTAACACACCAGATTCATGACCCATGACTAAAACATGCTGGTATGGAGAGTAGAGAATTATTTCATTCTATAAGGGCAATGTAAGATCACTGGACAAGAAAAAGCTAGTGGCCCTTGTGAGGAATCAGAGGACTCTTTTGAGTGTGTTTCACAGAGGCATGGCTACATGAAGACACTCCAGGTCCCATCAATGGTGGGGCAGAAACATTTCTATTGAACCATTATCCGTGTCCTGCATTCATACTAAACATTGAAGAGTTCTCACACACCATCTTTGTTGTTGTGATTGGATGGGGACATCCACAACAAAAGGCATATGTACCTACCTGAATCACAGCACAGCATGTTATTACATTAATGTGAACTAGAAGACTGCCAGGCCTGGGGAGTCTCACTCCCAAGTTGTAACATGACACCTGTTGTGAGCATTAGGGTTTTCAAGTTGCAGATTTTTTGATTGTATTAAACCACACCACAGTCTCTCCCCAACCTGAACCAAAGCACTTTAGTTGCACTTTAGAATGACCCCTCGATCTTTCTTTGGGCATCCACTCAGTCCTGGTTGATGATATTGATTCCCTGCTGGTCATGGCTATGGCTGGGTTTATCACAAGGATCACAGGAAGGGCTGCAGACCCAGGTGTAGACATGCAAATGCTGGATGAAGCAGGTCACAGACACACAGGGGAAACATACTGGACCATAAACTGGAAGATAAAACCAGATGAACAGACCAGAAATTTGGGGTTGGTATAAATAGCAAAAGGCTGATTGGGAAACAAGGACCAGGCGGGGAGACACCAGGTGACTGCAGGGCTCATGAGAAGTAGCAACAGATGTGTGGATGGGCAGGGCAGACAGGTAAATGGAAACCAGGAGAAAAGTCTGAGGACATCTGGTGGGTGAGAAGAGGAAAACAGGTCTGGAAGCAGTGAAAAGAGGTGGGGGACACGACAAGATTGTTTCCAGTGTTAATTTAGCCTGTTGTAATGCTTCCAGTTTAGTTGTTAAATAAAAGTTCAACAAGAACTACAACAGGCCAGGAACCTTAATATTTCAAGTCCCGTGCAGTCATAAAATGTGTGTTCACCTGCCAATTTGCAAAGAATTTAATATAGTGTGGAAAAAATTTGTTAATGGCATTTACTTCAACACATGTTTTCAGTTACTGTGGCTGATCAGACCTCTCACCATGTCTCTATGGGTATGCACGTACTGTGCTTGACCAATCGCTTCCAGAGAGATAGCAAAGATATATGAGCTCCAGTAAAAGGTCACCCAGTTAGTATATTTGACCATGTTTAAGACAAAGTAGGCAACACAGTAAAACTTGGTTTGGCAAGTCTAGATCCTCTGCACATATTTCACTGACACACACACACACACACACACACCAAACATATTGTATGTCTGAGTGTGTGAGGGAAGGATGTTGACATTACACACATTATAAATCGTTTCCTTTGAAGTGGAAAGCAGTTGACAGGGATGTGATGGGCAGAGTTTTGGTGGGATTACTTAAGCACATGTTCTTTATTAAAACCATGTCATCAAAACACAGTATGGACTCATTAAATCTGCATGTCTTCCACTTGTATTCTGCATTCAAAATAAATGTTCTTGCATAAAAATTATTACATAGTGATACTGTGATGACTGGTGATCTGAACGACAGTCTCCTGGCAGTTTTCTATTGTCATGTGATGTTTAAAGTTGTGGTATGGGCCATTAAAAGAGAAAACAAATCATGCAAATACTCAGTTTCCTATTTATACAAGCAACAACTATACTGTTCCAAATGGAAATATTCCAACCAAATAGTTCCACATACATCAATGTCACTTATTGTCAGGATTTCTCTTTTGATGACTCTTTTGTTATTGATAACAATAATACCCTGCTGTCAATACCTTCATACACCAAACCTTAAATGAACTGGTGGTTTCCATTTAGGACTATGGCGTTGCATAACAAACTATTTTGTGGTGAATAGTCATTATCACCATTCAATACAATAGGTACACAGGGAATCTGGAGGTACACACAAGAATAAGATAAACACAAATTAACTGGATGTGCACAAATATGCAGTGTCTCTTTTTTTATAATTAAATTTTTATAGAATTCAAAACCACACACCCACCCTGATTCCCTCCTGATTATTCCCTAAATGTAAAGTAAATATTGTCCTCTATGTAAGATGCACATATTCTTAAATGCTCTTTCATACTTCTTTAACAGTGTGTGTCCTTAGACAAACCCAGGCTGCCTGTTGTGTTTCTGTGGTTGAAGGGTGACGGGCTGTGATCTGCTCCACTGCTGCAATCTCCATCTGGCTGCCAACCTTGTGCTTCAACCAGAAAAACATATGCTCTGTGCTGTTGGAAGGGCAATTTAGGTCACGTCCTGCAAACATAACTGTTTTTCATTTTCGGCAGCTACATTAGTGAATCTCACTGCAGGAATGGAGACGCGCAGAAAATGTAGAAAATGTAGAAAATGTGTAACAACACCAGCTGTGACCCCCGTCACATGCTGACATTCTGACCCATTAGCCCATTACCCTATAGTTATTACATAAATACACAAGTAATCAAAACTCATATGGACATAGTTGAACTTGACCTTTATTTAAATCTCAACTTCACACCTTTAAAGTTTTGTGACTGCATCTTGCTGCCAAAGTAGTTACAACTGATTCTGTGGTAGTTTCCTCCAGGTGAAAAAGGGCAAACTTATAGTGCTATTTTTCTGAATTCACTGTGCATGTATATTAAGTTTTCTTTTAGAAATACTAAAACCCAGTTTTAAGATGAGATAAGATATATGCAGTATATTCTAATAATCATAGTTGTACTTTTATTGTAATTTAAATAATTTCACTTAAAATAGCCTTTTGTGCTCCACTTTTAGTAGACTTTGATGCGTCACATAAATGTGTTGCCTTAACGTTTTCAATAGCATATCTTGTACATAGCTACTAACAGCCACTAATAATATACTAAGAAGCTCCTTTATAATGCCATTCATTATGTCTCCAGGACCACGTTTGGCCTGGAAAAGCAGTGTATATGGTTTGTTAGAGGCATATTTACCAGTCGTGACAGTAGGTGTTGTTTTCAACAGTGTCTCTGTGTGTGTGTACTGATCTGGAGTCGATTTGGGTACAAACACATTGTTTAATTTAAAAATATGGATTTTTATTCATTTGTAATATTCATATAATTTGCTTTAAAAATATGTCAACCCAACCAGCAGACATAAAAAATTCCAACCATGGGAAACAGCCAAAAACTTCAAAAGTAACACAATCCCGCAGGAAAACTGTGGACCTGGGCTCCCCGCCACTACAGTAGGTGTCTCCAGGACCACATTTTGCCATAGTGACACACACACACAAACCCATAAGATGAAAACAACACAAGCCAAGCTGTCACAGCCGGTAATAATTAAATCCACGGAGTGAGCATGATTGATTAATTTAAGTGCATCATGGGAACTATTATTTCCTCTGCGTCATAATGGACTAGATTACTGCTCTGGCATGGACGGAGTACAAGAATCATGTGTATATCTGTGCTAATAATCTGTGAGCACAAATTGATTATTGGTTCAGATTAGCACAGTGATATATGCGCTTGGATTATAAACCTTGAGTGTGGATTTGTAAAGCTCAGATGACCCTAGGGGGCCTCCGTAGGAATGACACTCTTGAGACCCTTAGCAGAAGTAACCACAAGTTGTTAGAGACCACCCCTTTTTGTTGATTTGAGGATGGGTGATATTAATGACTGTTGTCTGGATTTTTCCTCTATTTTGTGAGAATAATGATGATTACAAAAAAAAAAAAATGCAAAGGATCAAGAGTCTTTGAAAGTGGATTAATGTGCCTTTTTCACAGCAAACTTCTTGTGTGAGTAGGAAAAACACAGGTGTGACTAATAACATTAATGAAGCTTTCATTCCATTGCAATGGCTCAACCATCCCATTTAAGCCCAGAGACTTATTAAGTTCAATTAATCACAGCCACCATTAATGACGGAGCGACCTGTCAGGCTTCCTGCTGTTACAGGCACTGATGACATCATTTTCAGTCACGAACTCGGCTCATCCAGTTGATGTTAGAAATAATCAATGGGAAAGATGTCAATAAAAGGGGTTGAAATTTCTGGTTCGAAGCTGATATTCAATGGCGATGATGTTTGTGCAGTAGTGTAAAATCACAAGTGGCCCCCAAGACTCCATTGCAATAACCTGGGTCACTTTCCCACCTACATTAAACCCTACTTCAAAGGACCTTGGCATAGTCTTTGACTCTGCTTTGAAGTTTGACTAACAGGTAAAGACAGTAGTAAAATCCAGTTTCTTTGAGCTTTGTACCATCACCCAAAATAAAACCCTTCCTTTCTTTTAGTGACTTAGATTAAGATTAGATTATCCACCCTCTTGTGCCCTTTAGGCTTGATAACTGTAAAGTAACTGTAATCATGAATCAGTCAGTCATCCCTATCTCACTTACAACTAGTTCAATTTTGTAGCTTGGCTTCTGACAGGTTGCTAATAAGGGAATTAGCTTCCCTGTGACAGTCACATCTGTGTGGTGTGATCTGTGCGAAACTCCTATTGTTGTAACTCAGCTGCTAAAAAGCATAAGTTATTCTTTTTCTTGTGTTTTTGTCTGCTACTAATCAGCTTCTGCTGCAGTACCACGGCCCACAGGGATGTGAAACCAACGTTGTTGCTAAAGCTAAATTACATATTACTGAATTACATTTTACACAAGAAAACAAATCTCTATCTCTCTCTTACACACACACTTTCAGTTTCTCCACTCTAATAGTATAAATGGATGTTGGGTCATTTGGTTTCAGTTTTGTATGTTAGCTTAATGACTCATTGGAATTCAAAGCTCTGTCTCTTGCATTAGTTACATGATGGTGACGATTATGGTCTTCTACATAAAAGGATGACAGTTTGTTGGCGATGTCTTCACACATATGGTGCATTCTCTGCGTTTAAATGTGTTGGAAGTTAATATATCTGCCCAATGAAATACATTTTAATTCAAGTATGTTTGCTGACTCAGAATCTTAAGAGTTTTAAATACCACCATTTTATCTAAAAAGGAAAATCAAAACCATAAAAATGTGGAATAATAAAGCAAAAATGTGAATGCGAATGTTAGGAGTTCTTCTGTCTGTGGAGGTTTCCACTTATTCTATTTGTTCAGGAGATTACCTTCATAACTGTTGTGAATCGCATCAAGTCTATCAGGTGCAAGAGAAGTAAAGGCTTGAATATAATAATAATAATAATACAGTAACACTTGAAGGTCAAACCACCCAACACACAGTGAATTATTTTTCTATTCTTTTGCATTTTCTGTCAAAATTCTCATTATCCCAATACATCCAGCTCTGTCTGAACCTATATATGTATTTTATAAATTAGTTTTTTTTTTAAATAAGACAGAAACTGACAGAAATTATTAAATGAATATTCCTGTATAGTTCTAATTATGAAGAAATACTAATATTTCAGGCAGACTGCAAGAATTCACAAATTCACAAAAATAAGACCAGCTGCAGATGATTGATCTCTCTTTGAGCTAAATGTGAAAACATGCAGTGGTATTATATATGCCAGAGTAGTGGTAGTTGTGGTGAAATTATTGAGTCTGAATAACATAATGATCAATAACACTTAAGTATGGGCCGGCCTATTATGATTACATTATTACATGAGTAAGCATCTTCAAGCTTGGCCTTCATTTTGATCATATCTACACACATGAAATTTTCATGACTGTGTCTGATAGCTCATGTGATGCTATCATGGAGACACAATCTGTCAAGACAAACCCTCACCACAACTGCCTATGTGGTAGTGCTGCAGTAGTTTCCAGGACCACATTTTACCATGATGATGACACACACATACACACAAACACACACAAGCATAACCACAACCAGTGTAGGTCTATATCGAAGCGCTTATTGGCCCTGACAGTATAATCTGTGTTTCATCATGTGACTTGACCCTGTGGCTTCAACCTAATGAGGGGATGAAGCTAAAATGAATCTTCCTCTCACTCAAAGCTTAATGAAGGGCTTCCTTGCTTTTGGTGAAATGACCATCTACCAGTTAAACAGGATCACCGATTACTGTCGTATATGGAAGCTTACTTTTGGCTACAGCGGAGAGAAGCTTTTCTGCATATTTTTGTGGCAGATTCCAGATCACCCAATTATGCCTCTTAGTCCAAATGTCATGACTAATTTCTTATCCACTGCCAACAAGTTTATTATAAAGTTCTTTACAGCCTGGGCTAAACAGGTCGAATAGGTCACGTGAAAGTGTTTGTGATTGTTTTTCAGTCTTGCTGTCAACACGCACCGCATGTGTAAGCAAAGCTGAAGTCCCATCGGCCTGTGTGGATCATCTTACAAGACAGAAACAGAAACTATGTGAGCAGATATGATTAAATGCGTAAGGTTAAACTCTCGCTGAAATCTGTGTGTGTGTGCTTCAATCTGTTGAGTTGAGCAACACAGTCTGGGAGCTCTGGCTTTGGAGCATGACTTACGAGCTTAATTGTGACAAATTCTCTGTAAATGTGCAGAACACATTTCTTGAACTATTTAGTGAATCACTAAAATGATTTGTGAATCATTTGTGGCCATTTAACCATTCTCCCGCAGAGAGAACATATTGGTGAAAGAAGACCACACTCTTTCCTGTCATCCAGTAAAGTATTAATTTTTGGCAGCTGCTGATTAAGCTATTTTCAGGCCACTTGCTGATTTATTCCTCCTGTTAAAAGAGTCTAATAGCTAAAGCTGGTTATTATAGTAAGGGGAAAATAAATAATGATAAAGCAGAGAATTTAAAGAGTACAAGACAATAAACTGACAGCAAAATATAAACATGTCAATTGCATTCAAATGTAGGACAACAACAATTAAAGCCTGGTCGTAAAAGAAACTCATCACCATGAAATATGTCTGGAGTTCCTCAAAGCTGAAATAGCTGTGAAAAACGTGTGTAGTTTTACACAGTGATTCAACTGAAATGAATTTACTTTGTGGTAAGACTTTCCAGTTTTAAAGTGTGTACACTAATTCATGGCTTCAGTAAAGCTCCTAAGTTGCAAATTAATAATTACACCATTAGTTACGTACTTAAGATGCATTTCTGTTATAAACTGCATTGTTAGTTACAGCCTGGATCTGATGTTCCCTCTGCAAGGTCCAAAACAAAAACATTGGGAGGAAGGAAATAGCATCTTCTTCAGCCAGTTCTTTTCTGTGTCTCCACTCTGTTGGCTGCCTTTTACTTTTGATCGTCCAGATTTTTTTTTGTGCCTATGAATAATAATTCCTAATGCGTGTTTGCTATTATCAGATCATTATCCCACTGTCTGTGTGTGATGCCTGGGCTGAACATCAGTTGCTGGACCTCTCCTTCGAGGCTGGAGACATGACTGGGATACTGCTTTGGCTGACACTGAGAGGGAGCACATGTTCGTGGCACGCTATTAATACTGACGGCTGATCATTTTTATACAGTGTAGCCTATTCAGCAAACTTTGAAGTGCCCTCCATGTCTGTATGAAATGCACAGATTCAAGGCAGTGAGGGAATGATCAGTGAAAGCTGCAGTGGACAGTTTGTTGGTTTAGAGGAGTCTCGCGAAACAAATGAGCCAACGCTGTGGAATTTGTTTGTTTAGGCAGGATGCTCCAATGTCTCCCAATTTTCAATTTCCGAGACTGCAGATTTACTCTGTTTACTTTTAAGAGATGACAAAAATACAAGAAAAGATTGCTGAGGTAATGCCTAATACTTTAGGAGTCCAATGTCAGTAAAGTACCCCAGCAGTCACCCCTGATCTCAGCTCTCTGCTCATACAGTATTCCTCTCTTCTTTGGTATCCACATGTGATTAGTCATGCCAGATCATCTGATCCAACAAATCCTGAAGGTCAATATAGCTAGCTGGCCTGTCACACTGCACTACAGCATGCCTGAAAGGCTGTATTTCTGTCTCTCGGTCAGGATCCAGTTGCTGACCTCACATTGTACTATATGTTTAAAGGAGAAGGAGCTCTTACCAGATGCCATTCCCCAAGGGAGCAATTGATATGAACACACTTGTCTTGCAGGGCCAACCACTCAACATCACTGACGTGGGATCTAAAAGCTTGAGAGAGAAAGAGACCAAGGAAAGGATAAAGAGAGAGAAAGAAATGAGGTTGCGTCAGCTCTGTAACTTGTAAATGTTTAAGTGAGTGAGAGCTTTGTAAATGGATTTTCCCTTAGGAGAATAAATGGTATGATTTTGTATTCAATTACATCCCAAAGTGTGCTTTCTTGTGTCAGAATGCATCCATATGTTGAGGGATAAATGACAGTCAAAACGTGAGTAACAGGAAATACAGGAACAGTCTCTAAATAGAGGAAAAGCTGAAATACCCTCTGAGGAATTCATTTAGTAATAGATTTAGTACCAGAGATAATAATTAATTCCTAGAAAGCTGTTGCTTGACAACAGTCTTCTAGGAATTAATTGTGTAATAATTTTTAATAGTGTAATAGTGTATTCTCAAGAAAAGGCCTTGCCATCGCTGTACGGAAAATGCACTCAGGCATGGATCGCTTACTGTAGCTGCAGCCATTGACAAGGAGACAGTTCCTTGGAAGAACTGTAGTACTTAAACCATTATCTATAATTCCTAGATGACATTATTTGTACTGCACATGTATGCTAAGGTTTTATTAAAATCCAATCATGGAAGATGATCCTCAACTTTGTGCTCTGGTGTTGACAAGATAATGCTTGTCCTTATCTGAACTATTACCTGAACTTCAGACAGTATTTTTCACATGGTGATGTAATAATCCTCTGACACTGTAGAGTGGGCCTCTGGGTGACCCTGATGGAGGGATTACAGAAAGCAAGTTATTTGTGGCTTCCAGAAAAGCACAAAAACATGGTCAGCCCACTTGCCTTTGACCAATTTATTAACTATTTGTAGACTCTGAATCATATGAATCAGTCTTATATATATTTAATTAAACTCAATTTCTTTGTTCTTTATTACACAGAATTATGAAAAGGGTTTTGGAAATATTTAAGATATTGGAAGTCTTTCACCATGAACCTACCTTAACTTTTTTTCCCCACTTGTGAGATTCAGAAACAGACTGTAAAGAAAACACTAACAAGCTAATATAAGTCATGTTTCTGGTCATTTGTTTATAATCGATCCATCCATCCATCCATCCATCCATCCATCCATCCATCCATCCATCCATCCATCCATCCATCCATCCATCCATCCATCCATTTCTTCATGTTTATTCCCCAACTCTAAATAAGTTGCAAAAAACCTTCCAGTCGGCATTAAAGCTTCTGAGTTGGTCTTGGCTCTTTTGATTCATCTTCTTTTCCAGTGTTTCATGCTTGTCCTGTAAAAATACTCTGGGAAGAAAGATTCATTTTATTTATTGCCTACTTCCTCCGGCCTTATTGCTACCTGATCAAATCCTTGTTATTCATTCTCCCCTGCATTATTCCTGACTTAATGGCTATTTCCCTGACATCATCACTAATAGCTATCTGATCTTGTAATTTGGTTGTCGCTATCTTGGATGGACCAATGTTGGCTGGGATTAGCTCCAACCACCCTGCCCTGCTTTAAAGATAAGTGGTAGAGATGAAAGAACGCCTCCATGGTGATCCACTTCCTGCTGCTGTCTACACACCAAAGTTTATTCCTTCTGCTCACAATACACTTCAAACTTAAATTTTTCATTCCATTGTGTTCCTTCTTTTAATCTCTCTCCTGGTTGAACTGGGTTGATTTTAGTGTGTAGGTTAATGCAATGCAATGCAATGCAACATATAAATTAAGAAAAAAAATATAAGAAAATGGAAGATAATTAAGTTTTTCACATTGCAGATATATCTCCCTTTGCTAGACTGATTACTTTGTGTTTCATTCAAACTTACCTGATGAAGTTTGTACATTAGGAAATATATTTTAGATGTTGGTCGACCAGCTGACTGACAGATGGCAGTTTATAGGCAGTATATCACTTTCATCTGTTAGTCTGTTGGGGAAAAACTGACTTTACAATACGTTCTCATTGATCCTGATCATAACTGATCCTTTTCATTTTAATGTTTATTTGGGATCTTCTGTTCTTCTCTGTTGTGTACCTGTTATACTGTGAGCAGACTAAAAGACACACACACAGTGACCATCATCCTCTTTATTTGTTGGTACTATTCTCCTTAGTCACATGGTCAGTATACTGAGATCTCCTTACATCTGCTCACCCTGATGGCAGAGCAGGATAACCTGATCTCACACATGAAACACAATATTGTCTGTGGCATAATGCACGCTCACATATACAGTATAATATGTCCACACAAATATGGAAAAATACACACTCATCACTCTGTCCTCTATAGTGACTGAATCATGCAACAAATAGATTTCTATTTCTCTAATATTTCTCTGTTTCTGAGATCACACTGTTGCTGAGTTGACCAAAATCAAACCTGACTTCTTATAATGTTTACAGAGAAGAAGAAACAGCCATGTTTAGTGCACAAAAATCTGAAGAGAGACTGTACAACAACAAATTGGAGATAGAGAAATGCTGACAGAGGAAACAAAAATAAGGAACTTTGATATAAAACAAGATAAGGGGATAGAGGAATGAGAGCATATGGTTAAAGGGCATTTTTGTGTCCAAATTGAGTGTGTTTACAGAAGCCAGAAAAGTCTGTCTAGAGACAGTGAAAAGCGCATGAATGGAGTGACCCTGGGTCTGAAAAAAAATGTTTGGCAGAAAAAACAAACAAACAGACAAAAGATGATCACTCCAATTAAATATGACATTTCACTTAGTAGCATGACTGCTAAAAAACAACAACACCACGGTTACTATTGCTACAGCTGCCAAGTTTTCCATTCTTGCATAGCACATATGGACTTTGTCCAAAAACATGACATTACATATTCACTGCACTCCCTATATAATGGACACTCAGTAGGTTACTCTATAGCCAGCAGTGCTGTGGGATTTAACTTATTCATCATCCTTAAGTATCATCACTGACCCCTGCAGAGCTACACAGTTGTGATTTCTTCCATCTACCCAAACATGGAGTAGGGCAGTATATAGTAAATAGGGCCTGACTTCTGACACAGAGACTGTTATATCCACCATGTTGTAAATGGACAAATAGTTATAATCATCTTTCATCACCTTCCTAAATGCTATTGTTGGAGTAGCTATTTTGTGACCATGTGTAATGTGTGGATTTAGTTTTTCTGCTTGCTGAACATCTACTAGTTGTTGGAAGATAATTGCTAATACACATAAAGTTGCTGTTAATGTACAGTTAGGCTGTAAGAAAAATACTGTTGGGTTAGTTAACTGACAATGTCTACATACACAACATACTGGGCTGTACTAAATGTGTCTACATTTACAACTGCATATAAAGAATGAGGTTTAAATGTAATTTTCTACTGTTACCTCTGCTGCTACTGTTACTGTTGTAAGAAGCCAGATCCAGGAATATTTTCCATCCCTTTTCTTATATTTGCGAGACTCTTCCAACAATTTTTTTGGCAATTTCTTTGTCAACACATATTAATATTGATTTAAAAAACAAACATATTTATGGTGTTGAGATTTGTATACATGTTGGTCAGATCCAGATAATAATCTGGATCTGACCAACATGTGTGGGAATACACATGTGCCATTCTTGTTCAAAGTGTGTTTGCTACTTAGCTTTGCATCTAAATCCATAGTGGGTGCAGAAGATACAAACCTGTGTTATTGTTTCTTCACTGTCGCTGCTGGTTTCAGGTGGTGAAGATGGTTTTTTGGGAATTAGAAATAAAATCTCCAAAGCTTTCTTTCAACAGAATTTGCTTTAAACTAGTTATATGGCATTTTTTATGATCTGTGACACAAGACCAATATGCACTTGTCAACAAGCAAAGTTTAACACATGTTACTTATGTACAAGCAGTTGCATATAAGGTAGGAGGTGGAAGTCATAAAGTTTTCAGGCAACTTGAAAATGACCAGATAAATCACTTTTAAGTACATGAATTATACAACCACAGGAAACATCAAATCATTTTCATACGTATTAAGATACTCAATGACCTCCTGTGCCCTGTGGAAGGAAATATTGTCACTCACAAGTTTTTCCTTCAATTTGTTACCTGTCTGTATGTCTCTTGCTTTTCTGTTGGCTTTCATGTACATCCCCATCAGAAATTGGTTGCTACTTGCTAGTTATTTAAAATTTAGGGACAAAACTGGTAATGTATATTTTTTTATATAGGTCAAGAAAAAAGTACCTTAATCAAATAACAAATTTATTTTATACTTTTAACTTTTAAAACTTTATACATTCTTACACAACTAATTTCTGTACTCAGCAATTTATTCTTTACACTTTACATGTTATAATTGTGACATTAACTTTCAACTCAAGGGTCGACATGATGAGAGGATGAGATTAGGCAGAGATATACACAGCCTGTTATCTCAGAGTGGCACGTAGTGGGTGCACAGGGGGTAGAGTGTGGGGGGTTTCTTCAGTCTCTTTCAAGAAGATTCATAAGATACAAGTCATCTCATAAATCCCCACTGTCTCACAGCCCTGACTCCCCACTATCACTGTGTTGTCAGTGATCCACTTGGCACTTTAAAAGACTCACTTAAGAGTAAGTATTAGATGCAAGGGAGCTGATCCAAAACATATAGAGACACGTAGGAATTTTGAGGAGTAACAGCAATCATTATTTACTTTAGTTGAGGAAATGAAATGAAAAACAAATGTATGTATCAGATTTTTAAGAATTTAAATATTTGTATTTGGCTATATGTAACTATAACTGCTATCGTAAGGATTTGGAAAGATTTGAGAGGTTGGTTTTGCTATCAGTGTCTATTCTACTGAACTTTAACTTGGGACATTACGTTACTAATACCCAGTGACAGGGGCTGAAAAACACTCTAAAATCACTTGCTCACAAAAATTTATTTGGCGGATATCTGCTTTAAGGAGTGACTTGATGCAAAAGGGATGTTTGTTTTATAACATCTATCTAAAACCACAATCTTTCCCTATATCCTAAACCGAAGGGCCTTTATTCCCTAAACCTAATCAGGCAGTTTATGTTCCCTGAAACTGTGCGATGCAAAATGAATTAGAGCTATATAGAAATATACAGGATTGTTTTGAGGCATTTTGCCCTCTAGACCTTTTACTGCAGTTAATCTACCTGCTGGTGCTCATGTGAAAAAAACATAACTATACATGGAATTACAGAACATTACTGTCACACATGTTCATAACAAGCAACAAACATAAATGGAAATGTGTTGCAGCCTTGTAACTATGAACACCTGTGTCTCCTGTGACTCCTCTCATCTCTCTTGATGATATGTTACTATGGACAAGGGGGAGGATAAAGGGAGTATCATCATCAAGTGTCTTGACCTCCTCTGACACTGGCCAACAACCATTTCTCTCTGTCAAAGTTAATAGCCTTCCAGCAACACCTACATTAACAAACTTCAGCCAAGCCAAACATCCAGCAACAGAAACCTGCATGGCATTGGAAAGAAAGCATCCACGACCTTAAACTGGCTCTGTCTTGACAAATAAAATAAAAATGTTGCATTTTTACCCTTTTTGATGCTGATAGATACCATTTTGACCTTGGCCGGTGCAAATAACACTGATACAGACACACATTCTTACTCAAAATATTTTCAGCACTTCTGCCTGCCTTGGCTTGTCAAATTGTTTAATGCATCATGGACAAATAGAGGGGCACTGAAAGGTGTGGACACATGGAGAGATAACATTCATGCTGCATTGTCACAGAGCCACAGCCACAACCCTAAATGTTTTCTATTGGCATGAAAACTAGTTCTTGGCACTTTCCATATACTGAATATTCCATGTACATTTTGCTGACTGCATTCAATAAAACTGTCTTCATGCCTTAGACTGACATTTGCACCAAATTGAATCAGGTAGATTGTCTGTCCTGACATTACAAATCAATGCACCAGCGATCACATGCATTAATATTTTGTTATTCTCAGATTTGAAGCATCAGCCAAATTAAAAACTTTTTGTCATGAAATCTACCACTTTCCTTCAGAATCAGTAAATTACAGTAAATTATTTAATTTGCTTAGCAAACAGAGAATACTGTAAACTCAGCGATTCATGTGATATCACAACATTTCAATTATCATACTGTTCATGAAAGAACATGAAGGTCCTGTTAGATTCATTTCCAGTTTACACACTGATCACAGTACAGAGGTAGAGAAGTACAATGACATCTCTAATAACAACTAAATAAATGTGTGGAAATTTCACATTGATTATTTGTAAAATATAGAGCGTCAAAAAATAGGAAATGATTTTGAAAACAGAGTTCTACAGAAGAACATCTAATTGTTTTTAGGTGTCATATTAGCAATAGTTGGCCTGAGTGATACATTTTTAATCAGCTTATGTGTAAATGTCTTTAGAGTAGTCTAGGTTTTGTCTCTATGTCCTTGTCATCATTGTTTCTTGCTGGTTGACATCAGATAATTTATAGTAAAAACTGCAATGTGCAATTGAATCCCCACCGGTGCAAGCCCAATGAAATACCTCATTATTTATTGACGACCACGTCGAGAAAAAGGAGAACACAAACATTTCACCTCAGGAAGTCAGGTAAATGTCAACTGTTATGAGAAGATGAATAATGCAATACAGCAAGAAGGGAATGAAAAATGCATTTCTTGGAACACAAATATACCACTGAGTGTTATCTATATAGTTCTCTATTGTGTTATGTGCTGTCCATACATTTCTCATCAAGATACACAAGCTATGTAGGAAAAAAAAAAAAAGCTTTTATAGATGAAGAGGTTGGTATTATGGATAAAGGTCAACGTTTCTAATCTAATATCTCAGTCACTGCTAAACTAAACTAAACTAAACTTAATTAAACTCAGATAATTTAGGCGTCTGCCAACTTTAGCCTTAGATTGATTGAGAAGACATAAATATGTATTAACCATCTCATCTTTTGTTCTGGCTAGAATGAAATTATCTTAGCACTTAGTATGCTAAGATAATTTTTGCTACTGTGGCGACTGTGACCTCAAGTGGCATAATAATATTGATAATAACGCTAATAATAATTGTCCTAGTAATATCAATTACTCTAAGTTTGCTAACTTTTGCTGTTATTAGCCACCAATAGCTACTGGTCATACCAGAACAAGCAAAACCTTAAACACATGACTGAGTTGCATTCAGTGAGGATGTGTTTTATTTCTTATGAACTGAACTTTTCACATCTAAGAGGAAGAACAAGTGACGTAGTGTTGCTTTTAAGGTCAAAGGCTGGTGATCCAACTCATGATCAGATACTTTTCAAACAAGTGATGTAATGTTGCTGTAGAGGTCAATGTGATCTAACTCATGATTAGATGAAGTTCAAGATAAATTTATTTCTGTGATGCACAATAATGTAAAGCAGGAAAATAGTTTTCATACTTAAAGGCGACCAAAGCAGAATTCTTTTCTTCTTTTTTGGGGGGAGAATCTGCCTGCATTATTTTATTTTTTCTTTTATCATAAATGTTCTTCTCACCTTTTCTTTGTTGTGTTCTCATGTCTTTATGTCTGTTTCATCTCCTCTTTTCCTCTAGATGGGCCATAGATTATAGGCCCAGGTGAGAGCAGACTACAGGCAACAATGGCAGAGACAGTGTCCTGTTACCAAGAAGTGCTTCTGTCTGACAACCTGGTGCCTCCCTTACAAATGTTTCAGTCGTAATAATAAACATTTACCTCCCTCTAAAGACATATGGTCACATATGGTCACTCAGACTTGAAGAGGTAAAAGGGAAACATATGAAGTGAGAGGAGAGATAGTGGAACTGTGGACAAGTACAATGAAGTGACATGATATAGACCAGAGAAACAGAGAAACTCTTAACACCTCTTAAATCTTACCACTTTACATTAACAACATTTATTTCAACACATCAATTCTGATTAATAAGTTAATGAAAAATGCTGTCCTTTGATATGAATGTTTTCTTGTTTTATGTAAAGCAATTTAGTAAATGCAAATGCAAATACATACATATACATATATATATACCCATGATGATGATCACTTTGCATTTACTACATTACTTTCTATATATTTATATAGTTTAATGAAACATGTGGTCATGTGCCACTATGATCTTAATGCACTGTCTTCTGTGGCCAGAGCCTAGTCCAGCATAGAAAGTGTTTCTTTTTATCAATATCAATAATTCATATAAGAGATATTCCTTATGAAGCAAAAAGATTCTGGTGTTTTCTATCTAGTCCTAACATTCATCTCTCATTTCTCTTTTCATCTCCGTCTCCAATAGGTGCGCACCCTTTGTTCTTTCAGGAGGTGTTGTAGGTTATGGGTGTTTGCAGTAAGTCTTGTAGTGGGAAATTACCCCCGGTGAGGAAATGTCCTTTCATGAGAAAGTCTCCTCATCCCAGGCGGAAACCTCAGCAAACATGGTTTGTGACGCAGGAGTGAAAGCAGAGGCAACTTCATGGCTACTTTTAGACCAAGGTTTGGAAGATTCACTTGTCAGGGCCTGTGATGCCTTGTCATTTGGTATCTCAGATTCAGGTTGACCAGACTGAAACAATTATGAATTCATGACAGGAAGGAAAGTTGGATGGAAAGAAACACTGTGTCACTGACTTATTGTCACCTCTGAGACGCCTGAATCGAATCTCTTAACAGTGGTCCCCTCTGCACCCAGACATCCCACAGACTTGTGAGCTGTGATTACATATGCAAGTAACATTTCTCTTCTCATTGGTGATTGAATGGCAAACTGGCCAAAGTTTAAGCCTAATGCATTCTTGAGAATGGACTTCGCTCTGACCCAGATGAACCTGGTGAGGAAAGATAATAAACTTATATCCGTAGACTGAGGGATAGGACAAAGTTAAAAGGGAAGCAATGACTTTCTCATGCATTTTGCTGTCAGATGGGAAATTGAGCTTTTGTTTTTTTTAATCCAGCTGCTTAGATTAGTTTTCAGTAGGGATTTAAAGGAGTAGTTTGATAGACCTGTGCTAGTTGTTTAGCAGGGTGAGTGAGTTTCTGTTAAATTCATATTAACATGTTGTCAAAATGTGCATGTCCTGAATTGTCTGTATCATTATTGTCTGTGAACATTGACATCTGTCATCTGTTGTGGGAACACTCCACACACAATGTTCACAGAGGCTAACATTAGCTTCTTTAGCTCATGTGACTGTGTGTGTGAGCAGCAGTTTGTTGTTTGTTGGTTTTTATTGCAGTATTGAATTAGGCATCAAATATCGTGGAATTTCATTGGCACCAACTACCAAATTTCTGGTATCATGATATCCATACTTGCTACCAAATTTGTTTATCTTATTCATTTTGGTCAATCGGGATTGCTCTGTTTGCTTTAGCAGCATATTTGTATTGAACAGGACAAATTTCTAACACATGTCTGACCTCAATATCTTGTCATCTGTAAATAGAGTCTCAATTCAGTGATTGTTCTTATATGGTCAATTAGTGGTAGCTCAGAGGTACACAGTAGATCAAGAAACAGTAGATTTTCATACATCCTTCCTGCTCTGAGTTGGTCATCCTGATGTGTCTAAAGATCAAGCATTGAGATATGTTCGTGTCGGCGATCTCTGGTGGTAGGTAGGGTGCATTCAGCTTTAATTCAGCACATTCAGGACAACACCACCAGAGAAGTGAATGGGAAAACACTGTGCATTACTCTTTTATTAGAAGAATAGGCATCCAGCAGTCCTTGCATGTGATGCAGCAGAGAAGTCCTGCTGAGAAAGAACATCCTGCTTTGATCGTATTTTCTTAAAACAGAGGATCAAAGTTGAGGATACATGATATAAAATGGAGAAGTAAAGCAAAAATGTTTGCACTGTATGTATGTAGAATGCAGATGTCACACACGTTTCTCATTACATGAATATAACAGTATGCAGCATATGATCTAAAGCGGCAAGGTCAGTGTAATGATGTTTTCTTGGTCTGTTTTTAAACCCTTTAATTGTTGTTCTTTTGGAGTAATGTCTGCTCCAAAGTTCCCCAAATTAATTGAAAATCCATTTTCCATGTGCACACAGAAACTTATTTACTTTACTTGATTGTTTTAATGCAATTGAAAACCACAAACCATATTTTATCATTAACTTTGCTACTGCTTAACAAAGTGAAGTAATTGCTAGACACCAGGCATCAGTCTTATGGCATGTCTGAAATAACCTCAGGCTCAATTTAGTATTGGGACCCTGTTGCTGCTACATTTTTCTAGAATGGAATACTACATGGCCACAGCTTTACTTTAAATGAATTAGTATGTGGTAATTTGTTGAAGCACGGCTTTGTTTAGGAAAATGCACCATGTAATGACAAGATAATCTATAATTATAGAGGTCACACGGCCCTGCTACGACAAGACAAGGCAGCAAGATTATGTAATAACAATGCAGAAGTAATACATGAAGGCACTACAAAACACAGAGTATGAATGAAGTGATTTCAATTTTGTTGCTGTGCGTTTGGAGACATCCTGTCACAACAAGAAGGTTGGATTCAGTTCTGAAAAACTATGTTCACAAATCATAGTTCTGTATTAATGGGTGACCAAGTCTGTAAATGCAGGCACAAACGCTGTGACAGCCTGTGGGAGACACGGATCTAAGTGGTCAGCAGTTGGTTTACTGTAGAATGATGTTTTTTCACTGTTACTCAGAGGTGAAAATTGTCTTTCCATTTTGTTTCATTGCTTTTACAGTTCACTTGCCATGGCTGTTAAACTTGCTTCTTTCCTCACTGCTCTGGGAATTTGATAGAATTATATCAGCTGTCACTGTTTCATTGCAAATTATGTAGAATGGTTTTGTGCTAACCTGAACTCCAGTCTCCATCAACAAGCTTACTGAATGTGACTGAAACAGCTGAAGGGTTGGACATTAGGGGATGTGATAACAGTGTTGGACCAGAGTCCCACTATCTGTGGTAAATGAACCACAGCAATATATCTGCTAACTTTTATGATGGCTCTCCATCTGCACCAGCCATACATCTGCTTCACTTTCACAAATTGAGCAGAGAACAGAAACATCTGGTGAAAAACTACAGGATTAGATTAACATCCACACCTTAAATGACACGTTGGTAGAGAGTTGATCCATAATTGTCACTGGTGAACACTATGGACTGATTCACAGAGCCAAAGTGGTCTGAGAAATTGCTGGTTGAATCCTCCTGATGTGACATGTGTGAGTCCTGGACAAGGAGGATGACTCATCAGTCTAGACAGATACATTGGATATTTCTCAGTGATAAAAGCAGAGAACGACTTGTGATAAATAAAAAAAATCGTACCCCCCCAGCTCCACCATCATCCTCTGCATGACCCTCTCTTTCTTCATCTTCCATTTTCCTCAGCCAGATATTCTTTACAGCAAAATCATCCACCCGAGTGACTTTTTATCTTACACAGTTTTCAGTATGTGTGAGTGAGACCTGGTTTGTTTTTTGGCTTGTACTTTGGATAATTGCAATTAAATTGAATTTAATGCTCAATGTCCAATGCTCGAAATGAAAAGTGGCCTGAGATAACTTCAGTTGTGATGTGGCACTTTATAAATAAAAATTGACTTGAAGAAGAAACATGAAAAAACAAGATTTGAAGAAACATGGGAACAGCTTGCTGGGCTCTGTCCAAAGGTAAAAGCATCTCTTGAGCTCAGTAATTAACATGTTACATCTTGTACAAAAACTGAAGTGTAAAGACAACAAGCCATGCTTTTACAAGGAGCCAATGTCTGTTGCCCAGAACAGTAACAAAACTCTAGGAAGTTCCCTGCACCCAGCCAAAACATAGTGGAGCACGTAACCCCTGTAAAACTTGTTGGTTTTATTGCTTTTGTGAATTGCTGTTTTATGTTCACATACTTTTATCTTGAGATCTAATTGAATCAGGCCTTGCCAAGAGAACACATCAGCACGGAAACAATCAGCAATGAAACGAAACCTGACAGTCTGAATCTGGCAGCATTTCTTATGGGATGTATGCATGGACCGGATGTGGCCACTGTAAAGCAGGGTTTCTCTGCTGTGAAGTGACACTGTGAAACTGGATCCTCCCATCTGGCCTCATGGTGACTCTCAGCAGCACATATATAGTGCAGTGTCGCAATATGTCATAACAACTCCACCGTCCTCCAACACCACCTCCCCTCTCACCATATGGGCTGATGAGTCATAGCATGAACAGGAAGTGAAATAATTGTTAAATTAAGTATATACAGTACAGTAAAAGCCAGTGTCCAACAGTGGTTCATCTTGTGTCTTTTGTCTTACATTTGAAAGTTGCATTTGTCTGTCAACAAGATGTTTTGTAGGAGAGGCCACCTGGGGGTTGGTGGTAGAGAGGTGGGGGGGTGTAAAGTGATGGATTCAACCTGCCGTCTCGTCTTCTCTGACTGGGTGATCCTTAGTGGAAATGAGGCATCTCACTCAGAGTGAGAAAGTTCTATAATTCATCACAATAATGGGCTATGATTCATGCATTTCAGATAGGAGCACCAAATTGGCATAAGTGACAGTGGAGACACTGTCCCTGGAGTGTACACGCTGTCCAGACAGATGGATATGTGTGAGAATGGACATTAATAAGCTTATTTCATTCAGCAGATCCTCCATTCATGGCTCCATTTTTATGCATTCAGCTATTATTCTCCAACAGGACTGTGCAGGGCTGTTTGTAAAGTTGACAGTCCTTAATTCCCGTTTGAAAACACTGTGGCTGATTACACTACAGTATAGTTAATGTCCTTAAATATTTTTATGTGGTATCAAAAGAGAACTGTTTAGTTTATGTGTTCTCTCAATTTCAACATTTTGCTTGTAAAAAACATCCCCTGGTTTTCCAGTTCTTTTTGTCACTCCATCTCCATCACCTCAACACCTCTGGTTGTTTTTAGGCTGGGTCACATTTCCCTCCCCTGCTCCTCTCCTGTTGTGGCCTGTTTTTTAGCAAGGGATCGTTAGCGTTTGGAGTTCTGGGTGCATCCATGGATCAAACCCTTTTTCCAGATAGACCATTAAATGACTTGATAGACCATTAAATGACTTGACTTCATTTGACTGCATTTGACTTCAAGTCAAATGCAGGCAGCTCTCATTGATGAATTTGATATAAGATGTGAGAAGAAATTAGTATAGATTTTTTAATCAGTGGTGACAACACAAATATGTCAAAGCTGAAATTGACAGTGAAGCAAGGGATAACACAGAAACTATATGCAGTAATGCTCTATTTTATGGCTCTATAATTATATAAAAATCCACTAATAATCTCCAATTCATCAAGAAATTGAGAAGGTGTTGAGTTATATCCCTCAAGGTCTGAATTTCAATCAAGTGTTAGACAGCAGGTTAGTTAAACATGTAAAAATGTCTAATTTATCTGCAGATGAACACTTTTTTATGCATTTACATGGGCTTAAATAAATTTTTTCTTCCAAGTAAATTCCCATTACACAATCATTTGGTACCAGATTACCAGAGATAAACATTATACAAGATATTTTCTTGAGACAGTCAAGATTCTGCACACACTGAACAGCTTCTAAGACAAAGCCCACACATCTGCCTGAAACCCCCAGCAGCATATGCAGATGCTATTGATCTAGGTCTGTTAGTGTATAATATTATTGCTACTGTCTTTATTAACACAGTATGTCCCTGCATGAGGGAAAGTGTTGCATTTGTTGGTGTTGGTCTTTTACAGACTTGGCAGCAATTTTGTTTGTCAGGGCTGATGTTATGAGCTGCAGCTTCCCATAATACTACTGGATATCTTTAACAGAGAGCAACCGCTCACTGTGAGAATGCCAGCATTTGCAAATTTAGGGAACAGTGAATAAGTCGAGGAGGAACCTTGAGGATGATGTTGAGAATGATCTCACCTGAAATATAAATCTAACAAATGGCCTGTGGTTCAAAAAGCACACACATCTGTTTTGAGATATAGTTGTTGCACAGAGTGATACAACAGCACTTCTTGAAACTAGTAACTAGATCAGCCTGATTGGTCAGTAGTTCTTTTATTGTAGTTCCAATAAAACTAGGTTTCTTTTAAGTAAGGTTCCCCAACTCAGTGTCTTTTGGGAAAACTACATTTTCTAAAGTGCTTTGTTCTATCGGTAACATAAACCTTTTTTTTTTCTTTGTACATTGCTAAAGTTATATTGTTTCATTATACTTTGAAAATATTAAGTAGTAACTTGCTAGAAGGGCCCTAGATAAATATAATTATGATAGTAATTTTTTTAATATTATTGAATTAAAATATATATAATATATAATACTATAGTGTATAGTGCCATAATAATCGGACTCCAGGATGTCTTAACACTATTAATACAAAATTACCAAAGTATCACTAAAATTTTGTTTGGAGATGTGAGAAAGCTGAACTTACTAATCGTCTTTGTCATGTTGGAATGATAATTATCAATGATGGTTTCAGTAGCCAGTCTAAAAGCAAACAAGGATTTAAGTGATCATCCTCAGTCTGGACTGTGTAGTTATTGATACAAGTTGATCGGTGACTCACTGGATGGGAGAAAGAGTGAGTCACTGAGTTCAAGCTCTCTGTGGCTTGAAGTCTGTCTCCTGGAGACACTGGATTTGATAAAACAGAAAATACATTAATAAAAGTTGCATTCATATAATTCATATTAAATACACATCATACTAATTGTATGTATTTTATATCCACATCATATGTAAAATTGTATCCTACTGTAATTCTTGGTGATTTTATTCCAATCTTTATCAGTCAGTAGCCAGTTTTATAGCTACACAATATGCCAGTATGCAGAATGGGTCTAACAAAATAAATCTATATAATCATGTATATCACAGTGACTCATTTATAAGCACACACTGAGTGAGTCATCTATCACTCTAGCTATTACACCAGACTCTCTCTCTCTCTCTCTCTTTCCCCCACCCCTTTTCTCTTTATTGCATTACAGAGCATGCCCAGTCACAGTGTGACTCAAGCAGCTGGGAGATGCTATTTGTGCTACAAGACACCACCAAAAGATTTTATGCTGCCTTCAATGTCAAAAGCTACCTGGTTACATTTTATTTCTTCCCCTCCCCACTATGTAGCAGTTTTCACATGTTTGGTAACAGAGTATAGCATTGTTGACATTATTATACAGCCCTGTATACAATGATATGTAATACACACACAATAATAATTTAGTTCAATTAGCCAGTTACTTGGAGAACCTGTAAAGCAGTGAACAGATTGTGCTTTTCACAGTGTGTACAATGGGCCAGATGATTGGGCCAGATGTTTGGCATGACACAGAAATACAACTAAAACTAAACCAAGGTATATGACAAACTTGAAATGTGGCCTGATGATGGTGCCGCAATGAAAGGTCACAGTTACCACAATTCGTCCTGAGGGGAATGTGAATAGCCATGTCAACAATTTGTCCAGGGTTTTTGAATAACAAACAAAATATAATTTTCAAAGTGGCATGAGAGGAAAAGTCAGAGGATCATCAAAGTACCTAGGATACGTCATCTTGGGACTAAGTCAAGTCAAATTTTATTTATATAGCACCAAATCACAACAGATGTCCAACCAAAGCTTCATGGCAATCCACCCAGTAGTTGCTGGCGTTATTTCAGTTCGGACCAAAGTAACTGACCATCAGACAGAAATTGTCATCCCTAGAGCCATGGTTTATAATTGTACTGGACACTCATGAAAACTGTGTAACAATGTGAGTTGCTGACAAATATCTGTTCTATACCATCATAACACTGCGCTGCACATCGTATTAAAAATCAAAAGTACATATCTATCCATAGTCCACATGCAGCTGTTATTTATCTGATTAAAGCTCTTCTCAGAGTATGGGTGCATACAACCTAGAGCTGATTGACATCTGCCTTATTTTCATGTTAATTTTGTGGCACTGATTCTGCCAGGGCCGTTTACACCTGTTATCATTTCTACTAGTACAGAGCTTTGTGACATGAAATAGTTCTCAGTGTAGCTCAACCTAGTTTTATGATGACTAGAGCTGTAATCAGCCACAATCAATAAAACCCTGTGTGGGTGTTTATATTCTGCTTATAAATCCTAAATATAGAGTTGTTTTTTTTTATTATGTCTCAGGCTGGGATTAAACAGCAACTACAACATGTCTTTACCAATGAGGTCTCATGACAACATTGGTCATTTTAAAGCAGAGGAAATTAACTATTTATTTGATGTTTTAACTTTTTGTAAAAAAAAGTTTTTGCTGTCTGATAACCATCATATGAGGTCTCTTGGTGTGCATGAATGTATATATTGTGAGTGGTCTTAATGATCATAACATTGGACGCAGATTCCTGGTCAAAGATCTTTACCAGTTGATTACACAACCACAGATGTTGGGAATCATGGCGGGAGCCAACATAAACTGTATAGAAAGAGTGAGAGAGGACTCTGAACAGACGGTGAAAACACTGTCATTATTTGAACTCATTTCCTCTCTGTGCTGGAGATATGAACTCACAGCGCCCATTGTGGCCCAGGCAAGATATGTTTATTCTCATTCTTTCATATGCAGGACAAATGCATTTCAGGATTAGCTGGCAGTTGGCTTGATATGCACCATTAACAAAAACACTCACAAGAAGTCAGAAACAAAGCTTGTGTGTTTATTCTGAGACTTTTAGATTGGGAATTGGCTAACAATTCATAAAGATAATTTATCATTTCTTAAAATAATCATTTCTTGGCATACATACATATTGAGAAAATGTATCTGTTAAGAGCATGTGATCTGATACCAAATGTCAGACTGCATTTTGGGGAAATAAAATAATGCAATAATGTACACAGCATCATGCCAGTAGAATGATGCATGCATAGAAACACATGGTTCACAGGCTCCGCTTCATATTCTCAATACATGTTACACAGAGTGGATTCTGTAAAGATAAAAAAAAAAAGATAAAGATTATAGCATTCCTACTGTTATAAAAATATTTTTTCTAAGTTAACTAACCCTCTACATACATAAATATAGTGTTTTACAAAGGTCATGGTTCACGTTCATTAATCAATGTTGTCTCATTTTTGTCACGTAGGCCTATTCCCCACCTAGCAGCTTGAGCACTGTTGTCATTTTACAAGACCTCTGTCTGACAGGTGGTGTTTCTTTTATCCAAAGTGTTTTCACCCACAGGACTGCAGCTGACTGGGCGTTGTGCAATGTACTATTGCATGACAAACTCAGGGAAAGCAGCCATATTTGAGATACATAAACTGGTGAATTTGGCTGCAACGTCTACACCGGTCATAAATGAGGATTTAAACAGTCTCCAGTTAAATCTATAAAATGACCCTTTTGAGCTTCATCTTTCATTTAGACATGGTTCATGTTTAGATACATTTGTGTGTGTAACACCTGCTTGTTCACCAAAGAGAGGTCAGAGTGCAATACCTACTCCATGTGATCAGTTCTTCTTCTTACATCTCTGACCCTAGAGATGGAGCCTTGTCCAGTCTACACCCCTTTCCGTCCGTCCATCCGTCCACCCACCCACACACACACACACACACACACACACAACACACCAAAACAGACTTGACTATCATCTCCATATCCACCAATATAACACACCCTTCTATCTTTCTCCTCATCTTCTTAAATAACCAATCATGACTATCAAATCACTCATGTCCATTCTTAATCGCTTAATGGGTCCTGACAGATAAATGGAGGCAAAACATACCAACATATATGAGATTTATCTGGGAAAACATGTAAAGAGTGATATGAGTAAAATAAATTAAGGTTGAAGCAACACCAGGGATCTCTCTACAGAGATTTTATTTATTTATTTATTTAAATGGATTGTGATATGAGGAAAGTCTCCCAGAGCCCAAATCTATAGAGAACAGCACCTGTCTTGTGCCAATTAGTCCTACTGCCCTCTAGTGGTGTACTAGCACTGATGTAAAACACAGGGAAAGTCATGAATGACCTGAACATTTTACCTCAACTGTCTTGAAATGAGACTGATTTTCAAAATTCCCAGGGAGCTTAAATGTTTGCTAATTTAAAAAGTTTGCAAAATAAAATTTTTTCCTTGAGACGGACGATAAATGACCATTGGTCCCCATCCATCTCTCCGTATTGTGTATTTGAGACTATAGAGCCAAAACATGACAAATTAATCATCAGATAATCTGTGCTTTTTTTTTTTTTTCTAAACACAGCCACTGCCTGTCTTCAATGACAAGAGCTGCTGCTGTGATGGGGGGAGGGGGTCCTTCTTCAGTGAAACGTGCTGTTGTGGGTCTGGAAGCATATTGTTGTTTGTAAGATGTACTGTCTGGTGTAAAGAAAGGCCTTGCTCAAAGAAGTTAGCTCAGTGTCATAGCCCCATTGGCCCCACCCCAGGAAGCTGTTAGGCCAGTTCAGCCTATCCTGGCATACAAAGCCAGTTGAGCTTGCTTACAACCCAGAGCAGCCTGTTACAAGAACACATTAAATTTAGTTGCTTATCCAGTTAAATGAGAAGATCCAGAAAGATTTTTTGATATTTTCTATCAGGAAATATGTATGGATCTAGTAACTGTGAATTAATATAGTGTAGATTCAGGACTCAACAGAAGCCTACTATTTCCTGTCCTTTTGCAGCCTTAAACTCTGTCTAGAGCACTTAAACTTTTCCTGGCCATTAAAATCAATGATCACATAGAAGTAATTCAAAATTCATTTATCTTTTTTGTACATTTTAACTCACTTTAAAATGACATTAAATAAAAAACAGTAACTGTCCTTTGGTCCTCATAAACCTCATAGTGTACAGCACATTCAGCAGCACCATCCAAAAGCTCTAACCAGAGACAGACATCCAGTCCTGACGTCAATGAACAATCCTTTTTACAGTCTCCAGAAGGAGACTGCTTTCCACCTTCAAAATTCAGGATTAGCAAAGAGGAGATTCTAAACTCCTCTCAGTAAAGCCCATTTACAGACAAAAGGACAGATCATTCGTTCTTCTCCCTCTTCTCTCTGCGGGCCTTTTGCTTCAGCTGGAGGGTTTTCAGCTCAGTCATAGTAGAAAAGGTCCTGTACACCCAGACCATCTGTAATTATTTAAGAACAAACATACGCATGAGCAGATCTTATCTGTGACATACCAATAATATTTGTTTTGAGGTGACACTTTGGAAAATAAGCAGTAAAATTTACCACAATGATGACTGTATTGAGCAGAAGAGGAATGGAGTAAACCAAAGATATGAACATTCCCTTGGAATCAAAGTACTGGAAATTAGAAAAAGACCTGCAAACAGCAATAAAAGTTAAACAGCATTTGTTAATCACAGTATATGTAAATTAAACAAAGCCAGCTGAGCTTCTATACACATATTATTGCACATATTTTCCTAGAATACTGCTGAATGATGGTCTTACCTCCAGTTCATAGCTGCCAGCTCATTCAGATATTCAGCACTATACACCATACCAACTGTGGAGAGAAGTCATGTCAGTCTGGGAACATTGAGAAGTCACTGTGGACTCTTAACTCTTTGCACTTTCCTTTAATTTAGTCATGTCAGCATCAGGTCTCAGTATTTATTTGCTCTTGTGGGGACAAATCCCAACAAGACATACAGGATGCACTGATACAGATTCAGTTAACTATTGGGTTTTGTGGTTTATCTGTACTATTTACATTTTTCTTTTTTGGTAATGAAGAGGCACATGCATGTGTGTGCACACAGACACATATACAAACACTCTGGCATTACAGCAGTGAATAAAAACATACACAGAGATAATTAGGAAGAGGATACAAACAGATACATAAGTAAACTGTAGATATAAGAATAGATAATATATATATATAGAATATAAAGATAAACATATCACAAATTTTTTAATTTAATTTTAGTCCAATTGTAAATTTGACTTACCTGGTACTAATTTGGCATATGTTTTGAGAGAGACTTACTAACAAAAACAAATCAAAACATGGATTTAACACCATGTCAGTAAATATCATATGGCGTTAATTACAACTAATTAGTACTCCTTAATATTCTGTGGCCTGGATGACTGAGAATCTTCACAGACAACATTTAAGCACATAAGCAAAAGTTTATTTTATGCACACTAGTCTAGGGTAAAAACCTGTATGTACCTCCAAGCAACATTATACATCACAACATACTGCAAGAACAATATGTTGCCATGTAAACATGAAACCTCAAATGAAGCAAAGGGAGAGTGAGTGGAAAGAGCCTGTGCGAAGGCTAATGGTGTCTAATAAAGGCACAGCTTACACTGAGGCTACCACATCGAGTGCAGATGTGTTTTTACTCCACGTACCCATGAGCAGGAAGTGACAGATCTGAGCTCTGTAGAACCTGCAGGTCAACACCGTCAGACACAAACACACAACATGAAACACCAACAACCCGGTTAGCCAAGGCTCCGACCACTGCACCTACAAAACAATTAAAAAACAACAACAACAACACAGTCAGTAGCTGTTAGAAGAACTGTTTGCTGGTACTGTTGAATGAAATAAAACGGTTTAGACGTCAACCTCTTCTAAAAAAAAAAAAAAACCAACGGGGGTCCCACACCTAGCTGTGGGAGCTAACGCTACACTTCGGTCACATCTTGCTAGCATCCTGTATCAGAGATTAAAACTTTCGACTTACAGACATGAGAAACGTCCATATTGACGTGATTCTTAAATTGCTGAAGCCGTCGATGGGGATGGAGCTAATATTTTCTGCTTTCAAGTCCGGCATCTTCTGAAAACACTGACTGACTGTGCCTCAGTTTGGCTCTCAGGTAAACAAGACAAGACTGCGGAAGTCGCTCTTCTGTCGCAGTCGAAATACGTCACCAAGAAGCTCTTTATGTTTTTATTTGCGTCACAGAAAAGTCCAGTATAACATGAATGTACAGACAAAGAGGTCTTAAACTACAACAAAAAAGTCAACTTAAGTGTTTATTTGCTATAATTACATACATTCTGCCGTTCATTTAAAAATAATTAAAAAAAATATTTAACAAAATATTTTCAATTTGACCATTGAATATGATATTTCTCAACTAAAATACACAAATTAATACATCATGTAATAGGCTGATAGTCTTCTATCGAACACGTCTGTGAAAAAAGATACACACACATATCAATTTGTATATCTATATGTATATCTATCTATCTCTCTCTCTATCTCTCTCTCTCTATATATATATATACATACATACATATATATATACATATATATAGATATAGATATATAGATAGATATAGATAGATATGTGTAGACACACATACATCATGACATGCAAAACTGAACAAGATGTACAAAAAAGATTTAAAACAAAAACATTTTTAGGACCACACTGTTGTTTTTAATTCTAAACAGAGAATCCAGAGTCCAAAGTAATTTAGCCACAATCATCATTATTCAGTCATTAGAAGTCTGTTGTTCATCTCACTGCATTGTTTTGACAGTTTGAGAATTGAGAAATACTCTTGAGATGAGATCAGTGGTTCAGTTGTTCCAGTTTCAGAGGAGGGGCAGAGGGACAGCCCGACCCGTTTCTCAGTGTGCATGTGTCCACATCCTTTCTTTCAGCTTTGGTGCTTCACTGATGATCACTTCCTTGTTAAGTCGTTCCTGCCTCTAAACCCCTTTAAGCAGTATCAGCCACAATTCACTTCATCTCCAACTATAGTACGTACACATAGCCTACAAAGTCACTGCTATCCTGCAGTAGGTGCCACATTAACACGTTAGCCCTCTGCACACATGCAAAAACCAGCTTGATGGTTTAAAAAAAAAAACAAAAAAAAACACATTCTCTAAATGAAAAAAGGCACATGTGTTTTTCACTATTTAAGATTAATATTAATATAGCCATGAACAATATGTGATTTAGGGATAAGGCTTCCGTCTCTAATTTTATCATTTCAAAATGTATTTTTCTGCAAATCTGTCTAAATATCATGACCACACATTAGGACCAACAACATGAGTTTAAGATCAGCCACATAATTTTTTCAAAGGAGACATTTTTACATATCACAGTAGGAAAAAAAGCACAGCTGTAAAAAAGTGAAATGTTGACAGTTTAATAGTATAGATAAAATGGAGCCATCCTTAATGTGACAGGTAATGCCTGTCCTCCAACTATTGCAAGTCAAAATGTGAAAAATAACTATTTTACAAAGAAATACATTTATAACATAATTGCATACTGTATATAAAAAGATCAATATATGAGTCATTTGATTAGAACTTGTGAAGATATGAAAAAAACAATTTCAAATACACAAACATTCTAGATATCAACAGGCTTTGGCCAGTGTCCTTGTTTACACTGCTGTTTTTAAAGAAACTGGAGAAGATCCATACATATCTGCTCAGGTACTGTTTCTGGCTGGGTGAAAGTCAGGGACAAAGGTTGCAGCTACTGTGATTGGAGTAGAGTAACCAAGGGCAAAATGGTACAGCCCAAGCATTAGACACTTCCAGGTGGAACGCAGCGCCTTGCCAACATTCTGAAAGACAAACAAACAGCTTTATATTAATTGTGAATTATGTAGATTTTATTATTAATTTTTATTATTATTGCAAATCTGTTCAGTCATTCAGAAGAGGATGCAAATTAACATGGATGAATGCTGAGACAGAAACATTTTCTGTCTCTTGCACCAAGTGTGATTATTTCCATTGCAAAACTCATCACACAATCATGTCAATCAATATAATGAACAATGCTCCAAAGCTTTACCAGTGATTTTAACAGAACTAGGTCAAAGAAATATTTTTCTTTTGTCAGGACACACAAAACGCCTGCACATGCGGTAGTTTTAGAACAATAGCACACCAGGGGGAGAGGTACAATCTCTTTTTAACCCTAAGATTTAAACAAGGAGTCCTGTGAATACTATTGTCTCCTGTATTCTCTGAACAGGAAAGGGCTGTTCGGCTGAAGCGGATACAGGAAGTCAGGTGTTATTAGAAAAATAAAGCAAAAACAATCCCACTTCCTCAATGTGATATGTAAATGTGACTCTGCTCACCACTTGAACTAATCTCATTCATTTACAACTGATTATTGAGCCAACTATAAAGCCTATTTGAAACAGGCTACAGTATCTATGCTGAGTAACATAATGATAGCTTTGAAAAAAAGCTTGTTATTGGATCTTGAGTAAAGATTTTTTGTAAAACTATTCCAAGATCAAGAATGAGCTTCCACATTTGAGTGTCAATACCATCCTGTTGCTCATTTATGATTTGTTTACCTGTTTTCACAGATTTATTGAGGCTGTGAGAGATGGCAGTCTGGTCATTTTTTAATAGATGCACAAGTGTCTGATAAACAATGTTTATCAATGTTGTTTGAGGTCATGTTACATGTGACATTTCCTTATAAAACACACGTGAGTATGGGTTATAAAGCAACTTGCCCTGTAAACATGTTGTGACCCACCAGCTCAAGACAACAATCACCCATTGCTGATTATTAACTTATTAGCTTGGTAATTTATCGTGATAACATAGATAAAACTTGACTGATTTCATTGTTTGGAATCAGCAGTTTTGAAAAGATTAATTTCACCATTAGCCAGTGGGTTATTTAAATGAGGCTGAATAATAACATATTTTTTTTATAAAAAACAAACAAAAAACAAACAATGAATACATATTTAAACTTACCATATAAGGAACTGCAAAAAAGACACAAGGTTAATGAATTTGAGGTTCAAAACTTTTCTTCATTCATTCATTATCCATTGAATATTTAACATTTCAAACAAATATGATTCATCTGTGAAACTGACTATTAATATGCATCAGTTCGTCAGTTGAATCTAATGCCAGACTATTATAAAATAAAATAGTATAAACATGGTTAATAATAACCTTTTGCCCTTATTTATGATTTGTTTACTTGATATTTTACAGCATGTATTCAGAAGGAAATCTGATAAACTGATAAGGATTCTGTTATTGTTCAACATAAACACTTACTGTAGAAATGTTGTTTTAGGTCACACAATGAGCTATTTCCTTGTCAATCACATGGGTGTATGGGTAATTATGCAAATTGCAGTAAGTAGACCACTAATGTTCTCAGAAGATTCGCCTTAGACCCTACAGGTTGTATTGAATTTCTCTGTCACCAAAAGAAAAAGTTGAATTACAAGCATCCACCCACGTAAAGTGTAAAGTGATCAGTGCAGGAAAGAGTGAGGACAGAACAGGAAACCAAACAGCACCTGTGAACAGCAGTGTCCTGAACTCTACACTGTTTGTCATCACTGTCTTCTGTGTCCTCTGCCATGCACCAGCAGAGAGAGACCAGAGACACATATACATCACTGGCTTTTGTCTGGCTGGGAAAACATGAGCCCAGAAGTTGGGCCAGCAGTCTAAGATGGTGCTGGTTGCCAAGGAGATCACAGCTGTAATATGTGTGATAATTGGGATGGACTGATCATGCATATGCAATTTTCATTTTAGGTTTATGATATTTTAGTGATCTATGAATGCTGTCAAAAGTAATTTTTTTGACAAGGGATTACTTCAAATAATCAGAAAACGAATGTGTTTTTTGGAAAAAAATTGCATGATTATGCAGTGGTTAACATTTTTTCATTTACTTTTTTTTTTATTGCATGGCAGCAGGAATGACAACAGGAATGTGTGGATTCATTTCTGAGAGTTTTGTGGTTTCAGATCATTAAGAATCCACTAGAACAAGCTAAAGCTGATTAATGCCACATTAAAATCAATTGTAATCCACATTCTAACTTACCCATGTTGAAGCTATAAAGAAAAGACAAAAGGGCAAGAGGTGATGGATCTTCAAGGCTACTGACATACCATCAGAATGGACACACTGTATTTGCAAGTTCAAATTTATAAGGTAGAAGGTATTTTAAGGTAAGATGTGGAAAAAGGAACACCAACCTTCTTTACTTTCTTGTATTTTTCTTTCTTTTTCTTCTTCTCTTCTTCGGTCCTCACTTGTGCCTCATCATCCACCAGTGGCTCATACCTCTCTGGCAGAAAGGAAAAGTGTATTTCTCTGTGGCTCTTCTGATTTTTTCTGCTGTTGTCTGCCACTGGCTGGCTGTTATTGCAGTCAGAGTTCTCCTCACTCTCTGGGGGATCCGCACAGTCCACATGACGCTGATACCTTGCTGCTCCTGCACCCGGGGTCTCACCTGATGCCGCTGCTGGATTTCGGTGAAACAACCTCGATGGAAGAGATTTAGGCTTCATGGTATCTGCTTGTTGCAGTTCTCAGGGATGTAATGAAAAAGTACCACTTTCCTCAGGAGGTTGGGTATGTTGTCAACAGACATTACGTGCATGAGTGGAAGTACATTCCAGTGGACCGCCTTGTGTGGGAGATTTGGCAGAGAGCCCTTAAAGGTGCAAATCCTTCCTCCTCACTAGACTGACCTCAATAGGTCTCAGATTTTCAGGTTGAAGGTTTTAAAGCAGATCTAAATCAAAATCACTTATCCATATATAAATGTAGGAATCTCTGATTTTTCTCAACCACCGCTCATATGATTAACCTCAAAAATGGAGGGTGCATTTCTGAGGACCCAATTAAGGGCAGCGTCAGCTGCTCTCAAGAAAGCTTCAAACATTAGTTTTCTACATGTGATGTCATGTGTGAGGTAGTTTGGGTGATGCTCTCAAGAAAGCTGCAAGCTGGATTAATGCAGGTCAAACAAACTGCACTAGTGTACAGCAAATGCTAAATGTTAAATGGAGTCAGGTGAGTCAGTCAAGTTTTGCTGGAAGTAATAATTCTTCCTGCTGATAACAGCCAATACAAGCTCTTTAATTGCAAGAGACAGGGGACGAAGTCTAAACTCCTTTGTTTTTCCAGACTAATTTACCCTGTGAAGCTACACTGGAGAAATAGAAATAGGAAAAATAGGAAGTTATTCTTATTTACAGGACATTAAATATTTAAAATTGAGGGTGACATGGATTCTATTTTAGGATTTTTTTTTTACTATTATGATGTAAATAACCAGATGGAAATATCTGTCTTCACTTTTCACCAGTACCATGAATTAAACACCCGTGAATCAAGGTAGCTTGTTCTTTGGAGGTAATACAAGTTCATTTATAGAACACCTGAGAGCAACAAAGCACACTGTCCTCCAGGCAAGTTGTTCTTGAAATGCATCCATTCCCATTTTAACAGGGAACGTACCAGTCCTGTATCTATGTCTGTCTGTCTATTGAAATGACTCTTGATTGTACAATGCTACTATTAAGAGCCAATATCCACAAGGATTGTGCGTTTAGTGCGTCCTGTCGCATTGTGTTCAAAATGACAGAAAATAAATTCATACTTAGCAATTCCAAAAACCAAAACGAAACATCGAGAACCTAAATGATGCATTTCTTCCTTTAAAAATCCAACCTAATATGATGTCAGAACAACTTTTACTTATGCTATAAATTGATATTAGCTGGAATTCAAACTAAGTCAAAAGTGGAAAAGCTCTCCACTATAATCCAACCTTAGTCCTGAAATATATTTCCATGCATAAAAAAACCCACCAACACAGCAGGTATCTATGACCTTGGTATGGTTTAATTAACACCATTTAAAGAGCATAACAATTTTCATTTAAACCATTTAATTTATTTTGACAAAGTATATAAAAATGCCCCCTCCTGCCCATTATACAAACACTTCAATGTAACTCAATGATATTGTGCACTTATTACATTGCCCATGAAGCACAACTTACTGACAGAAGTAAACCCTCTCAGCCCATGTGGCCTGTCCTGGTATAGCACTGATTTAGGGTCTTTGCACACGCTAGTGGTCTTATTACCTCATTAAATTGAGCAAGCAATACTACTGGTCTTCATCTTGTCCTCTTTGCGTGTTGTTTTGGCCACGGTCAGGATCTTTCAGTCGCAGGATTCGGATGATTTTGCTCACAGGAAGATTACTGGTAGAAAAGAAGAGCAGAAAAATGATAAAGATAATATTATAACAACAAATCAAATGTATTATTGCTGACTAGATTAGTCTAGCATTGCTCATTTACCAAGTTTGTATACAGTATCCAAAGTCAAAAAACATCATTATCTAGGTGATCAAACTGCTTCAATACACAAAAATATAAACAAAGCCATGTATCAGTGATTACACACATTGTCTGTGGGGTGAGGAAAATGAACTGTCTGTAACGTTGACCAGCAGCCACCTTCAGCATCATGTCCATCGATATTCTCCTGTTCACCATGTCCTAATTGAACAAAACAAACCCAAGACTTAGGTTACACTTTAATAAGTGGGACTAAACCCAGCGAGGTAGTTCTTCAATGTGTCAAGGACCATGCAAATGAACTTTCTCCCAACTACCCCATACCTAGCATTGATTTCACTTCAGTTTTGGCATTTACTATCCAGACAGACAGATTTAACAATAGTAAAAATAAGATTACCATGTAAACATCAAACTCGTCCAGGCAGCGGAAAGGTGCCTCTGTGATGGCCCAGAGAGAGAGCACGAAGCAAACAGTGGAAAAGGAGCGCTCCCCTCCAGACAGAGTGCGCATGTCACTCAAGTGAGCCTTGTTTCCTTGGCCTGGCTGCACCTACACAGCAAAAAGCAGAAATCAATTTTGTACTAAATAGCTTTGTCGTTAGCATTTCACCACCAGGTTGATGTAGCAGTGAAGTCTCATGTTTCTATGAGTAGTGATAATGCTGCCTCTCACAGTCCAGGTTGGTTTTAACTCAATGTATTATGATACACAAGCCGTGTTAAGTGGTTACACAAGCCAAAAAAATAACACTTCAGTTTTCCTACATAAACAAAAAAAAAAAAAAAGGAAAAATGAGGCTCAATGTGCTGTCCAATTTTTGGTTTCTTACTGTGATTGAAAGAGTTTCATTCTTGTGGTCAAAGGTCATACTTCCAGTGTAGCCTCTCTGGGCTAGCATGCTGTCAAAGTAGTATTTACAGCGGGCTGAGAGAAACCTAAGACAAAGAGATGCAGAGAAAAGGAATCAAATAGATGAACAGGGATTCACATTCATTTTTTTGATGACAACTTGCCTCCTGAGCTCTGCGTAAACCTGTAGTCTCTGGTTCATAACACTGTCAAGGCTTTTGATGAAAGTGTTGAGGTTCTTCATTTGCTGTGTAAGGTTCTTGTAGTTCTCCAGAGCCTCGTGGTACTGCCTAGATGAAAGGGTAAGAAAGAGGAAGCTTTACATTTTGAGATGACTCAACTATTGGGTGAGTTTGGTGGGGGCTGTCTCAGCATTTTATTGTAGTGTCAATGTAAGGCAAACTTAGCATTTGCACTTCAGTTACCACACTACAAAATTATGGTTATTTCATTACCATTCATCACAGGAGTTGCGGTTACATACCTCACAACCTCCTCGCGGTCCCCCTGTTGTTCCTGCTGGGCAGAGATCTTAGACTTGAGACGGTTGATCTCACTGTCAATACTCTTGGCTGTCCGACGCACTTCTAGGCGCTCAGAGCTGATCTCTGTAGCCTTGGTTACAGATGTCTAAACCCGAGAGTGAGACAAACCGTCAATTTCTGACACAAAATGGAGGTGAAAAGATGAAAAATTAAAAAATAAAATAAAATGATGGCTATTGAACTTTCAAAACCAAGGAGTAATATACAACATACAAAAATTGCTCCAAGGCTTACAAAACAACTTGTAAATGCACTTTGTGTCAAGTGTTATGCTAATGAGTGTATGTGTGGGTATAATCAAAGTTAATCTCTGATCTCAAGACTCCACTACTAAAAGTAAACCCTTTCCCATTTGGTTTAAAAAAGCAATACAATTACTTTTGAGCTTTTTAGTCTTGTGATGAACACCTGTCTAATGTCACTCCTTGCATCTGTGTATGGCATACCTGAAGTTCCTGCTCCATGATTTTAAGGCTGGCCTCAAGGGCCTGAATGTTGCTAAGATGGGCGCTGCGCTTCTCATCATAGTGTTTCTTGTGATGTTTGCACTTCATTAACTCCTGGTCAGCCTTACTCAGCTCCTCCTGTGGTAAGACATGCACACAACAAATAACACTTGTACTAAATCCATTAACATTGGGATGGTGTGACTGTGCTGATAATGATCACCACATGATTGGGATACTGCAAATTTTGGGCACTAATAACAAACTGAGCTGAAACCTTTACTGATAAGGCAAAAATATGTTAAGTTATGCTTGTATCAGAACATCATCATTAGTATGATTTCAGCACATCTATAATTGAGGCCAAAGAACTTTTGAGTTATTACAAATGCAACGGGATCTCGAATTCTTAATACCATATTGCACACTCTTATTTCCCGAAACTTCTTTTCACATCTGTATGTATTATTAAATCTATAGATTGAAATTAAAATGTATTATTTTACTCATCAGGTTGGCTGAAAAAAGTTGAGGAAGTTTGACATGTTGTGATTTGGGAATTCCACAATGAGCAGAATAATCCAAGGATGCTAATCTGCGGTGCAAGTCTTTCTTTACAAACTGACTCAATCAGGAATCACAGTACCTTGATTGAGTCAGCTTCCTCAGCGACAGTGTTGATCTGTTCTTTATGCTGCTTGTACTCCCGCTCTGCCTTCTCATAGGAGGCCTTGAGGTCGGCTGTCTGTACTCGTGCCTCTTCGCACTCTGCACGCTTGGACGAGATCTTACTAATGATCTCCTGAAGATCCTCCTCCTGTGGTAGAATTCATAAATGCTTTTATGACATTAAAACATATGATGTGAATAACATCTACATATTGCACTATATTGATGTGTTCTGTACAAACCAGGGGCTTGAGGTCCTCTGACTGAGGCTCCTCCACATTCTGTAGGTCTGTCAGCTCCAGCTGCAGTTTGGTGGCTTTATCCTAAAATCAATTACACAAACTTCATTGGCAAACTCACCGTATAAGGATTTCAGAATATCCTGGGCTAAGACTACTGATTTGTAAGAGGTAAAAATTATTACATTAGTAGTCCTTTGCTCTATGTGAGCTCTTCTCAGTAGCCCTTCATTCTGTTTGATGTCCTCATCTAACTTTCTCATCTGTTGCTCGAAGCGAGCTGTCTGAGCTGTCTGGTTCTCCATCTCCCTCTGCAAATGCCTGAGAGGAAAGAGACTTTCAACATATACTAAGGATTCCTTTTTATCAAAACACTACAACACCACAAGTCAGCATTAGATACCCATGGTGATCAGATGTATCTAGGAGTAAAGCAACAAAGTAACTAACTCCACACACAGACACACACCTAATCTCCTCCTCAACATCTCCTGTGAGGTAGTTGGCTCTGGTCTGCTCAGCAGTGTAATTACGGTTATTGAAGATCTGGTCTCCGTCCTTAGAGAATGCCTGGACACAGTTCTGAGGTGGGTTTTTGTCCTGCATCACTCTCCGAGCTTCTGTGCGATTCTACACACACACACACACACACACACACACACACACACACACACACACACACACACACACACACACACACACACACACACACACACACACACACACACGTTAATGCCCCACATCTCAAGAAGAGTAAAAACAAAACAGCAGGTACACATGTATCTTAAATGCAATCTAGTCTAGTGTTAAACATGAGGTCAGGTTTTAAGAGATATGATTAAATAAAGCAAGATCAGATGGATGAATTTACAGAACTATTTAAACATATAAACCCGTTCACAATCATATTCAAAATTCTGCATCAAAGACATGGCTACATAAATGATCACATTTTACTGGGACATTTCTTGTCAATAGCTTGTTACCTTGATGAGAAGAATGCTCTCGATACGCCTTTGGTCAATGAGGCAGTTGGCCACGACTGGGTCCTCAATCTCTAGAGCCTGAAGCACGGAGGGGTATTCAGGGTGATTCACAGCCCTGACACAACAGACAAAAACAAACAAAGACCACTTGCTTACAACTGTCCAAATATTCTAGCTCTGTTAAAGTTATATTTCACAGATATCTATTTTAACGCAGGCTTAAATTGTTCACAAATGACAAATTTAACACCCTGCCTGGCATCCTATTGACCACACACATGAAGCTATACAACCCCACCCATCTGGCCTGCAAAGCCTTTTCCCTCCACTGAGAACAAAGACCCACAGTGAGTTGGACAATGGACTTTATAAACCTTATGTTAACGTTTTAGTTAATAGTATCGCAGTTATCTGGTTGACATTTCATTGTTGGATAGCTTTTAAATGTCTATTTGTATTATGTTGCATTAGACTCCTATTTTAATAACATACAAAGATGGTGTGGTTGCATAAATGAAGTAGTAGTCAGCTTGATTTATTTTATTATTGTTAGTGCTGACATTTTAAACTGATATTGTACTTATTCTGTTTATGTATTGACATCTCATGTATAGAGAAAATCATTCATCCATCCATCCCTTAACCATCGACCTGAGTACCTTGAACTGTGATAAATAAAATTGTTGGAATGGCTTCTGGATCCTGTGTTTAAATGTGTACTCCACCTCAGATGGTCAGTGAGCTAAAGTCATCATCATCCATCTCATAATGAAAGCATCACAAACTGCTAAACTTAAAACCAGATTGATTCTGTAAAAAATGATGTAAGTAATCTACATGTCCTCACCTTTTCGTTGTATCATGGATTTTTGGTAGGAATTGGCTGGTGATGATGGTAGGTCTGCGGCCTCCAGGAAACATTTTGGCCATGAGACTCTGCAGCACCTTCTCATCCTCATGGTTATCACAGGTGAAGGCCTGCAGCTGGCCTTTAAGACAAACCTCTATAGCCAGGGCATGCTCTGGGTCCCTCGGGCTAATAAGGTAACCTGTTGAAGGAAAGGGAAGTTAGAAGTGTTTTTTTTTAATTTTCAAAAATATAAAGTGACTATCTTCCCTCTATTTTTTTTTTTAATTCCTATCATTGCATAGCAGACATTGTTATTGACCGCTGTCATTTATTTATTTATCCTTTATAATTCAGAGAATAAAAAGTCATAAAGCAGCTGAGCAAAAATAGTTAACAGGGAATATGTGGGCGACAGAAAAATATTAAGCTCCTCACAGTCTTACAAATTCCTACTAAAGGATATTAATAGGAAAATTCTACAATATTCTATTTACATCACTTTGCCTGCACTGCATTTTTTGAAAACTAGTACACAAATAAAATGGACAGTGGCCATATAAACAAATATTAGAATCTCCCCTGTTGTGTTTACTTGGAGACAAGTCTCTCCTACCGTTGTGTATTTCCAAATATGAATTTGAAGTTGCACCACTTGCAGACTCTACACCGTCCTGGCACAAGTAAGAACATAGTCTTCCTACTTTTCTGATAAAATGCGATGTCCAATTTGTGTCATATTATATTGATGATTGAAACGATTCACAACCGGAGACTGCGCCTTACCCAGAGGTCCTCGGGGTTTGCACACAAAATGGCCTCTTTTGTAAGCTTCCTCGATGGCAGAGAGGAGTGCGGGCATGTGTTCTCCAAAACGCCGCAGCCGATTGGAGCGACTGCTCTCCATAGTCTGCAAGTTCCTTCTGTTTGCGTCAATTGACCTCTGGAGCACTTCGCGTTCTTTCCTGAAAACAGAAAAAGGTTGGCATTTTATTATGTTAAAGGACAAATCTATTTTAATGTTTCTCCTGCAAAATGAACTCTACAACATTAATATTTTTCTAATTTAGATGATTAAGGACAGACAGGGAGGTAATTATCTACAAAGGGTTACAATTGCCATTTTTGCCTACCTGGATCATAGGACGAGAGAATCTTGACTTCTGTTGTATTTATATATTAACTCATTGCTAGAATAAAGTAGAAGAACTGACAGAACAGCAGCACTCAGGGTTGAATTTACATGAAACTGATTTGTGGATAGTTTTCTTGTACCAGTTTCAGATTTGTGTATGAACTTTTATAGTTCCCCGTTTCTATTTGCTTACCTCATCTTTCCTTGTTCTTCCTTGGCACGGCTGCAGGCATGCTGATACTGATCAATCTGCTGGCCCAAAGTTGAAATCTGGTGCATCAGGTTCTCCAGCTCGGCCTGGATCTGCTCCATACGCATTGTCCTTGCTTTACTCTCCACTCCTGTTGTCTGACTGATACTAGAGAGATTAAAAAAAAAATATGTCATGACAAAAATTAGGAGGAGGAAAAACAGAGGAGTTCACACAGAATTTATTTCAGCTTGCATGCAACACAAAAACAAGATGAATTCATACCTCAGTTTTAAATCGTCTATCCTTGAGGACAACTGAACCTTGTCCTTTTCCAGGTCTCTCAGGTTAGCTTTGCACCGATGGACAGTGACCTAGCGTGCACACATAAATAAACAGAAACATTGATAGAGTTCCACAACAAGCTTCACAATGTAACTTGTAACAGGGCATGTGTTAGTATTGATTAGTAATGACTGATTAGTTGTTAGTAAATGAAACTACAACTTTTTTAAAGAATATTTGGCAAATCATAAGAACCTGACCTCACTAGACTTAAGAAGAGTATAACGACGCTGGGCCTCGGCCTTTAGCTCAGCACATTTGGGCTGGAGCTCCTGGACTTGTTGGGTGATCCCCTCCAACTGTTCCTGGATCTGTTTGTACTTCTTCTCAGCCCCCTCCACCTTGTTCTTTATGATAACATAAAAACAGATCAGAGAAGGTTTAAATGCTATGCCTAGACTAGTTGCGGTGTGAGCTATTGAACAGAAGTGGTAGTTACTGGTAATTATATGTTATACTCTTAAAAAAATGTATGGTAAGAAGTATTATACCTTCCATTCCTCCACCTTCTCATCATATTTCACAGTGGATTGTCTTTCAGACCGTAGTTTATTCTTCTTTGGCTCCAACTCCTTTTCCATCTCTGTCACCTGTAAAATATTGCCCAAGCACTTAGAGCTATTGCTAAATGCCTGAATGATCTTTTAAATATTTGTTACACAAATCCAGCAACACTGGGTTGGAGAAAGAAGAATGGATAAAGAGGCTTGAAATTTCCAAACTGAGAAATAAAAGAGAATGATCTCACCAGAGCCCAGGCCATCTGTTTCTGCAACTCCTCCAGTTTGGTGTGCATTTCGTCAAGTGAGGCCAGGCTCTTGTAACGGTCCTCTTTCTCCAGATATTTCCGCCTCAAGTCTTTCAAGCACTGTAACAATCACATACACAGTCATATAAAACTACCATAGCTGTGTATTTATGCAACTGAATTCTATCCAAAATTAAGCATAAACATGTATTAACAGTCTATTATCATATTAGATTTAATATAGTTAGAGTGAACATTTGAAATACACCAATCCTTACTTCAGTATGTTGCCCCACTTTATCCTCTGTAACATGTTTGGTGGTTTTGATGTAGACAAAGTCTTCTCTCATCTGCTCCAGTTGTGTAGCCTTCATGAAAAACTAAACAAAAGAAATATACTTTAAAAAAAAAAAGGAACAATAATAAAAGATTTAAATTCAATAATGTAGTCATACATAATTACTTTAGACAAACCTTATACTTGTCCCCCTCTCCTTTGGAGTGCAGGAAATATTTGCTCATCTCTTGAGTCAGAACCGACACAGGATTGTTGACCTATGGAAGAAAACAATTTACCAACGATTTCCTGCACAGGTTTATCCCATCACAGTTATATTTAAACAAAATTGTAGCGTACAAGATTTCCATTGCTCAGACCTGAATATTAAAATTATCCAGGATGGACAAGAGCTCTTCCTTCTTGGTTGAGACAATTTGACCTACAAACAAAGAAAAAAGCTTTTGAATCCTTAATAAATAACACATATGAAACACATTTTCGTTTTTGAGCTTTCTTTTAAAGAAACCTCAGATTTATTTGGATAATGGAAACTTGGAACTTGGAAATGTGACACTGTATATTAGTAACATGTTGTAGCAGTGTACTCTTCACAAAATACCGAAAATGAGAACTCCATAATCCTTCATAGTCTTTACCTGATTTACCCCTAAGTTTATAAGTTCTCAACCCCTCACGAGTTATCCTCAGGTCTACAATGATGGCCGGACCATACACCTCAGGTTTGTAAGCATCCCGTCCTTTGTTACGCAGGGTAATTGATACATCAGCTGAGCTGTGGAAACAGTGAGACACTTTATATCTGTTGAGTGTTGACCCTCACTACAGACAACGGATGTATTCACAAAGTTGCAACAACTGATGCATTCACAAAAATTGTAGTGCCTCCTTTTACTAAGAATAGACAGTGTGCCACAAGGCCTCAAGGAAGATGGGAGTTTGGGCTGTAAGAGCCACATGATCATATTTGCAGAATATTTGCTGACAGGTTTAAAGACAACTACAGCATGACAAAAATAATGTCTATTAAACAATGTAGTACAAGGTTTACCTTTCACCTTCTTTTACAAAACCCTTGAGGGATGATCCTCTGTTCGTGGCCTGTGCATTCCCACCTAAAGCAACTATGAGAGCAGTCAGGACGGCACTCTTTCCACCTGTCACAAGTAGTTTGTGCAAAGAAACCAAGATAAAAGTTAACACAAATACATGCCTTAGGTTTAAGCTGACATGATTATTCTAAATAAATTAAAACTGCAGCCACAAGAGGTCAAGCACTGATCAAATCAATGAATGATGGACATTTACAAACTTATGATGAAAGAAAACATTTCACAAACAAGAAGCACAAATTAAACCAAAACCAATAATTTTATTTTTGTTCACTTTGTAATTTATGAGACAGAAATCACACTGTAGGTAATGACAAATTATTATATTCTAACAGTGTCCCTTTATCATAATCTTGTTAACATGGGTCTGAGATAAGTGTGAAACTACAACAAAATTATTTATGAGGCCAGACAGTTTCTGGTGAATAGAAAATATTTTTCTGCACAAGCACTTTATTGGTTTCATCAGTCGGTGCAGTAGAAACACAAACTCACATACCGTGATAGAGCTTTTACTAAACTTAGTTTCTGTGGGATTTCTCTTACTTTAAGTGGGATTTCTCTTACTTTAAGTTCCAAATATCTGAATGCTTTGCTAATCCTCCTTACTGGAGAACCACACTTGTTAAGTAGTTTCACTCACTTCCATTGTTGCCAACGACAAAGTTGACATTGGATCCAAAGGTGAATGGGCCAAGGAGCGAGTGGCACATGAAGTTTTTCAACGTAATGCTCTCTACGATCCCTGCATCACTCACAACCTCGCCAGCACTTTGCACCTAAACACAAGTTATTTCTGTCACTTCATGCATGCCACATGTACAGTATGATAAAAATGTAATATAGCCAGACTGTGCAACCCTACCCCCCCTCAGAAAATAAGAATAATATGGAAACACAAAATAGATTTTAAAAATTGCTCTATAGCATAACATTGGTGGAACATACTTGTTTCAGTAAAGGATCATCCTGGTCTCCATCAGCACCAGTTTGGCCCTCCCTCCCATCCTCCTCCTCCTCTTGTTCTGGTCTGATTCGTTTGTTTGGGTTTTCACTGGCAGAGCTGCTTTTCCTCTTTGACATCCTGGCGAATAACTTTGCGGGAGAAAGGAAAGTGAAAGAAACCACACCAGAGTATTTAGCATGGAGTCGTGTAAGTTGTCAATTGAACTTCAAAAGCGCCTCTTCCTCTCCGTTTAAAACACTGCTGTAACATTTCTTTGGCTTCGGGTTTAACCTGCGTAATATCTCTCGGCATCGCAAGACTTTCTGGAAATAGTGGCTGCATGTTAAGTTGAGGAAAACAGACACAACAGTAGGTTAGCAACGTTATAGAACTAGCTTAGCGGGCTAACTAACGCTACGCGCTAAACAGAGAGTTACTATGTAGACATGTAGCCCTCGAGTATTAAATGGTTGGTAATGCGTTGATACAAGAAACTGAGAGGACTGACATGATAAGTTTGTGGGCTTGCTGTTTACCTAGTTTGCTGCCACACGCCACACGCCTGAAGATGGGGAAAGACTGCTGCGCCGTTCATCGAATTCGCGCTCACTAGTGCACAGAAACTCTCGCGTGAATAAACGAGATGTTTTCGATTTATTTGTCTTATTTAATTAATGTATTGTGGTTTATATGGTTTTGATGAAAAAAAAACTTTTCGTCTATGCAGTAAGCATTAAAAAAGATCGATGTGTGTTAAAAACTCATGATAAATTAAATGGCAACCAATCGAATATTGACTTTTAATCAGTTTTGACGTTGCCAATATCTTTTAAGTGTGTGTTGGACAATGTCCATTCCATCATATTCTGCAATGATTCTGATTTCCAGTGTCATAACATTTCATGCAGTTATTAACACATAATGTGTGCTTCATTTTCATGTTAAATGCAACGCATAAAAACTAGTTCTCTATCTGAGTGTATGGCCACAAAGAAGCAAGATCAAGTGACTATGCAAAAAAAAAAAAAAAAAGTCTAGTCCTGATGACGATGAGGCTTTGCTTTATTACAAATGCTTCATTACAGATTGCTCTTAATAAAATAAACTCTTAAAGCATATTACGTTATAAAAGTGACTGTCAAAAGTGAAAAACAGCCAAAGCTACAGCAAACTCTCTTGTTGAGTCTTGGTTGAGTCTTCCAAGGCCAGGAACCTGTTGAGCTTAAACTCAAAATCAATGGGCCGTTCACTGGGAGGCCTGAAGTTCCCTCTCATTGTTGAGCTCAGGTAGGGAATGAGTGCACAGTTCTCTTCAAACAAGGCCAGCTTCTTTTTGTACTTCTGGCTAGTGTGGTCTGTGCTCTTGTGGTTAAAAGCTGTAAAAAAAAAAAATAAAAAAAATAAAAAATCATAATTTAATTTAATAAACTCAATTTATTACAAAAATAAAATAAACAATATATGTGGTAGGTATCACAACTGAAAGTCTGGACTTTAAAAGTTGCTAAAGCATTACTAATTATGAAATAAATAAAAAGGGCTTGTACATATCTAAACACATATCTAAGAGAAGAAAACTAAACATCTTTCTAATTCATTTTATGAAGTTCACACATTAGTTTTAATAGGTAACCTTGAGTTGTGTTTACCTTTCAGATAGAAGGCCACATACAGGAGTGCTGAGCTTTGTATAGTGAGGAAAGGATGCTTTGGTTTGAGACACCCAACAGCTGTCATTGCCTTGATGACTGCAACTGCCACGCCCTAAAAATGATAGATTTCACTCAAAGCTGAGCAGATAGCCCACAGAAACACTTTTAAAAAATCTTGCTATTATTAAATCTATGTTGAAAGGACTAATACTGCATTGTTTTCAGGTGTTTAAATGTGTTTGACCTGTTCCAGGTAACCCAATGTTGGAAGGGAGGTGAGGGGTATAGGCTCACAAAGAGGAGGAACTTTAGTGGGCAGCCTCTGGTCCCAGTAGATTTCAGGAGTCCTTGAGAAATAGGTCATGAACATGAAGTTTTACTGAATAGAGCAAAGTTTGGTAAGGAAAATGTTAAAGAAAGAATGTTACAATGTTTTAGGGTGAAGACTAATCAGAAATCTCAGGCATTGATTTGTATAACTGAAACATACACACCCACACACACACACACACACACACACACACACAGTATATATGTACACACAAACTATCATCCTTAGTCATTTTGGACAAAATTGTGGCCTTTATGTGACTTGCACATTTCTGAAATATGCAAAGAGATACAGCCGAACCTCAAAAACTTGTTCTGTTTATGCTCTGTCTCAAAAATGTAGATCCGGTCTCTGTATTCCACAGCATATTCCATCTTTCCTCGAACCAGGGCTTCATACCTAAGAAAAAAAAGCCTTTAATGAATAAGAAACTATCAAGTCTTCTTGAAATATTTCTTATTTTGTTCATGTTGGCATTTATTATGACTTTCAGAAGGTTGCAGACATTGTTGACTCAGTTTTCTGAATGTGTGTTTTAATAAGATGGGTTTAGTACATAGCACAAACTGTGTCTAGAGATACTGTGAGTCAATACTGTACCTTTGTTTTCCATCCAAGTAGGTGACGGGACAAAAGCCCTTCATTTCAGCTTGCTGTGGGAACTTGTTCTTCACCTGAATCTCATTTAGTTTTTTTGGAAGCAGATGAGGCTGTGGGAGAGTGTGTGGGCATCTAGGAGTCACAAATTGATCTGGAGTGGACAGGAACTTCTGTGGTTGAGAGAGTATGATATAGAAATGATGAAAGCCCCTGGGTTATGTCAGAATTTGAATTGATTCTGAAAGCAGTACGACTTTCCACCTCTGATCATTTGATATCTGTGAGCAGTAAAGTGCCCTAAAGCTCCATTACACTGACCTCTAAATGGTCTTCGCCACACATCTTGTAATATTTTCCTCGGTGTTCAGCTGCATGAGTCAATGCTGCAATTTCCGAGCAGTCCACCAGGTGAAGGTGTAGAGCAAGGCAGACAGGGCAGTACTGGCCAAACTCTCCAAGCCGGTGGTATAGCTCCTTGGGTGTGATGCAGAGTCTATTGATACAGGCCGCTTGACCTGCAAAATTAAAATGCGCATGAACAAATTCACTAATGTTTGTCCTCTTAAGAGTGAGGTCTTTTTTGTTTTTTGCTTTATTTTGTTATTCAAGTTTTTGTAAGTTTATTACCTTTATGTTATTTGATTAAAATGTTACTTTACATATAAGCCTTGCTTAGCTAATGCTTGGCTAAGCCTCTAATACTTACCTTTATTTACTGCCCTATCCAGGTAGCTGTGGATGTATCTCATGCTGATACTGACTTCCTTTATAATGCTGTTCCAGATCCACCATTTGCTTTTTAAGCCATCTAGCAGAATCCAATTTTGATATTGTTGCTGGAAGTGTTTCTTCACCAGCTTCACCTCCTGCTTGTAACAGGAGTTACGAATATGGAGGATTTTAGAGCTGTCATGCATCAGGTGAGGCCTAAAATGAGAGGAGTATACTTTTTATTTATTTAACTTTGATGGCTTATAATTTTAAAAATCAATTACACATCATTTCTATGTACTTATTATTCTTATTGTTGTGTGTAAGTGTTCTCTCACTTGTTGGGCTTTATGCTGTCCTCAAGGCCTCTCTTCAGCACCTCTACTGTGTCCAGCTCAAGCTCTGCTACTATCATGGGGATAATGCTTCGAGAACTCATGAGCTCTGCCTGCTTAAGCGTCATTGGATAGCCATCCAACACGTATCTGCAATGCCAAATTAGAAATATTGCCTTCAAAAACATTGCCTATTTCACGATTGTCAAACCCATAAATGGAACCCATGCCCCTGTCTTACCCATGAGTGTTGCAGACTGAGCTCATAAGCACCACCTCCAGACACTGAATTGCCAGTTCATCAGGCACAACAAGACCTTGGGAGAGGTGCTTTTTCATCTGGACAGCCAGATCAGTGTGCTCCTGTGTGCTGAGCACTATACGCATAACACTACCAATGGACAGCTGTGCCAAGCCATATTTTTGAACAAACATCTTCACCACTGGAGAGATAAAAGCAAATCAGGACAGAAGTGAGATGAGTTTATGAGAAAGTAGAAAGCAGTGGATTTATTTGCAACTGTTGTGAGTCTTACCAGCGGTTTTTCCAGATTTGGGTGGTCCAAGGACAGCCATTTTAACAGGGAGGGATTGGGTAGGCTTGGGCTGCCTAAGATACTTTAAGGGGTTGATCATAAATGTGTTGCGGTTCTCCTTAGATGCAAAGAAGTAGATATACTGATGAAAGATCAGGGGATATGTGGTACTGAGAGGCCACTGCAGAGGCTGGATTAAGTCTTTCTCCATGTATTGCTATAGAAGGGAAATGGGTATGAATAAACAATATGTTAATATACACCACACTATGTACAGGAACACGTTTTTTTGTTACATTCAATGACAATAACACTTTCATTAATGTCAAAAATAAAGGCCTCATCTCACTGATGATGAGGCAATTATAAATACCTTGACGGGATCACAGCAGCCAAAGGCACTGTAAAACTTATAAGAGGACAGCAGCAGCTTCTGTGCCACAATGTATGAGATGGGTTGACATTTTTGGAAGAGTGACTCCCTGTTAGTCAGCAGAGGCTGTACTTTCTGAAGCAGCTGCTGCCGTATGATTCGGAACTTGCGAGATGCACTGATTGAGATGTTGGGTATGTTTTGCTCAGTCAGTAGCTCCTGATTATGGAAAAGCACAAAGCAGAGCTTATGAGAGTAAGTAAAGCACAACAATTTTACAGTGTCACGCTTCTCTTAAACATGAAATAATAGCATAAATTGTAAGGGAATGAAAGAAAAACCAAGTGCCTCCATGGGCTTGTGTGTATAGCTACCGTTACAGTAACAAGGCTGTTTTCATCTGTCACAAAACGCTCCTCTATCTCCATCTCCAGCCTCTCAGCAGCTGCATCCTCAGTTTCCTCATCCTCTGTGTCTTTGTTATCCTCTTCTGACGGAAACTCCTCCTCGAGAATGGCCTCTATCTCATCCTCTATGTTGTCTGCAGCTTCTTCCTCCTCATCATCTTCTTCAGCCTCATGATACCTGAACTATTTAGTTTGTTTATAAGGATTAGAAGGAAAGGTTAATTAGTGATGGAGAGGTGATTACTGTTGGTGTTATGATGAGATGGCTTACCTTAGTTCTGGCTGCTGTAGCGCCTTTCTCTGCCAAAAGTTCAGCTCTTCTCTTGACAATGTTCTCCTCCTGTACCAAAGAGATCAAAGTAACTGTGTCAAATATTCACCAAGACAGTAGAACTAATGCTTCACAGTAAAGTTAAAATCTATTGCCAACTTGCTTACCCTGTTTTTCTCACGCAGATTATGAAGTAGGTTCAGCTGTTCTGCACGGTGGTTGCGATGCTCACGCCACTTCCCCAGATATGTTGGCAACAGACGTTTCTGAACATCAGTGACTTCCACTGACATGATTAACACAATGTCAGGGAAAAGCTGCTGCTTCAACATGTACTGCACCTCATCAGGATTATGGGGGAAGCCTTCCAAAATAAAACCTGCAGACCTATAAGACAGAGAAAGAATGTTAAGGTTAACAAATAGTTTGTGTTGTCAGGTTTTCATAAAACTGAAAAAATACACTACATAACTGTAAAAACAATGCACAAAAATGCATATATAGTGAATATAGGTCAATAACGTATGCATATGTGTAAGGTGTAATCTTACATAAAATTAACAGCTTTATATCTAGCATAAAGATATGAGAATGATACTAATCTTCTCATCTAACTCATACAGGACATCAATTAAACATAATCCCCAACATGTCAAAATTTAGTGTGTGTTTTTGTGTGGGTACATAGATACATGTATGGTTCTTGTTTCCAGTATGGTGCAATAACCATGTCCAGGATTTGTGGAGACAGAGGACATCCGTCAGAGAGGTAGGCTTTGATTTCCATTTCCTCATCAGTCAATACCATTTCCTGCTGCAGACACACAAAAGCAAATACACAATAATTAGGAGTCAGAACAAATTGCAATTCCCCAACTATTGGTTGTAACTAGAAACTGATCTGAGGTAACATAATATTGGAAATCTTGCTACAGGTAGAATACTTTGTGGCGGACCTCCATGTCACTCATATCGGCTGAGGTATCTTCCATCTCCTCCTCTTCGCTCTCCCCCCTGGCTTCCTTTATCAGGGCCTCCAAGTCGTCAGGAGACTCCTCTGAAGACTCTACCTCATCCGCATAAGGCACTCGCTTCTTTGTCTTGGCCATGATGAGCATTTGGAGCTGCTCCCTGAACTGAATATGGAAGAGGCCAAGTTGCTGGGCGAGCCACTCACCATGAGTGGTCTTGCCTGACCCACGGGTGCCAAGTAAAAAGACCCGCAGTGCAGGAGGCTTGAATGGAAGAAGATAAGCAAAAGTGAGGATTTTTTGTTAATTTTACTATTGTCTTTCTTTCTTGTCTCATGTCATCTTGTACCTTGAGAGGCCCTGTCTTTGCAACAAATTGGGCAGTATTTTGAAGGAATGCCTCCTTTGCCTCTGGGCTGGATAAGTAGTAGGTCCTTTCGCGGTATCTGGCTGCAATTTCATCCGTACAGGGCCACAGGACGTTATGGTTTTTTAAGGCCACAGGGCAGAAATGATGAGTATCACCTAATAACCTCTTGGCTGTTGTGTCCCCCTGGTTTCATTGAGAGGGAGGAGAACCTATTTATTTTTTTAGAAAATTAACATTTGTCCACAAAGCAGTAAAACAGTCCTGCATCTAAAGTCTCTTCACTTAACTTTTGAATTCAGACAAAAGCACTTAATGGGGCTTTATAATGAAAAGACTTCTCAATTTACGGACTTCATCCTCCTCTGCTGCATCATTGCCACTGCTGTCTTCCTCTGCTCTCTCCAGCTCTAATAAGGCCTCCATATCCTCGGCCTCCTCTTCCAGGTCCAAAGCTGACAGCTCCCAGGGCACATACCCGAAGGGCTCTGTAGTGGACACAGCAGCATAGTTGGCACTTCATCAAAGAGGTTATGCTTTCTGTGGAGCAAAGGATAAACCTCTTCTCTCTCTACCAAACTGAAACGATCACACAGACATGAAACAGAGACAATAGGATTTACCACTCCCAGAACAGGACCTTTTAGCATGTCAGAGAGATTTACAACAAAGGAATCGTGGGTTTAAAATAACTAAATGGACACAAGGAAATTGTAGGAATAAATTTTCAAAGTCTTCACAGAATGAAAATAAGTTTACTTCACAACAGTTTAGACCTCATCTCTGACTGATGTTGACTATTTGCTTCCACAGAAAAAGTAACAGAGAAAAACAGAAATAAATATCACTAAGACATCCCCCTCTCTCTGCCTCTGTATTCTCCCCTTCTTTTTTTTGCCCTTTCAGATAACCACACTGTCTTGGAAACTAAAATTTTTCCCTTTTCAACAATCAGAATTAACATGAAATACCCATCTAGCTATACAGCAATCCAGTTGATATTGCTCTACTACAGCTCTGATGATCATACATGTGAGACTAAGTGTAATTTTTTTAGTTGAAACATTAAAAAAACAAAATTATTTTTAATGTATACATTAATTTCTGTCTATTTTCCATGTACTGAAAGACGTGAGGTATGGTGGTGTAACAAAAATTGAAGACTGTGATTGAGGTTAAACTCACTCTCCATCTGAAAGATCATCTCTTGAAGCAAATCTTCAGGGCTTTTGCCATCAATCTCCAATACTGAGTGGACAACATTAAGAGCTGACTTCATTTGCTCCCATTCAGACGCAAAATGTTTCAGTTGTTGTTTGAAGTCATCCATCTCAGGGCCATCTGGATAACCCAAGTCCCAATGATCAGGTAGTATCACAGCTTGAACAGCAGAGGGTGATAGAGAGAGGAGAGAAAAAAGAAGTTTGTAAATACTAAGAGATGAGTCAGTTATGATCTTCCATGTATGATCTGAATAGTAACAGCCTCACCATATAGTAAAAATGCCTCACCTTCCTTTTTGATCATGTCAGGATGTACAGTGCTGGTGGTGTCAAGTTTTTCGGGATTTTCTGCAAAGGAATCCAACAGAAACAATGCTGATTTAAATTTACAGGCTCACAGAGGGTATGGGGATTTTAGCTGCATCATAGACAGATATTACATACCATTAGTTTCCTCAACTACTGTCTCTAGATTTGAATGCACCTCTGATTCTTGCTCCTGTTGGTTTCTAATAAGAGAAATGAAACAGAAAACAAAAAATGCATGAACAGCTGCTCAGATATACTGAACTGCTAAATGTTGCAGCACCATTTTATCTGCACGTACAGGACCTGTTTCTCCTTCTTAGACTGTTCGGCCTGCAACCTCTTCTTCAGTGCTTTGTCCACGCTCTCCTTGTTCATCTCATACAATCTCCTTAGAACTGTTCAACAAGTACAGTGACTCATTAACACTATCTACATACTAAAAAATAAAACAACTCAGGATACTTTGTTTCTGTGTTTCCTACCTTGGTGTCCATCACTGTCTTTGAGACAAAAGAGGATGTCTGGCAGGATTTCACCACCTTGTAAGGCATCCATTTGGGAGATGTTCTTGGGAAAGTTGTCAAGCACCCAGCCAGTCCTGACCCCTGTGCCTGCGTCTGCCTCTTCAATCTGTAACATAAAGCTTATTAATACTGTATATAGCATCATTGGGTCACTTGGTATCCTGAATATTATAATCATACTAATCATACTAATTTGTACACTAATTTTTTAAGACCTAATTTTTTAAGAGCTGATGTAAAAGTGGCTGCCATGTTTTAGATCTTTTACCGTACCTCTTTTACACGATTCTCCAGTGCCTCGACATAAAGGCCAAGGGAAGATGTACCCAGTTTTTTAGCGTCCTCCAGTGCGCTGAGCACCATGGCCTTCACCTCTGGATGATCCTTTGACACTGAATACAACAGAAAAAAACATTAGCTCACGGATTCTGACATTAGATACAAAATTTTGCTGCAGAATCTCTGACACTGAGATTCAGTGAGACACAACTTACAGTATAAGCAAAAGACTGTATAAAGGATCATATATACTTGCCTGAACAGTGCTCCCCATCCTGCTCCATCTTCATCTTGATTTTCTCTATAGCAACTTGTGTAGTCTCCTCTTTGATTTTGTCAAGCCTCTCCTGTTCAACCTTGGCCAGAATTGGCTGCACCAGGACTTCCATGTCAAACACTGATGCGTTGTAGTGCTGGGCTAGAAGATTACATAGAGTGCTCTTTCCTGCCTGAGGGGGCCCAATGATGGAAATCCTACATGGGGCCCTGGGCATTGGTGGAAGTAAGTACGGTCTGGGGTTTGTGACAAACTTCTGATAGGCCTCCTGAGATGAGAGGATGTACAGTTTGTCCAGGAAGCTGTATTGAGGTTGACACGAGAGTCACTTTTACAAAGTCTCACTGTGAATGTCAGGATAGATTATTTCACAAGGCCATAGCCTACAAAAAGGACCTCACCCTACAGATAATTCAGGGTTGCCAGGAATGATCTTGCCCTGCTTCAGAGCAACTGGACAGGAACGGCCCCAGCGGCTCCTTCTCCACCTAAAGCCAGGGGCAACTGTCCTGGAAGAGGATATAATTCTCAGAAGGTCCTCCTAGGAAGGAGATGAACTCAGTGTTAAACTACTTTAAATTTAAAATGTGTTTATTGCTCAGTCTTATTTAAATTCTGGTTGTTTTAGAGCAATCACATAACTGACATAAAAATATGGTCATTAATATCAGACCGTGTCAACATCTTCGGGCAATTCTTCATCATCAGTCTGGTGAAGGAGGATGGGAATGGAGACACGTTTGATTGCCATGGATCCAATACGGGACATTACAGACTGCAGACATTACAATTAACAAACTGACATCAGCACAGAGAACACAAGCACCTTTACACTGACACACACACTTGACCTCACATTTCAGCCTTCACAACCAATATTTGCTACTAATTAAACCCTTGCAATGGCGACAAATTTCTTTAGTTTGTAATACTGTGACATGTGTTTCCTGAAGAAGGTTAATCAGTCCTTTGTGTGTTTACCATGTGTAGCTCTTCAGGTGTATTGTTTCCATCCAGCTGCAACAGGTAGACAGGGTTGTGGTCTGTCATGTAGTCCTGACAAAAAACACCAGTTAATAATTACAATTTAATGGCTCAATAAAATTTTGTGCTTTATATTTTTACCAGTAGGGTAATTTATTCACAGACAGGATGTACATTTGTGGCAAAAAAGTATTTACCATCTGTGTAGTAATATATGGGTGGTGAAAAGTTTATTTAACTTCTTAGTTAATGTCTGAGTCATTCAAAAGTACAGTCCCAGGTAACTCACCTCCAGTGGTCTGAGCAGGGTATCCTTGTACATGTTGATTCTAATAAGAGCATTTCTGGCCAAATTCTCTGGTAGCCATACCATCTGGTTAATAATATCCTTTTGGAGTTCCTCTTCACCTGCCTGCAAATAAAATAAGTCCTTTAAGTATGAATGGGAGTTATACCGTGACAGCTTTCTTGTTTAAGGTTTAAAGATTATGAGCTTGATTAAAATGAAAAAAAAAGGGCTTCTAAAAGGTGCAAATCTCAAATCAAATAATCTGCCATTCCAGATACAACAGAATCAGAGATTGCAGAAAATTTTGATATTTATTTCATTTTGGAATACGATCACAACCTGATTAAATATGGTGACATGAGGTGTTTTCCTTTGAGCCATACCTTCTCCTCTTCATCTTCCACTTCCTCATCCTTGTTCTCCTTCTTGTTGATGTACACCTCTTCACGCCTCCACTGGTCCCTGTTGTACAACTGCCCTGTCTCTGGATGCTGTTTCATACCTGAAAGCCTATGGGCCAGGTCCATGTCTGCACACTAGTGGAAGATAAGAGTGGTATGTTCACAATGAAACCACTGACTCCCTGACACATTTCACTTAAAAAAGAACAGATATTGCTAGCCTGTAGAAATGAATCACTGTCAGTATTCAGTATACAAATATACAGTGATATATGATGTTAACCTTGATATTGATGATGAAATCAGGTGTTAGCTTGAGGTTTTTGATCAGTTCAATCTGCTTGTGAATCTTCAGAAACTCTTCTGACATGAACGGCAGGCAGCTCAGCACATATCCTGTATCACAACACATTGAGTAATCAAATACAAGCAGTGGCAGAACTTCCATACTGATATTTTAAAAGATCGATTGCTATTCTATCCTTGATAGTCCTAGTACATATCAATTGTTTTAAGCTTAACCACACTCTACAAACAACATTTGAAAAGACGCAGTTTTACTTAAACTCTAAGTCCATGATTTACCATAATGGTCAACCTCTGGAGAGTTGAGCCTGGCAAGAATCAGCTGCAGCACCTTGTCTTCTGGTATAATTTTCCCCTCGGATAAGATATTTAAGATCTAAAATTGACAGACAAGACAATTTAGAGGCCTTAGTCACTATGAAGAACACATGAAAACACATGTTGCACAAAACTACCATGTACCCATATTACAGGATATATCACTCACCTCTATTCCTTGTTCTGTTTTATTCTTTATATGTGTGTTAAGCAGATCTGTATCTGTAAATATTGTGAAAGCAGATGACAATTACCTGACATGATGTACATAGGCATTATGTTGGTATAAAAAAGGCCTTACCATCAATCAAGATGCACTTCCAGGACTCTGCAATTTTTTTAGCCAAAGTGGATTTACCAACACCCTGCCACATAAAAATGCCACAAAATTAAAATGGTGAAAGGTATTAGAAAAACAAAATGCCTGTGTTTGGGTGGACCCTGGATCAGTTCTGAGGACAGCACCCTTCAGGGTGTGGGAACTGAGACTGGACTCTCTTACACTAAACCCAACGATGCCAACGAAAACCAAAACACGACTTCATTTGTCACTAAATCGCCAGCATAACATCATAAAAGGGGACATTACCGGTCTTCCAACTATGATGAAGCAGGTGGGTTTAGCAAGAAGATTCTCTCTTTCAGCTTCATCTTCTATTATCTTGTCCACCAAACAGTCCGTGTGAGCTAATTCAAACCAAAACACGGGTAGAATTGAAAGTCAAACACGGAACAAACTATCAGTTGTAACATGTCTGTCGATCCAACTATGGCCGTCAACGTGATATTGGCTTAGTCGTATTTCAGTAGAGGGTTACTTACCGTCACTTTGAAGCGTCCCGTCATCCATTTCTTGTATACTAATTTAAACTTTTTTGTTTCGTTTCATAACAAGTGCAAACGACATTAATGTACCTTGCTTTACACAAACTAATAGGTATCCAAGGTTAACAGTTACTGAACACGGTTACCATGGCAACTAACAAGCTTCAGTGAGGGAAGGGGGTTGGCTTTCCATGTTGTAGCTAGTTTTAGTTTTATTTGTTACCAAGTAAATTGAAAACTGTGTGTGAATTTTTAATTGCAATAATCCTGTGTAGTTGTTATCTACGTATGAGTGGACACAGACGTATCAAAGAGGAATAACTCTTTTTTTAATCGCATTTTTCAACCCTTCGGACTTTTGGGCGCTGCGAGACACCATATCAGCTGACGTGAGATCACAGAAGCGCTTCATGACAGTCACCTGACTAAAACAAATTCATGTTGCACGCTTCTGAATGCAAGCTGAAAACACTTTGGCAGCTTTTAGACATATTTGATTCATTGAAGACGAGCAAAGTGAATATTTTGACACCCAGAGAAGATGCGCAATGTCATCACTGGAGACAATTTGTGGCTAACGCAGCAAGCTAGCTAAGTTATTGGTGAGTAGCGTTAGCTAAGAAGTTAAGATGCCCACACAGTAGCTATAAGTGTCAGGCTTGTCTACGGTATGTGTAACATCTACTTAGTGTATAATGATGTGGTGTAATGGATTGAAATATTGTGTTTTCAGTCTGCAGATCTGGTGTTGTCTCTGCTGCATTGTTACTGGAGAAAACAGGAATAAAAATGCCTCAGTCAGCAGCTACCATCAGTGGGATCCAGCGGATGGTCCTGTATGAAACCAGAGCTGTACGTTTGACATGATCCTTCTCTTGTCACTGTCTCATAATGATTCCCACAACGTCCGATCAGTCTGTGCGTGGGTTACACTTTGTAGGGTGCAAGAAGCCAACAAATGAAATGCAGTGCAGCTCATTCAATACATATTTCTGGACAGCATTTGCTTATAAGCGAACATTACAGTACACAGAGACATGTTTTCAGCCTAAGAACAAAATGGCATTGATTTTTCACGCTTTTTTTTAGTCAAAGTATATGGTTATGATATGATTGAGCATTCTGACTCACTACCAACAGTTTGGAAGTTTTAGCACTTTTTACCAGTTCTAATGAAAGGTCCTTATTAAGGACACTGCGGCACAACTATTTGTCCAGGGCAGACAACATTTAGGACAAAATTTCCCAGCCATTTTGGGTATTCAAACTGATGGAACTCATAACTCCAGTTGGATTTCAGATACTAGTCAGCAAGCACTAGATGGCAGCAAAAGAATGTTTGTGATGATTTGTTGCTCCAGGGATAATCCAGTGTATTTTGATTTTTGATGACCACCTGAAAGTCAGTTACAGGTATTTGCATAACAGTTGTCTACACACTCAGGAATAATTTCCTCTCTCCCGAGAAGCTTATTTGTACATATGGAGTCAGGTTGGATTCGGTTTCTACACTTTTAGTATCAATAGAGGCAAGTTGTGCACCCCACTTTCCTACTTCCTAAATTGTGATTGATTGGGTGTTGCTTTGTTTTGCCAAAATATTTTAAAATGTTTTTTATCAGTAAAATGAAAGCACGATTCATATGTGCCATCACTGGTGACGAACATTTAGAAAATGAGGCAGGAAAACATTTGTTACAGTTCAGTTATCACAATTTCTTACTAAACCTCTGTCAGTCCCCTTTACTGAACAGTGGCTAAACAGCCTGTCTGTGGACAAATAGATCTCCATAGGATACTAGGAAGTGTGGAACAGGACAAAATGGCTTTAATGGTTGCGGACTGTACTGATACATGGTGTTCCAATTTAACATTCTTTTGCCATCTTGCGAACCAGTGTGAAAGAAATAATGACTTGAAAGAAAGACACATACAAGGATGACACAGTTCTTAACAAAGAACATATTAGAATGTAGCCTTGTGATCAAATATGTGCTGTGGCCACAGTACTGTGGACCATAGCTACTCAAATTCCACTTCCATTCAAAGTCGTATGAAGTTTATTTGATACATATCTGGGTTGAATTCCTTGTATCATTTCACAGGTTTCTGATACATTATTTCTTCTTAAGAAGCTTATTGTGGAGAGAAAATGTAGTAAGAAGAAGGCCTGAAAAAAAGTAAGGCTGTAACAATGGCACCCCTCAAAAATGTATTAACAGATGCTGTCCATGTTTATTGGAATTTAAAAGCATATATTCTATTTTATTCTCTTGAAGTTGGTTGGTAGGGGCCATGTCTGAACTGAGTATAATTCATGAGAAAGATTCTTGTGTTGAAAAATCAGTATGCACAAAATGTTATGCAATCACAACTTGATTGTCCTCAATATGTTCATATTACCTTAAACAACTATGTATGATACATTTCAAAGGCACTGCCCCAAATACATACTGGCCTTCAGTGCATTCATTATTTTATTTTCCTTTGCAGAGGTATTTTTTGGTGGGGAGCAATCAGGCACAGACCAAACACCGAGTCCTGAAGATTGACCGCACAGAACCCAAAGACCTGGTCATAATTGATGACAAGGTAAATGCTGAGTTTCCACCAGAGTTGGTACAGTGCAAATGTATATGCTTATGTAATACAGTACAGTACGCCTGGGGAGAAATTGTACAATCACTCAGCCTGTCCCAAGTGTTTTGTGGATGACAGCTTGGCTGATGAGTGCTGAGTGTGCCCCCTTTTCTTCTCCATTGCTCATTACCAGGATCTATGAGCTGGGAGTTGATTTGTTTGTTCGTGTTGCGGGTGATTATAATGATGTGTTCGTTATTATGAAGCATCCATAACTAAATATCCATTACCCCACGCTCTCATTCCTGCCAATATTACACTGACCCCGGGAAGCCATGTTGATTTGATTGGCGTAGTATAGTATTTTATAAACAGTGTGGATGCTAAAGAAAATTATGAAGAAATGGAGGTGAGCAGGTTTACAGCAGGAAAGACCTTCATCTATTACTTTCTCTCAGTTCATATGTATGTAAGGACATCTGACACACATAATGAAATAAATGGCCCCATAAAACTTGTTTATATTTCTGAGGTGAGTAATAAAGATTATACAGCAAGTTAATTAAACTAAATAATTGGATATTAGGTGCCTCCTAGATTTATGCATCTGCAGTGCAAATGCATACACATTACATAATGCAGAAGAGATACATACAGTATTATACAGTGGTGAAAAAAGGTATGTATATACCTGTTGGGATTACAAGGTTTTCTGCATTGATGTTTTTGTCATAAAAAGTGACCTGATTTTCAACTAAGTCACAAATGTAGACAAAGACAGTGTTCCTAAGCGAGCATCACACAAACAATTAAAGTCTTTTTTGTCTATATTTCACATTAAATGTTGCAGTGCTGGTGAGAAAAGTAGGTGAACCTTGAAAAAAGTGAAAAGTGGCTAAATGCCCTTTGGCATCAATGACCCCTAACAAGCACACCTGCTGATCAGATGTGTACAATGTTCAGGAGGATTTTTCTTCTTCATAGAATCGTAAAGATGTTTGGTGTGAACAGTTCACTTCAGGTCATTCAACAGCATCTCTCCTGAATTATGTTTTGGGCTCTGACTGTGCCACTCAAACAGGTGGATTTTCTTTATCTGAAGTTAGTCTGTAGAAGATTTACTTTGTTGTTAAGCATTATTGTCCAGTTTCCACGTTAGTATGAAGTGCAATTTTCCACCATACATAGAGCTGCATGTTCTTTAACTTCAGTTTCATCAATGCACAAAACATTTACTCTGTGGTGGACAACGTGCTCCATGCAACTGTGCACCACGATTTGCATGTGGTAGATTTATGAACAGAGATGTTCATTAACTCCAAGGATTCCTTTAAGTCTTTAGTTGTTTCTCTGAGGTTTTTTGTTTCCTCTCTTATCATTTTGTGTTGTTCTTTTGGAGTCATCTTATCTGGATACCCACTTCTCATTAGAGAAACCACAAAACTAAATAGCGTGTATTTATGGACAGTTTCTTTAATTGTAGATTGACAAATATCTTAACACTTTGAGACTTTTTAACCTTTTGTGAATAGAAAACTCATAATATAAGCATTTTTTTTAGCCAATTTAGCTCTGACACACACCTTTAATCTGACTGATTCATTGACTGGAGTCCAGGTTTGATAACCCCAGACTCCAATTAACTTTTGTTGATATTGTCAGCTGAGTGGTTCACATAATTTTTCCACCTAATGTTCAAATGATGTTTACAATTTGGACAGGAGCAATATTTGTTCATAATAGTAGAGGCAATTTCAATTACTTTTGCTACCCACTGAATGAATTAAGAAACTTAATGTGAAGATGACTAGTTTGAAAAATTATTGGTTGACATTTGTTCTTTAGAAGGGAATAATAAGTAGCACACTCACAGTTCAGTCTTTATAGCGTCACCAAAAGAATTTGGAGAGCAGTTAATCTATTTCTGGCTTAATTGCCTCACTGAGGATCAGTCTAAACCCTTTGCTGCAAATTTTGGAGCCATTGATTAAACATGGCCCATTAGTCATTAGCTTATTATTGCACAGAACAGAGTTTTACTCCACAAGTCTCACTGGCGCTGAAGTAAGTTGAAGATTAGTTGTTCATGAGCAGCGGATTTTTCTTTTGAGAAAGAAAACATCACACCCTGTGTTCTCATGTTGTTGCAAGGTAAAATAAACAATACGGAAACTATGAAGATAAATTAAGAAACAGAAAGTGCTTGCTTAACAGCTGTATGTATGTATATATGACACATCTGTGTGTATATTTCTATAGCATGTGTACAACCAGCAAGAGGTTCGAGAATTGCTGAGTCGTCTGGACCTGGGCAACCGTACCAAAATTGGCCAGAAGGGTTCCTCTGGCCTGTCTAGGGCTGTATCAGCCTTTGGGATTGTGGGTGAGTATAATCCCTCTATTCATTTCCTTGTTGAACAGCAACAACCAACGTGGGGCACAATGATGGCAACGAGTTTTACAGCTACAAGTATTGGCCTGGTTTTACATATTAAGTGCAAGAGATGGAAAAACATAAAATAAAAGGAACACCTGACAGCATAATACAATTCACAATAATGTAACCCTGCTACCACCTCTGCTACTACAACTTTTATGATGCTTGTACTGTTCAATCTTGACATTTCAAATAATGATCATCAGCGGTTTATTCAGAAGCACCAAGAAGCTTGACACATTTTCATTACTTTCCCTTTCAACCCCAGGTAACACGGAACTAACAACATTATTTGGTCGGGCTGTCTGTATTAAACTTCCATTTCAGCCTTACTGCTTAGCCTTTTTTTGGTGGGTGAGGGTGGCGGGCTGTGTTCACTTGTGTGTTTGAAGAGTCTTTTGATCGCTGTCAAAAAGCCACATTAAATATATAAATAGAAATATAATTATACATTAATTTATAATAAAATCAATATTGATAATAATAATTATCACCATCAATCTTTAATTTAAATGATTTTCTGTGAAATGGTGGACTACTGAATTACAGTGTAACACATCATTCCTGATTCATTTTGGCTCAACACCACAAATATTTAGTTCATGGTAGTACTACAGGAAAATTGAGGGTTCACTAAAGTCACTACCATTCATCCATTCAGTCCATTTCATAGTTGTGAAGATATTTTAATCTGAATTAAAGTGGTCCACTGACTGACTGACTGACCGACCAATATCACTATCCACTGAGCCCTGCTGCTAAAAATACAATTGGGAAGGTCTTACATTCTACTTTCCAGTTCATCCTGTTCCTCGGGGCCCATGTATATAGCCCTCTCTGGCTGAGAAAGATACCAGCTATTGTTAACTAATATTGTCAAAGCTCCTTCATGGCAAAAGAGTAATACAAAGGTAAAATTCTGTCCTGCTCCCGTTTAAATAAGTGCTGTAATAGTATACTTTTGAGATTAAATTCAGCATCATCATTGAGGCTGTAGATGGGTTGGTCACACTGACACAGACAGATTCTGACTTTGGTGTCTGCGTAAATAAATGAGACAGTTTTTTCCACTGTGCCATCTTTGTTCACAAACTGCTTTTTGTCAAAATCACTGTCATATGGAATAAAAGAGTGATGCAGCCATGTTGGGTACAGTGTATCCTGAGAGCCCCTCTGCCTGGCACCTCTCTTAATACAGTATGTAATGAATACCATTATTGTAAGTATATTTTTATTCACTTTCATCCGCCCGTTTTGTCATTCTGACCCATCTCTGGCAAGAGGGAACACAATGAACTGACACAGAAATTGTAAAGCAGCAAAACGACAACTGAGAGAATAATTAGCAGGCTATGGAAGGATAGTTTGGTTTCATACGCAGCTATGGTTCACACACTGTGACTGTCATTGACTGTCATTACGCAGGGATAAAATCCCTCATATGTGAAAGTTTGGACATACCAACTCATTCACTCACTCACTAATGTAAATTCTTCAGATGAATGCCCTGTAGTCATGCAGTGGTATCAGTGAAGTCAGAAGCCAGGAATGCACAGAATGCAGCATAATGTGTTTCATTACCAATTTCAAAAATTTGAATATGCTGCTTTTCATTGTTTCCTTGGAGAAGGGATGGACTAACAGAATAACAACGCGGTTCTTTGCATTATCAAATGATCAAAAAGACACCAATATTGTATAGCTCATTAAATGATTGTGTGTAATACTGTATATGCAAGCACTTGTGATAAATACTATAAGTCAAAAGTTTTATTACATAGAACAGCTTGCAGCTTTGAGAGCAACTATTAAACTAAAGTGTCTTGAGTTGTTCTTTAATATGAACGGTTCACAAGAAGTTTTCCTCTCATGAAATGTATGATTAGACCCTTCCTGCCTGGTAAACAACCTTTATCTTTAAAACTCCATGATCCAAGGCTTTCTCATAAATATTTGTAGTCTTCCGTCGTGCCTTGACTTTATTTTCTCGAATTATAGAAAGATTCCTCTATAGATAGATAACACACTATACAACTGTTTTCAGTGTTACTCCCAAGCCACTAAATTCACTTTGAAATGTGAAATACAGTCACATTTTGAAATGATAAAGACTGAAACATTTATTAAGTGGATTAGTGTTGGAGTAGAATATTGATTAAGGACCCACAGATTTAGATTCCACTGTATGTGTGTCTGCTTTTGTGTAATTAGATATGTATTATTTGTATGTCAAAACACAATATGAACCTCATCATCCTCCCTAGTCACCGTACATCACAACAAGGATGGAGCTTCTGTTATTGTAAATAGTCCAAACGTACAAGGACTTGTAATTTAGTTGCAAAACTGTATCTGTGCCACACTATTGAGCTATTACATAGATTAATCTTAGTAGTGATATAATGAAGGCACTTCTGGAAGACACACTTACATAAACCACTGTCCTTGATGAGGCAAATATTACTTATAATATTCAGACTATTAAAAGATCCATCTATTATTTATTGAATGGCACAGATTACAAAATAGCTCATCAAAAGCTGAAAGCAGATCATTGACTATGTTGCATGATACTTTCTGGGTCAAATTTTAATTATGTAAGACTAACTGACCTCCACAAACAGAGTAGTTCACTTGTTTGTATTATCAAAGCTTTAGCTGATTTTCAGGCAACAAAGAGGTTGACCTACATATCAGCTTGCTGATGTCTGTGGTAAGGTGGAAAAAATGAACCTTTAAAGACAGTTATTATTCTTAAAAATTACAGGATTCCTATTTATTTATTTATTTTGTTTCCTTAACAGGGTTTGTTCGTTTCCTGGAGGGGTACTACATTGTGTTAATCACCAAACGCAGAAAAATGGCGGACATTGGTGGCCACTCCATCTACAAAATTGAAGACACAAGCATGATCTATATCCCCAATGATTCGGTCAGGGTTACACACCCTGATGAAGCAAGGTACTGTAAATTTCTCCTTTTATGTTTCCCTTTCTCAAACACACATGTAGCCTTCAAGGTTAAAAAACAATTAGCCAAATCATTTTTAGCCAGTGCGATAGGATTTAATGGGGAAAGTAAAAGTCCATCTTCCCCAGTCAGTGTGCCAAATTTCTTTTTACCATTGCAGTTGAAAGGAGTGAAGGCGTTTGTTTAAAACTGATGCCTATCATCAGTTTAATGTATGTTTTCATGACTTAAAACTGAGATAATTTTCCCTTTGTAGATATGTTCGGATCTTTCAGAACGTGGACCTCTCCAGCAACTTCTACTTCAGGTAAGAAAATACTTACTGCAATTTCTACTGCAAAAAAAAAAAAAAAAGACTATTTAGGCTCCACTTTCATATTTCAATAATATGCTTTAAGTACATGCTGCTTTGAGGGGCCTTGTTACACCTACCCTGTTTCAAGGAGGTAATTTCTTCTTTGAGTGGCAGCAGATTATCTAATAAACATGTAGACACATTTCAGGGGAAATTGATAGAAGGTTAGAATGTGCCACAAAACCAAAGCCATTTCTAATTTTGATAATGTTTTTTTCATTTATTTATTTATTTTTTTTACTTTTCTCTGCTACATAAACTCAACACAAGGCTGACCATGTTTGACAATGCCCAGAGGTCAAGAGCTTAAAGCTTTGTAGAAGCATTGTAGCTAAAATTGCTTTAGGTTATTTCACCTTGGTTTTCTATCTTCATAAACGTGCCCTGACACTGGTGTTATACTACAGTTACAGCTATGACCTGAGCCACTCCTTGCAGTATAACCTGACTTTGCTGCAGAGGCCTTATGAACTGTGGTCATCAGCAGCTTCCACTACTGAGGAAGAGGTACACACGCAGAGCAAGCAGGACAGCTTTGACATCTTTGAGGATGAAGGATTGCCTACACAAGGTAAGCATGAGAGGATTAATATTAATATTCCCGTGTTTAATATATTCCTTTGTTCTTTGATAATGTCATTGTACTTTTATTATTCTTATTCATGCCCATTAAAAGTACAAAGTTACTGTTGTTATTGCCATAGGCAGGTAGTTTAACTGTCTCAAGCAAGTTTACAATAACCTCATTGAGGCCACCCAAGCCCAATGAAAAATAACTTGATATGCCTCAGCTGATGTGTTCTGTCATGACGTGGACTATAAAACAGTAGCATAAACTTTATTTCAGAATTTCAGCAATTGACTAATGTTTCTAAATATGATCTTGTTCCAAGGCCTGTGTCACCTCAACTAATCTCTTTTTCCATCCGTTGCTTTCTGACAATTTTCTGATCCCAGGCCAGTAAAATAATCCAGAGGTTTTATGTGTCCCTTCTCTTCCACCACAGTTGTTTATGGTCTCCAGAACGAGCCGTACTACAAGTACGTGTGGAACGGGAAGCTGCTGGAACGCGTCAAGGACATAGTGCATCATGACTGGCTCATGTATATAATCCATGGCTTTTGTGGCCAGTCCAGTATCCTTTGAGAACTCTCAAGTAATTTCAGTTGTGCATTACCGAATTGTTTGGCTGTTGCGTTTGTCGCTCATTCTCATGTAAGAAATTGGCCATACAAAGTGTAACGTTCTTTTCAAGAGATTGCAGCACTATAACACATTATAAAATACCCAGACAACATCTGTCAGATTTAGTTTTCTTACTAGTAAAAGACACAACTGTATCTCTCACAATGTCATCCTTTGTCAGCACTCCCCCTCATCCCTCTCCACCACTTGTTGAACTGTGCTTGACCTCCATCAAAGCACGTGGATTACACTGTGAGTGAGAGTGTGTGATTCACCAAAGAACCGCGGAATAAATTTGTTGTTTGTTTTTAGGGCTTTAGCAAAACAAGTATCAAGGCAATTAAGCAATGATTATCAAGTATGTAAACACTGGCACTTGCATAATCTCTACATCTGTTATCTGCAGGGAGAAAGCAGCAAGATTCTGCAAATTGAATTCGATGCAAAACATGACTTTTATTCTGTACATGCATGCACACATTTTTTGTTTGTTTATTTTTTTGTCTTGCATTTCAGTGCTAAAATAGTTTGTCCTTTGAAGTCTTGACTAGACACAAGCTGTGTACCAGGGATTTGTATTAGGCTCCACATTAATAACTTCCTCTGGATTTTTTCAGTAGTTTTTTAGTATTGATACATGGTTTACTGCTGAACAGTGGCTTCGGGCTAGACGAGAGCTGACTAGTTTGACAGTTTGATTTATTATGGCAAAAGTCTGCCTTAGGGTTTATACTAAAGATTTCAATAATTTTCCATTATGTCCCCTTTACATTAATCATATAAAGCAGTGTATGTATATATGTTGCCTTTTTGCAAGCCAGTCAAAAAAGTTTATATTTCATCAGTGATTATATTTTAATCAAGCAATTTTTAATGCCATATTTTGTGTTTTTTGTGCTTGCCTAATGCCTGTGTTGCACATCAAAACCCAGCAGGTAGACAAGCTATGGTGCGCTTTACAATCAGAGCTGCCATCTCTTATCACTCAGTGTTGCTTATCGGACAGCATACTCCCACAGAGGCACTGTATGAGTGTTTTGATGTTAGACAGTTCCTGGAAACTGGCCTTCAGTGCTGTTTTTAAGAGGGAGTGGAGTATAACAGGGCTGGTGGGTGCAATAGCGGGAGACTCTGCTGATAGGGGAAATGCAGAAATCTAGCTGATGAGACACTGATGGTGAAAAATACCTTTTAGAAAAGATGCAATTACACAGTGTGGGTGGAGAAAAGGGTTCGTTTGGCCTTATTAAATAATTCCTAAGCATATGTGTAGAGCTATTGTGAGATTAATTATTTAGTTTCTTCTAAAATGTTTCTACTGTAAAAAAAGAACAAAATGGAAACCTGTGAGTTAAACATTCTTACAAACTGTTTTCATGCTTGGTCTTACACTCGCAGGTCATGGCATAGCATATAAAACACAACTGAGTTTGAATTAGATATTGGGCTATTTGTTTTATAAAGTCAGAGCTTTTATTTCCCATGGCTAACTTACTTTTGAGTTAATAGGTATACTATACATAAGTGATACTTTAGACCCACTCCATTTGGCTGTAATACTGCAACAGCCAACAAACTTTTGGCTTGTAGCGTAAGAGCTGCTGTGGCAATGGCATGTTTCCAACAAACAACATATAAAATAAATAAAATAACAACAAATCAGACAATTGTACATGTGTGTTTGCCAACAGATGATTGCATAATACTGTCAGTGTCAGATTATTATTTCTCCTTTACCCACCAACTACAGAGCTTCTTATCTACGGCCGACCAGTTTACATCACCCTCATTGCCAGGAGATCCAGCAAATTTGCCGGGACCCGCTTCCTCAAAAGAGGAGCCAACTGTGAGGTACAGCAGTTGCCGAGGCAACAGGGAAGAATAGATAGAGGAGGCGGGCTTAGAGCCTCTAGGATGATTGAGATGACTCAGGGTGATCACAGGGGGTTAATTTGACCTGCTGCCTCTTCCTTGAGTATGCATGATTGTCTGTGTGGGTGAGTGGTGGGATGAGTGAGGAACTTGCACTGTGATTAGACACTTTTTTTCACCATGTCTTGCTGTTGTGTGCATTGCCACATAAAGTCTAATTATTATGCATAATGATGGCTCTATTCCATGTAAGTCAGTAAGCCATATCAGTTAGCTAGTTTTATATATAGTATAACATTATTAATTGCGCTTTTGTTTTTCCTGCAGTGTCAGGTCAAAATGTCAGCGGTGAAAGAGGCATGTGGGTTTCTCGACTAAGTTAATTTTGAGGGTCAAAGTTTACTCTTGAAGTTCCTCAACAGCAGCTAAAAAAGTCTCACCACATGGTTCATTTAGTGGTTATTTTGGAGCTGTCGGTCATGTCTCATGATCTTCAACAGCATTAAGTTCCGTGGATTTCACATTGGCTTAAAATGTGAAGTTTAAAAAATTCATTCTTTACGTTGGAAAGAACGCTTAGTGGTTGTTATGCTTTCAGTCATATCACGTGATCATTATCCAGAGAGCTCTATGATCACCCACTCATTGAGGACAAGAATTCCTATTTGCTCAGAAAATAGATAAATGAATGAATGTCAATACTGTGACAACTGAGTAAACTCCATCTGTTTGATGAACTTCATATTATATAAAGACCTAACCTTGTTGCGGGTTTCTTTTTATTAACCTTAAGATCTTTTGCTTGCTTTTCTTTTGTTTCTAGGGGGATGTGGCTAACGAGGTGGAGACAGAGCAAATTGTCCATGATGCCTCAGTTATGTCTTTCACAGCAGGAAGCTACTCCTCATACGTCCAGGTGCGAGGTTCTGTCCCACTTTACTGGTCCCAGGACATTTCCACCATGATGCCAAAACCTCCAATAAGACGTAAGGCACCTATACTTGGTATTTGTCTTAGTTTCTGCTGCAACAGCTTCTTTGTTGTCCAATATGAGAGCTGGCAAAGCTGCCCAGGCTTTGATGGAATTTTTTTCTTATATCCACTTTGCCCATATACATAAGGGCAGATAACACATGATCGATACAGATACATCATCTTGAATTGTTGAATGGGTGTTTCACTGTTTATGTTTATGCTCACTGTGTTCTTTCTAGCAACTTCCCAGGACCTGAAATAACAAAATACATTAATACAAGATAGCGCTTTTTTTTTTTTTTTTTTTTTTACCTGGACTGTTCTTCTCAAACACTGGCACAAAGGTCAAGAAAGAAAAAGAAATAGGTGAATGCAGGACACCCACCCTCCTTGGTATTCATCTTTGTATCTATTCTCCCATCTCATTATGAACTGGATAAATACACAAAACCAGCGCCAGAGGGAGGTGATCAGGTCTGATGACACTGGAGGCTGTTGTGAATGTGTATCTCTGTGTGTGTATAGACTGGAAGACAGTGGTGCTTGCATGTGTACAATGCCTGCATTAAATAATAATCCCACCCCCCCACACTTTGACCTTTAATTCATCCTTGCATGACATTTACCTCTGTGAGATAGAGATACCGAGCATGTCCCTAAGATCCCTCTGTGTATTAACTTACCTCATCATCCTGGTTCTACTTTGATCTTTAAAGACAGCCCTTATTTTACATTTTCCAAATGTCGCACAATTCTAGCACCAAGAGTTTGCCTTAGTTGTAGTTCATAGTTTGCCCTTAGTATAGGCATATGTTTTTATTTTAGATTATATTTTTACCTCAAATTAATATTAATTTGTATTTGTATAAGTGTATAACACTTATTCGAGCAGATGAAACCACAAAATTGTTCATGTTGAGTTTTCTTTTCTTTTTTTTGTGAAGAGTTTTGTTTGCAATAGTGTTTTCACGCAAATTGCTTTAATTATGTTTTGTTTCAAGTGTTACCATCTGTGCTAAAGGAGAAATTATACAATATGTAACAATGTTTTGGGAAATCTGGTTCATTTCTTGCCAAGTCTGATGAGAAGATCAATAATACTCTAATGTCATCCATCACAGTATCCATGAAGATACCATCATCAGCCTGGTTAAGAAATAGCTCTGCACACACAATGCAACATACGTGTAACCCCCACAAAACCACAATGTAGTGTTATTCAGTTTCAAGTTTTTGTTCTGGACAGTTTGTTTTCATATAGTTGCTCAAATAGTTTTTATTTTAAACTGTACTGTACAATTGTACAACCATCTATTGTGGGTACACTAACAGCCACAACACAAGAGCCACAGATTTCCAACAGTCCATATTAGCTTTTCTGCTAATGTGTCATCATTATCAAACTTACAAACATAAACGCACATCTTGTCAAACTCTGTTTGGATAATCAATACCACCATCAATCCCCAAATATCCAACCTTGAATATTTCAATTTGGAAAAATGATGAAAGATAACTTTAAAAATAGCCTTGACATTATTTCTAAATTCAAAGAGTAATGACAAGTTTATTTGATGTAACTCCAAACAATTGGATATTGTCTTCTCAGTCTAACACAGCCTTGACTATTGTGAAACTGACATGAAGCCTCAACCATGCAAAAGTAGGTGCAGCTCAATTCAGAATGATAATCAGTCCATGTACAATACAACTGTAATATTTGATTTGAATGTGGGCTACATAGAATGACATCAGATGAATCTAGGTCAGCGGTGTGACTTTGTGCTCGGTGTCTATGCATGTTGAGTACATTCATCCCAGGATATGTTTCCCTTTGCCTGTCTTTGCCATGCCTGTCGAGACTAATTGTTACATAAGTATACATAAAATGCCTTTATGATTGGCCTGAAGTGGTCAGATGTCTTGGTTGTGATGGAGATGACCTGAATGAGCAACTCTTCTTCGTTATCACCACCATCTACGCTCCCTTGCCAAGGTGCAGTAAGAATGTTATAGGGTGCCATCTCTTTATGTTTACTTAAACCCTTATCTCAGCAGTAGTGAAGTGAAGTTGAAGACTATGCACCCGAGCTTTTGTTTATATTGTCAGTTGAAAGATACCCACAAGAGACTGTGTGGGATAAACTTTAGAACGAGTTGACCTATTTCCTCTAATCTGCCTTCTGTCTGCTTCAGTGGTTCAATTTGACAGCGGGCTGCAGGTGTGGTACTGTGCATGAGTAGCAAATGGAGGCATTAAATATGATTTTAAGAAAGAATGAAAATGGAAGTGAACGCATGAAACAGTTGGACAATAAGATGGAACGGAGGTGGGGGTCAGAATAGTTTGCTGGTAGTGTGCTGAGACTTCACAGTCCAGTATTACACTTTTATTTGTCCTTTTTCATTATTTATTTTATGAAACAGACTTGGCCCTATTACCATACATTACCTCATCTCCCTGTATTTTAATATTGAAGCTTGAGCTTTGAGAAGAAGTTGGAATCATTAAAAAAAACTTTATCCTTGATCTTATCTTATCTGATGTGAACCACTGAGCAAACAGCTTTTTTACATTCAGATTTTTCTAATGATTAAAGCTCTTGTATCATTTTCAGCTATATTGCAGAACCTGATAACCTTAATGCCTTAAATGTTAAGCACTCTGTTTGTCCTCTCTTGCAGTGGACCAAGCTGACCCATATGCCCATGTAGCTGCCCTCCATTTTGACCAGATGCTGCAGCGGTTTGGCTCTCCTATTATCATCCTCAACCTGGTCAAGGTAACACACATGCACACACACTGGATTGACAAGATGAGAAGACTGGTATACCAATAGAAGAAGTTTTTATTTATACAACATTGAAAACTGTATGTTGTATTATGGCAAACAAGAGCACTCTAACTCTATTGGAAAATGCTAAGCTGTAGTTACAGTTGTGACCCTGATAAGATCGTTTTAGAAGACTGTTCAGTTGTCTTTGGATGAAGTATACCAGAACTGTGGAATCACTCAACAGGTAGTTATCTAATGGGGATGTGATTATGCCATTGTCCATACACTCACAAGAGATTTTCCTGTTAGCTGGTGATTATTTGCAGTTGAAATGCTCTTTTGAATATTGATCTCCTCGTGTAAAAACGCACAGACAGACACAGCAAGGATGAAAGGCAACACATCATTGCACACAAACAAAGCCTCTCCCTGACCCTCTGCTCCATGTTTCTTCTTCCTTTTTTCTGATGTTAAACATTTCCCCATTTGAATGCTCTAGTAGCAATTTTGCAATGCCTTTTCGCATACTCACATGGACACATTTGGGCACGCAGCTATACACTCTGTGGCTTGGGTTGCAAGCTCACGTTGTCACTCACAAGAGGAGCCGTGAGACAAGGGACCAATCGCAAACCTCAGAGGTCGGCACAAGCTACAGACATGTGATAGTTGCAGACTGTGGGGAATAAGGGAGGGGACCCCCTGCTTATACACTATACCCTCTCTCCTATCCCAGAGAGACGGAAAGAGGAAGGGAATAGCAATTAACCATTGAATCACAACAGCTCATATCTCTATGGTGGTGATTGGGGTCGGCATGGCTGTGTCAACTCCGGTATGGGTGCATGGTTTTATCATGGGTTAGTGCATGTTCCTCAGTGTGCATGTTAAGAAAGGAAGAGTGAGAGTGCACATGGCCAAACATGTGAATCACTTTTCCAACTGGCTTACTTAATTAGAGTCAATTTGTTCCAACTGTGGGAGTAAAAGATAACTTGTATTCTCCTCATAAAGACATTTCAAAAAAATATTTCATTTGTTAATGTTAATTTAGTCGGGGTGATTTCTAAAGAACAAAATCTCTTATTTTCTGTCCAAAATGGCAGCAACCACCCATCATCCAACCAACATGCACAAAAGAAGGAAGAACAAATCAGAATGGCATAAAACAAGCCATTCAGCACACCCCTTACTATGTAAAATTGTGCTTTAAAATGATGACAGTGCTAAATTACACTATTGCTCATTTCCATCAATTCAAATGTCCAGCAACAGTCCCCATCTGTATGTACATGTGTAGATTCATTTGTGATCTGTGACTGCATGTTCGTACACCTATAAACATGATTATTACTGTATTAGCATTTGTATGCTGGTTTATACCTGTGAAAAGTACATGCATGTTTTTGTAATTGTTCTGTGTTTCTGTTCTGTTCTGTTCTGTGTGTGTGTGAGAGAGAGCGAGCCAGAGGAAATGTATGTAGGAAATGCACTGGTAATTTAACCGATTGCTTTACCACTGTTGGATGTGTGGATGGAGATGTGAGCTGCTAAATGATGCATCTAAGCAATTATCACCCAGGGTGATCAGTCAAAAAGCCACAGTTAAGGGTGGAGGAGTACATGCAGAAAAAAATTAACAGTGTGATTACAGGTTGCAAAGACTATGACTGTGTGCATTAATTTTCATCAACCAAAAACTCTTGTTTTGATTTTTATGTCATTACATTTTCCCTCTGTCAAGTAACAAAAAATATTTGGACCTTGGAAACCATAATGTTAATCTACTCAGTTGGTAGATTTATACATTTTTTCCTTAGTTGGCTCATAATCCTCTTATTAAAAAGCAACTTCAGGGTTAGGTTGGTTCTATTTTGTGCGTCCTTGTTAGATACATGATCACCATGTTGTTATTTCAACTTTTCATGCAATATTCACCATTGCAGAATATTTGCTTTTTAAAAAGTTTGACAGAAAATTACTAAACAATAAACAGTGGTGACTATAGCCATATATCAATATGTGTCTCTAACTTACATTAATGTGCTTTATTTCATTACTCTCTCTATATATAGTATTCATTATACTATATTTGGATGCCAAATGCACCAGCTTCTCTGGTGCTTAATCCCTCTCTCCACAGCACAAGATCCAATTTTTAGAATATCTTATACAGCTGCATCCCTTATCATATATTCCCCATATACCTACAGCATCCGTCCACAGTACTACATATATCCATCTCTGCCTGTAAATTGCATCTTGCAGCTCTATTTTTCTCTGAGGTCACTGTGGAGTCCTGAATGGGTCTTAGTGAATTCATCAAAGAGAGAAAACATCTGTCACATGTCTGACTATATCTGTGCATGTACTCAGTGGGCCTTTAGACTAGAATTCTATTATATCTGAACGTCAACACCTTTAAGTAGGTGCCCTTTGCTTTTTGGTTATAGAACCAACATCATGCATGTGATGTGGTTCTCTCTTGTGCAACAGAAACGGGAAAAAAGGAAACATGAGAAGATTCTTAGTGAAGAGCTATACCCAGCTGTGACCAACCTAAATCAGTTCCTCCCTCCGGACCACTGGATCGACTACATCGCCTGGGACATGGCTCGATACACCAAGAGGTTGAGATAACAAATGTTCCAATGTAGTGATCTTAAATTTGCTCTGTAATGTAGTTTTGTTACTGTCAAAACATCTATCTCAATTACGGTAAACCAGATAACTGAAATAATTGAAAAAGTAAATGAAATATAGTGGAAACCAGTCTGGGCACTGAACTGGGCATGATGCAGCGTGCACTGGACAAGCGCAGTTGTCATGGAGAACAAGAGCCTGAGCTAGTAGATCAAATCTTTTATTCTTTTCCATTCTATAATGCTTGAGATCTTTATTCAAACCCTGTTAGATTAAGTGGAGTTATGTAACTCCTGGACACAAAATTCAGTTTTTTACATTTCTTTTTCATGGTAAAATTGTTGGTGCCTCCTGTCAATGTCAGAATTCTATTTGAGATCAATTCAGCCTTTTTAAATGAATAATTCTAAAAAAAATAAAATAAAATAAACGAGTGAAAAATTAAGATGGCTTGGCAGCTGCTTTCTCCAAATGAAATAATGGCCTTGCTCAGTGAAATGGAATGCGTTTTCTTTTAAGTAAAAGCAATGTTGTGACAACTATCCCTAGAATTCGGCTTTGTTTGACTTGTGTCATCACTGTAACTCAGCTACAGTGACATAAAGAATAGAATGATTTCTTGATAAACTTCTAATTTAACCTTCATCTTTATTGTTCTCTTCCTCAGTAAGTTGTGCAACGTTCTCGACCGTCTGAGTATGATAGCAGAGAATGTGGTCAAGAGGACAGGTTTCTTCATTAATCGATCCAATTTTTACTGTCACACCCTCAGACCTGATGACAGGTGAGCCTTTGCCAGTCCTACACTATCCTTGTTGTTTCTCTTAAAAAGGAAAATTCAAGATTTGTTTGTTTACCTGTGTGGAATCTCACCATCATCTTTTCTGCAATTGCGTATTAAACTTTTTTCTAAGAGCAAGTGTATTATCCATTTTTGTATTCATACCTATCCAGAATAATACATTTATCCACCCGGTTTAATTTGGAACCTCTCTGATATGAATTCTTAATGGAAATTACGCCTGATGGCAGTTGTGACGTGGAGAGTTTTATGCTAACGAGCGGACTAAATTGCTGCCCGTGTTCTTAACGCATGCCTCTTCCATTGTCTGCATGTTTTAATCACTTTCACCCAACATTACCAGTCTGTTACATAACCCAACGACTACACCATGGTCAGTATTTATTACCCTTTTGCTTTGCATTACCCAACACTGTCTCACGTTCTCTGTAATACACACTTAACTGGCACTCATGCACACTCCCCTGCTTCCATGTGCACACACAAAGAAAAAACTCCTAAGCCTTTATGTAGATGTACAAATGATCGTGGCACCTGTACCTTTGATCACATGCAGAAGTTAGCTTTTGGATAATAAAGAGGATGACTGTCCTTGACTATCCTCTCCACCTCACTACAATTGCACTTTACGCATTTTCTCAGACAATACACACACCATAGAACTACTGTTGTTCACTGGTCTCAGTCAGTTCATTGAGTTCATGCCCTGTAGAGACATACTTCACCCTTCACAAACTACTGAATTTTGTTTTCAGAGCTTCTCCCTTCAACAACTTAGGGGCATTTTTTTCCTCACAGGTTGATTTTTTTTTTTGTTTGTTTGTTTTTCAAAGGAGACTTTAAACGGAAAGTGATGAATAGTGAGTAGCGTATTGAATTGGGGAAAAAAGAACTAATAAAGACTGAAGGCTCAGAGCCAAAGGTGGACCTTGCTCAGTATCTCACTGTCCATGGACTCTAAAATTCCTGCTATTTTTAATTTTAAATAGTGAAGAGTGAGAGTGAGATGAGAAGATTGATACCACTCTGATATCTGTCCATTGAATATAACCATACAACCAGTAACCAGTTATCTTAGTGTAGCATAAAAACTGGAAGCAGGGGAAAATAGCTAGTCTGGCTCTGTCCAAAGTTAACAAAGTCTGTCTACCAACACCTGTAAAGCTTCCTAATTAAAACACTATATCTAGTTTGTTTAATTTGCCATAAAAATAAAGTGTTTTTAGGTTTATAGGGGGTTATGTGTTTCTAGTCCTATGCTAAGTTACTAATTCCAAAACCAATTTATCCTTGTAGGCCCAAAGGGTTCATTGTGATTAGGTTCAGATTCTTTGTAATTTCCACACATATTCATGGCATACATGCATGCAAGGAAATTAACTGACATTGGTTCTGGAGCCCATTGCAGCATAGAATGAACATTAAAGATGAATGCAAAACAATGAATAGGTGCAAAAAGATGGAAACTTGCATGTAAATGGTGATTTTCACAGTCATCACACCTCTTGTCACTGAAGAAGTTGAGTAAATATGTCTGTAGAGGAGTAGAGCAGACAGCTAAACTTCAATGTTTTTTTTCTGTATGGCATTTTTGCAGGTGGGGAGATGTAGGTGGACACATCACAGCCAGTGGAAGAGTGCAGGTATTACTCATGGAAATCTGTATTGGTTTTTCTTAAGTCTTTCGTGAAAAATCTTTTTTTTTTTTTTTTTGCATCTATGGAAAAAAAAAAATTACTTCATGGTACTGTGATATATGGGAAAGGAAACAATTTCTGTCTATAGTAATGTTTAAACGTTGCCTAGCATTCATTGATATAGCTACAAAACTGGCCCAGTTTTGTAGCTATATCATATATGTTTCTCATTGTAGACTGGTGTGTTGCGGACCAACTGTGTGGACTGTCTGGACCGGACTAATACAGCCCAGTTCATGGTGGGGAAGTGTGCGCTGGCCTATCAGCTTTATGCACTAGGAATGATTGACAAGCCCAAACTGCAGTTTGATACTGACTGTGTGAGGTAACGCTCCTTTGTTTATCATATATTTTGATGTATTTTTTGGTTTTTGGTTATTTCTGAGCCAATGCTTTATATGTGCATTGAATAAAATGAAACATGATGATTGGTATACTAAAGCCAAATATCAATATGAGTAACACTAATGCGCTGCGTTACTGTTATTTTAATTTATTGGGATCCCATATTAGCAGCTAGCAAATTAAATTGTTACCCCAGGCCTTTATTTCACATAGTTACACCACTTTTACTACTGTGTTGCAGGATGTATCTGTGGTTTTATGTCTTCTGCTACATATGTCTGCTTGGATGCTGAAACTGCTTCTTGCAGCTCTTATTATTCTTTGAGGTCACTCAGGAGAAGACCTGAGTGACCTCTTCATCTAAACAAAATTTATATTTTCAACTCTCCAGTAATAGAAACAGTTGCACATGTGATATACATCACTTTGTTGTCCTATAGAAGCAGATAAAATATGTCCACTGAGCACAGATGCTGAATTTTGTGTCTGTATGTTCACTTCATGTTTAATTGTGTCCTCATATCCTTTACACTGTCAATTCCATAACATATGCCATATGTTTGTGTGCCTGTCCAATACTTATGTGTGTTTGTGTGTGGGTGCGTGTGTGCCTATCCCAGGTTGTTTGAGGAGTTGTACGAGGATCATGGAGACACTCTGTCTCTGCAGTACGGCGGCTCCCAGCTAGTCCACAGGGTCAAAACCTACCGCAAGATCGCCCCCTGGACTCAGCACTCCAAAGACATCATGCAGACCCTGTCGCGCTACTACAGCAATGCTTTCTCAGGTTTGTTTTACATCTGTAAAATCTTTTAATTTTGTGACTTTTTATTTACACACTTGCGCACAAATCATCTTCTTGTCTCAAGTTAGCATGGAAACTATAGTCTTAGACTCTAAAGTAACACTTTGCATACACATATACGTGATACAAATTCAGTACATACAGATAATGATAAGAAATAAATGCATAAAAAGGTAAATAATATTTATTGATTCTTGAATTAAACAATCTCTCACAAAACATTGAGAAATCAACTTGAAACTTTTCAAACTGTGCAACCCTGCTCTGCAGTCGGCATCTGTTATTCAAGCTGGTTTAACAGGATATGTTATGTGATCGAGAAATTGAGTACTGTTAACTGCTGCATTGTTATTATAGAAACTTTTCATTTTATTGTCAATGGCTATGAAAAGAGATATTTTGCCATCAAGGAATTTCTGATATTGCTATCTGGAGAAATCTTTAAATTTCCTGAATTGATGTTTTTCTTTGTCTTCCAATTAGCAACCATTTCCTAATTGCCAATCTGTGCTTGACAGTGTGCACGCAATTCCGTTTTGTAATCATTTATAATGACACCCTAGCCTATAGCTAGACAAAACTGTGTCTAAGAAAATGTGCACGGGTGTGCACACATGTTTTCACAACACACTGGTGATTGTTCCACATCAAAGGACGGTATTTGTGTCCCCAGAAATGAAGAGGAAGGTTGTGCATTGTGTATTAAGCCAGGAGTTGCAGAGTTGTACTACTTGACCTACTGAGTCGACCTCCTCTCAGTGTCTTTTGACAAATGGGATCACTGGCTGGTTGCGGAGCACAGCCCGGAAAGTAGCAGGTTGTTTATTCACATTGAAATGTCAAGAGAGAGAAGCTCATATGATGCAACATACACATACACACGCACACACACACACACACACAGACACACAGACTATCACAAGAGTTTGATGGCCATGGCCTGCACTGTATCAGGTCTAATAATGTGTAGTGGCTGACCATGATGTTGTTGTCACGTTATGCAGCTCCACTCCCTCTAATATGCCAAAAAAGACACTGTCAGGACAAAGAGTGGCAGAAAAATGTATCATAATTCAGTCATCTGAGGGCCAACTACTGTCTGCTGTCAACCTGCCCTTTTGCCAGGGCACAACCATTTTCATACATTTACCTCTTCAGTCACTTCCCCAGTGATGTTACTAGATTGAAATAATCCAAATCTGACCTTGTATTGCTCTGGAGAAGTCTGAAATTTCAGGCTCTCTACTAAATTGTGAAAAACTAAACTCCAACTTTCGGATAAACAGAAAGACCTGCTTCTGAGAATATTAACTGCGTGTCTTGTTTTACAGACACATTGCACTTCCTGTTCATTTTCCATATGGGATGAATTATAATGAATATGATGGTTTTTGTTTCATGACCAGAAATGTATCATTTAAAACCATTATGTAATTAATCACTTTATTACAATGATTCTGGTGATTCTGGACCAGGTATTAGTTGGTATTTGATCAAAGCCACATTTAGTGGTGTCAACCTCCCCCACTAAATAAACCACATCCTTAAAGCAGTCTGTTGTGAGCCATTTGAAACCCTGCCTCTGGACCTCTGCTCAGTCATTGCACGCTCTCTGGATCCTGACACAGTTATCATTATCATTATGACTTGAAGACCATTAAGGCTAAGCACATTTAGTGTGTATAGAGTTAAAGGATGTGTGAAAAAATATTTGACTTTAGCAATTAAGGTAACCTAGTGCCACATTTTACTATTGTTTTATCATTCACTAGGTTGTGGACAATCACAGCAGCAAACAAATAAACAAATTTTATTTGTATTTCCCCCCGTTCATGTGTTTGGAGACAAATGTACAATACAGACTAAGACATGTGTTGCAGCCTCCTGAATTGTAGGAGCAACCTTGAATGCCTGTTTTGATGAGACCAGTGAAGAGGTGGGAAAAGTGTCCTGAAATTGAACAGACCTGTTGACAGATTTTTAGTGTGCACATTTCCTTCATAATGCATGTTATGGAACAAGGCTTTTCAGCAATGTCTTGTGTTGCACGTGTATATTATGTTCACAGATCATCCATAACTATTATCTCATGATGTATTGACTGAATCTCAGGCTAAAAATTACCTAGAGAAAAGGCTTGGTACAAGGCTTTAATAGAACCCAATTTAGTTTCTAATTATCTAACGTGACTGTTGGAGCAGCATGCACGTGGCGTCACAGCTGGAGGAAAGATTAAATGGCATCAAACTGGGCAACATGCAAAACATGTGCCACACACTGAGCACACAAATGCACACAGAGAGATTATCTCAGCATGCTCTCATAGCCAAACATGTTGGAGAGAGTGTTCATCGGTGCATTTCCTGTTAACAAAGACAACAACTGAGGGAGTTCAACTTTATTTCATTATTAGGCACCTTTTCTCTTAACACTAGTCCATCTACAGTTTTTTTTTTTTTTTTTTGGAGCTTTCAGTCACACCTCTTGGACTTCATCAGCAGATGCAGTTTGGTCATTGTCATCATGTGACATGATTATGATAACAGATTGAGGTATGATAATAATAGATAAATGATTATCAGCTGGTCCATCACCATGACAATTGAGCAAATTCATTTCACCTATGATGACGATGAGATGCAGCCGAAAGCTCAAGAAAAAGCTTCTCAATACATTTTGTGTTATGATTAATTTGTGGTAGATGGACAAAATGCTTCTGTTGTTTTAGTCAGTTCAAGATAAATTTGCAACTAACAATGATTTTCATCACAATTTCATTTTCTGACTATTTTTCTTGCCAAATCAATATTATGATTATTTCCCTAAAATGTCAGAAAATAATCAGACATGACAATTAAAATTTCCTGAAGCCCAAAAATTTCCTGAATCACATCACAACTAAGAAAAATAGCAAATGATCACAATAATAACTCAGCCAGGCCCTTATTTAACATCACAAATGACAAATGATGACACAGATATGTATGAGTTGTTTTGTTTTAACCATTTTAGTGTGTATTACACTTTTGTGTTATGTCTTTGTCATTATTGCATCTATCTTTCTCCTTCAGATGCCGACAGACAGGATGCCATCAACCTGTTTCTCCAGGTCTACCAGCCATCGGAATCCAAGCCGCACCTGTGGGAGCTGCCCACTGACTTCTACCTGCATCAGAGGAGCACCATGGCCCTCCCCCAAGACAGACGCAGGTAAATTACTCAATTACTCTAAATACATGCACAAATCTAAGAACCTGTTGACATAAGCATACTTCATCTGAATATACAAATGCAGTTAAACACACACACACACACAAACACAGTGACATACATGTGATTGGTCCCTCTGTGCAGTTGTGAGGATGCTCATTGACATAATGAGCCCCTTATCCATCTCAAGTAACTAACAACAAACACCCCTTTAAAAATGCGAGGACCAGCCAAATGTCCTCACTATGTAAGGTGCACAACTCTGCTTGGCCCTCACAAAGACAGAAGTACATACGCACACACATCTTTCAATTGCTCTGAATGTTTTGAAATTTTCTTTGTGTTTCTTTCTGTGCTGGTTGAATAGCTCAGTGGGAAATTGCTCACAGAAGATTAGCACCTGCACTGCAGTCTCTTAAGGGCTTTTTTCCAGAATTTACAAGTCACATGAGCGTGTGGGTGGATTTTCAAATGATTTCTTTTGTGATCCATCCATCTACTTGCTACTGAGCCTTCTTGTTACTGGGATAAGAGCTACAGCTTTTGCCTTATGGTGTAATAATATGTGTCATATTCCTGCATACAGCTCAATACAGTGTCTGCATTACACTGCACTATTGCCTCTAATTTTAGATGATAATTCCTTTTACTTAATCATAAATATAAACTCCTAGCTTAGGCTAGTTCCTCAATAGAGTACGATCTGTGTGTGCTGCTATTATACAGGTTGCCTGTATATGTTTAGCATATACAGTATACACAAAATAAACTTAAATAAATAAAGACTAAACTTTTAGTCTATTCTCTCTTCAAGCTGATGTTTTGTTTGTGAAGTGCACATTGTTATTGGCTTGTCCTTACAGGGTTTGACCCGCAGTAACTCTTGTCATTTTCTGCAATCTGTCTGGGAGCGTACTAGTACGCATTTTGTTTGCTCTCCCTAGTCTCCATGCTTACATAAAAGTAGACCCAGTTTTCTGACACAGGCCACTGGTTTATCCTGCCACAATGGGCCTATGTAGCTCAGCCGTTATTCCAAGAAATTATCATGGGTGGAACTGAATTCAATTTGGCAACCACACACTGTGCTTTTGCCCTCAAACTTGCCTAAGTAGCACATCACATACTAAATCATAATCAGTGCATTCACTCAAATTGGTCATATTGAATAAAAGGCTGATGTATTCAGGAGTTGTACAGTAGGGGGTCCAGCCAAGTCAATGTTTATATCTAGGTTATGTGAGTTTCCAGGAGAGACAGTGCAGAGTACACTTTAGTCAGTACAAAGTTTTCCTGAAGGTTTCATTATATTTATGTATCTTGTCTGTTTCCAGCTACACACTGTGGTGGTCAGAGGGAATCCTGTCCTATCTTCCTGTTCCCTATGATGAAGGTATCTCTTTATTATATATCTGTAATAAAACTCTAAACATCCATAATTAGGGATTTACTGCTATTTTTTACCAATATATTAATCTAGGTATTCTTATCATTCCTGTCGGTCTGTGTCTTAATACTTCCACAGCCTGTGGCTCTCAGCCCTTAGCCCATTAATTCCTACCTAAGACATAAATCTAAATAAATAGTCAACAGCTGTGCTGGATAGCAGCTCCATAATATAATTTTTTTACCCTGTGCCACTAGATGAAAAGTCATAATAATTCATTATCAGGTCATCATCGATATCTCCATCCAGTAGTTTTGTTTAGTAGCTATTTCTGTCAAGACCAAAATGGTAACCCAACAATTAAAAGTTATGTTTTTGTACCACAAAGGAGCTCAGGCACAAAGTAATAAGCTAGATCAGATAGCTTTTGCTTCACAGGATTTGTCATGGGACATTTTGACAAAATAGCCTATTTTCTCTGTGCGTTCCTGTATGGATGCAGTCCCTTGCGAGGACAACATGAAGAAAATCAAAGTGAAGAGAATGAACTGCTTTGATGAGAGTACTGACACCTACACAGAATTCTTCAAACCTTATGAACTCACCTCCTTTGACGACACATTCTGCATCGCCATGACCAACTCTGCAAGGTGAATACACACATACAACCCTTTATATAAAAATTCTGTCAATCAAAGCTTGATGTTATAAAAAAAAAAAAAAAAAATACAAAGGTTGTTGTTTGTAGTCTCCAAGCAGAGGTATGTTTTTGCAGCTTAATATAGTGAGGTTATTGTTTAAATGCTCTGAAGTGTTTTCGTCAAGAATAACACCCCACTTAAAGGATGTAGCAAACATTCATTAGCTATGATTGTGATGGTACTGCACAATGTCCACTAATGGGTTTCCTTTTGTTGTGTTTGCAAAGAGATTTTATGCCTAAAACAGTAGGGGTGGATCCAAGCCCATTCACAGTTCGCAAACCAGAAGAAACGGGGAAATCAGTGCTGGGGTGAGTTTTTTTTTTTTTTTTTTTTTTTGATGCAATAAATCCTATGTCACTGCGACCTCAAATGCACATCACATTTGACACTGTGTTCTCAGGTAACCAAAAACAACACCCTGTGTTTGTTTATAACACACAGTGCTGAATTCATCAGCGATCAAGTGCGCACGCCTGTGTGTGTGTGTGTGTGTGTGTGTGTGTGTGTGTGTGTGTGTGTGTGTGTGTGTGTGTGTGTGTGTGTGCATGCATTTAAAAAAAATAAAATAAAATTGTACCCCTGCACATGCATAATATTATGAAATTAGTTTAGCAGAATTTCCCCTTTGTTAGAAACCTCATGTTCTTGTGGCTCTTACACAGCACAACATGAGCACTCTAATGCTCTATACTGCTTCAGTGTTTTCCTTGAGTGCTTAACTCTTTAGGGAACCATCTCCTATTGTATTTGCTGTTAGCCTGGTGAAAAATTAAGATGAAAAATCCTTCTTAGTCACCGATCTTGGTCTGATCACTGTGGCAACATGATGAGGGCAGAACATTAAAGGACCTTCTCCCCTTGAACATCTTCAGGCTCCTGGAGAATCACCAGGTTCTCTCAGACCCTGTGAAAGCTGCAGTTCTTTTAGGGCTCCTCTCCTCTGTCTATGCCCAGGCAGCACAGAGGTTTCATTATTATCAGATGCTCTTCTCAATGTGAAACTAGCTTGTACAGAAACCTCATTTGGCTTGACTTGGTAAGTTTAGTAGTGCTCTTTGGTTCAGCTCTGTCTGCAACAATTAGTCAATTAGTTGCTCAGTTGATTAGTTGAATTGTTTGACGTAACATTTGTTACATATGTTTGATTATATTTGTCGATAATGCAAATAATCATTAGTTGCAGCCCTGGTTTTGACAGTTTCTTACCAACAAAATACTGATCTTCATACCATCTGCGTGACCTTCAATTCACAACTGCTTATATGAGAGATCATGATCAAGAGCTTAGCTTCAGTCATTATATATATACATATATAGAGGAGATCAGCTTTTGTCTTGTTTTACAGCAAAACAAATGATCAGCATTCTTGATCCCTTGAATTTCTGTATTCATTCATTAATTCGTGTATTAAAGAATTGTGACTGTAACTGTGACTATTTTTCAGCGGTCTCTGCTAGACCTCAAACATATCTTTAGCATTGCTGTGCCACATTTTCTTGGTACTTCTAAGATTATAAAACTGCCCAGAAATGACCATTAGTACCAAAACAGCAGGGTAGATGCCTGCTAAACCTGGAGAAGCAAACACTCTGGGTAGTTTGGAACAACATTCAGTGAGTCAACCAGGCTTTTCTTGGCAAAGGTGGTAAATACTGAAATCTTATATTTTCAGAATCAAGGGTACAATTCAGACATTGTCTGTAGAAAGAAAATAATAGTACTCGTTATGATTCTTGGTTTTAGGATATGGTGCCACTGCAGAGGTGATTATTTTAAATGGTGCTTAATATCTTTAAAGAGAAATGCATAACATTCTTTAAATTTACATGCTAATTGATTAAATGAACTAAATCTATGAGCTAATTGTGTGCGTTTATTGATATGTTAATCTGTGTGGCAGCAACAAGAGCAGTAAGGAGGAGACGCTGCTCCAGAGGAAGACTGCAGCCAGCGCACCTCCTCCTCCGAGTGAGGAGGCCATCTCCAGCACATCGGAGGATGACTCTGAGGAGGACCGTGATGATGACGGATCCGTGTCCCAGCGCTCCACTCCGATCAAACTGCTAACAGAGTCTGGAGAGAGCACTCGCACGCAGGAGGTATGAAAACACAAAGCATCTAAATATACAAAGCCTTAAAATTCGGAAAATGTTGAGGGAAAAGAGCAGCCAATCATATGAGATCCTCTAATGAGTCGAGTTTATGTAACGTCCTCTAAGGACCTCAGGGAAATGTCATCACAGCCTAAACTGTGATTGCTTGCATTTTGGGCCTTGAAAGAATTTTTCTTTCCAATTCATGTATGTCACCCTAATTGTATTTTCTACTCTTTGCCTACCCCCCTCCACAATCTTTCAGAAATATATCAATTTATCCAATTGCGTGGTGACTATTAATGAGATTTGTACGAGTTTTACTGCTTCCCTCTCAAGATCCAGCTACTGGCTGGGGGGGGGGGTAATTAACCAATTAAATTAACTTTCTTTGTGTAGTTTAGTTTGATCTCTATTGTGTCTTTCTGTCTTGACTTTTGAATGCTTTTGAACAAAATTGGAGAAATTGTTCATGTTAAGACACCACCTGAAATGTAAGCATTTTCCTATACTTTCCAGAGACTCATATATAGCACACCTTGTGTCCTGTGATTTTTGGGGGTATAGACAGAGGAACCCATTGATTCTTGTGTGCACTTTTGTTACTTTCATGGGAAATGTCCAGAATGGTCCGTTCTTCTATGGCTTCCTCCTCCAAGGCCCAGGTATCATTAAAACCTGTATGTAGGACATGTGCAATGGGATTTGTCTGCTTTTAGGACATCAGGGGATGGTCACCTGCAGGTGTCATGTCCCCCTTGATTTTTTTTTTTTTTTTTTCTTGATTGCTCATTTAATGTCCTCTTTGGTTTTCCAGCCAAGGTTGATGTTAAGGTCTAAGTCTGCTTCTACAATGTGAACATATATTTATGGATTTAAGATATTCATTGTTTTGCAAATGTTTTCTTGTTCCTAAAGTTGCTTCCTGTCAGTGATCTTGTTTTGATAATAGTCAGTAGTCTTTGACCTTAAACCATCATTGCAGTTGGTGATCTTTCCCACTGAGTAATATCAGTATTTCCTCCCTTTAATGGAGCTGGAATAAGGTTTAATCATCACTGAAACAGTCACTGAAAAAGAAAACCGGCGTGGGCAGGCTAAGTGCTGCAAACAAACAGCAAATTTAAGTTGAAGGAGAGATGAGACAGTTTCTTCATAAAATTATCAAATGATGATGACTTTTCTCAAGAATTCACCCCACTGATAAATACACAATGATCCCTTCCTGTCTAGAGGCCTCTGGATCTGGAACAACATTTTGCTTTATGTTGATTGATCATTACACTAAGCTATAGCTGCTACACTGACAACTCACTGTCACTCCTTTATTTAGCCCCACCCTTTCAATTGGCTCTAGCTGTTGTGCTATATACAATATATATCTTGGAAGAACTTGGGGGAAATCACAACCAAGTTAAATGTTGCCCTCAACAAAAACAGTTCAAAGTAGTAGTGGGTCATCTGACTTGGACAATGGACAATCCTTGGCATATGATCTACTTCTACTAGAGATTTAACGATACGTTTTTACGATATGTCATTTTCCATCTGGAATGATACCACGCAATTCAGTGACTTGAAATCGATGCAGTAACTTGATCGATCCACTACCTGGATACTGGTAGTTTTCATATATATATATATATATATATATATATATATATATACACGAACACACACACACACACACACACACACACACATACACACACACAAGTCATACAGGTCAACAGGTTATACATGTCAGATATGTCTACGTACATATATATATATATATATATATATATATATATATATACCATTTCTTCAGGTTGATGAACAATGGTTCAACGTGCTGCTATTGGATTGTAGTAATATAAATTGGTACATTGAAGTAGTGGTTAAATCGTTACACCCCTAAATTCTAATTCTTTGTTCTCCATACACATGTACCAGTTCTCCACCTGAGCAGAACAACTACCTTCACCAGCTGCAGTTCATGAGTGGAAGGAGTGCAGCTTTAAAGCTCTTAAGCATTAAACTGTGATCTGAGTCCATGTGCATATCACAGGATATTTTGAAAATTGTCTCTCACAGAACAAAGTGGGAAAATGTTTAAATACTCTTTTGGACATCATTGTTTAACAACCCACAGAAAAATGATCTAAAATGAAACCTCTCGTTCTGTAGCTCACCACATGCTGTCATTGTGACAAATTCCCTAAGTCTGTCATTGCTATATTGGTATCTATTTCATGCCCTGGGTGGTCTGGCAGCACGTTTGCCTCGCCTATTGACCCAGATTCAGTTCCACAGCAGGGAAAAGAAGCACGTTAATCAGCACAGGTAGTAGGTCAGTGTGTCAACAGTATCTATCAAAAGCACCAGCTTACTCTTGGAATTTGTCAGTTTATAACAGTTTTATATGATGCATGATGAGCCTTCACCGATGAGTAAACTGTTGGTAGCAGCAACCATAATGTTACTATGGTTGCAGATATCATTTACTGCCATCATGTCATCAGCAATAGTGAGGTGTCTCCTTGCCCGCGCGTTGCCCTTGTGTCCTAATTCAGCCTCATTCAGAGACAACTCCCAAGATGACTGTGTTTGTGGCCACACTCCCAGGTGCCTTGTTGGCAGTCGTTGTACATCCAAGCAGATCAGTGAAAGAATTACTCACAATCCCCAAAACACCAGGGGATTGTGGGTAAATCATTTTTTTGTGCATCAGATGGTGTCAACTCTTGGCTTGGCATCACTTGAAGGCTTGTTCAGCTCCCGCTGTCCAAACTCAGTCCCCCTTAGCGCTTTGACGAAGGGACTTCATCTTCTATAGTGATGGCGGTGACACTGTTTCGCTGTCATCTCTGTGAGCAGTTGAAAGCTGTAAAAGCCGACTTCTCTATCAAATTGACAGTTTTTTAAGCCACCTTGGAAATATGTTTTTTCTTGGTATGACTTAATTTCCTTATCACGCTTCAAATGCAAAATCAGCCTGAAACAACATAATACACATTCCATAATTCAAAGGGAGCAAGGAGAGGAAAAATATTTTATTCACTGCTGCTCAAAAGAAATAATGGTCTCTCAAAAAGACAAAAGACAGAAGACTAAACACAAACCTTACTCAGCTGGTTAATAAAGGTCTGTTGTTTGATCTGCATACATTCAGTACATACATTTTTAAGTGTAATGACTAACTCTTGGTTAACACTTTTTTATTTATAAAGATCATCTTTAAAAATCAGAGTTTTAGTTTTAGTTCTTCGGAAACTACTTGTTTACAGTGTTAACATTAACACTTTAGTGTGCTCTTATTAAAGGAATAGATATACATTTTTGGGAAATATGCTTATTTACTCTTTTTAAGAGTAAGTCAGTTAAGAAGATTGTTACCACTCTCAAGTCTGTTTGTTAAGTATAAACCCATAGCTAAGAGAGGTTTAGCTTAGCATAACTTAATATATATTAAAATGCTAATAAAAATGACTGTGATTTCTCTGGGATTGTTATATGTTGTAGCCATTTCTTGGTCAAACACTGATGAGAAGACACCAGGAATCTGCTTCCAGTCTATATGCTAAAATAAGCTAATCATCTTGTGGCTTTAACATAGAGACGTGAGGATTTAAATTAGCAGAACTGTGTACAGTGTGTATTTTTTTTCTGAAATCCACTTTGGCTCGGTGTAAACTGAGAAGATGATCTTGATGAGATATTTCAAAAGGGCCATTTTGATTCCGTGTTCCCTCCTTCGCTCGATCCATCTCTTTCTCCCACTGATTCATGATGTATTTTCCATATGTTTTCTCTTCTCTGTCTTCACGGGGCCTTGAGCATGGATCATGAATATTTTTTGAGCTGGACAGCTAGCTCACGTGTCAGGTGCACACACTCGCTCTCAGGCGTCTCGTGTTGCTGCCTCCCAGCCTGTCCCTGAGAATGGATTGCCAGGGTGCCAGCACAACACAAAACTGTTGAAATATTTAAGCATCAGATCATTACCACGTTTGCCATGCAATTACACATGCTCATTTCATATTCCTCCTCAATACGGTCATATGTGTGCTTGCTTAAACATGGATAGATTTGCAATGTGTGTGGGTGTATGTACAGCATATGTTTACACACTCATCTCTAGGAATCATATGAATCTGCATATATTGCATGTGTTTGCATGTAATCTCAGTTTGAATCCAGAGTATTTGTGATGCTGTGCATGTGTATATGTGTCTATTCATAGGGGTTGTTTCATGGGCATAGTTGCAGAAGACCCTCATTGGTTCTCCCCTCCTTGCAGCTCAGATCAATACAAATTCCATGAAAATTGACTGCATTATGCTGAGCATATTACTGCACCGTCAGAAAACATTTAAAGAGAAGAATGGCACAGCAGACTGTTTTAATGGGCGTGCCGTTACATAACAAGTTCCTCTCTGTTGTCTTAGATCTTTAGAAGTTTATAGAAGGACATAAAATATGTCCAGGTTCCATAGTATTTGCTGGGCCTTTTTGCCAACATGGATAATAACTTTAGGTCATAGTTTCCAAGTATGAGTCATTACATGCCTGACTCTCCCTGCCTTCCCTCCCACCAAAAACTGCCTTCATTAACTCCTGCACACCATTTCCATCTGTGTATATTCTGTATTGTTACCTGTTTTCTTGTCTGTATACAACATCTATTACACGTCTGCCCGTCCTGGGTGAGGGATCCCTCCTCTGTTGCTCACCATGAGGTTTCTCTTTTTTTCCCTGTTAAAAGGGTTTTGTTTTGAGTTTTTCCTCAGTCGATGTGAGGGTCTAAGGGCAGAGGATGTTGTTATGATGCTATGTAAAGCCCTTTGAGACAAACTGTTTGTAAAAATGGGCTATACAAATAAAATTGCCTTGCCTTGCCTTGCCATGTAGGGCAGGAAAGAATGACATTATAGATTCCAGTAGTCCATGCTTTCAAACGTTTTAAGTAATATTACCTTCATCAAGGTGGTGTCTGAGAGTTTTTTCATTTTCACTCATATAACCATTAATACCAAATATAAAGTACAAAACACTATCATCACTGTCAAGAAAATTTTGCTTAGAAATTGTTTCTCAAATGAATTTCTACAAATTTTAGCAGGTCCATATCAATCCAACAATTATGTAAACTATGATATGGAAGGTTTAATTTTTTTCCTGCAGTATTCAGAACATGCTCAGTTATTATGAAATGGTCCCATGTTCTGCCAAGAAAACATTCACAACCACAACATGACACCATCCCCACAATTTCACACCAAGATACAAGGCAAGATGGATTCATGCTGTTTACATGAGACTCATCAGACCAGACAACATTTACCCACTAATTCAGCTGTCTGGTTTTTGGTGAGCACGTGTCCACTGTAGCCTCAGTGTCTTATTCTTAGCTTACAGGAGTGTAATTCACCTTACTCGGCAGCTGTGCACCGCCTGCTTCAAGGTTCATCAAGTTGTCTTTTCAAAGTGTTCTTCCTGTACACCTCTGTTGAACCAAGCTGTTATCTGTTCATCATCTGCCTTTTGCTTGGTAAGAACCAGATCAACAATATGGATGAAGGGAAAAAATGTAAAAATATATTCCCACATGAAGCTCACAGACAAAACTGCATAAAAATAAATACTGAAATTATTTTTATAGATTGGCTTTATTGTGGCTTCATTACTTGTTTTCTAAGCAAATTAAAAACTTAAATCATTGCATGTCGTGATGAGGAAATAATGCCTTATTATGAATTATTCTTGATAATCATTTTTATTTCCTTTTTCCTTAGTTTGAGGTGATTAATCATTGTTAGGCCACATTAATCTCATTGGTTAATTGTGTTTTCTATTGAAAATGCAACGAAAATTAATATATTGTGCAATACTGTGTTCCTTTTTAGCAGAACATTAGCCTAATCATAGAGTGCAACTGGTTATAATCTTTTTATCATCTGACTTGATTTTGCCTTATTTTTGACCGATGATTTACTTGTAATTATATTTCCAAACTAATTTATTTTTAATGACTGAAAAGGTCCTGATTACATAATCTTTAACTTTTTTCCTTCTCAGTGAATCTGAAGTATAGTTTTACATTGTTTTTATTTGGTAATAATCGATGCTTGTTTTAGTTTTTGTTTTTATTCAATTTCACATTGTGAACTTCATGCACTCTGATATTAAGCCTCCTTTAAATCTGTCATTTTGAACTGGTCTGACCTTTTTAATCTGATCTCCTGTGTATTATGTTTGTTATATCTCTGCTAACTCTGGACACTGAGTGCAGAAACCCCAGGAGGGCACTACCTCTGCACATGAAACCACCTCATAAGACACCAACAATCAAATTACATTTAAAGTTGCTTAAATTACACTGCTTTGGCCATCATAATAAATTAATTAGTGTTAGGGAAGCAGCCGAACCTGACGACCTGAGTCACAGCCACTGGCTCTTAACAAGACACTTTACCTGCTGAAGTTTGTCACTTTGTATGATTCTTAACAGTGCTTTAATAAAACCGCCTTTAAAACCTTTGTGTTTTGTTTGTCTTGCTCACATGGACCTGCACCTTTTTACCTTTCCCCTCTCACCTCTTCAGGAGCAGCAGCAACAGCAGCAGGCAGTTAAGGAGCCCTATGGACTCAATCTGGCCAAACTTCCTGCTGAAAAAGACCTACTTGTTTACGAACGGTAATATGGCACACACCTGGAATGAATGCGCACACTTTAAATTCAGTTGACTAGTGGCTTTTTATGGTCTTTTAAGTTAGGGCATTTAATTTACTACAATATATAATGTTGTAGAAATTGAGTTTTACTCCAAAGTACAGCTCTAAGATGTGAGATAGATAATATCCGTCGTAACATATGTCTGACAGTACAGCACAGGTGAGGGTGATGAGACTGTCTTTAGTTTTGCAGGTATTTAGTCAAGAATCTAAATGTTGGACACATTTAAATTTCAAGATGATGATGTTGTTAGATGAGAAGTTAAGTCACCTCAGTTATTACAAGTCAGTCTTTAGGGGAATGACTCCATGCATTAAAGCCTGCTGTATGTGGAACTTGATATATGAAAAAGGTGATTGGTGGATGATGTAAGACAGAGAAAGTAACACACACTGGCCTCTGTCTGTTTGGCCTTCAGCTCTCTGTGTACTGTATGTCAGACATGCTTTTTTTTCTTTTTTTTTTTTAAAAATCACCTGGCAAATAGAAGAGCTCTAACCTTATTTCTGACTACCTCTGTTCATTTAACCAGTCCTGAGGAAAATGCATGCTTTTTATTCTTATTGACAACGCACCTAGTGCCCAAGACAGAGAGGGTAGGAACATGCAGTCAGTGTCAGCAGCCCCTTAGGGTGATGTGGGTCGTTTTGCAAAGGGGACGTTGTCAACTCTACCCTGCTGTGTGCATCAAACTTCTGACCTCACTGCTCTTTGTCCACCTCTTCCTTCCCTCACCCCTGAATTTTCATTTTGTCTCTGTCCTTTCTGTTTCATTCTGTCCTTTCTCTCTGTATGCTCCCAACCATGTTGATGAGCCACAGTGAATAGCCCTTATCAGGCTCTGAGACTGAACACAACTCTCTGTTCTTTGGATACGAACTGCTGATGTGATACACAATGATGCATTTGATGAAGCTTGAATGGCTTTTTCTCTCTCATGCAGCTGTCCTAAACCTGCAGAGGATAACTGGCCCAGTGTATTATTTCAGTGGCAAATGTTTGGTCATGTGAACTTTTCATTTTTGCAAATGCATGTATGATGTGAGATATTAGATAAAATCAGGTGTGATTCACTGTCTGGGCCATTTATTTGAAACTCCTCTACATTCAATAAATTTGTATGTATACTCAATAGTTTGAGGTTTTGTGCCTGTGGCAATCCTTTCTAAAGTACATAAACATTTTCAGTATTCTCAAGATAAAAGCAAAGATTAGAAAGAAGTCAATCAAAACGAACATATTTATGTTTATTAATATAAATGTTCTTTTTCCTTCTTGATGTGTTTACTTATTTTGTGATGCCTTAGACTTATTCTGTGACCCTTATTGGCATCTGAAAATTGCTTTTTTTTAAACTGCTTAAATGTCTTTGAGCAAAATACTGAATCCTTGTCAACTCAAAGAGGGTTAAAGGTCAATACAACATCAATAAATTAATTTACTAAATGTAGCTTTTTAGATTCACTAGTATCGACCTGAGATGCCTTTGTTTGATACTGGCTGTTTGCTTCTCCAAAGGAATACATGGTGCAATATCGTTTTTTTTGTTTGTTTTTTTTTCATATTTGTGTCTCATCCGATTTTAATAGCAGGCTCAGTTTTGAGGCATGACTGAAGAAGAGGATTCGACAAAAAAAAAAAAAAAAAAAAGAAATCCAAACTCCAGTGAAGAATGTTGTTCATATCCTCCCACTGTAGTGGCACATAATGAAAATGAAACTACATTCATTATTGAGGCTAGAATTTGGAACAGCTCCAAAAATGTTAGCTGCAGCCATAGCTCTGTTAATCATTGCATTAATATTAAAAAATCATAAGCAAGAGCCAGAGGGAACTCTCAGCTAATGCTTATTATTGTGTTTTCACCTAAGAAAAATGGGGAAATTTGAGATTTAATGACGATATGCTCTGCACATTTGAGTTTTCACCAGACATGTTAAGCTCTTCTCTGAGTATTATTTAATATAATATAGTACATTAACGAACAGACAAGAACCTGAAATTCAACAGGTGTTTGAGAGGTAAATGACACTGTTAATCAATTGCATTGTGTGAATTTCTCTTCCATGAAGATGGCAGGTGCAAGTGGCAGACACAAATGCATGTAGAGTATTGACTGATCTTTTTATTTATTTTCCTGCAGGTTTGCACATCTGGGTGAGAGCCAGCACAAAGTGGAGAGAACTGAACACATAAACCTGGAAAACATCATCTGCTTGTAAGTAAAACGTGACAAATTCACACAAAGAAAAAAACAAAAAACATATGTACTCAAACCCCATAATCTTCACTCACGTGTAATGTTGAGCACTACAATGCAAAATTGGTTTATCGTTATAATCCGACCCCTTTAAAATACCACTCAATATTTCCACCATCCTTGGGACAAGTGAACACAGTTGCTCGAACTAAGTGGTCTCCAGGGAGGCTTCTAGCTGTGCGCAGTTTCATCTTAATCTCTTGTAACCAACCACTCTTTCTTTATTTCTTGTCATCCCTGCTGTTTCCCAGTCATGTCCGCTCGAAATCCTGCTGCTCATTGCATCCATGACCCAGCAACTCACAGGCAATTTTTTTTTCTCAGCCAAACTCATCCACTTAACAGAAGGCGATGTGCAGTCATTTGTCTCTCTTTTTTTCCCCCATATTTTTCTTTCTTTCTCGCTCTAGATACAAGAGTGGTATTGTCATGTAATTATCATTCAGACTCAACACTGATTTGTCCTCCACATTAATGTATAATAATTGAAATGCAAGTAAATATGAAAGGCATCTTCATAGCAGACAAAATTCACAATTGTCAATTTTTGTAAATGCTGATAAAGAGAAAGGAACAAGTACTGTTATTTTTGTTGAGAGCTACACACCTTTTTCACAAGGATAGTATAGCAATACCCCAGTGTTTGGTCTTCCTAAAAAGAAAATATTACCAGCCCACTCAAGAAAAATAACCCTCTGAAACACACTCAAGTTAAGAGATGCTTAAAGGCTTTTCATGGGGAGGCAGGAGAGATACGAGAGGAAACAAAAGGGCTTGTTTTATTGTTTTTCTCTAAAAATACAACCACGTCACCAGACGATGTTTGCAATTTTGCTGCGTACATCATTACTGGATGGATCGGAAACTGAAATTGTGGAAATGATACTTTTACAGGAAGGAAAAATGGAAAATAGGAGGCAAAAATATATCCACGTGGCAATGCTTTGCTTCATCTCAAGCAGAGATGAGAGAGAAGGAGGAAGGGAGGGAGCGCAGGTGAAAAAAAAAAACAAAACAAAAACGAAAAGCCATGATGTGGCCACAATAGAAGGTTTATCATAGCTGGGGAAAGGTCGTGGAGGAGAAAATGTTGAAGTTTGGCAAATGCCAGATGCATGTTTCTAAAAAGTTGTAGTCTCTTAAATAATCATGGTCGTGTTTTGGGTGAAACACGCAGCTTTAATGTATTAACCACTAATGCATGAGACCATGTCAGCGATATTAGGCAGGGATAGTTTCCTCCAGACATGATTTCTCTCTCTCTTCCTCTCTTTCTTTTTCTCTTCCTTTATCTCTCCCTCTCTGTCTCTCTTTCTCTCTCTCTCTTTCAAACCGACCCATTAAGGCAGATGGCCGCCCACCCTGAGTCAGCTTCTGCTTGAGGTTTCCACCTCTTAAAAGGAAGTTGTCCCCAAGCATTTGCTCTTGGTGGGAATAGATGGGTCTCTGTAAATAATCAAGCACTTTGAAAAGTGCCCTGAAATAACTTATGTTGTGAATTGGAGCTATATAAATAAAAATTTACTTGACATGACAGCAGTTCAATTTTGGTTTGATCAGACCATAATCGTACTTTCGGGGGCTTTTATTCATCTTTTACTGAGCAGAGGATTTCATCTGACCACTGGTGGAGCACTGTAGTAATGGTTGTTCTTTTGGAAGTTTCTCCCATCTCCACACATAATCTCTGGAGCTCAGTCAGAGTGATCATCAGGTTCTTGGTCACTGCTCTTACCAACGCCCTTATCCCCGTTTACTCTTCTTACTTCTTCAGTTTAAGGCTTGTGAAGGCCAATGTGCTCCTGAGAACCATCAATGCATACAAAACATTTTTTTTGTAACACTCCTGCAGATCTGAACCTCGACACAATCCTGTCTCTAAGCTCCACAGGAGGTTCCTTTGACATTATGGGGGTTTTTTTTGTCAGATATGCATTCTTAGCTGTGGGATGTCTGACATAGACAGGTGGGCATCTTTCCAAATCATGTCCAATCAATTGAATTTAGTACGAATGGACTCTAATTAAGCATCTGAGCAAAATGTCTGAAGACTTTAGTGTGAGATTTCCTTTTTTTAGAATTTGCAAAGCGGTTTGAAGTGGTTTCCAAACGCAGCGTATGTTGAATCAAATTTCTTTTTTCTTTTCTTTTCTTTTTTTTTTAAAGTTAATATGTGTGAATATGTATTCTTTGTCGCTCTCTGCAGACTCAAAGAAAATGAGGAATACCATTTTTAATTTAGCACTGGTTGCTATATGTCGCATAATTGTGGTAGATATATGAGAGCGAGAGCAACCTCGTTCAGCAGGGAATCTTAACCTCCTTTCATCCTTGCTCAGTGTACATCACTCCTTATCACCCTATATCGTCACCTCCCATCACTCACTGGCCATTCGTTAGTCCATTCATCCATTGCAGTCGTCTTCATGTTAGGCCCACAGGGTCCGGCAGGTGCGTCTGTTATGTAACAGTGCTATTCTAAGATGCTGTTACAACACACCAAACATGTTTTCACTGGCAGGAGCCCCTTAGTCTGTCACCTCCCTCTGTGTAGTACCTCTATTGACCCACCAGGCTTAAGCAGAGCTTACCCAACTGGTGGAGATAAAAGCAGAAAGGATATAAGGATAACACTCATGTTGAGAAGAATTAGTGTGGTGCAGTGGTTTGTTTCCTCCTTAAATTGGAAGTAAAGGACAGTTAAAGAAAGGCAAGTTGCTTTCTTTGAAGTACTTGTGTGTGATTAAAGTGTCTTCTTTAATGGGCATAAATTATAACTTTTACTTTTTACCTAGCAGTGCAAAAGTCAGCAAAATATGAATTATATTATACTGTATATAGCGTCACCCACTGACAATTTTACTTGAATATATAGAGCACTACCTCATAATACATATTAGACACACAACATAATTAGTGTGTATAAAGAGGGTTCATACAGTTAAAATTTTACACTGCCCACCTGCAGGCCTTTAAAACACCCATTGTACACTCCAGCTCTTATGGTGTTTCAATTACTTTGACCAACATTTACATAAGTGCTTATTCAAATAAATGGTACTGTGGAGATTGACCTTCTTAATAAAATCTATTTGCTTGCGATACAATTTCAAGTTGTGTCAGACATATTTTCACCTCACACTATTTTACAATAAATCACTTTTTTCAGCAGTGATGTAAACAACCAAATATATTAATTACTATCTTACTAACTTGAAACCATAAAAAAAATGATGGTTTTGTCGAACCATTTGAGAAAAGATTTGTAAAAAAACTTACAAATCTAAGAACAGTAAAAAGTTTTTTTTTTTTGGTTTGAAGTGCATTGTAGAGTGAAGTCCTGAAACTAGATGACATTGAATCAACATAATTTGTGCCTCATTGTGAATGAGGTGCAAATTGAAAAATGTTTTGGCACAGAAACACACTACTCTACTTCCCCTCTGCTCAAATGCTGGAGTATATCTTGGCTGCATCTAAGTGGGTTTCCATCCATCTCTTTTTTTGTGTCCATTTTCAGTTTGTGCATTAAAAAAAAAAGAAAGAAACACTGAAAATTCCCCAGAAAAAAAGTTCAGCAACACCAACAAACCTGATAAATTATATGTTTAAGCCTCAATGACATTCTCATCCTCATACCAGCTTTAATTTACATTAAACCCTTCATTGAAGACTCCCTAATGACACTTACTGAGCCCGTAACTTATCCTCGATCTACCACAGCCTCTTGTGCCAAATATCCAGGCGGTGCATTTGTAACGCAGCCATGTGTCAGAGCAGTTTTTCACTGGGGCCTCAGCTGCTGTTGAACTGGCTGACTGAATAGATGACCAGAGAAGCACACAGTTGATAATGCATCCTTAAGATGATGAGACATGCTTTAGAGTGTAGCTTCTGCGAAAATATGAGTAATTCTGCCGCAAAAGCCCCATCTGTGCCATCCTCTTATTGTTTCCATTAACAGCCCTCTTAATGACCTGCTCTGCCCAGCAGTGTTTCATAAAGTGTTGGTTGGATTAAAACTACAACCTAGTCCATAGTGAATTTTTTTTTTTATTATTTTATGACAACTATAGATAGCAATAATTTTTCCTTAATGTTAAAATAATGAAACTTCAGGGCTTGTTTTTCTATCACTGCGTCACTTGCCTAAAGTTAATTCTTCACTGCATCCACTAATTAAAACACGCTTCTCTCCCTCTGTCATCTTCCCTCACGCTCAGAGAGCCTGTGTCCTGCTTCACAGAGGACAGCATCTACGCCGTTTCTCCTCCACAGGCCGACAGAGACAGCCGAGATGTGTTTGAGAGCCACGTAATGACGGGTCAGGGCCAGGTGAGGGCGCTGTGCAGAGACGACATGTTGATGTACAGGGAGTACGTGAAGAACAGGTACATGTGAGACATGGCTGACATGAACTGGATCTCTGTCACCACTATGAGTGTCTAGGACAATAAGATGTGGTCCAGCACAACATTCTTACTTCCTACTCTGAAAATGTTTACCTTCAAGATTCTTCTTTGTAACTACAGGACAGAGGAAAAGATATTTTCTTGCCTTTACAAATTCAATTTGCTTCAACCGCCCACGTGTTGGAATTTGTCTTTCTTGTGCTGGGGGAAGACCATAAAGAAGATGATGGTTCATGAGTAACCCACATGTGTTTTAATAGCTTCAAATCTAATTCAGACTTCCCTTTATAGGCTGCCTTTATTGTGCTTTTCATTTTATTTTCTGTGTTATTTTCCATCAGTTACATTTTTAATTGCAAGTCTTTTAATAATGTATTTAAGTAAATGTATATTTCAAAAATGCAAATTGTTTGTGAATCTTCAATGTTGGGACCATTAGTAGGATTGTGCATCCAAAGATTGTGAGGACTACTGCTTTAAAATCCATAGATCCATCAGAGTTTCGATTTTTGATGTGATATATGTTTATTTTTTAATGGGTCAGAAACCGTGTTAAACAGTCTTACATAATGTAAGTCATGCATGTACTGTTATTCCACGTCCAGGTGATTTTGCTTTTTTAAGATCAGTCACTTATTGTGCACTGTGTGCTTTAATTAAAACCTGAATTTTTACCTGATACCTTAATATTGTGGGTTTTATGAAACCCCATTCATCCTTAGTTCACAAAACTGCACTCTGATTTTCTTCTGAAACATCAGCTAACTATTGTGTACAATACTTCTAAATTAAACATTTATTTATTAACATCTGGAAGAGGTTTGATTGCTGTTGCCTGGAAGCAGTTTTCATTTTTTTTTCCCTGTTTGCATTTCTGCCTCTATGTCTGAGCTTTGTGGTTCTTCTTGTACATGCAAAAATTGAAACAGGTATCTGTAATTGTTCTCATCTACCATCTCTTCCCTACTGTCAGTTTCTCTTTCTCTCAGTCATTTGTCAACCCTTATTCACTGTATTCACTTCCCTCTTGTCTGTCACACTTTCTCTTTCCTCTCTGCTCTATCTGACGGTCTTTTAGTACTCAGCTTTCACCCACAAGTGTCAGAAAATGTGATTGTGATGAAGACTGCCTTTGCTGCTGTACACACAGACATTCAGTCGGCGCGCTGACTGACCACTGGTCTCTGCATCAGTGCCTCGTGAGTGTGAGGAGGATGGGGAGCAGGGGAGGGGTGTTTCAGCATGTGATGTGATGGCAAACAGCACGGGAATTAAAGAAGAATAATGTTTTCACTGTATTTAAAACCAAATGAAGAGAAGAGGGAATTTATTATTCACCCTGTAGCACTGAGGAGGTGTTCAGAGTACACTGCAGATATCTAGTAATGACACGTGACAATTACAGTGAAGAAAGCCACTTAGGATGCTCAAGTAATAGTCTCAGAAGTGATTTTTGTTTGGAGTTACTTGAATTTGTCCCATGCATCTATAATGTATTAGGGCAATCAAGGTTCATCTGTCCATAAAGGATATAGAGGTGATTCCAGAAATAAGATCTCAGTTAAAGGTTTGTTCTTATCCTAGTCCTCTACACATTATGAATGATAATCATTGTTTTTATTGTTTCTGCTGTGTTGTTGTACCATCACCCAAAAGATTTATAAGTCATCTCCAAGTCATATCTATAGCTCAGATGTGGCTGAAAACCTGCACATCACATTAAATAAGGCCCATATCCTAATGCTATTTTGTTTGTAAGGGCTTATAAATTGAGAAATACAGAAGTATAGGTATAGACAGGCTTTGGGAAAACTGCAGTCTATATTCGAGAAATACTGAGTCTGAACATCACAAACCTCAACCACCTAAGAAATGTTTCACTAGACATTTAGTTTAAATGAAACTCAAAAACATAAAGGTTTGTGAGATGTTTTTTGCCCACTTAAAGTATCTGCTACTGATTTAAGTTTAATATAGACAATGCATTCATCCATTCCACATCCATTACGCATAGATTTAAGTCCAGGAGTTGTATTTACTTGTAATATTTTCTGTAAATTTGATATCTTTGTTTGATGATCGAAATACACTGCTGGGAATATAGATCTGAAGGACAAACATTGGGTCATGTTGTTGACTCTTAAAATACCAGGATATACCTTAAATGAAACTCACTATGTATAATTTGTAACTATAATTGTGGAATATAATCTGCTCCTCAGGTTTCTCAAGTCCTCAAATTCCCAGAAACAAACAAGCTTGATAAGTATCATTTGTATAAAGTGAGTATATTTTGTAAGACATCTTTTTGAACCATCTCCTGTGTTTACAGCCAGCGCCTAATTTATTAACACAATGTTTAGGACTGGTTTGATTTGGCCCATTGCCATTAGCCATTAGCAAGTTCTTAGCAAATTTAATTATCATAAAATCGAGGTCATGATGCCATCTGTAAGAAGGCAGGTATGATATAGTGGGTCAGACACATTTCTCAGATTATGTGACAGTTTCTTTTGTGACTCCTTTTGTTAGTGGTCTGCTCATTTTGTTTTCCAGTAGCATTAGCGTGTACAAAGAGTTGCTGAGTGAATACAACTACTTCTGTTGTAAAAAGTAGGTCAAGTTAGTGAGTAAATTGAAGTGTTGCGTCACAGTAAATGTGTATCTTACGTCCCCATTTAGGTGTCACAAACATTTTGCACTCCATTTTCACGCCCATGCGTCACACCCACTTCCTCATCTAAATTTCTTTAAATTCATAGAAAAGTTGACTTCACTTCAAGGATGAACTGACTGGATTTTGGTGATTAAATGGTCAAAGGTCAAAGTCAATCTGACCACACAAAACATGTTTTTTTTTTTTTGTTGTTTTTTTTTTTTACTCAAGAATTCATACACAAAAAATTTTGTACAAATAATGGGATCACATTCTTTCAAAGTCTGCCTATATTATTTGAGCAAGAACAGATATAAACTGCAACTATGCACCTGTGAAGCAGTAATTCTAGTTCCCATCTAAAATCTATCCATCGCCCATACTTTGTCATTTTTCATTATTCAAATTTCCTTTGCCTCAGCTCAGTTGTTAATAGCCTTTTTCTTGGTGTAATTGCAGACCTGCTCACTTTTTCCTGAGTAAATGTCTGTAAAAGGGTATTCTTATATTGAGGGGTGAGTCACAGCTCTTGTGTGTTTGTGTACAAGCACGTGAGAGCGTGTGTGCACTCTTGAAAATAAGAGCACTGCTGTCAGTGTTTGCGAACAGAACGACTGTAGATGGTTAGGGTTTGTTTCCCAAAAGGGGCTGTTTTGAAGGGAAAAGAGTCTTTTATGCAAGGCCTGTGTTTCTCATGTTTTTATGTTCCTGATGGCAGGTGTCTCATTACACTGATTCCTCTCAGCAAACATGGATATGGAAGAATAAATGCATGTACTCACTGATATTTTTGGGCATCTGTTCTTAGTAATCCTCACAAAATAGAACAAAGACTAAATGTTTGTGTATGGCCCCTAGCATTGGAGTGCCTCTATTTGGATGAAAATGCAATTAGTTTACTTTAGTCTATCATGGAAAAGAATCAAATATGATTTTGAAATGTATTTTTAGTCCTGTGTGTTTGCTGGGTATCTGCCTGAGTCTTTGACATGAGTCACTAGGCACTTCATGTGACCACTTAGCTTATGAATGAAGACAACCCCCTCTCCAGCTCCTGGTCCACTGACAAAAGGTGGCCCACCAGCTGTTGCCTGGAAACCAAAACTGTTTACCATATTGCCAAGCTGCTTTATATCTGACTCCCTACATTTCATCTGTTGCTATATGATGTTTAATTATTGAAGTGTAAGACAACAACAGTCACCATAAATAGTATATTCTATAAAGATGGGTGGCTCACTTTTAGACAAGACTGAAAGAAAGAAAAAAGGTTTTGATTTTTTTATTAAGAAACCATGGTCTAAACACACATGTTTAAGAAGTTCAACTATTTGATTTTAAGTATTGGTTTACATTTCAGCATCATATTCACCGTGTTAGTATATTGTTTCATGAAACACATGAAATTGTCAGTAAAGGAGGTAAAGGTGAGTAATGCATGAAAGGAAAATGAGAAAGACATGTTTCAAACAGATGAAAAGAAGGAATGATTATCACAGAAGATACCAGGAGTAATAGTACTAACGGTACCTATTAGGTGTAACATGTTTGTTCCCAGATGAACATCATTTACTCAACATACTGAATCACGTTTGTCAGCCTAGTGAGTCGTGGTGTGGTGTGTGGCTGAGATGCTGTAACTTGTTGCAGGTACACAGAATACACAGTGTTTAGAGACTGATCAGCCTGAGCTGGATCTGTTTCTGCAGGCTGGAAGGCAACTTGCACCAGAAACAGCCACACACACACACAGAGTACGGTACAATGTGCTGAATCTACCATCTCCATAGTTAGATCAGGTAACATCATAAAGGGAGTGTTAAGCAAGTAAGTCAAATGTATTCATATCACTCTTCATATACAAAAGTCTGTTTATTCCAAGATGAGCACCCTTTATATTACAGCAGTACACTGATCAATAACTGCTGCTAGATTTGCTGGATCAGTACAAACTCAACTCATCATCATTTGCTCACAGCATGTGTGCAAGTCCACAATAATGCTGCAACAAACTTCTATCACTATATGTAGATGTTGATGATTGTGATTTACAAAACAGAAAAAGTTGGAATAGGCTATATTGAACAAAATGAAGACATTACTTAATATTATATGCAATATGCTAACAACAAAGCTTTACAATAAGCTAACAGTGTTCTATATTTGAATAATTAAACATACCGGAGAGAAATAAAGTCCAAAAGAGAGTAAAATGACAACAGTAACAGTAAATTCAGACTTATAGTAGCTAACGTGACTAAGTCTACACAGTCTACAGCTCTTTTTGAACTGCATGGTAACACCAACATGCTCACTTTTATTGATTTGACTTTTTAGTATATAATACTTACTCCAAGTAATGCAGGTATTGGGTCACAATTTCAAAATGTTGACCAGATGATGGCTGTAAGCTTAACAGTTAACACCATCAAATGTTTTAAGACTCATCTTCTGGGGACTATGATTATTTGTACAGTATTTATACACAGCCCATGTTGGATAGATATTAGGTGAGATAAAGTCATCTGGATTGAAGTGATGGACTTTGCCGACCAACATTGACGTTCCACGGTGCCCTGTCGTCAGCATAGCTAAAAATCTGATCAATTGATTGCAGACAATAAAAGTAATTAACGGAATACCTATAGATAATAGCCAATTTAAGGCATTGGCAGGAGGTTTGTCACAGATCTGTCTTATGGTGGATGTAACAATGTCACTTAAATTAAATTCTATTGAATTATGCCACAATGGGTTACCATAGAAACACAGATAAAAAACCAACTGGTTGTAGAATAGATAAAGACATTTCAAGGCTTATATGGGTTCTGATTAAATACTTCACACAGATAAATACTATGTTTAAGCAATTGATAACTTTTGCTCCTGCTAAGACAGCATCATCTTTGGGCACTAACATTCTCCCCAAAGGCATACTCCTGAAATTGGGTGGTATTAGGAGTTTTTTGTTTTTTTTTTTGTATTGAAGGATCAATACTTACCACAGATTCTCCACTTAAACCTTGCAATGGAAATTAGATGGAGTGGACTCAACCCATCTATTCATTTTCATGGCTTTCAAGGTATTAATCTACTATTCACCACTTCAAATGTAGCTGTTTCTAGCTACATCATAGTATGTCATAAAGAATTAGCCTCAATGTGTTTAGGATCAAGTGTTGCAAATTTATTTAGGTAATGATGAAAGTGATGTATGAGTAAATGTCCCTTTCCAAGAAATATAAAATGTAATACTTTTTCCATTGTATTCATGATACTTTATACCTGGAACTTGTCTATTGGCTTCTCCACCATTCCTTCAAGGGTTTGCCTGAAATCAAGATTCATCACACACCTCAGGAGAAAGGTGTGCTGGGTAGGCAGAGGCACCAAGAGCCTGAAGGAGCTTGTACTTATATTTTCTTAGTGAAAGAGCTGAGATCTACATGAACCTTGATGCCAAGGGAGGGAGAGTGAGAGGGAGAAGGCGTCTGGCATCAGGTATCTCTCTCTCTCTCTCTCTGTCTGTCTGTCTGTCTCTCTCTCTCTCTCTCTCTCTCTCTCTCTCTCTCTCTCTCTGCCATGACGTCACTCAGGTTTAAAGCTCTCCTCGCGTGTCTTCGGTCGGTTCCCTCTCCTCCTCCTTCTCACATTCACCTTCCTCACCGAGCTGAACATCGGCCAATGCTTCACACCACCCCTGCCCTGGGTGTCTGTCCCATGCGTGGGAAGCACAACCAAGTCAGGGGCTTAACTGCAGAGGGTCCAGAGGAGCGACAAACAGGGGGCAGTCGTTGCATCCTTGTCATCTTGTTTTTTTACATTTTGCCTTCGGGCGAAGGGCTCTGATTTCAGCGAAAAACTCAGCTAACACTGTTTTGTCACGGAGGTAGGTATCCTGAAGTCATCATAAATCCTGCTCTAGATAGTAGATATGACAGCAAAAATAATAATAATTGTTATTATATATACTGGTTTTAAACATTTCATTCTATGTTGTGAATGTATGTATGTATGTTATGTATGTTTATGTTAATATTGAAATAAGATGAAGCCCTAATTTAACCAGGAATCAGGTGGACTTTTGTTTTATATGGTGTAGAAAAAATACTCAAAACAAATTGTATAAACACTAAAATCACCAGGTCCTGCTAAAAGTATTAAAATAATTTCTCAAAGAAATTAGGAAAGTAATGAAATGACTGATGGTTAGTTAGTTAGTAATTTCAGCACCATGGACAGTTCCTAGACTTTTTCTTTTCCTGCTGATGTGGTGACAATTTTTACAAGGAAAATCCAACCAAAGGCTTAATTCTAGTGGCCTGTGTCTGTGATGGTAACAGACAGACAGCTATCACTCTAAGACTCGATCTGGAGCAATAACAGTCTGTTGACACAGAGTTTTTAGATTGTCCATCTTGCAGGGTTTTGGTTGAATACAGGGTTTTCGATCTGTGAGATATATTAGATGCTAGAAAATGTGTCCTATGAGTTGTTCCAGTTTTTACCCACTGTGGAGCAGCTTCAGGATTTGCAGATGATGAAGTCTGTGTTTTTGTTGTCCAACTCAAATTCACAATCTGAAACTGAGCTGTATAGTGCACACTGCTACTATGAATAATAAAAATCTGCTTTAAGGTGGGTTTTGGCATGACAGATACAACATGTTTTTACAAACGAATCCAGAATGAATCTATGAATGTTTTGTTCTCATTTAAAATATAACATTTTATAGGTAAATTGCTTTTATTTCATGTGAAATTTTGTGTCAGGCCATTGTATATTTCAAGTTAAGTAAGTTCACTGGTGAGCAGGGAACAATGAAACAAAGCAAGACAATGAAACATCAGCAGCTCAACTGGTGCTGTCATGGCACAAATCTGACTTTTGACCTCCTTAACATAAGGCAAGTCTTTCATATTATCATTAACGAAACATTCTACTTGTCCTTCCTCTGCCTGCAGGACAGAGGGACTACAGAGTGGAGATATGAATGAATCGCTGGTGGTGAATGACTCCTCTGCAACACCTATGGCTGGAGAGGCTCTCCCATGGATGGAGGCTGAGTCTCCAGAGCACAACGGCAGCCTGGAGTTCTCCACCGCCCCATTAGAGTTCCCCATCAACCCCTGGGACATTATGCTCTGCATGTCAGGCACTGTGATTGCCTGTGAAAATGCCATAGTGGTAGCCATAATCTTCTACACACCGACACTAAGGACTCCCATGTTTGTGCTGATTGGGAGCCTGGCCACAGCGGACCTTCTGGCTGGCATGGGATTAATCCTGAACTTTGTGTTTCAGTATGTGATCTCCTCTGAGACTATCAGCCTTATCACTGTGGGCTTCTTGGTTGCCTCCTTCACTGCCTCCATCAGCAGCCTCTTGGCCATAACAGTGGACCGTTACTTCTCCCTCTACAACGCCCTGACATACTTCTCAGAGAAGACGCTGCAGTATGTACACCTGATGTTAGTTGGGACCTGGGGGGTATCTCTATTCCTGGGCTTGCTACCAGTGCTGGGCTGGAACTGCCTGGACGAGCCGGCCTCCTGCAGCATTGTCCGCCCCTTGACTCGGAGCAACGTCACGCTCCTGGCCACCTCCTTCTTCGCCATTTTTGTGCTCATGCTCACCCTCTACTTCAAGATCTGCAAGATTGTGTGCCACCATGCCCACCAGATCGCCCTACAGCAGCACTTTTTTGCCACATCGCATTATGTTGCCACTAAGAAGGGGGTCTCAACTCTTGCTATCATCCTGGGGACATTTGGCGCCAGCTGGCTGCCCTTTGCCATCTACTGCCTGGTAGGCGAGAGGGAGTATCCATCAGTGTACACCTATGCTACACTATTGCCAGCCACCTACAACTCTATGATCAACCCTATCATTTACGCCTACAGAAATGCAGAGATCCAGCGCTCTATTTACATGCTTCTATGTGGCTGCTTTCAGGCCAATGGGGCCTACCGTTCCAGGTCACCAAGTGAAGTCTGAAAAGGTGCTAGGGCTCTTTGTGTGTGTGCGTGTGTGTTTCTGAGTTTCTGAGTGTGAGAAAAGAGAGCAAAATACAAACCATCCCATCGACAATCTGCTTACAGTTGACAGTGAATGCTTTACAAACACAAATGGGCGGTGTGATGCTAGAATCAAGTCTCTCGTTCATACTATATCTGCACTTTACTATAATATCTCAACACAAGTGAGGATGAGATTTTGGAAATGCTGTGAACAAGAAACTTCTGTGAAAAACACAAAACAAACTTGTGAATGTACTTAAAAGAGAAAAGGAATGGAAAATCTTGCACTTTATTCAATGTTTTTTGAAATGCCAAAGCAGTATTGTATAGCCCTTATTGTGTTTAAACGTTTGAACCTGTGAGTACTGTGTGCCATTTTTCTATTTTGTATCGTATTGTCTTTGATGTACATTTTCTACAAGAGGAATAAAGGGATGAAAATCTGTGGCTCCATCACGTGTCGTTACTATAGCACGTTTCTATGACTGGGCCCTTGTGTCACACCTGACTTGTTTTTGTTTTGTTTTTTCACATCCTCTTCACCTCGTTCCAGCCTCTTCCTGTGGAGCACAGGTGGGTCTGTTTGAAGAGACTAATGGCACATTGAGAAAGCAAGTACTTTGCCCTGGAAAATAGCTTCAATTTACCCCCAGACACATTTGAATCCTGTTTGCTTAGTCTGCATGTGCATGCGTGTGCATGCATGTGTGTGTGTGTGTGAGACAGAGAGAGTAAGTGAGACAGACAGATAAAAGGAGATACCGCAAACATGTGAAAACATGTGCCCTGTAGTCAAGTGTGTTAAGCAACTTTGATTACCTCCCCTTCAGGATGAGCAGGGGAGTGTAATCTAATATGGACCCAAATATTAATGCTGCATAAATCAAATTAGCATTTTTTCCCCTTGCAATTAAATCTATGTAACTCCTTATTTGCCTTGGTATATGGTTGCATTGATAAGATATGAAGCACAGGAAATGAAATAGGTTGTTTAGACTGTCGCCTTATCTCCACTTGTCTCATCAACATCTACAATTATAATTCAAGAGTAAAACAGCTGCAGGCACGTGTACGTGTGTGTGACAGAGCACTGGTAGCTGTGCTGATTGAACCTGGGAGCCCCAAACACAGCACTTTATCCGCCAGGCTGTTTAAACAAGTTGTGGTTGAGGGCATCAGAGTGCCACACAGGAGCAAGGATTCTGCTGTAGACCAGGAGACCTGCAGGTGTGATGGGATACATGGAGACACATCTTGTCCTTGTAAAAGCTTTTACATAACAGGCTGATGCTGCTGCTCCAAAGCAACCTCAGAACACCACAATAAATGTTAAATATATGTTTCAGTTTGAGAAAAATGACATTTATTCTATTTACATTAAATTGCATCTGTGCTTGTCGACTAAGAAGAAGTAACACTTGGCAATAACAGATTCTTGCATTGGGAATGAACCATGTAAAGATACCATGAATATAAAACCTCACCTCAAGTGCTTTTTGATCCCTTTATGTTTCAGCTAAAGAGCAAGCATGGCTTTTATTTTGTTGAAAAATGAAATGTAGTCTGCACAGACATTTATGTAACAGCTACATAAACCAAGGCCACAGTTGCATTGCTTTTTGTGCTGTCTCTTTTTATCGCTTCTTTTAACTTTTCCACTCTCTCACAATCTGTTTTGCATTCCCCTGCAATTATGCTCTTACACAATACACTGTATTCCCTCTTACTCATATTTTAACATATCATAATGTACATACCAAAACTGCCAGCTTTAAATGAATGCAAGCCAGACTGCATCAGCTTGATGAAGCCTCCTTTGAACATGGCCTGTATTTGCTGACAGTGTCCTTGCCTCATGTAATTACTGAACATAAAATTAATATAAAATGAATTTTTACATTGAGTGTTCAGAATAAATTCATGCATACAGTTGCTAAACTGTATGCAAACTATAATTAATAAAGATTAGTATAGGAATTTGAAGTAAATTATGATGTAATATCTGTAATAAAGCAGTTGTATAGCATTGCTTTTATGTTTGCACCACTTGATTAAATAAAGGTCATGTTAATTTAATAAGAAACCTCTCTGGCTTTCAGTGTATCAAGAAATTGCTTCTCTACAGTATGTATTAAATTTTTTATGCTCCATAAATCTTTGGATTAAATTTTGGTCCAGAAGTAGATAATCATGCTGCACCCACGTTGTCATATGTGTGAGAGTGCTTCCGGTGGGCTGTTTTCACAACAGCTTTAAACTGGATTTTTTATTTATTTATACTGTGTCACATATCAGCAATAAGATTATGACCACTGTCAGGTGAAGTGATGAACATTGATTATCTGGTTACAATGGCACCTGTTAGTGGATTAAGTGGATTTCATTGATGCACATGGGGAGCGATAACTGGACTGTGTGATCTGATCCAACAGAAGAGCGACTGTAGCTCAAATTGTTGTAAGAGTTAATGCTGGTTCTGATAGAAAGGTGTCTGATCACACAGAGCATCACAGTTTGTTGTGTATGGGGCTTTGTAGGGTCTTTGGGTCCTGTCATTCATGTGGATATTACTTTGACACGTCCCACCTACCTAAACCTTGTTGCAGACCATGTCCACCCCTTAATGGAAACAGTATTACCTAATGACAGTGGCCTCTTTCAGAAGGATATTCCCTGCCACACTGCAAAAGTGGTTCAGGAGGTTTGAGGAACAACAACCAGTTCAAGGTGTTGACTTGGCTCCGAATTCCCCAGATCTCAATCCGATCCGGCCTCTTGTGGGATGTGCTGGACATACATATCCAATCCACGGAGGCCCCACCTCACAATTTACAGCACTTAAAGGATCTACTGCCAAAGTCTTGGTGCAGCGGTCGACGTGTTGGGGCTGTTTTGCCAACGAAATGGGGACCTACACAATATTAGGCAGGTGGTCTTAATGTCATGGTTGATCGGTACCTCTCAATTTGTCCCTGTTGGACAGTTGGCTCCCACTCATGTCTCATCAACAGTTTTCCCAGCAAACAGCAAAATAGGGGTCACTGCACTTGCCCCTCATGTGCACAATCAACTGTAATGATCTCCAGTTTGGAAGCTGAAAAGCCTTTGGGCAGTTTACCACTAATCACAAAGTGGGGGAAAGGTGAAGGATTCTGAGATCCACTAATGTACTGCACGCTGTGAGAGCAGGACATGTTTGTTCATCTTGTTTTTTTCTCCACCTTAACAGATGTTGCTTTTGGTCACCCTCCAAAGCAGGCGCAGTAGTTAGGTCAAAGCTTAAATTTGTCCCATTCTTAATTTACATTTCTAATTTCTAATTACTTGTCAATGCCATTTTTTGATATAACACTTGATGGAAGTTTAGTGTTTCTACTTTTTCCTTTGGAGTTTATTTTTTTTGCTTGACAATGACTCAATTTTTGGTAAAGACAGTTATTAGAGCCACCTCAGCTATGGAGTCACCTCTCAAGGACAAATAGACCCAAATGATCTTACAACATAATATTTCTAATGTTCAGTTTGGCCCAATAGCTCAGTGGTTAGGTTGCATATCAAGTAGGTGTAAAAGTAAATGTTTCCTTCATGTCAGTCACTCTCTTCTTGGCTGCAGCAAAATTAAGGAATACAATTGCAGACCAGCCCCCCACCACCCAATCCAAACCAGCATCTGTGGGATGTGATGTCTGATCTTACTTAAAGGATCTTCTTGGTGCCAGATACCACAGCTCACCATCAGAGGTCCACTGGAGTCCATGCCTTGATTGGTCAGGGCTGTTTTGGTGACAAAAGGGGGACACAATATTAGGCAGGCAGTCGTAATGGCTGATTGCTGTGCATTTCAGCAGTCTTGGTTATGCATGTCTATTTATTATATTTAAATATCTTTTTTTATTAACCATGTGTCATCTGTTTTCAGCAGCTAAATGGACTCTATATTGTTGCAGAGGTTAATATCAACAACACTAAAATTCACCTGTAGACCTTTCCTTTGATGTTACATCTATTAGAATAAATAGTGTCTGGCAGTTTTTGAATTATGTAATGCTTGATCAGTGCCGATCTGAGCAGCTCTTCAAGCAATTACCAAAGTACACAGTCAAATGATTCCCTCATTAATAACATTAATTACAGTGGTGTAGCAAATGCTCTCAATAGAAACATTACTATTACTGAGTAGCCATTAGCTCCATGGAAAAGACTTTGGTGTTATTGATTGTGTAATCATGCAAATTGCTGTTTTTGCCTCCCTCCTAGGTTGTCGTTTCATATTCACACGGTAGGAATGTGTGCGATAGACATGAGAGCAAAGGAGAAACACAGACCCAGAGAGATCAATAGTGGAATTCATCTCTGATCTGGCTCCCTATGGAGCAGTGGTGTTGAGGGAAAACCTTGAAACCACCTACACAGTGATTATTAGACACTGGGATGAGCCATGATGAACACACACACATGCACACACACACACATACACATACACTTTATCTCTTGGAAACCCAGAGACAAGCCAACATCAGCTGCATAAAATCTGCTTTGCAATAAAAGCTATCATTATTTGCCTTTGTCCCTCTGGCTGGGGCCTGTTCAAACACTGGTTTGTGTCTATGTGTGTGTCTGTGCGTGTGTGTACAAGAGTGTGTGTGCACGTGTTGACACAGGACTGGACTACATGAGTGTGCTTGTTAGTAGCCTGGCTGCTACCATGATTTGTCATGGGTAACTTACCAGATTGTGGGTGGGTGTGATGTGCTATATGATGTCTGTATTAAGTACTGTATATGCTGTGTGTGTGTTTGTGTGTGTGTGTGTATGAGTGAGTGAGACAGAGAGAGAGAGAGAGACTGTCCCTAAACCTGGCCTAAGGGACATTAACTCCACTTCCTCTGGCTTCTCAGAAAAACAATGTGTGAGTGTGGGTGAGGAACATTTTTCAAGGTACAATGAGCTTAATAAGTGTCGTGAACAACAACAAACTGTTGGTTTTAGCAGGTTTTAGCTTTGTACTTGCACCACCTAATTATGTTAAATAACACATAAAAAGAGCATTTTAGAGTGTTTTGAGGCACATAAAAAAGTGTCTTAATTGCAATATTAAGAACAAAATCACAGTAGGAAGTTGCCAATTAAAAATCAAGCATTATTTCATTTTGAATCTTTTTGACCTTATTCAGTTTCCATTTTCCATTCCAGTTTCCATTTTAAGAGATCAGTATTCAAGTATGCCTTTGGCTCACCTCTGCCTTCAGTTATTATTATTATTATTGTTCCTGTTTTAATAAATAACGAATATAATGTCTCTTTAATATTTTCCACGGTGAAACAGGTCGATTTGACCCTGAGGTGATAAGATGGCTGAGAAAGCAGATAAAACTACTCAAGCTGATAGTGTCAGTCTTATATGTGGCTGCAGCCAGTTCACTTAGATACTAATACAGGCCTGGCTCTCCACGACTAACACCTTCATTCAGCCTCATTACTTTCCATCAGCTCACCTTGTCTGATGCTCCGAGCCTTCCTCCTCCAGTCAGGACAGCGCAGAGTACTGCAACCTTCATAACCTGACAGCTCAATTCTTAACAGTCTGCAACAAATGAACTCTCCCTCTCAACATGAATATACACCCCTCACTCTGCTATCTTCTACTTGACCCTACCCTCATCTTCCCTGCTCTCATCTCCTATTTGCTTATTAAGAGATTCACTTTCAGTGTAGCAATGATGACTAATGTCAAAATTAGGTGTGGAGCAGATATATCCAGCCGTGACCAGCCTCAAGGACTCAAGAATATGACTTGCATTAGTGTCTGGGCATGATGACTTAACTTCTTAACCATTAGTTCTTTTTAATGGTGGCATTACAGAGAAATGAGCTTAATATATTTTTACACTTATGGAAAGTGCAGAATGATTGCAGGCCATGATATCAGGAGTGGTTTAATATGAATGCACTCAATGAAAATGACATGTCATGGTTTCAAATAATTATTGACTTCACTGCACCAGACCATGGGTGTCCTGATTTACCATTATAACTGTGATATTTAACAAATGAAATATTGATTTCTTGTTAATCATGCACGTGTGGTAATATTGTGATGTCAGATGTCAGGCCTTCTGGTGCTTATGTTAATACAATCATCTGGTTGCCTTTTCACTATCCATTAAGTTGTATTTGAGTCTAATTCAAAAAGAGAAAGAAATAAGAAATACGACAAAGTAAAAATTGAATTTGATAGTTGTGTATTGAAAATCTGATATTGTGAAGTGCTGAGGTTTTTATATCTGACAACTACAAAGATTTTATGCTCATAACATGTGATTATCTTATAAAAAAAATAATATCTTGTTTTAGACTGAATTACCGAACTGTACCTCAAACTACAACAATAAAATATTAAGTATAATTAATGCAATGGTATAAAATATAATAACATTGGAAAAGGCCATTTTATTTCCAGTACTATTACTTGTGGTATTTTAAGTACATTTTGGTGATAGTACTTCTCTACTTCAATAAAATTTAAAAATACAGGCCTTAAGTAGATTTATCATAGTGGTGTTGTAATATTTTTACTAAACACAGAGATCTGAAGACTTCTTCCACCACTGACAGATAATAGTATGAATGTGAATAATCTATTGGTACTTTATATCTGTACAAAAATACAAAGTTCAATTTATATATGATCAAACATCTGAGAGGAAAAACTTTCTAATATCATTTCACTATAGACCAAAGCAGCAAGGAAGGTTCAGTACCTGCAGACATAAACCAAAAAACTGCTGAAAAACTTATATAATTACATCTGACCTAAGTGCAGACACTGAACCTCCACCTGCTGGGGGTGAGCTCAAACATCCCCCCTGCTTAAGAACCAAAAGAATTCAAAGTGACATCTGGCATTTTGGTGCTCAGACAGACCTAATCAATTTTTTTGTGAGTCATGTACTTTCATAACTTGAGGCCACTAACACACTGTGTCATGAAAAGCAAAGCTAGACACGAGGTCAGCATCTGACTGTGCAGGAGGACATGCTGAAGCAGAAGCACTGTTAGATTTATATCGCATTCAAGAGTAATGGCCAAGTCAATAATTAAAACAAAAGCACTAAACTACTTTGTCATCTGTCAAAATATTCAATTTGTAGATGTGTCACTTTTCTCCCTTTAAGTTTTAATTGAACAATAATATCAAACGCACCATGAAAATGAATATTCAAATGTGTTCAGTGCCCATAATCAGCATTTAAATCCCACAGAAGTGTTGCATAATGGGCTTGTTTACATTTTTGTTATCTGGGCATGAGAGAATGAGTGTGCGTGGGCGTGATGCGCACTGTGTTGATGATAATAGTGTGTGTAGGAGGGAGGGCACACAAACAGTTATTAGGTGGGATTGCCGTAAAAGCAATCCTGCTATATGTTCTTCTCAAGCTCAAAAAGTCTTTATTATTCCACTGTTTTTTAACAAGATACTTAAACATCGAAACTCCTTTAATATGTTCAGCTTAATCAGGACATTTTTGGATGTATACATTTTTGAAAAATATGTTTTTCCAATTAAGATGATAGACACAATAAATAAAATCTCAAATTTCCACAACTTTTAATGCATTTTCAACCCCCTCTACATGTTCATACTTTCAGGTAAAAATGCCATTTAAAAGTTGTTCACAATGTGACCACAGCGCAGTCGGTTACAGAGAGGAAAATAGAGTGAGGGGCATGTAAAATCACTGCCAGGGTTTTTTCTTTTTTTTTTTTTTGAGGTGTGTCTCACAATAGCAAAGCAGGTGTGACAAAGCAGTTGCAGCAAAAAAAAAACTAATTAGACTGGCACACACACACAGAAAAATCATTGTATGTATGTCATTGTGTTTCTGAGGTGAGTCCATCTGAGACACAACAGACTAAAGACTCATTCATTGAGATGAACCAACAATGAACCATCAACTGAATTACACCAAAACTACAAAACATATAGGTTTACTAACTGAATAATAATGATAAGAAATAAATAGAGTTGAAGACATACTTTTGTTGGAGGAAATCGGTGAAGGAACAGAGAAAATGAAATGTGTGTCAGACTACAATGATGACAGCTAATACCATACAAAACAAGTCACTAATTTAAGTTTGCGCACTTTTTTTTTTCTCCTATAATTGCATGATACAGTTTGACCAGGGGAATCTAGGTGAAAGCAATACAGTCATTATTTCATGGAAACAGAGATAATGAATAGGGAGCAGGCTGAAATGATTCTCAGTCTTGGGTCTTAGAGGGACAAAGTGAGGAAAATCAATATCAGGAACACTGTTTTATTTTTTTTTACTCAGAGCCGAGATGAGGCCGGAAGACTTATTACAGTCTTGACCATGGACACACTTTTAGTGCCACACTAATCACACCATGGGTGAAATAATGACCCATAAATCTGTCTCCAGCGTCAAATAATTAAAAAAATAAACACATTTTCTCACCCGCTGAAATCACATAAACAGTGTTGTTCCCTAACATTTATGATTTTTGGTTGCATCATTTGTTGATGCAGTTTGATGTTTTTAGCAAGAATCACAAGTTTCAGTCTGAAATGACACATTCAATTATGACAAATTTGGGCCTCTATTTAAAGTTGTGAGTCATCTAATGAACTCTACAGTGTAGAAATAAAATAAATGCTATGTTTTTAAAAAACACTGCAGATAAACATACAAAGTTCAGGTAGCAGCAATGTTTTTTCCAAAATGTTCATGAAAAAAAAAACCCCACATATGACCAAATAAGAGATAAACAGAACAATTATAAAGACCAAACCCACTATTAATACCCTCACTCTTTTATTAAGTGTATTAAAACAAGGACATTTAGAACATGTTTGGCATCTTTAACCTCTTGTTAAGAGAAGAATAGGTGAATGGCTGCATTACTGTGCGATTAAAACTAAAGATACATTCTTCAGGTCCTGAGTAAATCCCTTAACAAAACGTAAAGCTCACAAATAAAAATGGATCATTTACTTATTGCTGAATTTCCATTTAACTGTCTGGCATGTGCATGTACAGTATGTGGATCAAGTACACACACATCGTTTATAAGTTAAGATATTTATGACAGTAAAAAGGTGGTCTTGGCACCAGGCATCTATTCAATATAATCCATGAAATGCAGCAATAACATTGTTGTATTTGTAGCATGAGGCAAACTTTGTAGTTAACCGGTTATTTATGTGACAACTGGTAAATTATTTTCTTGTTCAGTCTTTCATACGTCACAGACTTAAGATGCACACTTACTCCACCTTAATGTGGTCACCTGCTGTAGTGTGCAGGTGACCGGCAAATGGGTTTGGATAACCATGGGCTAACCATCAAGCACACTGAATAGTCAATATTGTCACCTGATGGTGAGATACAAGTATCAGATACAATGTAAAAAATGCTGGTGAAATATCCAACAGCCTTTCTTGTGTTTAGCTGAGTAGTGACACCATTCAGGCTCCAGCTTGAATTAGGATTTGCAAAATAACAGTATTTTGAAAAGTGACAAAAAGTGACAATTATACTGACAGAGTACACTGATCAACACAGATGGAAGTACAGGCCATTAATTTGTATTCATTTAAGTGTTGGGGAAGGTATGGTGGGGTTTTGGTTAAAACCAGCTTGGTGACTGCATGATAAAAAAAAAAGGAAATTCTGTCCTCTGGAGGCAGAACTGAGGTATTTCATCAACACAGCTCTAAGCTGTTTTTCATGGATCTGGAAGTTGTTGCTTTGAGCAGTATCTCCCTTTAAGACACTGTGTGTATCATGAGGCCTCTTCATTGTAGAAAAAGACATAGTAGAAAAGAGCGCTGATAGCAAGCAAAGCCACTGACAGTAGCATGTTCTTCCGATTTTCTCCTCTCAACGTCTCCAGCTCCTTGCCTAGAAAAAGAAAACAAATGTGCAGGCGTTAATGTGTGGTAGTGGCAGTAATCAGTTTCCATTAAATATGAAATCTCAAGTACAAAAATATAAAACCTGCCTCTTTTAATGATGTATGGCGGTACAGCAGCCCAAATCTATAGTGGCCCTGATCTATCAATCACTGTTAATAAGTAAGTCAGTGCACTTAGATGACATGCAATGGGAATCCATCATTTCCTTTGTTCTTCCTTCCTTTCCCTTCCCTTTTTAAATGTTCTTTATGTGAACTGTGTAAGTTGTGATGCAGAGCTGAAAACATGTACATACAGTCTGAAAAATTATGTTCTTGTTTGTTAAATCTGACAAGATTTTATCAACAAAATTGCTAATTATTTTTCTTCACTTCCCTTAAATAGAATACAACTCTTTATTGGTGCTGATTATTTTCATTATTTATTGGTCTGGCAGTTAATAAAGTTAAGATATTGTACTGTAAATGTTTGGATCAACATATGGTTAAAGGAAATATTGAAGTTTTAATAATTGTCGCTTTTAATTTTCTGTTGATCAACTAATTGCTTCAGTTCTACACATCACAGAGTAACTTTACTTCTTCTGCATTGAAAACAGCCCTCTGGTGCCAGTGAAGGTCACACATCCAACTCAAGTAATAATTATAGGTTACCAGATCCATCCCCAAAAGTACCTTATTAATTATGACATACAGTACTGTGCAAAAGTCTTGGATTTGTTGTTTTATCAATGCTATAATGGCCATATATAATTTATTCTCTGCCTCTTAATTAGAATACAAGCAGAACATACAGGAAATGTATATGCAGTATTAAAAAAACAGAAAAAAAAAATCTGAAAAAGCAGCTTCTATAGGCTAAAGTGGTGCGTATTCAGCGTGACCTCCCCTGACACTTGAGCAATAGCAAGAACCTGGCTCTTAAACCTAATGGAATGGAGCCCTAATTAATGTCATTGCTAACACCTGAATTTGTAAAACAAATCTAAGGGTGGCCTAAGACTTTTGGACAGTATTGTATTTCTCTATCTTTCATGACAGTATGATGGCTGCTTTTAACAATTAAAAAGTATTGATATCAGTATTGATATTGATAATCCTGGTCGTGGTATCACTTATTACGGCGTCAAAATTTTTTTTTTTTTAGCAAAAATCTCTCTTTGAGCAATGAGGGACTCTAAAGCTTTGAGTAATAATTTTAAGCACATAGCCTCACCTAGCTTTTGCACCCTTTCATTCATGATTGCCATTTCATCTTCTAGTTCCTGCCTGTGGATCACAGAGGATGTGACAAAGACAAACAACATAATTAGGAAGGTTTTATTCTATATATATATATATATATATATATATATATATATATAGAATAGTATAAGCCACAAGGTGAGAAAGTCATTCATTACATTTTATTTCCAAATGTGGAGGCTAAAGTATAGGTACAACATTTCTCAAGTCTGTCTCAAAACAATAGCAGACTTACCTTTTTGACCGTTCTTATCGTTCCTACTTCTCATATTGGCCACTAAAACCTCCCTTCCCGAAATGAATTCAAGAAGTGATGGGTGACAAAAGCCACTGTCCTCCTTCCATTGCAGAAAACATATTCAAATGTTTAACTTTATGAGTGGACCAATTGGGTATCTTCCAAAAATACAACAGTCTTAGTATAAAATTTCCTCTTTGTGTTGTGCTGGACAGTGCTACAGTGGAAAGACAGCAATCACAAGAAATGTCATATAGGTAGGTTACAGATTTGTATAACTTAGACATATTAACTTCAGCTAAACTTCTTAACTTTTTTCACAGATTGAGGACTGTGGATTGTGGCCGCCATCACTTACAGTGAACACACTTCAGGGAGGGATTTCTTAAGTGGCAGTGTGAACAGATCAGAATCAGAATCGGAATATTTTATTAACCCAGGGCAGGAAATTGTTGAAAAACTAAAATAGACAAGAAACGAAGAACAAGGAAGCTGAAGGATTAAAGAAAAGAAGAGAGGAAGTCGGAGCAACTGCAACAGGCTGCATACACGGCGCATGCGCACTAATCACTGTTTTAAAACTGATTTCAAGAATCAGGCTCCTTTAACTCAAGGACCATGGTCTTTTATTAACTGTCATAATCCCCATCCTCATCATCACCACCACTACCATCATCATCATCATCACCTCTCTTTCTCAGAGAGTTTCTCCTTCCTGCTCCTAAACTCCGCCCTCTCGAGGTTGTCCTGGCAACGCGCCCGCCGCTCCTCCAAACGGTCAATCTGCCATAAAATATTTACAGGAGAAAAAAAAGTTAAATTTAAAATAATAATAATAATATATTAACTAGATTAAATAAGATGGATGAATTAAGATGGCAAGACGCTAACGCTACTAACGCACGTCCTTAGCTAGCAATGGCTAAAGGGCTACTAGTTAGCTAAAGGCAAAGAAACGTCTCACCTCGGTAGCAACGCTGATCTTCTCTCGCCTTTTGTCTTTCGGTTTGGTCATTTTGTGACAGAAGCACAGACAGTACGGGGCAGGAGCTACTACCGAGAGGCTGGCCGGAGTTAAACTGTGGCTGTACGGAAGTGTTTGTCTTCTTCGCTGCGTTTATTTTCGTCACCGCTCATGGGCCGTGCCGCCCTCCACCGGTTAGTCCGCGCATCACACGCGGCTCCACGGTCCATTAAAACCACCTGTGAATTTAAATCCCGCCCACCTCCATTACATTCATTTAAACCAAATCTTAACCAAAACACGTGAAGTGACACGTTCAATCGTGGATATTCATGCGACTTTTGCACCAGCAAAAGGATGAAACGAGTCTGAGCGTCTCTGTTACCCTGCAGGCTGCAGGCTGTCTCCCCACAGGCGCACACAGGTGAGCAGGGTTGAGGGAGTTGTTGTTGACTCTAATCGGATTATTTGACGTGAGAGGACACGACTTGATCATCTGGGAAGGAAGGGGACGAGGCTTCCCGTTCTCCTATCTACTAACTTATTTTCTTTTAGGAAAAATGCCTCTCTTTATTAACCGGGACCAAATATTTGCGCACCAGGTACATCTGCTGGAGCACAAACTGAGGGTAAGTTCCACCCTTTGATGAAATACTATGAAAAGCTTTTGGGGTTCAGCGACTTCTAGGTTTATCCTGTAAAGTGAACACAGACAATATTTGAAATATACATTTATTTGTGTTTTCAGAGTAAAGAAGAGCGAATACTGGAGCTGGAGACGGAGAATGCTATTCTTCATTTAAGACTTGCAGAGGTAAGAAGATTTCTGCCATTCATCACTTAGTACAGGCTTAAACCGTCTACTCTATTTTATTCTACTCCATTCTATTCAACCTTCTTAATGGCTGTAGAGAGCTTTTATGTGAATGACTGTGCTTTACCTGAATGGCTTTTTCGACCAAGTGTGTGTACATGTGTGTATTTTTTTTAGGCACCTGACTTAATTTCAGCTGTTTTACCCCCTGGCTGTGCTCTGACAGTTAGTTGGTGTGATATCCCTTGAATATGTTCAGAAGTGGTGCACCACTAAATTTGATGACAATTTTATGATATATTGTTATATATTTTTGGTCCATTGTGCAGATGGTTGTTACGCTGTCAGACAAAGATGCAAACAAACAACAGATGTTGACTGATTTGACCTGCATGTCTCCCACGGCTTACAGGGGCCTCGCCACTTCTCTGATGGCGTTGTGTGTTTCTATTTTGTAATAATACCTACACAAAATGGTAATCTGTCCTTTCAGGTTCTCAGGGCTAAAAGCACAGGCACTCAAGCAAAGATACGTTGGGTTGTATAGGTCTGATTTACTGTGGACTGGTTGAAATATAGCAGGGAAAGCATAACTATGTGTTCTAACAATAATCACCAATGCCAACTCCAATGCTGTGCACAGGGTCTTACTGACATGACATTTGGATTAATTAAATTGAGTCCTCATTAATGTGCATACTAAGGCATATAAAAATACCTGCTAGAAGGATCTTTGTGCAGTCTGTAAAATGTAAATGATGCATAAAAAATCAATCAAAATCTTTTTTTGAAATTTAGTTGAGTGTCAACATATTCACTCGCAGTGCAGCCTGTCTAGCTGAACAAATAACTAGGCCTTAATCACAGGACACTATGATGTTGAATGATACACTTACTGGTTATTTAGCATTAGAGCTGCTACTGAACAGGTTTTTGGCAAAAGGCTTGTTGTCTACCATCTTAAAATTTAGTTTATGTAGCACATCAGACTAGACCACCCATTAGAATGAAGTGGTGTAGCAGTGCAGAGTAAGTATATTGATCTTATATCCTTCTCAGTGTCTGGGGAAACTACGTCGGGACCAGGAAGAGGCCCTGAACCATCATCAGCACCAGAGGGATACACAGAACATAACCCGGTCAGCCCTGACCAAACTCCTGTCTGAGGTCCAGGTATAAATGAACTCAGATGACTGTGTGCAGGTGCACGTAGCAGGTTTTGAGTTGTCTTTATGTCTGTTTCCGTTTACTCAATGGCAAGTAAGCAGATTATATGGAAACTTGTACAACAGAGAGTAGATTCACACACTTCAACTGTTCTCTGTGTTTGTGACAGGCTGTGAAGCAGGACCTGAGTGAGGTGTTTGCAGTGTATGTGAGTTTTGCCACTGAGCTGGAAGAGCAGAGCAAGCAGCTTCTGGAGAAAGTAGAGCAAGCCAGCTCCTCCTTAAATGGTCACTGTGGAGATGAGATTCAGAGTAAGTCCCATCTTTGACATCATCCATAGGCATCTGAGCAAATTTTTTAAAGCTGGGCTCTAGATTTACTAACAGCTCTCCAGTTGGTTGGGATTAGAAAATGTTAGTCTACCAAAATTAGAATAGATGGAGTACTTCTTAACAGCAAGTTTGTACACACACTGATGGTAACGATACAACATTTGAGTTGTATACTACTACATTTGAATGATGTTTAAATGATCATTCTCTATCTTTAAAAGATCAATTTAAGTGATTTTTAAATGAATTAATGCATTTTCTACCTTTTTACTACTTTTAATTTTTTATTTCTGATTACTTTATATATCTCTCTCCATTCTGAAGTGCCATACAAGTATTACAGGCTGTTTCTCCATTAGGGTGTGTGCAGGTAATCCTCTCACACTATTCCTCCCCGCCTCTCTTACCCCTCCCTTCGAGGTTGTCCAAGGTTGACTGTTCTGTTGTATGCTGTCTTGCAAGTCAGCTGGTCTCTGACGATGGGTCGGGAACTGATCTTGTCAAATGCTTTGGCATACATAAGCCTGGGCACATGCTGTCCAGTCCATAACACAAGCTGCTCCAAACAAAATGTATTTTCTTGACCTTTTTATTGTTGATATTGGCTGAAGCTGATGAGTAATGTAGAAATGTACCCGCTTACAATATTGTTGTCATTTAAATTACTGAGAGGTTTTTCTTACATTACACATATGTTGCATATTATTTGCTACTTTCCTTGGAATTTGATCATTAATTTATTAGTTAAGTTTCATACAGTCTGAATATCAAGAATTGAGAATAATTATAGCACCAAATATTCTTTAAACAGAGGGAGTAAAACATCCTGGTCATTCTACACTGTTCTATTTGTGGTTAACTCAGCCTATTCTTAAATGTCTCAGCCTGTACTGTGTGTGAATGGAGGTGTGTGTTGCCAGGTGTGTGTACATGCCTGCTGCTGGATTAAAGACTTGGCCTGAATTCAAAGATTTACACCAGAGAACAGATGCTTGTGCCTTTGCAGTTGAGTGTGACACAGATTTTCATTCACTAAACTGTTTTAGTCCTTAACAGTCTGCACCAGACTGACTACCAAACCTGACCGGTGGCTCACAGCGTCAGAGTCATAGATGCTGGTGGAGCAGCACTCAGCATTGAACTTCAACTTCTTTGTTTCCTTAATATGAGCACAACAATGGATTGATGTCAAAAAAGCACCATAAACCTCAGTTTTTGTTTTTTTTTTTTTTTTTAAATGGTTTTTAAACAATAAAATTTTTTTCTATGCAAGTTGTTTCCACTAGCTTTCTGTCTTTACAACACAGACCTGCAGGCTCATGTTGCAGCTCTGGAGCGCTCTCTGGAGGAGGAGAAGGAGCGGTGCAGGGCAGAGCGGCAGAGGAGAAAAGAACTTCACAACGCACTGGTGGTGAGGACAGATGTTTTATCGCCATATTGGCCAGAAGTAAAGCGTTACACCCTTGGGTGATGAATTCTGTTATGAAAAATTGTGGCAAATCTTCTAACGTCTGATTTTTCTTTTAAATCATTGGTTGGTTTGCTACAGGAGCTGAGAGGTAACATTAGAGTTCACTGCAGGGTGAGACCAGTTCTATCCTTTGACCACATCCAGTTCTCAACTTCAGGATCAGGGTGGGTCAACACACAATGCATCATGTGGTCCATGTCATTAAATACAGTATATACAAGTACAATAACTGTTGTGTGAGAGCAGTCGTTCTGTGCTTGAAAAGGTGAGATCATCCAATGTTATCATTGTCCTTTTCTCCATTAGGCCTGAATCATCAGAGGAAGTGGTCTATGCAGTCAGTGATGTGCGTTTCATCATCTTACAGATTTGATTTGGCTGCTGTGAATGTGCCGCAGGGTTCTCACTTCTTTGTTATTCCTGATTTGAAATTTCAGGACACAGTCATGGTGAATTGCCTGAAGACAGGGATGCCAATGCAAAACAAGATATTTGAGTTTGAGAGGTAAAATACTGAAATGAAGTGTACATTTGTTCTTTCAGTTTTTTAGCAATAAGTCACTGATGATTTGCTTTCTTCCAGAGTGCATGGACCAGAGGATTCCCAGGCTGCTGTGTTTGAGGAAGTCAAGCCACTCCTCACATCTCTGCTGGATGGGTAAGTGTTAAACAATACCAACAGGGCCATATCAAATATCATTCAAGTGTAGCCATTCAACTGTTTTCATTAAACAATACAGTGTGAATGTGTGGTTTCAAATGAAAATTAAACTAAATTAATGTCAAACATCATATTATGACTGTAGGGCTTCAGAATTAATTGAATGTCATTTCTTTTCCTGCTTTGCAGCTATAATGTTTGCATCATGGCATACGGACAGACAGGCAGTGGGAAGACTCACACAATGATGGGCTCCCATCCACCGGATGAGCACTCAAGGACACAGAAGAAGGGACAGACACAGGGTATTATCCCCAAGGCTGCTGCTGAGCTGTTCCGGTGAGAGCGACTGTTTGTGTTATGTAAAAGTTTACAGCAGGTAATGACTAAATCCATTAAGAACGTATGCTTATGTGCTCTGCTCCTGTCCAAATCATAGTTGATGGTCTACTATTAATTAATTAATCATAATCATAGAAAAAGTGTCTCCGTTAATTAATAATGTGCACTAAGAGCTAAAATGTTCTGGAGCTGTCTGAACTTTGATCCTTCTTTTCTTTACCTCTCTAAAATATATATGTTCCTGTTTGTTACACAGGCTGATCTCTGAGAAGCCTGCAGATAACCACACAGTGGAGGTGTCGGTCATGGAAGTGTATAACAATGAGGTGTTTGACCTGCTGGCCAGAGATGAGAAGGGGAACTCTGCTGCCCAGCGCAGGGACATCATCACCACCTCCTCTGGTGCCATCCAAGTCACCTCCCTTACATACCAGTGAGTAATGCCAGAGCTGAGGTGACTAAGTGTTTATCTGGGCTTTGTTATGAAGGGTCTAAAATATGCCTTTTTTTCTAGCTAGACTATCAGTTCCATGAAATAATTATGCTAAGATAAAGCCACTAAATGTTACCTGGCCAGTACCAAACTGCTGCTAAACAAAGTTTACTGTGCATTAAACAAGATGAGAGAAGTTGGTGGTGACAAAACGGCTAAAGGAGAATACATTTTGGGATGTCCCAACTTTCTTAAAATGACCAGAGACACAAGTCCAACTGAAGTAGTAATGTTGCTACATAACTGGAGCATAACTGGGTGTGTAGTCAAATGTATTATTGGACATAACAATTTTATAAAGCAACAATATAATAGATAATCTGTTTTCAGCTGCCTGCAGACTTCCTCTGTCCTCAAGTGGGCAAATAATCATAATTTCATGCTAAAACAGGATTTTTTTTTGCCACTTTTGTGGTGCAAAGACAAACAGTTGCCTGTTGAGTAGGTGATAATTGACCATGGGTTTGTCACTATAATACTTTTCACTTACACATAGTCATTTGATCCAGTTTTAATGGATAAATAATAATATGAAATATTGATATGAATAAAGTGCAAGGTAATGGTGTGCTTCACTTTTTTCACTTTCTCTTTATGTTTAACAGGCCTGTGCGTAGCGTCTCTGAGGTGATGCAGGTCATCAGCAGTATTTTGAAACTCAGGGCTCACTGTCCCACCCTGGTCCATACTGACTCTTCACGCTCACATCTCATTGTGACCCTCACCATTTCCTCAAAGAGCCCCAATGCTCTGGCCCTCGGTGAGACACCTTCATACACACACTCACTGACCCACTGGCCACATATTCATGCATTGTGACTTTAATACCCTTCCATTCAGCTCGCAGGCTACAGAGTGCCAAGAAGGATATGCAGCGCTCCAGCCAGAAGGAGTGGTGGAGTCCACGCTGTCGCCGTGCCAACCCTGCCGCCCGCCACTCATCTGACGAGCTCTTTGCAAGCTCCGCCTCCTCTCCCTGCCCCTCACCATCCTACTCCCCATGTCCCTCCCCCAGGCACAGCATCTCACAGACTCCATTCAGGACCAAGCTGCAGCTGGTGGACCTGGCAGGGAGTGAGTGTGTTGGTAAGAGAGGTCAATGTTTAGGGATGTTCTTTGAATTTACAGACATCATGAAAACACTGGTCCCTCAGTGGTTTAAGACGCACCTGGCAAGAGTTCAACTGCAATATAAAATTACAAAATGGGGGTATGAAGTATAATACTTCATTGAGATACTGTAGATAAGTTACTGCTAAAACTTCAATGCAAGTGTTATCTGCTTTTAATGAGTTCATTCCTAAGCAAAAATCAAATGACTAATCTGTGTGTGTCAGGTATGTCTGGAGTTTCGGGGGCAGCTCTGTGGGAGGTGTCCTGTATAAACCGCAGCCTCTCTGCTCTGTCTGATGTTCTGGGAGCGCTTGCTGAACAGAGACCACACGTCCCCTACAGGAACAGCAAACTGACTCATCTACTTCAGGATAGCATAGGTGAGGTACAAACAAACTCACCAATCTGACTTTCTTTCTTTTGATGCTTCGTATGTCTTCAACCCCAGTGTCCTCTCATCCAGTTTAGAGATTCCATATGTAACTACTCTCAAACATACAGACACATCAACAAACTCATACACTAAAACAAACAAATATACAATGAGGAAAATGTATATCTCCATTACCAAAGCAATGCACAAAGTGTATACAGTATTAATAGCAATGTTTCCATAGTTAACATCTCCTCTTGTCTTTCCTCATCTTGTCCACCAGGTGGCGATGCCAAATTGTTGGTGATGCTGTGTGTCTCTCCCACACAGCGCTTCCTCACCGAGTCTCTGCAGTCTCTAGGATTAGGTGTGCGGGCCCGTCAGGTGCAGAAAGAGTCACCTCGAAAGAAGAACAACTCCCTCAAAGTTAAGTAACGAGACAGAAAGTCTTTATCTGTCAGCACTGCAGTGGCAGCATATACCCTCTAACGGTCATGCCCACAGAGCAGATTTAAGAGTCAAAATGCACACCGGCAAATTTATTATTATTTTACAGAGTATTTAATGTGATTGTATCTGTGGACGCTTGAAAGACTGAGAAATCAAAGTTCACGGCCTTAAACAATATAATATGAACTTATTGCAATTATTAGACATATTCATTTATCACTAGGTCACATGGTGCTGCATATCTATTTGTATTAAAATCCTACTATATGAAATAATAGTAATAGTGAATAATGTATTGTTGCAAATAGAGCATTGTTGATGTCAAAATAGGCTTCCTGAAACTGCAGATATTTATACACACTCCTAATGTGTAATTAATATAGTGTTCATATATAGTACTTTGTTTTTCCCTTTTATTAAATTCACCAGTATTAAGATGCAGATCATGCTAATAGGTAAAGAAAGTAGACTATTTATTCAGCTGTAAATCATTGAAATGCTCACTGCTCATGCTATGCCTTCTCCTTTTTAGTGTTTTGATGCAGCTATGTTTATAAAGTAACTATACACATTTCCATGTGTTCTGTGTCTGTAATCATGTTACAGGTCACAAGTCTCCCAAACACCTTCATACAATAGTCTCAATAGAAATTGTTGTCAATATTAATTCAAAATAAACAGATGATATGAAGAGATGTATGTTTTTTTTTTTTTTTTTTTTGTATGTCTGTTCCATAGATCAGTGTGTGCAGCCCCTAAAAAAATAAACATTTCATATATAGTTTATTGCTCCCTCAAGGCCTCTAATACAAACTACCTCAAGTTTTAGAAAATGTTCCAATGAGCTGCCTGGTGCAGTGTAGATTACAACAAAGAGGAACACATACAATTAACTACTATGGGAAGATTGTGTTATTATTATATTTACAGTAATTTATTAGAAGCAGCAGACAGGTTGTCCAGTGTGACAAAAACCATCAACCTGACACTTAAATGCACTGGCTGATGATTATTTGCAAAAAGCTATTTCACGTCTGTTGACTACAGTTTAATGTTGGGAAGAAAACAAATCAGGCAATTTTCTCTAAGGTGAAACTGTTTCCAGCACGAATAGAATAACACACTGTATCTGGTAATTAAATCTCTTTTTCATCAGCTCCCTTTAGACAAACACACACACACACAGTCACTTTTAATAGGCCTCCTCCCAACCAGCACACTGTAAAGAGCTCTGCACAATGCATTGAAGTTCTACTTGATGGAGTCCCCAAGCTGACATGATGTCATGTGCCACCCTGACATGAAAGCTGAAATGCCCCAAGCGTCTTTGAAACTGCTGGCTTAGAGGATAAAGAGTGACAGGCCAAAAAAAAAAAGAAGAAAAAGATTATAACCAGAGTGACAAGATAATAAACACAGAAACTCCAGGAACATCTTGTGTCTAGAGACAAGAGGGAAGAAAGGGACATGAGAAGACAAGGAAAGGGAGGAGAGGTGGAAAGACAAAGTGGAGAGAGGGTGGGAATTTGATTAGAGAGAGCTGCAAATTGAAGGAGGTGAGTGTGAAAGTGTGACAGCACATGAACTTGATTTTAACCTTCTTTACTGCACACTTAACCCCATTTACAATGGGATGGTTCTTAGGTCCAGATGTGGGGAAAAAAACCCCTCAAACAGATTACAAGGTGCCCTTCTTTCTACGTGGATTAAGAGTTAGCTGTTGCTTGTTGATGTTAAGACCCAAGTTTGCATTTTTTCAGTACCACATTTCTGGCTCTTTCAGGTGAACGTGACCATCTGTTGGTGGAATTGTACGTCTAACTTCCACATGGTGAAGTAGCTTCACTAGAATTACTGTTCTGTGGTTGTACATGTCTGCCAATCAGTCAAGTTAAAGTTTATATACATGTCTGAAGTGTGGGATTTAATAAAGTTTTAAAGCGTATTAGATTTAAGATTAAAGCGTAAGATTAAATTCAATTGAATTACATGTGGATAATTAAGTGAAATTTGCTTAATAAAGTTGGTTTAAGTTTTAAGTCAATTGTTTCAATGCTGAGTGAAATTACATTAGATTTTGTGTGCATAAAATACATGTACAATAAATACACTCTTAAATAAAACCCTAAATCAAATCAAAATAATCTGTGCTTATAATGCAATTACAAAGAAATATTCATGTTAATGGTTTTTGGTTCAACTGGTCATAGTTTTGGGTTTCACAATAATCTAAATATGTGCGTTTAGAATAATAATTTCATGATCATTTTTAGTCAGCCTTTTTAACGGAGAGGACTCTTTCTGAAAATGGGGTTTACCTTAACAAGTGTTGGTCATGTTCCAGCTAAATGAATAAGCCTGCGCTTTCGTTGCTTTGAAAACAGCTGCAGATAAATTTTAAGAGGCTTTGAAGAACAGAAATCCTTGAGGTAAATCCCCAACAATCTGGTATATTCTGTTTCGCACAAAGAACAAGAGATGAGACAAACTCAGCTCAACGACAATCCCATAACATGTAGAGCTGAAACATAACATTAGATTTTTATTAATTCAAGCAAACTGTTACAGTCAACAGTTACATAAGTTACATGGTATACAGTATTGATCTAATCTTTTTCTTTTTTTAAATCAGGGTTTCTGTCCCCCCGTCCCTTTGTCCCCCAAACATAGAAACAGCAAATCCATACAAGCGCAGGCAAGTAAGTAGTAACAGCACAATACATTCATCAACTTAACGATACGTTTTGTACGAACAATAAGGCAAGTAGAAGAAAGAACAAACGAACAGAAAAGGATGGCAGACATTTTCTTTGAAATGAGCCAAAACAAGGCATGATGAATCCTCTTCTTTTAGGCCGGAAAAGGTGGCATCAGGCAGGATTTATTCTTTTGCTGCTATTGAACCAAACGAGGTAAGGCTTCTCGTTAGTGGGCAGGTACACGGTAAAGGGGGTCTGAGGGAAAAGCTGCCTTCTATAGTGTTGAGTGGTCTGTACCTCATCACGGGTACCTTCTCGAAATTCAAAGTTTTCCTCGGCACACTGACACATATTTGTCAGGGACAATAAGAGAGGCAGGAAATCTGATGTACATCAACAGCATGTAATCACTTCCAGTGTCCATATCTGTGGCAAATAACGAGCTCATTACACTTAAAAACCCATGGCTCAGTGTTTTCTTAGACATTGCCTGATGTCAACATGAGCGTACGTAGTTCCTTAGAACCTGGACAGACAATAAAGCTCAATCTCTTGGCATACATTTCCCTGGGGCAAAGGTTGGGTGTAAGTGGATGGATATACACGCATGTTGCCAAAGACGGCCATATGCTTCCTCCTCCTCATTTTCAACCATACAAACAATCATCACACGACATACCAACACAATCTTTTGCTTGTTCTTAGTGGTAAAGTCAGTCCTGATAATGAGAGAGAAAACGAAAGACAACCCAGCTGGTGTTCACACTGAGTGACCGCTCATGTAGCGGTCACTGTTGGCAACTACTGGCCTGATAAAACCGCAAATGTTTCAGCAGAAAAAGGTAAATAAAAGACAATAAAATAAAACAGCATTCATTCAATGCCATGTTCAGCCACCAGGTGGCAAAACTGTGTTGGAGAACTAAAGGTAGATGCAACATGCCTCCATTTTTTCCTTTTTTAATATCAATCTACAGATAAGAAACAAAGAAGTGGTTCTTCAAAAATGTTATTTTCATGTATAACAATAGTAAACATGGGGGATTTCATCACAAGAAATCCAGTTGAAACAAAGTTGTGTGGTAGTGCAGAAAATAATTAATGCAAAAAACTTGTTTTCCAACACTAAAGAGACACACAAGGGTGATGTGGAGACTCTCTCTCTCCTCTGAACACAAAACCACAATGAGACAGAGATATGACAAGATAAAAAAACTTCACAGAGAAAAAGTGGGAAACAACGGTGTTTCTCTCCTTTCCAGAGTAGAAAGGACTGATGGCGAGGTGTGGAGTGCAGGCTTTTTTTTTGGGGGGGGGGGCACCTGAACATGTTTGTCCTCTCCTGCCACCGCTGCTTTTTTCCCATCTCCCTGACCACCATCACTCCATCCAGTCTCCTTCGTCAAACTCAGACTCGTCCTCAGAGTCGGAGTACTCCACTGCAATGCGCCGTGACAGGATGGTGGCCACATCGTTGCCAACTCGCTCGTGTTTAGCCTCTTGCTCTCGTTGCTCCTCGACTTTTCGCAGCTGTATGCCTGCAGGATAATAGAGACAAAGACTTAAGTTCCTGATGATCTAATGTGATGGCTTAGAGAAGTATTACCACATTGTTCTGAAAAAGTGAATATTCATCATACATTAACTAAAACAACCACACATTTTCTTTGGCCTATAAAGTAGGACAGAGGAAATTTTTAATATAAAACAAAAATTTTATAGACTTTATGCATTTCTTAAATACACTTTGGCGTCCAAAAGCCATATAAGGTATCAAACTTGAGAGCAAAATTCAAAATACAACTGCAAGCACGTGCTCCCAGTCAACGACTCTGCTGGGTCGCAGACTGGGGACGTTTTCACGAATTTCTGGTAATACATGACCCACCTTTTCTGATCGCCTCCAACAGGACACTGCGTGCATCGCTGATGGGTGGCAGATTGGCTGGATGGTGCCTCTTGGTCCCCACATCGTGGACGGTGTGGGGTGGCGGTGAGGCCATGGCTCCTGCTGAGGGGAAGGCCGGTACTGGTGGTGGGCCTGATGGACAGGGCGATGAGCTCCGTGCTCCAGGGAGGGGCAGAGGGGGAGGCGGCGGGGGAGGAGGCAGGATGGTACCATCCGACTGTGTCCCAGAGCCCATGGATGGGCCCTTGTCCAGGACCTGCTGGAGTCGGGCCGGGGAGGAGGAATGGAGGGGTGGCGCCACAGGCGGTGGGGCCGGGTGGAGCACCCCCGGGGCGATCTGGAGAGGAGCAGGGGGAGGCGGGATGGCTGGGGGCTGCTGCTGGACTGGCAGAGGAGGGATGGGAGGAGGAGGGGTGCCTCGCAGGCCTGTTGAGGGTAAGGGAGGAGGTGGAGGGGGAAGAGGAGGAGGCGGAGGAGGAGGAGTGTTGGAGTTGAGACCGGCTGTCCGGGCTGGAGACTGGGGTCTGCTGTCGGAAAAACCTGAACTGGAGCTGGAGGGAAGAAGAGGGAGGGAGAGAGAAAGAGAGATCATGATGGGGAAACAGAGTCAGACAAAGAGTCCATCTCAATGTTAGAATAAATGAACAGTGTGATGTTACATATTTCCTCATTATCTAGAACAATGCAGGCTCTTTATTTTCTCGGCATCATCGGCTGAGTGTACCGTCATCTTCCCCAGGGATGAAGCTTCAGCCACAGTATGATATCACCTCAGCAGTGACTAAAGGGGATGCAGGGCTCAGTGAACTGTCAATTCACAAGTGGTTTTGAAAGCGTGCATTTGAAGATTATTTTCGTTTTTTCTCAACAACGTTGAAAATGAAGTGCTCTATTAGTTCATGAGACAAATTATTTCTTTTCAATTAAAAATGTGCAGTGGCGCATCAGACTCAGCTGCTGTGCACCATGTTTACACAGGCTGAGGCTGCAGGAAGTCATAATCATACACACAGTGGCTTTTTGAAATTGCTGTATTGCCAGCGAGCTTTAGAAGTTTGGCTGTAGTGATGATGGCCCTGTAGGGGGTCCTTAACTCTGCCACCTGTCCTTGCAAAATACAGGAAATCCTTGTATGCCAAATAATATTTACCTGAATGTCAGTAAGTCCACATTATCAGTTAAATAATGCTGCATATCGGGGGGTGGGGGGAACATTAAAGACAGAATGTTAGCAGAATTGGTCGTTTGCTGACGCTAAGGCTGCGTGGGTGGATCAAGCTACTAACCAGGACACTGCAACACAAAGACTGACATGTTCACAATTTTCTTCCTACGGAGAAAATTACTGCAGACAATTGCAGAAAAGTGTAGCCAGTGGGAGAGGAGGATGGAAAATAATGTGTTGAGTATTTCCTCCAAGCATAGTCAAGACAGCCTCCGTATCAATATCTACAGAATGAGCTACATTAAATGTGGAGAAGATTTGAGAGGAGGTAACGTGAGAAAATGAGCTGAGGAACATGATCATACTACGTTGTATGGAAGAGACACCAGCGTGAGACATCAGAAAAGGATTGAAAAGTACATGTAAATAAGAACAGGGGACAGGCAAAGATTGGGGTGGACAGAATTTGAGAGTAAGAAGCGATGATAGCTGCAAGGACATCTGAAGAAAATCAATGATATTTCTCTGGCTGCAGCCGCAGCCTTAATCATTCCCTCTGATCTCTCCATCCCTGCAAACAGTGACATATGCAGCAAAAGTGCACGGCAGAAAAACAGCCTATAATACGTTCAGTGGCCTTAACACTTTATTGATCCTACCCTTCTCCCAGCCTCTTCCTTTTTCTTTCAGTCCAAAAAACCTCCATCTATCCATCCATTCATCCCTCCTTCTCTGCGGTTTTATGTCAAGCTCTGAAAGAGCGAAAAACCCTCTTCCTCTTTAACAGAATAAATACTCACTTAAAAGAAACAAACCAAAGTGAACCAGGATTTGCAGGATTTGAGCAGGATTTGATCTCAGAGCTACACTAGCTTTCTGCAGATGTGGGTGAACACTGATTAATCCATAAAAAAGTAAGAACTAAAGTTTTAGGTGTGGGGGGGGGTGTATGTGTGTGTGTGTGTGTGTGTGTGTGTGTGTGTGTGTGTGTGTGGTCTCCTGTCCCACCTGATCACAGAGGGTGGCTTGATCTCTCCCAGTGGGTGCATGGGAGGAGGTGGCGGTGGAGGGTCGTGGGGCCGTGAATACATTCTGTCCCCGGTACGGTTCAGCAGTTCGTTCATCTGGCTGTAGGGCAGCGCCGCCAGCGAGAAATGCCCATCCAAATGCTCCATGTACAAGGGAGCCCTGAGCAGAGAATTACGTTTTCATTTCCTGAGTTGTCCTTGACTCATGTTACGTTTTGTTCTTCTGAATTTTGTTTTATTGTTTTCTGTCACATTCGTCATTTCTTTTTGCTGGTGCACAAACCCCTTATTATGTCGTAAATAATCTACAGACAATATCAGACATGATATTGTCTGTAGATCCCAACTGTTTCACTTTACTTGTTTAAAAAAACAGGAAAAAAAACAGGTTGAGTACACCATCCATCACTCAAACAAAAATGACAGTTCATTTGCAAATTTTAAAATAGCTCACACCAGCTGTCTTTGATTTGATTCTGTCAACATTTTAAATCTGTAAAAATAAATGCAAATGTGCCTTTAGCAACAAAAAGTAACTTGGGTGATGTGTTGCCAGTGCTGTTGGGCTGCTTGGTGCATCTGTCCATCATGCAAACCTTAGCATGCACCCATAATCATCTATATGGGTTGATGCTGTGCTTGAAATCCTTCCTCATGTGGGCTTGGAGAAAGACTTTTATGACAGCTGTTCATGGCACTGACAAATCCAAGAAAACCACCAATTTGCATAAAATCTTTTCTTATTTATCAGGTTGACTGGCAGGGAAATTACTGAATATGAGTGGCACTGGAGCTTTGAGGCACAATAAATGCAGTCACAACTGCGTGAGACCTTAATCATTGCTGTTGTAGCCGAGTTTTGTCTGCGCCAGTGAAGTGTAAATTGCAAGAGCCCATTCTCAGCGGAGAAGGTTCAATTTATTTTTGTAGCTGGAGTGACAGCAATCAGCACTGTTGAAGGTCATTGATATTTTAAAATTGGAAGTTATACATTCTGCATGTCTTAGGCTGCCAAGAAGTATGTGCTAGTCCCATGATTTGACACTTGTAACACACTTAATAATACAAAATGGCCATTGTGTGCCTAAAAAATGTGTATCTGAGATTTTTTTGCACGATAAGAGAAAATTTCCGACTACGAGATGTGCGATAAATACCTGGCCTCCACCTTCACTTACCTGTTGTTGTGGTAACCTGCTGATCCGTTGGCCTCTCTGTGTTTGTCCTCGGAAATGTCCTGGGCTAGCTCTGCACCCAGTGCCAGTTTCTGCCACTCCTTTTTACGGTCGTGAGGTGCCCGTGGTACCTTCTCTGGCTCCTGTGGACGGTCTATTGCCTTCAGCTTTGGCAGAGGAGGATGATGGGGGACAGAATGAGACGACGGCAATGATGGTGTGGGACGAGAGGGTTAGGTGGGAGTTGCAGATCAGTAGAGGTGGAAGATGGTGCGAATCAAATAGAGGACAAACCCACAAGAGATAGTTTGGGGGATGGAGAGAAAGAACATGGCGAAGGGAGAGAGGAGGAGAGAGAAGATAACAGATTAGCTGCTGTTACATTTACACTTCATAGACTCACCGTATACAACAAAACAGACAATGATTGCCTGTTATACTACAACAACAGGAAAGTAGAGTCAGATTTAAAAGTAAAACGAGAAACACAAGTAAAGGTAGAAGTCCAAACCCACAATCCAATCCACATTTTAAACATGGATTTAAGTTGCCCCCTCTGGCCATTTACCCTCTTTTCTCATAGTATATTCTGCTACATCTACATAAATATCCATATACCAAAGACTCCCTCTTAGCAATTCACTTTAGCTTTTACATGGCAGCTATTATCAAAATGTCTGAAACTTCTCTCCATCTTAAACTAGGTGATGTGCAGTGTATTGGACTCTCTCTCTGAAGTCATAACATTTTAAAGGAGAAGTATTTCACAGAGAAGAAAATATGTCATACAAGCTTGGGAACAGGGAGTGCTCAGTGACTGACCAAATCAAATTACTGACTGGATGTGTACATAGCTTTAATAATCAAAACTTTGAAAAGCAATAGAGTGACTTATACATTTAAAAAACATACATTTTGCAACAATGACAAGCTCGTGTCCATCGTCAATCAGCACTCCCTACCTCCCAGACTTCAACATGGCTGACAACACACACTTTACAGGGCTGTAAAGAAACTCAGCAGCAAGCTGCTGTAGCAGAAATCACACAATGTTTTAAAATAATCGCTGTATTTTCACATACCTGCCCTGGAAGGTCTAAGTACCTATAGACCTGATCATACATGCGGGGGTCCTGCAACTACAAGAACAAAAACAAAAACCACAAGAGAAGCACCAGGGGTGAGGGGAGGGGGGTTCAAAAAAATCAACATGGCACAGGATTGAGCACAACACGGCTGCAAACAGTCAACAGGGACAAAAACAGAGTGGGCGGTGAGAGCCAGTGGGACAAAAGGGAAAGAGGGGAAAAGAAAAGTGCTGTTAAACAGAAAATGACAACATGCACAGCCGGGAGGGACATCACAATGCAGGTGGGACACAGAGGCACACACACACACACACACACACACACACACACACACACACACACACATACACATTAGACAGTGAGCCGAGCTTCGGCGCAAACAGACAGAAGACTCAGGTAGAAAGAGAGAGATCTCACTGGAATGGGAGGACAAACTACAATGGTGTGTTTCTACGTGTGGGAAAGATTTTCAGACCTACAACAACCTACAAACACACACTGGAGAATGACATGAAAAACAAATACACAACACATGCAAGAGGCAACTCAAAATATATGGCAGATGGACACTCCATAGAAGAGGGGGCATTTTACAGGTCAACTAAATACTGATATGCATTAAAACGCCTTCTCAGTCAGTTCAGTTATCCCGAGCCACTTTATGCATTCATATTGGAAATAATTTGCAGTCCTGACATTAACAGATCATTTGAAAACACATTGTCAACCTCTATTAGTACATTAGTACAAGGATAAGGGTGGTGTTATTCTATATTTTTCTTAATGTCAACAAATCCATGACAACAGCAATACATTCGTCAGGCTTTCCAGCTTCACCAGCTTGCATTTGGCCGTCGGGCCCACGCCCACTACTTCATGCTGAAGATGTGAATCTTCAAAAACAAGGTCACAGTTTTATAGTTTCATTTTGTTAAAGGCTATAGAATTTACCTAACCAGCTGGATATTCTAGATTTCTAAATAGTACATTTATCAGGAACTATTTTCAGCAGTGGATTAATACATTTATTGCAGCATGACCGTGTATGTGCGATTAATTTAAAATAAATAGTGTCCATGTTCATAGTAACGGTATTCATTACCATATCAGTGCCACAGGAGAAGTGTCACACAGAGAAATAAGCCATATCTGGTTTTAACCACAATAATTGTTAGTCAGATCAATTCATTGCTGGTTTTGCTGGCTTTTCATTTGATTTGTTGATGTGTAGAAAAATATACAATATGGCCAGACATGTCCTTTAAAAGGTAGGTTATTAGCTTAGAAAGGAAAGTTTTGTGATCATATATAAAATATAATAATAAAATATACATAAAATCAGGTGTGAAGCAAACTGTGGTACAGTAATAAAACTCTACAAAAAACATTTTCCCATGTTGCCTTTCTAGCTTCTGAGGTATCAAACAATTATTGCACTTTTATTGAGCATTTGTTGTGTATCATTTCCCCCAAATATGTTTCTCGGCAATGTGAAAAGAAGGCCTCTGAAACATCATTCCAGTGCTTGCGCCACCGGCACCCTGGGTCAGAACCAATACCAATCTACCTCTTTTATGTACCATAGATCCTCCAGGGTGGCCCACCCTGTTTATTCCACACTGTGTGTGTGCGTGTGTGTATGTGCACACATGTTGGAATTCAAATGAAACATGTTGGCAGCATCTGGTCTAGTTTGAATAAATAATGTTGATTTTTGCCTGTCCAGTGCTGTGGCTGGGCGGCTGAGAGCAAGCGTGGGAATAAATCCTAATGGTAATGCACATTGATTAGGTACTGATTCATCATGGCCCATTACCCCTGATGAGGCATTGGCTGAGAGCACGCTCTCTCTCTCTCTCTCTCACGCACGCACACACACACGCACACACATCTGAACTGACAAACGTGAGACTGCACTGTATCCTAACAACACTGTGCTGAGGCAGAAGAAGCTGCATCAGAAGGTCAGATATTTTAACTTATTACTGTTGAACTGTGCTGAGCCTCTAAAAATTCAGCTGCATATCTGCCATGTAATTTAGAGGATTAGTTTTACTCTGACTAACCTCTGACTTCATGAAAGGTTTGCAGAAATCATATCTTAGCAATATTTAAACAGACATTAAAGAGCGCCATCAGCAAAAAGGAAAAAAAAGTGAATATACTGCAATGCTCAATGGTAAAGTATTATTATTGGATTTGGGCTTTATTGATATTACAATTAGGAGTGGCAGGAGAGACAGGTGGTAGACAGATAAAACACAGGTGAAGAGTCCAGATTCATAAGGCCATCAGACAACCATCTGTCCAACAGAGTGTTACAACAATGTGAAGATGAAAACAGTGTTTGTTGGCGGGAAAAAAAAGCAAAGAATAAACAAAGGAGGGAGGTACACTGTGTTTGTATATGAGAGAGAATGAGAAACAGTGCATCTCTCTGTTTGTGCGCGTTTGTCACAGCCATTATAAATGTGTCTAATTTCAGAGGTTGTTTGTGCCTCTGCTAGGTCGTCATCCTTCTTCTGAATGAACTGGTCCTGGCAGAGGCAGTGTGGCTGTGTAAGCACTGTGAGCGTGTGTAATACAGCAGTTACAGATTTACATTACAAACAGAGTGCATTCACATGTTACAGCGTGTATATATAAATATATATCTGTTTGTGCTGCTTGTAGTGTGTGTGTGTGTGTGTGTGTGTGTGTGTGTGTGTGTGTGTGTGTGTGTGTGTGTGTGTGTGTGTGTGTGTGCGTGCGCGCGTGCAAGCTTTCACGTGTGTCTGCATTTTGAATGCATGTTCAATTTGATGGACTCAGCAGAACTGCTTCTATGTTACTGGGTAAATAACCCCCACAGGGAGGCCAACAGAGGCACACTGCCCCTGGACCCCCCGCTCCTGACAATAACACCAGCCCCTCTCACAATACACACTACAGCCGCTGATCTACTGGATTTGTTCTGAACATACGTACTGTATTTATCTGGAGCTACTGATTTTTTCTGATGAGAGTAATAAAGTAATCATCGGACAATTAAAAAAATCCAAATTAATTTAGCTACATTTACTTTTGCTCACACAATATTTTCTATTCTGATTTGATAGCTGATACTTATTTTTGTAATGTAACAACCCAGTCAACAAAGAAGAAGACATTTCTGCTCAAACGTGTGTCAGGAAGTTAGTTTTGACCACTAAACCAGTGCCGACAAGACAAACAAGGCGTCTGAGGAGGGCTCCCATTCCAAAGCAAGGTGCAATTATCTTAAAACAACTATTAGCGAGACAAAATGTTACAGATGTGAGTTGTTGTTAGTGAAAGTTTACTCCATGGCTGTGTCCCACATTTCTCATTCTCACTGAATGGAATTCCTCTAAAAACAGGTGTAAATGAAATGAGATTTTGCCCCAGAGTGAGCAATACTCAAAATAAAACTTCACAGACTGTTGAAGTATTGACTTGCCATTTTCAGTGTGTCATAGTCACTACTCTCTGCATATATGGTACTCTTTTGCATTTTAGAAGAGCTTCATTTCTGTTTGAATGTTGTAGAGTCAAAATGGACTGAAGAACTAATCACATCTGATCGTGAGCAGAGAATAAAACTAAATTTAGAGGGGTGTCAAATTTAGTATAATATCTCCCCTAACCCCCCCTCCCTTTTTTTTGAAAGATGTCTGACAGAATTTCTCTGGGCTCCTACTCCTGAAGTCCCCTGAAGCAGACCTGGGATGCAGCCTGGACAGGTAAATACTGGGGAGTTGTTAGTAAAGGGTTGGAGGTGGGAAGCTCACTTATCCAGAGCAAACCAAAAGGGAAGTGGATTGAGAAGAAGAAGGGAGGGCTGCAGGCTGTCATGTTGGGAGCAGATGCTCTGGCGGATGGGTGCTGAAGGGGGGTCTTACCTCTGGGGTACTGAGGAGGGGAGGAGGGATTTCAGAGAGGACTCTTAAAGGGCTCTTGGGACACACAAGATAAGGCATTTCCAGCTGCACAGAGTTAGACAGAGTTAGACCAGGATCCAAAAGAGAGAATGTAAAGAAAATGTTGAGAGGAATAAAGTAAGAGGAAAAGATCCTAAAGTAAATTTCTTCTACCGTGACACACAATTGTACAACAGTAACACTGACCTATTTACTACTGACAAACTATAAAACATCACGTCTTCAGTTGGCTTTTTGAGCTTAGATCTTCTGTTTCTTGATTAGCATATCCATGTTCTAATTGGTAAACAAAACCTGGATGTAAAAGTTGAGTTCACATATATAAGTTGTGGAAAGTATTATTATTATGGCTGGATATGACTTTGTCACACTTGATCTAAATCAGTTATATAGCTGAAAGTACTGTTCTTCCTCACTTTCATGAGCTGCTCTTCCACCTGCAATGACTCACTTGCAACAAGCTACAAAGAAGTAATGTTTACACACTGCTTGAAAAATCGCCCGCTGAAAGCGAGCAGACGAAGCATCCTGTCTACTTTCTTAGCTTCATAAAAACTGTCTGACATGCTTCACCATATAAATGTGATTCGACAGCGATCAGGTTTGAAGTCATCACTTTTCCGTACTTGCTTCTTGGAGGAAAGCAACTGAATGATGCAGGCCCTTTGGCATATGTACTAATAACTGCAAAGTCATGCAAGAGCATGTAGGCGCACATTTTCGATTATCTAGCTTGAAGTCCTTGTGCCTTGTTGTGCTGCTGGTAAACTTTGTGCCTTGTTTTTACAAAAGTAATAAGCATGAGAAGGTAATTTGTGAATATCTTTCTTTGTTAACATTTAAATTATTGCTTTAATGAGGTGTGTGGATATCATCAAAATCACATTAGGCATATTTCCCAGTCCTCATATGTAAAAAGGTGCTGTTTAAGTAAAATAATCTGCTGTTTAAGTCATTAAGGCTGTCTGGCTCATGCTGTAGCTGTGTTGCAGACTAGGTTGAAATACTTACATACTTGCAACATGCATATTCAGTTACAGGATGATAATGGTTTTTGTAAACAATATGTGCTTGGAGCAATATGCTGCCAAAGCATTAATTTCAAATGTCAACATTTAACATGAAATCAATTTCTCTATTTATCTGCATATGCTCAAGTGTCTGAGCAATAAAGAATCTGCAGATTCAGCTCCACTGACAACACTCTGAATATCCACAATTCATTTTTTTTTTTTTCCACAGATCCCTTTAGATATCCAAATATCCCCCAGAGGTGAACAGTTCCCAGCCACACAAACAGCTCAGTGTGTCTGTGTTGACAGTAGAGCAGCCGTGGATGTGCGCAGCTGCCGTGGCCCGTAGCAGGGCATGGTTCAGGGTGTCAGTCTTGCTCCATCTCTGCGTCTCACTGCTCCAAGCCTGCTGTCTCAGTCCCTTGAATGGATGGGAGTGGTTGCCAGGGCAACCGCAGCAAGTGGGGTAAAAGGATTGAGTGACTTTTGTCACTTGACTTTAATATAAATTTCTTTTAGAAAGCTAAAAATTGATGGAGACATATCGCTCTTTACTTGCTGCTGCCACGTGTATGTTTGCAGTGAGGATACAAGAGATGTCTTGTTTGTGTTTTTTTACACTATGGGTCTTTTGGCTCTGGTGGATAAAAAAAGATCCACGGTTAGATCTGAAAGAAACTTTTCTAAGGTCAGACCTAAAATACTCAAACATGATAGTGGCTTTTCTGATGCATCTAACCACTGACATGCAGACGAACATCTTAGCTGACATGTACTCATTATTTTAAAGCTGCCACTATCAATAAAAAGATACATACATGAGCCTGTAATGTACAGTTAATTAAACAGATCATTTGAAACTATATAAAACTATAACTACAATCATGACCATCACGCGTAGCTAAATTCAACAGTCTGAAGAGACTTATAAAAATTACTTACAAACAAAAACGAGAAAAAAAAATTTAATTTTCATGCTCAAGACATTTTGGCTTAAATACGCACAAGAAGATTATTTGTGTGTGCTATGAGCATGACAACAATAAATGAATAAATAACCAAGAGGTTTTTTGTCTTTATAGGTGTGCTTGTAAGCCAATAATCTGATATACGGACCAAAACAAACACACAACTTGATGCATTCATTGACAGCCTCCTCTTCATTATTAGACATCAGATTCAGCAAATGTGAGCCCTCAAAGTCTTATGACAATTGACATGGCAGCAATACTTCCAACTTCAAAAAACATTTATTCCCTAATTTAGTAAATTGAATAAGAAAAACAGCTGAGATTTAATTGTCAGTATTTTCCGTTAAGATGCTTGTAGGAGCAGGAATGAGAAAGGAACAGGAGAGAATGAGCCGTAGGGGATTCTCCACAGGGGACCCAAACATTGATGTAGTGAGGACTCAAACATTGATCTCAGAGAGATATTTTATTCCTCTCTTCCCACTCTCTTGCCAACTTTCTACCTCTCTTTTTCTCGTGCGTCCATGGGAGTTTCCTCTGACTCGCGCTGTCTCCCTCTGACTGGCTCAGCACATAGTCTGCTGCTAATCCAGTGAGGCTGAGGCTAACACAGGAACTAATGAGCTTAGGACACTGCAGGTTTCTTCTCCCGTCTCTCTATCCTGTGCTGCTCTTCATTTATCACTCTTTGCTCTTTATAATCTGCATGCACCTGTCTTTAATGACGGGCATGTACATGTGCTTTTAGACTATTAGTGATATGACTCTTTGAAAAAAAAAAAAAAAAAAAAAAAAAAGTCCACTGGTTGAATAAGATGAAGCTGAGGATAAAGTGCCAACATTCAAGCAGCTTTTAGGCTCTTACTTTCAATCACTTTCAGATTCTACACACATTTTTACTGTGCCATGGATGAAAGGGGGGCTTTTCTCATCTCGCACTAGGTTTTTAATAATGTTTTATACTAAGTGGAGTATTTTTACTTTTCATTTAACTTTACAATCAAACACTGAGACGTTGATGAACTAACTAACCTTCCATCAGAAAATACAATACCAGTCAGTTTTTAGGAAAATTTCAGCACTTAGCTCACCAAAAGATTTGACTTAAAACAGGCCCCTTTCAGGATAAAGAAATTGCTTGCAGCTTTCGGGCTGCAGTGGAAGTTAAATTAAGTTAATGTACACAATTTCTACAGGTTCCTGCGTTTTACATTTCTGTATTTACAAACCCCTTACCTATACAAAGGCAGTGTTAAAACAAACTGTGCTACTCTCTCACTCTCTTGTTATGAGCATAACAAGAAGCGTAACAATATTTGATTTCCCTTATAGAAGGAAAGTGTTTTCAGCTGCTGGATGATTCAATTTTAGATACATTTCAATTCAAAAGGAGAGTCTATGATTCCTTGTTTTTAAAATCTCCAGTTGTTTAGTTGTTCTATGATTTGTAAGTAAAGTTCTCCCATTTTTAATCAGTAGTGACAGACTATTAGGAATCTTAATTCTGACAACGATATAACAGAGCTTTGATACATGGAAGGAAATGGGGGAAATATCAAGGTTGCTTGAAAACGGGATCCATTCTAAAATAAATAATTGAAAACCTGCTAGAAAAGAGATATTGTAGATTTAACTACTTGTAATGTTCAAACTGTCTTCTTCTCAAATTTTACCTCTCTATCATAAATGCCCTTGTTTCCACTTTGCTCCTTGAGTCATTCAATTTGGTCCCCCTGAGGTAAAATATTATTTGTTGTCATTCCTCTGTGGTGTAAGAAACTTTGACCCAAACTCTCTAACTGTGTCCCCCTGTGAATTAAATTGCTCCTGCTGCTTGCTGGAAGGCCTCCAAAACTATTTTCCTGGTTCAGTAGATTCAGGGGTGATGTATTTTAAAAAAAACTTTTAGAGACTTAGCCACACAAAGCTTCAGTTCTTTACAGAAAAGAGCTGATGTCTTTTTACTGGATGCACCAGAAACTCTTTATCTGAACCGTTGTCTGATTACTTTTCTTATACATTAGAATATGTGGCATCAATGCTTTATTCTCTAGGCTACCACTTCATTGGATGTTTTCCACTGAGCTCCAAATCCCTCACCCCCCCACTTTTTTATTTAATCACATCTAAAAGTTCTCTAATTAGTATTCTAATATTAATATTGATAATATTTCTCAGCCATAACTCATAATTTAAAGTTGCAAAAAAAAAGGGAAAAAAAAGAAAAAAAAAGGGAAGAGTCAGAGTGAAGACTGAAGGACAGACATTAAGGATGAGAGAAAGTGAGAGAGAGAGCTGGAATATTGTCTGCCAGAGCAAGGTGTGTTGGCAGCCAATCTCAGATAGCCTCAATGACTGACAGCTGGCACGGCCTGTCAGGCCCTCGACGCTGCAGCTGCATGGTAGATCATGGTTGATTTGGATCATTTTGAGCGTTTGTCTGTGCATATCAGTGCCGGTGTGGGTCTGTTTGTGGGTGTGTGTCCAAGTTAACAATGGTAAAACTGTCATTATGAAGAAAATTTGGAAGCTAAGAAGCAATGAATGATATGGAGGTCTGTAATCTACTGGTGAAATCATAAGGCAGGGAACAAAGGGTAAACAAAATTACAACCACACAAACACACATGCATTCACACTCATACACACACACACACACACATCATGAACACCATTACTGAGGCACATTGCGATGATGTGGCAGAGCCACTTGATAGAGAACTGATCAAGCGTACATCTATAAATGCTTTAAACACTCAATTTCAACCACTTGAGTGTATATATGTGAGTGTTCATGTATGTATGTGCATAACTCTTATTTGCCACTCCTCTCCCTTTCAACTGATTCTGCATGCTTTCCATAAACACACACATAACTTCTCCACACTGTATTTACCCAGAGCCTCATTCAGACCATTTATCCGCCATGATGGTTACACAAACCAACAAATATGTGTGTATAATCCCTCTAATCCATCCTGCTCTCCCTGTGAATGTCTTCTAGGCCTTTCCATGGGGTCTGTCTAACTGCCAGTGTGGTGAAGAGGGAAATGAGCAAGGCTTTACAAGCTGAGCCCACCCGGGGCTTTAATTAGAATGAAATCACTAGAATGAGCTTTGGCTACGAGCGGTCATATCAACCAAACCCCCTGAAGTAAATAAGGGCTGTTTACTGTCGCAAATGAGCTTTGTCTTTTATTTTTTAGTTTTAAACAAAAATGTCTATGTATGTTTTTTTTTGCTATTATAAAGCTGATGAAAATTAAACTACAAAACACTACATAAATATCATTAATTTCCAAATAATTATTGGCCAGACTTGCCCTCTGTCCTCTGCACCATTCCCACAAACATTAAAACCTCGTAACCAACAAATTAAATCCTCTTCATTCACATGAACCTTCTGTGATGAATGACTTTCCTTATTCCTCACTGACATGACTGTAATAATCTATGATTGACTGTGGGGGAGCAAAATGTGGAGCATCCCCCATTTCCCACGCGGTGAAAAGCAAGCTGGTGCCGATTAGAGCTCCTGGTGCTGAGGGTGGGAAACCCCTCCACCTTTAATAGTGGGGGTAGGGGGCAGAGCTTTGCATTTGATGGAGGAGAGGAGCATTCTATGGATGTGAAAGACCTCTTAATTTAATTGGTGTGTGTTAATCAAAATTAAACACACACAAGCTCATCAGACTGCATGAGTCTGTGTGTGTGTGTGTGTGTGTGTGTGTGTGTGTGTGTGTGTATTCAGAGGCAGAGAGATGACACACAGCGCGGGGGCAAGTGAACAGCAGATGCTCCCATTAATTAGATGTAATGATCACACAAGTAATAACTAAGAGGGTTGACTAATGGAAGAGTTGATTATCTATGAGTGGTGGCTAATTAATGCATTAGACTTCATGGTGCGAAGCCAGGCCCGCGAATCTGTCAGCGAATCACATTGTGAGTTTATTCAAGCAGGACATCTGTCAATCTGTAGCTATAGAGAGAACAGGAAGCCTCTAGCTCACCTCATGTCTCACAGACACCTCAGTCTATTGCTGCAACGACTCAACACCATCCTACACTGACGCACAAACAGAAGCTAAAATGTGCGCTGTCGGGGGCCCTGTGCTGGTGATTTTGAAGACTTACCTTCTGTTTCCGCCTCTCCTTCCTCTTGTCCTCTGTGTCCTGCAGCATCTTCTCCCTCCACAAGTCAAAGAAGTAGGAGGGGTTGGTGTAGAACTTCAGACCCTCCTTGCCATCGTCCCTGTGGATGGACAAGAGACTCACTAAATTTTCTATTCTGTAGTAGCTCTTTCTCCAAAAAAAAAAAAAAAAAAAAAGCTAAATAACAACAAAATGAAAAACGTCGCCTAAATCTTGTTAAAAAACCCTGGCCCTATGCCTGGCCCTTTGGGTGACAATGATTAGTCATATTAATTTAGTGGAAAATTAATCTGCAACTTTTTTAATAATCAAATACCAAACATTTGATGTCTCAGCCTCTCAAACATGAATCACCACCATTTTGAACCACTTCCTAGTACTGCATAAATACCTAGATTAATCTAGGAAATTATCAATAAATGAATACAAAATGAAAATGATTCAGTTTTATTCCTTTTCCTTGAAAATCAATTTTTTTTATTTTATTTTCTCAATTAATCAATTAACTGTTTGGACAAATAATGGTGGAAAATGGATGTCACACATTTCCAAGTATTGTTCAAGGGTTACACTTCAAACAAGGCAGTCTCGAACCTAAAAATATTCGGTTTTACTAAAATGTATGTAAAATGACTTATTATTCCAGCTCTTTATAAAAAAAATAAAAATAAAAAAAAATAGGTGATCAAGGTGAAATATTATACCCATTTCTATTTTTTCTTAAAATGCACAAATCAGATGCTGCAGAATTTGAACTGAAAAACAGAGAAAGACATCTGATTTTAATCATCTTTTTCCTCCCCTGACCCCTGCTCTTGCCTATCTTAGTCTGCTTTCTGTTATTAAATCATATTCGTGCATCATTTGTCAGGAATAATGGCTAATGTCCTGCTTTATCAACGATTCCCTCTCAACTCTGCTCTGCTCTCTTTCTCCCTCTCTCTCATTACAGAAGCCTTTGTGTTTGGGAACAGTGCTCTGATAATAGGGAGGGAAACGAAGAAAAGATGCAGGTAGTTATCGCATCAAAGGAAGTTATCTTGACAATGAAATGAAATGGAATCATACAGAAATGCCCACACACGATGTCTGGAAATGTGATGTCTGGAAATGTCATTTCATATCAGTGTCAATGTTGCCTCTCTCTCTTCCGTCTCAATTTTCAAACGTCTTTCTTCCCATGTACTGTATTTACAGACGATTGATGGCCTCTGAACTATTACATATGTCACAGGCTGCAGGCTTTGGGCCATTGTCAAACAACCTGCGATTACATTTAAATTCTTACTTATTTTGTGAATCAGGTTTTACAGAAGCTGCCAGGTTTGATCAGCATTCAGTCCTAAAAAGCTGGTGGTGAGGTAAAGGCAAATTAAAAAAATCTCAGCAGTCCAAATGTCTGAGTCACAGATCAACATAGTAATACATTATCTGTGTGTAAAAAAACACAGTCTACATGTCACTTAATCTAAAGCAAGGTTTCCACTGTAAAAACAGTGTAACCCAAATATTATGAGCTGAGTGTCTTGAGATGAACAGCTGTTGATGCCAGTTCCCTCATTTAAATGACCTCTGTCCTTAAATGTCTTTTCTGCAAACTAGTAAGACTATAATCTCCCTCTGAAGCCTGTCAGTCTTTCACAAGCTTTAGACTACTCAGCTGCATTTTAGGTCAAAAAATAATACAAAGAAATATTTGATGTATCCTGATCATTCAGTGCTCAAAATTTGACTTTGTGAACCTGAGCTCATGTGTAGCTGCCGTCATTCTGTGTCTGTGACACTTTGTGAGACAATTATTTGGTGATGACATCGATAGGAGCAAGAACACAGCATGAAAAGGAAAAGCTTCAAAAGGCAAGAGTGGAAAGTTTAATAGTATGCAACACAACAAAGGGAAGAAAACAGAATTTAAAAAATGGGATAAGGCAAGAGTTGAAAGATACCCACTGTATTGTGTGTACGTGTGTGTGCTGTGTGTTGTATTGGTGTGTTGGTGTAAATGATTATGCATGGTAGTCACTCTGGGATCTATCACACACACACATACACAAATACACACAGGGAGCCTCCTGCTGTGCGGAAAGGTGAAGAAAGAAGAGGAGAGGACACATGGCAGAAAAGAGAGGAATGGAGAGAACAAAATGAAAAGAGGAGAGAGAGAGAGAGTAAAAGCAGAGGACGGCATGAGGACGTAAGATGGTGAGAGAATGACTGTGAAAGCAACTGAAAAGATCAAAGTACAGTATTTTAAATAATGAATCATAGGAATAAAATCATCACCCATAATCAGCAATTCAGTGCTGATGAACAAATCAGCTCTGGGATCAGAACTGCATGGAAAGAAAACTAAAATGTATTCACTCATTGATCAACAGCAAAATGGGCAGAATGTGTCAGTTTTTTTTTTTTTTAAAAATGCAGTGATGATTTGCTTCGCTTCCTCTTTTTCTTTTTCTTCTTCCTCTATCTGTCTCATAATATGCATATTATTAAATAGATCAGAATTGAAAATGACTGAGAAACATTTACTGGACCATGTGCTCAAGGACACTAAGGTGTAACTAAAATAGCAGTGAGAGCAGTGAGAGCAGCCTGGGAACTGGCCTTTAGGCAAACACTGTGCATTTTTTAAGTCTAATTCAACCATGAGTATTAAACCTTCCTGTCTAAATAAAAACTAAACGTGTAACCAGTACAAAAACAGAAAACTTAGAATGAGGCTAAGAAATATTTTGAGTGAGAAAAACACCCACACCTGCTTTTTGCTTGGTTGAAGCCATATCATGGCCCAGAGGTTAAAAAATATGCCCACAACAGATTTAAATACCACAGCCTACACCCGCAACTGTCTTCTTACAGTGCATGTGTACATGGATAAACACACACAGAAAATAAAGAGATTGTGTTTGGCCGAAAACCTTCTTCAACTGGCTTGGTCTGGGTGACAGTATGAGCCAGAGATGGGTCACGTAAGATACTGGAGGTGGGAAAAAACAGTGTGAATATAAAAAAAAAGTGAGAAAGCATCGGGGTGGAAAAGCAGGGAAATAAAAGGCAGGGAGTGCTGGCCAGCAGAGCTTTTTATGGATTATTCATCTTTAGATGACTCCTTCTATCACTCTACTCGCTCAGCTCAGCCTCAAGAGCCAAGAGAGATGCCTGGTGTGAAAGAGGCACAAGTCTGCCTGTAATAATACACCAACACATCTGGGTGCTCTCAGAGATGCATTAAAAAGACACACACACACACACACACACACAGACACACACACACACACGCACACACACAAAAACCACAGAAGACTTAAGGCATTAATCCACATACTCTACATCAAGTGAAACTTCCAAGCTCAGAGTGTCTTTTCTATTGTCTTTGTGTGGTGCACCATTGTCAGCGTCATTGTTGTTCTTGATAAAAGCTTTTAAATTGGAAGACAGAAATAAAGAAGAGGCCAAATAACAGCCAGATACAAAGCCATTTAGCTACATTTGTGTTAAGACAGTGGGGGGCAATAATTCTTTCTTTCTGTGTCAATAACATAATAATGTATGTATATGTTCTTAAATTGTCCAGACTATGGGTGGAAACAGACTAATGTACAAGAAGGCTTTTGTAGTTCATATCGTGTCACAAGATTTTCCTTTTAAAAATATTATTAAAGTCATTTTAGCAGAAAATTTTAAAAAAAATGTTCCCAACCCATTCTTTTTTTTTTTTTTTTTTTTTTTTTTTTTTTATATCACTACACTGCTGAAAATGTCATGGCAGCATTAGGTTCTTCTCAGAAACTGGAGCCAGACCTGTATGGCGTGAGGATGTTGAGGGGTGGCGGCTGCTCGCAGGTCTGGAAGGTCTCCTGCAGTGGGATGGGCAGCGACGTGCGGTCGAACAGCTGCTGGTCCTGAATAGTGGAACTCCTGAAAGCCTTTCTCATGGTAATGTCCTGAAGAGATACTGAGGGAAGGATGGAGAGGGAGGGCAAGAGGAAAAGTTGTTGTTATTTCATCAGGTATTTCATCAGTATTCCCTGAGGAATATGAGATGTGTGTACAGTACGTGTGCAAAGTGTGTGATGAATACAGAAAAAGATTGGTTCAACGTTCCCTCGGCTCACATATATACATACGCAACTACCAACAGACTCTCTGTTTCTTTGAAGGCGATAATAATAAGCATTTAACTCCATCTCATCATTAGCACAATCAAAATCGAAATTGACATCATCACTCAAACAGTTGCAATCATCATTACGAAGTACTAAACCTATTAGAAACCACTAATCACCATCCTTTGGGCTAACGCAACGGTGGTGTCCTAATTGGCTGCTTTCAATTCGCCCCTAAGCAAACCAACACGTATCCTAGGATACGTTAGGCCAAACGAAGGTCACCTGTCAGAAGCTTTGGCACTACTTTCCCTTCTTTCAGATATTTTTGGAGGGTAGAAGAATAACAGAGGGAAATCGATGCTGCTGAAGAGCTTCAGAAAAATAGGTTGGAGAAATGGCTGGGGGGGAAGAAGAGAAACAACCAGACCAATGCTCACCCTCAATCTGGTCAGGCCAAGTTAAAAACGACACGTCTTGGAAAGAAATCCAGAGCGTTGCAACCAGATATGAAATATACATGAGGGAGTGACAAATGAATATACTTTACTGCTGTAAAGTGACTGAAAAAATCATGTGGCATACAGGAAAAGTATTGTTATAGTCCCCTGTTATTAGCTTTTCAACCACACACAATATGATGCCACAGAATACAACACTAACTGATAACTTACTGAAAGTACTGTATATCGCTTTTAAACCATGCAAAGAAAACAATATTAGCCTTAATAAATGAAACAAACAAAGCTATTGTACGATATAAAAAGCCCAGAAAGGCCATATACAGCAATCTGATCCCCTACATTGCAGCAGAACAGCTAGATAATGACTTCCACAAACTCTCAATGTAGTAGAGGGGCAGCCACCTGAGGCACTGAAGTATCATCATTAACAAACACTATCAGGGAGCCAAGGTTTTGTAAGTAACACTCTGGGAGAGAGAAAGAAAGCCAGAGAATGCAAGAGGGAGATAATAAAACTGCATGGACGCAACAGAGGTAGAGTAATGGAAACAGGGGACAGAAAACAGCAGAGTAGAAGAGGCTCTAACAATAAAACAAAAGAGACATTCATAAGAAGTGCAGACAAGGAAATGGCAATAGGAAGAAGGGAATTAAAAGAGCAGAGGGAGACATAGATAAAGAGATGATAAAACTAACATGGAAACATGCAAATAAAGAGGAAGGAGTTGTGTAGAAGAGCGCAAGAGAGACGGCGAAAATGCATAAATATGAGTCGCATGGCTTCTATGAGAAAAACAGACAGGAATGAGCGAGGTATCCCGTGAGAAGTGCAGTAACCCGAGCAGAGCCAGAGGGTGGATTTGTCTTCAGACAGCACAAGGGAGAAACTCTGGCAGCCACTTAGACACACAGGCAAACAGATGGTGAATACAGCATATTGTTCTACGTTAAACAGAATTAACCACGAGAGGAAACGGTGGGGTGGTCACTTCATTTTCTGTGACGCCTTCAATGGTTATACAGTGCAGATTTCAAAAGGTTGTGTTTGTGAACAATAATTTATGAGCAACCGAGCTGAGAATCCCAATGATGTTGAGCCTCATCACATCCCTCTGATATTGGTAGTGTTCATCAATATTAACGTCACATTTTCTATTTGGGATCAACTGCTGTAGAGTTGGAAATACAATGCCATTGTTTCATGTGCATTTTTTTTTTTTTAACTGACATTTCACTGGATTCTTTCATTCATCCATCGTGAGAAGCTGTGACATCTTTATTTCCTGTTTTGCACCAGAGGACAATCCCCTTTCGGGCCATGAGGCAGTACAGGAGATTTGTAATAATATAACTTGCAGTGGACAGGCTGGTAAAAACTGCACTCATCTTCAACCACAGCCTCTCTTGTTTTTATTTACTTAGTGTCAAAAAATTAGCAGGGTTATTCAAAGTAATTTATGAAATCTAAGGATGATCTAAGGCCAATACAATGATGAAAAACAAGAAAAACAAGCATCAATACAGATTGGAAACAAACACAAAAACACTTTGACTTTTAGATTATTTGTTGTAACTGGAGATAAAATGCAAACCTTGGGGGACCTAAAATGTCAGGTTGCACAGGAAAATTGTGTGCGTTACCATGGTAAGGTATTAATAGCATTTAGATATGTACATTTTTTTTAAATCCATTATTATTGAGTTTGACTTGTCTATTATTTTGTTTAAAACTTACTAACTGCTGCTAGTGTTTCTTGACCAATATCATAGTAACGCTGCAGATCTCAGCAGTTCAGCTGTAATTATATTATTCCCTTAACCAATAGTACTGATGGTTCAAATAACAAAAGTAAAATCCAAGTTGTAATAACCTTTAAGATCTACCTCATGCTTTTAACAGGGAGCAGAAAAAACTTTGTTCCGTCAGCGACATAAGAGGTGACAATGAACAGAAGGGCAAAGATCAAAGCCATAGCTACAGTTGTATGAAAATTACATTGTCCACAGTGATCTCAGAGCAGAGGAATGTGAGGGATAATAGGAGTAATGGTGAGATCTAGACAGTTGAAGTATATTTTTTCCTCATGCTAAGAAAATAAAGTAAGGGTTGAGGATATGGGAAAGAAAATAAAAACTTAAAGTGATGTTTTGTTGATGGTTTGTGTGCCCCCTTGCTACAGGAAGAGGTCAATGTAAGGATAAACTACAGGAAAGTGCTCTCCTACTCACCATCTATAAATTATACAGAATAGAGCTACACAATAAAATACTATAGACACCATATTGTGGACAGAAGTAGCCACTGGCCATCCGGTGCATGTCGATACGGTGTTGCTGAGTGCTGTATGTTGAGTGAGAGCACAGTGCCCTGCTGCCCCAGTGCATTTAGGGAGAGCAGAGGGCTGTCAGATGGTGTGACAAGTATGTGCAAAAGTGACAAACAAGAGAGAGGCTGTGAAGAAGTGTGTGTCAGGATATATTTGATGCAGAGTGAGGCGACTATAAACCTCTGCCAAGCAACACTCGGCTCTGAGAGAGGCACACTGCACTAATCAATGCGGGCAGAAACACAGAAGGCATGCATAAACACATGCACACGCACACATACACAAAGTGGCTCAGTCAAACACACACAGATGGATATCTTAACATGATGTTCTACATCCTAATTACAAAATGTCATTTATTCAGCTGAGCTACCAATTACACCCATTTAGTGAAGACATTTAGCTAATGAGAAAAATGTGAGTGTATGTGTGTGTGTGAGAGAACAAGTGAGTTAGTGGGGCATTGTGAGTATACGTGTGATGTGTGTGTGATGTGCGAGTGTGTCTCTCTCAGGCCGAACAGCACCAGGTGCAGCAACAGCCTCTGATCTCAGCCTGTGAAGCTTCTTATCAGTAAGGGAATTGTGGATAGTTTATCTCTCCCTCTCTCATATCTGTCTCTTAGACAGATAGCATCTCGCAAAAACACCCTCAACCAAAGGTGAGCAAGTTCTTGTCACTCACACGCATCCCCATCCCAATCTCCTTCAGCTCCACCGAAAGTTTAGGGAAAACAGTTTTCCCTTTTTATCACCCTCCCTCAGAGATGCAGTCCTTCACGCTGAAGATAGGAAAAGGTACAGGCCAAGCTGTCTTTTAGCATGCAGACATGGCTCTTTCTCCTCTTGTACTTCAATGCAAATGTTGCCCTATATTTTCCCTCCTGCACACTTCTTCCTGCAGCCCTGATTTGCTCCTACCTGTCTCTCGCTCAGCCTTTGCTCCTTGCCCTCCTTTTTTTGCTTTTAAACTTGTTTATAGTTTAAACTCTATAAAAGCTAGTTCATGTTTAAAATTATGTTCATCATCTATAATTTTTATAGGAAGGTTGTATGAAATTATACTTCTCACAGCTGCATAATTGTTGGAGTCGGTGCGGCACAATTGTTCCTTTGTTTGTTAATGGGCGATATAGATAAAATCCTGAAATATTCTGTGAGATTTTCATCAGTGGTTCAATTGAAAAATGATTAAATCTTGTAAATAAATTGTGTAATAGAATAAATTAAACACTTGACAAAGCAACTTTGTTAAGTCATCACAACAATGACATAAAAACACAATATTGCCATAAAATAGTCCTGCTTACTGTCCAAAAACGATTATATGTGACAATATGAAATAAGATTACATACACCATAAACACTGATTCATTTAGAAATCCTTTACCAAGACACTGTATACATACTTAACCAAAATTTAAAAGGATAATCATGGACAATGGTGCAAATTAGCTTCAGCTAGAAATGTTCTTATCCATTAGAGCAATTTATTGCATCAATAGTATTTTACTGTCTGTTGTCACCATTTTTTGTAACTATTCTTAAAACTTATATTGTAGCACTGAATACAATATTGTTCCCATATATATGGAAAAAAGAACAAGAGTGTTGTTGTTATTGTTAAAGTACCATCCCTCCACCCAACCCTGGGGGGGAAAAAAAAAAATATATATATATATATATCAGCCCAATTGGAAGTTTGGTACTGATGGTTGTCTAGGGCCTTGGCAGAAAGCAGGTGGAGTGGGACAGGGGTTGGAGGGAGGGTGGGAGAAGTGCACAGTACTAGGGTTTTTTTTAAAAAATCATTGATACAGGATGCACATGTATTTCTTTGTTAAGCATTAATAGAGTGACTGAGAGAGATGAAAAAAAGTATGTAAGAAGTGCCAGAAAAAATAAAAGGAGACAAACCAAAGAAAACAGGGCAGCTATTTGCTAGTTGGCAATCGAAGTACAAGGAGAAACCTCTTATAGAATTGAAAGACACCAGAGAGACCCGGAAGGACTAATAGATAAGGAAGGAAGCAGAGACACAAAGCCAAGTACATAAAGAAACAGTTAGAGCCCACGGGGACTCAGGGTGGCTTTGTGGCCTTCCATAATGGCCTGAAGCCAGTGCTGTGATATAACGGTGCCATTAAATAGGGGATACAGGCCATTAGTTTGGCTGGCTAGAGTGATAGGGGAGAGAGAGCCTGACAGCACACAAATAGCATCCACACAAGATGGAGGGTGAACAGAGATCAATCAGAAAGATGAGAGAGGGCTGGGGAGGACAACAAAGACGAGAGGTGTTTGGGTTTGGATACAGGGGGGAGGTTAGGAGAGGAGGAGGGGAGGAGAAAAAGGCCTAAAGGGCAAAGTAAGGAACAGTACTCTTCAAAGGCTTAAGGGTCAGTGGGGTGTGGGTAAGGCTAAGCGAGTGTGTGTATGAGACTGAACGTGCATAAATTCAAAGCACTTTTGACCTCAACCACTGCACCACAATGACACTGCATTACATCATTCTGGCCATCTCACATCTCTGTGACCTTCAGGTAAACATCGCTCATAATGTCCGTCCGTCTCACGTTCTGTGCCCTTATGCTTTAGACTAGTAAAACATAATTCACTTTACTGTGTCTTCTGGCACTGACGCACCTCTGAATCCTGTAAAACCACAACTGTGTCGTCTCTGTGTAGATGACCATACAGAGCTGTAGCTGTCCAGTGCTTGCCAGGATTATTACATCCGTGAACATTTCTTTCAGTGTAGACGACAATTTATTCAAGCAAACCAAACAAACACATCACGTGGTGGAAAAAGAAAATACTTGTGCATATTTGCTTAGGTTCATTATGTGTGGTGCTAAACCTCAGGTATTTTTGTTATGTTTGTCATATACTGTTGTGGTGTTTGCCACCTGTGTTAAAGGTGGCACGCAGTGGGGAAAAAAGGTATATGAACCCTTTAGCTGGTTTTGTGTGTTACTCGTTCATAAAATGTCACCTACTCTAAGTTAAATGTATAGACCAACAGAATGTGCTTAAGATAATAACACAAACACAACTGTAATTTTCACCCTGATGTAACATTAGGACATCTGGTGTGAACACTTCCATAGCATCTCTACTGGATTAAGATCTGGGCTCAGGTACTCAAATTTTCTTTGTTTGAAGTATTAATGTAATAGACTTTCTTTTATGTTGAGGGTCATTGCCCTGCTCATCTGCTGAGCTTTAATCTGATAGACAGCCACCCTGACATTATCCTGTAAGATACCCTATTGTCCCTAGCAGTCTCTTCATTGTGGGGAATTTGGATTCCCATCCAATGATGTCAAGCTGCCCAAGCATAGAGGCAGCAAAGCAGCCACAAATCATGATGCTACCTGCACTGTTGTGTTGGGGTGATGTTTTCATAGTATGCAGTTCCCTTTTCCCAGTTGCATTGTGTCAAGCTGCTCTTTAGGAAACTTCAGAGGTACAGTGATGTTTTACTGAAGGGCAGCAGCTTCCCTCTGTTGTCTCCTGCCATGGACAACGTGCCCCATGAAACTGTGCACCATGATTTGTGTATGGTAGATTCATGAACTGAGATGTTAAACAACTTTAATGATTCCTTAAAGGCTTGAGCTGTTTCTCTGGGTATTCATTTTGAGCCACCTTAGCTCAACACCCACTTCTAGGGAGGTCAGCCAAAGAACCCTCTCATCTCCATATATAGACAGTATGACTGTGGACTGACGAATATCTAAATTCTTTAAGATGACTCATTCATTATGGAAAAGAACAATGCAATTTAAAAGTTAAAATTGATCGTATTTGTTCACTATTTTATTTGATGAACTCACCATACTTGAAGATGCATTTTTACATGGTGCAGGTGACTCTAAAGGGTTCACTTACTTTTCTTGTCACTGTATAATGCCATATTTATATTTAGCTTGATTCATCTCTGCTGCTGCATTTTTGATCTCAGTTAAAAAATAAAGGAAACGTCTTTAAAGATCACAATGGCAAACACAGGAGACGATGAACAGTGATCACAAGCAGACACTCACCAGTTGTGCATGAGAGACACTTCAATGGATGTTACAGCCTCAGTGCAAAACTCTGAGCTTCATCAAAAGTGTTTATAACATAGGGCTATTTTGCCGTAATATTGCATTATATAATGAGGGGGCTCTCTCTTAACCTCTTATTTTTATCATTGTGTTTAAATAAACAGTCTCAGCACAATGCAGTTACGGCTCTTCACTACTACTTACTTTGCTCTAAATTATACAGTAACAATGATGATTGTTGCTTTGTTAAACTGTTCTGTAGCAAAATTCTCATCCTGATTTCACATTTTTCACATCCAAATAAAAGATGAGTTTCGGTTTCCAAAAATCTGTCATGTATCATATAGTATTTAATCCAATAAATTGCAATAAAACGTGAGCTATGTATTAAATAGACGCTACAACCAACAACAGTTATGTGAAAATAATGCTTTGATTACTGCAATATTCATTTTGAGCATCCTCTGCCTGTATGAAAAAGTCAATATCAGACATAAACCATAATGTAACCGTGAATCAGAAACCATTTCCAAGATGTATAATTTTGATGTACATTTTTGAAGCAAGTTGACAAGAGCGTTATCTGTTAGCAGGGCCCCATGTTTTAATGGGTCATTAAAGGTTTTAAAGAGCTTAAAAGAAGCTTGTGAGAGGTTCTGAAAAATTCTTATTTTGCCCTCATCCGTTCTCCTGCATCCTGCCTGACCCCCATCCTCCAATCTTCATCCCTCTACGGTCCTGATTTATGGTCCCATCCCTGCCTGAACTCATTCCCCTCCCTTTCACATTTCTCAGACCGACCACAGATGCACACAGACACTTAAAGGGCAAGTCATATGTTTGTGCTAAAAGTGTACACTTTGCACTAGCAGTGTACAGGGGTGGTGTACAACTGTCTCACAACTGTCCATCTATCTTTCTGTCACATTCATCTCACTTTTTGTTTCTCTTTAGCAGGAAACACACATTGCTACAGTACCATGGTAATATAAATCACTTGATTTCTCAAATCTTTAATGAGTAATGGGCAAGAAGTGAAAGTGGAGCAGAGTGTGGGTTTTTCCTTTTACAAGACAACTTCATTTGGCCATAAATGAGTGCGGAGGAGTTGAACTGAGTGGAAAATCTGTGTAACCTGCAGAGGAGGCCATTTTCAACCTGGCCCAGAAAATTCTGCGGTACAATCCTTTTACACTCCGCCGCTTTTGCTGCAGTGCCCTGTATTATGCACCCATCCCTCTGTCCTTCCATCTTTCTTACTGCCCTTCTTCCACAACAACTCCAGCCCCCACCACCACACATTTAAACTGCAACTGAGCTGATCCTTATCCACTATCTCTCAAGCAAATTCTAAAGTGGGAAATTCGCTCTAATTTTATCGGCATAAAACTAAAGATAAAGCTGAGAACCACATGCACAAATGAAAACACAGGCACACACCCACACAGAATCAATCACAATCTGTGTCCAAGCACTAAAATGTCACATGAATATGAACAAGTAGCCTTTTACCAAGGCAATAATAAGACTGCAATTGTTGTTATTTGGGTATTTCCCGAAGTTACTAAATGCGTATCTAAAGAGATAAATGTTAATATCTTATCCTCTGCTGGGTAGGGTGTGAGCCTTGTGCGTGTGCAGTAAAATATTTTTTTACTGTGTGTTTGCCCTTCAACCTGTGCAGGATAATATGGACTCACTTACCAGCAGAGTACTTCCACAATTAAATCACATACAATTATTCAATTAGCACGGCTTCAGTATGTGAACAGGGTGAGGAGAGCTGAAGAGGAGGGAGAGGAAATGAGATGAGCGGTAATAAGAAAAGAAAGGTGCAAAGCAATTCAGAGTATGAATGTAGAGAAGATTTTATCACAGGGAGAATGTGGAGGGGGGGGAGTAGCGCAGACTAAAAAGGAAGATTAGCATGAACAATCTTTGAGTAATCTGGGCTTGCAAGGTTCTTTTTTTGAGTGTGTTAAAAACAGAAATCCATTATTCTGCAAAAACTAAGAAACAATTCACTGGCTTGTAAAAAGCTACCAAAGCCCGTGCCTGCATGCACATAAGTAGCGACAACAGTCCAGTGAGCATTTTACTGTCTCTGTGTCAGTGACAAGGAAACAGTTAGAGTAGCATTGTGCAAAGCCGTAAACACATTGCTGGCCCACAGATAATCGATACGGCACCTTGGAGCATGGTATTACACTGCTGTGATTCTCCCCCTTTTAACTTTGCACCGACTGCACTCTCCTCTAGCTCTGCTACCCTGTTATCCTGCCTCCCCTCTCTCAGGATAACCTGGCTTACCTGACAGTCACACCGATTATCATACTCCTTTTACTTATTGCTCAGCCCAGATATAGCAAGACCACAGATCCAATTTATCCACACAAAGAAAATGCCTTTAGTGGGGAAATGGGCAAAGTGAAACCCTGAATGTTTGTAATAGAGGTTAGAGTTTGTACTATTGGGGGTGAAAAATGTCACCCATCATCTCTCTGCCTGTTCCTGTAATAACAGCCATTAAAACTAATGGGGGGAAAACATCAAATAGCTCAAATACGAACACACACACACACTTGCTACATCCAATTTGGTGGAGTTACAGACACACATACATAACTGTGAGTGTGAAGGTGTGAAGGAGGGAAAAAGTTTACAAGAAAGAGGTAAAGTGTAGGGGAAAGTGTAAGTGACAGTGTGTGCGTGCGTGTATGATTGCAGCACTCACATTCCTCCTCTTTGGGGTCCAGCTGTGTGACACTGATGGAGAGGCGGTCTACACGCTCTTGCAGGGAGTTGACCCGGAAGGAGAAGGAGTGAGCCTCATTGAACAGCTCTCCAAACAGGTCTTCTGCATATTTACCTGCACATTCATACACAACATTGGAAAACGTAGTCACGAAATACATCAAAACTTATTTCGTACCTATGAAGAACTCAACTATAATATCCTACAAAGAATTAAAGAAATGCAGCAATGATGACAAAAAAAATGTTGATTGGCTAAAATAGGTAACTAATGCTTATTCAATTCCTCAAAGTTTCTTGGTTTTCACTTTCACATATTGTAGCTCTTTATTTATGTTGTCATGTGCCGTCATGTCAACTGGCTAAGGGAACTATATAACTCCCTTTGTTTTAAAAAGGGAAATTGAAATTCTCCAGTTCAGATGCAATCACAACAGCTAGAAGGGATGTTCTACTTCTATGTATTGAGAGTTGAAGAAATGCTGTGTCACTTGCTACTGTAAATCCCCTGTTGTTGCAGGCTGATTGCTCTGATGGGGATGTGAGTGCTAGAGATGTTTTACCAAAGAAAGGCTTGTGATACCAGAGTAAGGAGAAAAAGTAAGTTACAGATTAAACCAAAGACCAAAACTAAAACATTTTGCCCCAGTTTTCTGCAACGGTAAAACAAATCAAACAGGTTTTGTTATACTTCAGTATATGTACCTACACCTGTTCCCGCTAAATGATTTGCATTATCAGCCACCATTTCCTCCATGAACTAAATTAGACCTTTCAGCTTCAATAAATACATCAGTTCTCTAGCACATGAACATATGGTGCTATATGCACTGTATTTTCCTTCCCAAGCTTTACATTCAAGTTTTCTTTGTTGATTTGCTTTGTAAACGGAAAGAATGCAAAACCTATACATACTAAACTAATGGCTTCTACTGGAGTGTATAATTCTGCAAATATGTCTAAATCGTCTAATCTGTCTGTGGGTAATTACTGACTTGTACAATTATGATTATCATTTATAAAAAGTATTATTATTAGTAGTAAATAAATTAAATAGTATATTTAATCACTTAATGTTATAATTTTATTTTTTAATCCAAGTATTTCTATTATTCACTTTATTGGATTTATGTTTGTGATATTTGTTTCTTATTTCTAGCTCATTACTGTCTTATGAAACAGTTTTATTACTATATAAATAGTTACCTAACAAGCTTTATTGTCTCTTTGCAAAAATTCCAAAGAGAAAACTCATCTTGAGTGCTAAGGATTATTGAGCATGTCAAAAAAATATTTTTTTTAATATTAAAATATTTCAATTCCTAAAATGTTCTTAATAGTTCCAGGCAATATGCGGAAAAACGTGACAACTGCCTGCACATAGGCATTGGCTGACTCTTTCACCAACAGCAAAATGCTAAGCTAATCAACTGATGGAGAGCAGTGTACATATAGTATACACGCTGTGTGTCTCCATTTAAATGTGTGTATTTGTGCGTGGCCTTGTATTTGTGTGCTACTGACTGAGGCTGCTGAGCTGGCGGATGACGTTGGCCAAGGAGATGTTAGTCACACACTCCAACTCGTTCTTGATGTTTCTTGGCAGCACCGTGTGGCACAGGTGCCTGGGCTCAATGGTGCGCTTCACCAGCGGCATCCTTCTGCTCCAGCACCACTAACTGCAGGAGTCAGACGGCGGAGGATAAAACACAGGAGGGGAAGAGAAAGTAACAGAAGACAGAACTTCATTAGTGCACCAATACTTGTAACAGAGCATGTAATTCAGCTGAAGAAGAAACAGAGAAAACACTTTTTTAAACGGTTTGTTTTGCTAATAGCACAGGAACTGACTTTAACAGAGTCAGGCTGTGAAAAACATTATAGTGTCGGAGAGAAAAAGATTAAAGGAAAGATGAGACATGCTGTGGGTTGAAGGGCAGAAAGAGCACACAGAGACTGAATACAGTGTGAGGAAGATGGTTAAACAGGCTCCTGGAGAAATATAAAATGTAACAGAACAGCAGGGAAGAAGTGTTTTGACATTGCTAACAGCCATGTTGCCTCATCTGTTTCACTGACTTAGCACTGTCTTTCCCTTTTCATCATGCATAGCCAGGCTAACATACCTCAGCACTTTGTCTGCCCACTCAGCCATGCTAATGGCATTAAGGCTGCAGTGTGGGGCTTCTTCAGCCCAGTTCTCCTCCATTCAAATCAACAGGAAATACAAGAACAGCTGCCCAAAACAACAGAGGCAGCAATAATCCCATCAAAGATCAGCAAAGATTAGAATAGGTGCACTTAATCTATCTATTTGCACTAAATACACCTTAATACCTCGGAAGGCTGCAAAAAGGCAGTAAAAGAGCATGTACCTTAGTAAGTAGTTCTGTGAAGATATGAATTTACATGCTCATAATAACAATGTTAATATGAAGACGTATAGCAGATGTAATGTTTACCGTCTTTGCCACATCAAAGTTAGGGGCTACCAAAGTGATTAGGCAACAGTAAATCCCAAGGTGGACTTAAATGTCTGTGCTGACTTTCATGCCAATACATCCAATATATATTTCAGTCCAAGGGGGAGCAGCCTTTTATTTTTATATCCCAAGAGCCATGCCACTAGCATTTAAAAAAAAAATGTCACGTATTAACACATGGTGAGAACTGAGGGAGAAACAGCATTTACCTCTCCCACCATGTCCCTCTGCTCTGAACCTGGTTTTAATTGTTAGAGGACACATGAGCATTGTCTGAGACAATGATTGACATCCTGTTCTTTTAATAACCTCCTCTATTCTTAGCAGTGTTGCTGTCACCGAGAGATAAACATGACTATTGACCATATCCATAAAAACGTAGGGCAAAGAAGGCTATTCTAGGAAGAGGCCCGGCTATGAATGGTTAGAAGGGAGTGAGAGGGGAGTCCAGTTAAAGGCTTTGTTGAGGTGATTCATCTTGGAAGCAATATAAATGGGGGCATCAGTTGCCATAAAAGGAAAGAATGAGAACATGCACCTCTCTCTAAACCATTGTTAAAGAGGTTTGAATGAGGTGTGAGGGTGATGTTGCTGTGACACAAACCCAAACAGAGCGCCAAAACCCCGTCTCTCCATCACACACCCACACACATACACACTCTCCATTCCTTCTTGATTGGGATCCTCTTTTGACCCAATGCGCACTGACATTTCTCACAGCCTCTGGTGGTCTTAGTTACCACTTATTTAGTTGGAGGTGCAAACACAATTGTTATTGTGTTAACCTTTAACAAACAGGCACAACACTACTTAATCTAAAATCTTCGAAAAGGAAGATCAAACCACGACCTCAATTAAATATAGCCCTCACAATATAGCTCAGTTTTTGTACATGTCAAAGAAATGAGATTCAGCATGTTAATTTGTGAGATTTAGAGGAATTTTGTTACTTTGGATAAAGCTTTTCCACCATTTCCAGTCTTTGTGCTAAGCTGCATGGACTCCATAATGTCAAACTTTTCCTTTAATGTACAAAACAACAATAAAAATAAAATACCAATTTTAGTATTGATCTAATTGTTTTTTTTACATATAGAAACATAGACAATGCAGATAAATAGGGAGCCAGACAAAAATTAAATCAGTCTATCATAACTCTCTGCCATGCATTTACACTAGCTCACCACACACACACACACACACACACACACACACACACACACACACACACACACACACACACACACACACACACACACACACACACACACACACACACACACACACACACACACACACACACACACACACACAATGACAAATGTATCTAGCGGGCAAGCTCATGCTGTCTTTGTAGCCCTCCCCCCCGTGCTCATCTCTCCCTTTTCAAGGTTTCCCTCGTTTCATCTTCTTATAAAGGAATGTTTTGTCCTTTTAGCAACTTTCCTCCTACCGAGTGGGTCACATGAGTTATTTCTGTGGATGACAGGGAACAGATTTGTCTAAACTGGGAAATAAAAACAATGTTTTAGGGGCAAGTGGAAGAAAGATGACACAGACGGCGACACAACGCTCTCTGGCAGTGGTGGGAGACAAAGAAGCTACACATTTAGAAGAAGAATAGAAGCTTTATTTTCATATGATTTTATAGAAAACATTTCATGGACAACAAAGAAACACCACCATAAGGGAAGGGGGAAATGATGGATTCAAAAACAAAGCAGCAGTGGATGAAAGAGAGTCATCATTCACCCCAACCCTCAAAGCCACATAACATAAAAGCACATAGAAATAGGTATTAAGTGATGATATTGATTCTGCCAACCTGGGCTCCTCAGGGCGTACTTTTCAAATAGCAGGGACGCTGACAGTTTCCTTTATTGATCTCAAATAGAGATTTACAAATGACTTAAAATTGCTATGCTCAAAATTAAGTGGTTGAGAGTTTCTAAGTTTCAAAGTTGTCCTCAAAAATCACAAAGTCGGTTATGAATCTGGGAGTCTTTTATTGAGCACATACTGTAGCCTCTGTACGTGCTATCATTCTCATTTTAGTTTGTGCTACACCTACATCCCTGTTGTGGATCTAGTTTGTGAAAGGAAGTTTGCAAGGTAGTTTGTTTTGGCATAATGTATCAGAAGAACAAAAACCTAGGAGGACATCGATTTCCTATAATATGCTTGCTTACATTTTCTTGATATTTATGGCACAGGATTAGTAAACACTTAACTTGCTTTTCCTTTCAAAAATGCCTGAGACTGTCTCAACACAGCGCATACAGGCTTATGTGTGCGATTAATAATTGCAGCATACATTTGCTGCTTCACTGATTGGGCGTAAGTACTCAAGACTCGCACACAAACACACACACACACACACACACAATGTTTGTCCACTGAAATTTCCAGCATACTATGATGTTATGGCATATGACAGAGCCTTTCCCATGAGAACAGTCATTTCTCATGGGCTTCCATTAGAAAACATTTACTCATCATCTGAAGAGATAACTTTGAAGTGAAAGACAAAACAGAAAGACATTCAGGAGGTGAGCCCAGTTGAACAGACTTTTTTTAATGGGCAAGTGTAGTGTGATAATAACGATATGTTCTTGATGTGTCAGGACTTTCCTCAGGCTGCAGAAATATAAGTGTTGCAGGGAAATTAACTACTCCTAGGTAGCTAAGCAGGCAGCCAATTACACATAAGATCAGTCCACTGATGCTACGACTGAGATGTTAATACAAGTAACACATAGCAGTTGACGCAGACCTAATAAAAGTAGCCATCCAGGAAGCATTGGCTGCAGCTATGTGAATTATCATTTGCATATCACATCATCCTAGATTAATAGAATAGAGTTTGCATATATATATATGTATATATATATATAGCTCCTGAAAATATTTTAAGATAATAAATAGCACAGCACAAATTGAATCAATGGATAAATGTCCAGATTTGTGATTAGCCTAAAATCAAGCAACTCAAGTCAGAGGTATAATGTAAATGTACTGCAGCCAAGGTGGCTAATGGTCAGTGATCAGTGACATCTATGGTCTCAAGCTGAGAGTCCACAGTGTTTTATTGGGCTGAAAGCATATGATGTATTTATGTCTGCTTGGTGATTAGTCTCAGACAAATTCATGACTATTCAGCACAATAGGTGGGCCACGAAAGAAAGGATGACAGAACTGACAGTGTAAACACTAAGAAAATTATACTTTTTCATTTTCAGATTGATCCTGAAAGTGAGAAATGCGGTTTCCTCTCTTGCTCTCTTGTTCCTTTGATTGCGCCTTGTCAGTAAAATAGAGAGGGGCCATCACAGCAGTTCATACAAGTATCAAATGACCGGGGATGTTCACTGCACAGCCAAATACGTCACATACCTGCTATTTCCCTTCCTTTTACTTCTTTTATTTTTCCATCCAGGCTAACAAGCCTCTTCTCTCTCTGCACACCCCTTCACCACTGTCCTCCTACTTCTACCATCCATTCATCTTGGGCGGTGTGTCCCGCTGTCACCTATCACCATGGCAACGGCTACAGTGGGATGTCATTGGTCACTTTATAATATCCCAGGAGAGGCAAAGGGGAGGGAGGCAGGGGGTTGATGAGCTAAGATCAGGGTGATGTGTCAGAACAGTGATGGCAAATGATAGATGAATGCAATATGAGACAGAGAATAAGGAGAAGATCGGGGATTGCTCATCTATTGTGTTCAAACACAAAGCAGAGTGAGGGACGACACGTGCCAGTGGAGAGCAGGGGGCCTCCAGTGGTGCGGCTCATTGCACTTGGGACAATATGTCCAAATTGAGGCTCAAATGAATCCTAATGGAGCATTTACTCACTCATAGTGCCACACAATATGGCAGCAGACCTCTCAATACAGAGGAGGTCAAGGGCCTTTTATTTGAGAGGGCCTGGAAGAGACACCAGACTCTTGATATATCATTAACTAGGATTAGACACGTGCGCACACACACACACACACACACACACACACACACACACACACACACACAAAAGCACAGGTGCACACAAAACCAGAGTTTCCTGTAGTTTTATTTTCTAAATTAAGAACTATTTCTACTCAGACAGCAAGAAATAAGACATAAACAGGCACTACATGCCCACAACGGACAACTAACACCCAGCAGTGATGCAATTCTTTTAGCCCCAGTTTGCTCTGTCAGTTGCTGGTCCCATGAAACTGAAAAAAAAAGGAGGGAGGAGAGTAATAAAGAAAGCAACTAGCTGGAAACCAGGAAGCAAGCTGCCTGGAATTGAAATAAAATGGCCTCTGCCTTCTCAAACGAGAGAGATCATTAAGTGATTTTTCTCACTGGATCACCATGAAACAGAATCCAACACAAGGCACAGATTAAGACTTGGGTCCGAGGACTCACATACTGAGTTTGTGCATGGATTACACAGTCAAATTTACAACTTTTAATAAAAGTATGAAAATATGATTGAAATCCAGTAGCCACGATACAGCCTGCAATTATTTATTATCATATCACATCTTTTTAGTACTCCCAAGCACTATAAAGCAATATATAATGATATAACTACACAACAGCTACTAATTTATTAAATTTTAAATTAAATTGAATCTGTGAGATGTTGATAATGGATGTATAGATAGATTAGCTACATAAAAGCAACAAGGGCTGGAGGTTTCTCCTTATTTTCTCTCTCTACTTATTTACATACTGCAACCTTTAAGGGTCAATAATTCACTTTCTTGGAATGTTTCAATCATGAGCCACCAGTTATTTAATGCCACGCTCACTCAATAAAAGCCTAAAAACTAAATAAGTTTACAATAATGCATTTATCTCCTTCTAAAACCGATTGTGAGAGGCAACTCACAGCTTGAAGACAGTCGCATTCCCTATATCGAATTAGGCTGAACGTTTTGTCCTTTGTCCAATGCTTCGGGGAACTTGTTTTTTTCAACACTGTGAACAGCTGCAAACACAGAAACACAGGCATCTAATCAAGGAAGCTGGCAGAGCCACAGCAGCCAATGGCAAAGAGAGTAGAGATCAATCTGGCAAAGTTCACCAACAGCTGGTTTACATCAGTGATGCAGATATGCGGAGTGGGACTACCACCACGGCTCATTTTCCCAAGAAAACAAAGATGGAGGGGGGAAAAAAAAATGTACACTGCCAAACTCAAAAATAATCAGACTGCTGTTTCCTTTAAGTGGTTAAAGAGGTTTCTTTTGCAACTGCAGAGGCACAAGAAAATAATATGTCTAGCTCATCTTTTTTGTTATTCTAATGAAGCAGCCATAAATTTTTAAGTAGTATTTGTTCTTTCATTTTCTCTCTCATTAGCACATAAGGCTGGAATTACATCTGTATTCCCTTTAAAACAACTCAAAAGCCCAGACACATTTTAATCACAATAATAAAAACCTTGATTTGCCATCTCCCCATGGCTGTAACTGAATCAGATGTCCATGCAAAGTTAAAAATTACTTTTTTTTTTTTTTATAGAATAGTGAAACAAAAAAAATGACCTGATGCTGAACTTGAGATCATTGAAGACTTATCAGATGCCCCACCTCACTCCAGTGCCTAACCCTAATATCTTTGTGCCATCATATCAAGTGAATTGTAGAGGTGTGCAGAAGTAAGAAAATAAGCATTGTATATGTTTTCTCGTAGGAGGAAAGGATGGCTTTTGCCCCATCTATGGGAGTGGCAATTCAGAACAGCTATCAAATCTTTTGCTTTCAACTTGGTCATACAACCTAGTTCATTTTAAGCATATCCTAGTCTAATGCATTGGTGGAGGCAGACTGTCAAATTTGATAGAAGAGGAAAGCTGGTATATCTGCAAAGTGAAAGGTCCCTGGTGCACATGTGCAGAACGAAATAATACGCACAAATAGACTGATCATGTTGCATTTCTCAGGCATCAGCCATCAAAGCTCTATGCAAATAGTAGGCCAATATTGTTAAAATAACCTGACACACACATCAACCCATCCATCTGAGACTGTAACATCCCTGTTCCCCCCCCAGCCCCACTCCCTCCCCATCACAGCATCACACTGGCAGAGCATATCATGGCATATGCCAGTGCGTCTTAGTGCCAATTAAAATTCTTTACCAGCCAGTACCCCTTCAGCGTTGAGATGACACCTTGTAGGCCCTCACCAATGAGATGCTATAACATGCACACACAAGGACTCTTCTTAGGCTAAAAATACACCTGCAGCACCAGTGCTGTCAGGTTGGGCTCAAACAGCTATGCTAACTAGGTTTGCTGGTAGCAGGAAACTTTACAGAGTGGTTCTGGCAAGGGATACCAGCACATAATAAACTTATTTCCTCGCCTCAATAACCCTGAATTTTTTGACTGCACTGTATTTCTCATGATACGCTTCTTGGCACACTGTCCAACCTGTGCATAAACAAAGGCTGTATAACGTAAGCTGCAGACTTGCTTTTATGTTTTTTCCCCACCTGAGCTTGGAAATTTGAGCCTGCAAGTCAGTCCATAGCCATTTTTCATGTACATGTAGCAGTCCCAGTCGGGCAGGGGTGTGAAGCAAGGCAGTCATTTCACACTGTGCCCCGACTCTCCTCTTGACACAGCTTAAACTCTGGCGCTGAGATGGTGCTCAGGTACTCTGATGGCACAGATCCATTGGCTGGCTTCCTTTTCTGGGCCTGGCAGTTGTAAATAAGTTTCAAGAGCTGCTTCAGACAACAAGACTGAACGCCAAATGCAATGCTAAGTGTTAATCATAATAATAATAATAATAATTCAAAGTAACAGTGTAGCAAAAACTGTATCATGTTTTATATTACCATTGCAATACTCTCTGTATGAAATTATCTATAGAGCTATATTGAAGAATCAAAATGTCTACAAACCATTCAAATATCTTCTGTTTGTAGGAATACAAAGAATAAACTTCTGTTCAGCATATTTCACATTCAGAGCTGAACCTTATACTGAAGTAGCTGGACAGGGCCCACACTGAATTTCTTACAGATTAACTTGCTTTAGACATTCATTTAACAAACATGCTTAATTCTACTGTAGACATGCACAACTAAATATTCATGGAGGTCTGTGTGCCAACATCAATGAGTAGAGTGTTTGATGAACAAACAGACTCAAAGAAGTTTATCTGCTGAGTTCACAGAAACCCACTGGTATGAATAATGAAAGCCTGCTGCTCCATAATAAATGTCTGCATGCTCGCACTGTGCAGCTGCGCTTGTTTGGCCTGTGAGGGAAATTTCATTATACCAACTCCCTTGCTGTTCATACAGACGTGAAGGACATGCACACAAACTAACCACTGCAGCAACCTCTGTCTGCTTCAAAAGAAAACAAAAAACAAAAAAAAACCTGAAAAAGATCACCAAAAAGCAGGCACACGTGTATACTCACAAACCCAAGTCACCAGAGCGCTATACAAGTCAGCCAACAAGCTTATTAGGAGGGCTAAACACTTAAATAAAGTGGATATCCTTGCCAAGTGAAATTTGAGCCGTTCCATTCACTGCGTCCCCCTCATTTGATAGTCAATAGATAATGTAAAGGGTGTTGTCTCTCATCAACACGCAACTGCTCTGTCATCACAGAAGATTGACCCAGTCTCTCCAGCTACACAGTACCAGAGGTGACTGTGTGTATAACCGTGTTTCTGTCTGTATGAAAAAGAAGAGACCAGAAGACTTTCACCGTCTATTGCAAGTTTAAATAAAAGTTTCCAGGCCCCTGTACAGAGATGGAGGTTGTCCAGAGTTGTTGAGGGGGAAGTACAGCAAAGAGAGCGAGGGAGAAAGAGACAGCTCGAGGCACAGTTAAGGAAAAAAATACAAAAAAGCGTGGGTGGTATCGGGTGGTGAGGTATCTTCTCTCATTGAGATCAATGCCCACATGCAGACAGACAGGATAACAAATGAGAGGTTTTCTGTTTTGGAGTAGCTAATTTCTCACTTATACTTTTTTTTTTTTCATTATTTTGTAGTACAGTAGGTATTCTGATTCAGTACTGTTCAGTGCACTGTGATGCACTGTTTCATATTCATCTGACTGCAGTTAATATCCCAGAGGGGAGCATGTCAGAAGAAATTACACATTGAGCATAAAGACACATGAATCACATGACTCTGAAGAGCCCTTTATGCACTCAACTTTTCATTCCATTGCTTTCACACACCTCTCTCCATCTACCTATTGCTCTTCTATCAATCTCTTTTGATCTACATCAGAATATGCCATGGTCAGAGAATAAAAGGAAGGGCAGTTTTAAAGTCTGGTGATGTAGCTTGGTGCAAAGTGTATTTCAGCCTCTCATGCACCACTGCCTCTTGCATAAAGGGAATCGTGTAAACACAGACAAAAAGAAATCCCACTTTCACTTCAAAAAAGGTGCTGACAATAGCCGGGTTAATTATAATACCAACACTTAATTATTCATTTCAATGTACATCATCACATGTAATTGAATCCAAATGCCACAGAGTCATCATGTTAAAAAAAAAAAAAACAAACAAAAAAAAAAAAAACAAGCAAAGTCAATTACATCCCAACAACAGATTAACCAATCTATTCACAACCATTCAGTGAACTTAGTGTGACCTGGCAGCATATCAGGAGTAGAAATGTAATGAAGAAAGACAAGAGGGGAAACAAGGAGGATTTGTGGGATATACCAGATCGATCAGATGGTGCCCAGGGTAGCTATGCAAACCTCTTAAGTTTGTGTGCTGTGTTGCACTCAGTGTCCATGCATGAAAAATGATTCTGGAGACAAAGAGATGGCAGAGCACGGTGGTGATGGTTAGGGAAGGTGTCCTTGCTGTGAGGAGGCCTGAGGTGGTACCAGTGGGTACAGAGCAGCAGACTGACCACTGAGATGACACCAAGTTCTGGTTTGATCACATCTTCGTTGATTCAAACATTTACTAATGAGAAAAAAGTGACACATCCCTGTTAAATCAGTTCTCTGTGGTGGACAAATTGTGTGATAAAGGAACCATTTCTAAATTACCTCAAAAATTTGCACTGCAACTCCTTATGTATTGCTCACCAAGTACAAGGTAGAAAAAAAAAACAGAACAAAAACATTACCCAAGTATTTATTCAACATCTGAAAATAAGAAATTCTGGGTTGAAAATGATCTATTATATACATGTCTTACTGCGTCATTGCCAAATACTGGAAATCACATTTTGGGATTAAATCCTCTCTCCCTCTCTCTCTCACACACAGCCAAAGCCAAACAGGCAGTGGTTGGTCACTGTCCTCAGGGCCTTCTTCTATCTATAGAAACAGCACACTCATTAGGGGTCAAAAGGTCAGCTGCAGGCATCATGTGACCTGTGTCCTCATGACATCTCAGCACCCCCTCACCACCCTCCACCCCATGTACCCACACATAGTCCTGACAGCTATGCTTAAAAATGCCACTGCAAGGCAAAATGGTGGGTGAATATTCTCAGCATGCAAATGGGAAGGAAACTGTGTGGGGGAAGAACGAATCTACAGAGCAATGGGGGTTAAAGAGGACAAAATGTGGTCTAACAGGCTTGTATTAATGGCACTGTAGAGGACTGACTCAATTAAGGCATCGGCCATCCACTTACTCTGCCATTATATTGAACGATGATAAAGATACTGATGCCTGGCAGGCAGTTTTTACAAGGAGCAAGATGAGATTTTCAGATTGTGGCAAAATCTTACTTAAGGTGTCTGTGTGATTCAGTTTGCTATATTTAGATGGAGGCTGAGTACTGTGCATGTGAGTACAGAAGATCACAACCAAGACAAGAGAGCCAATACGGTCTTCAATCCATTCGGGTGGCACTCAGACATATTGTGCTTGTCCATATAGATTTGATCATTAGATCAAGCCTGATGCAGTGTCTTGTCTCTGTTCAAGGGGATATGGGTGACAATGGGACAGAGAGGGTGAAGACAAAAGCCACTCAGTCCCTTTTCTCCCCCTTGCTTTTGGCTGTCACCATTGTGAGGATCTCTGCTTGTCTCCAATTGACACATCTTGAAAGGGAAGCAAATCAAATTCTCCCTGCAGGTACAAAGACCCTCACTCCCAATTTCTCGCCCCTCGGTTGTCTCTATTTTTTTCCTCTTATCAGTAGGCATATTTCAAGCCCCCCAGTATTCTCTTCAGTATTTTGCGAGGCTGCTGTGTGTATCTGCCTGTTTGTGTGCAAATGCACAAGTAACAGCATAAGAGAGAGATGGGATCCACGGCGGCTGTTATCGCTGCTCCCACATGATTTCTTGTTATCTATCCTGGGTCATTCAGACTTTGGCTTGTCTGTCATCCCCCTCATCACTCTGTGTGTGCGTGTGTATCTGAGTCATCATGCCTTTGTCAGTCAGTCATAGCAGCAATGCTGGAAAACCAAGCAGCTCTCTCAGTCCTGTTCAAATTAGATAAACACCTACTCAGCCTGCTCACAGTCCCCCTTTTCTTGTTACCCACACAGGAGAACCCTTCACCTCACAACCACTTAAGTAGCTTCAGATCCTTAACACATATAAATACTAATAGTTCTTCATCTGATTCTGAGTTGTTAAAGTTTTTTAAACTTCAGGAAGCTTTTGAATATTTTTTTGACTCCAATTAGGTGCTGGAAAACATGTTGTACTCTGTTCTCTATTCCCCAGCAAGCGCAGTTTGGGGGTTTACAGACAACACAAGGAATAACTAACTGAAGAGTTACAATCATTTTTGACTAGATCACAACTGTGGGGTCATGGCTTTAAATGCTCTGTTTAAACCAGCCGTGGGTTTAATGCATGCTGCATTCCTGTTCTCTTGTATGGTTAAAGTTGGTAATTTTCCTTTATTAGCTAGGACAATTTAAGGGGGCTAGCAAACACAGGAGAGAGAGGGGGGGTTTGGCATACAAGACAGATGGAATCAAAGCAGGGACGTTGCTATGTGGAATACAACTTGTGCACTGGACTATCAGGACCTCAGTTTCACTTGGACATCGAAGCAAAACTTGACATAGCAGCATCATGGTAAACTCAAAAAAGATCAGTTACTTTTTTAGAATGAGAAAACTGATGATAATCTATTGGCAATATGTAAACAAATCCTTTATGTGTCCGGTGGTGTGGCTATTCCGCAATGGATGAAATTAAAAGGGATTATTTACTGAAATGAACCTGCAAAGATTTAAAAGATCTATTCTTATGCTTGATCCATGTTGCATTGGGAATTTTTTCCATCTGAAGCCCTAGGCAACATCTGACCCTGGTGAATTATGTCCCACTCCTTCTGTTTCCTCTATTCCACAGTAATGTCACCTTTGTTTGAACTCAGTGTAGATCAGGATGAGCCCCAGACACTGCTGATGCCCAACAAAAGACATAATGTTCACTGCAAAACTGGCAGTCATCATTAGCCTCACTGAAAGCAGCTCCATCTTATGTAAAGTAGGACGTAGGAAGTGTAATAATGGCATATAGACGTAGCAAACAGATGGAGGGGTTGGGGAGGGAGTGACACTGAAGGAAATACAGAGACAAACAATAAACGCACAGGAAGCTAGTGAAGAATAATGGAGAGTAAGACAGATGGAAGAAGAGCCTCTGCAGCCACAGAAGCAGTGGTCCCATCGGTGAGGCCTGGCCTGTCTGTCAGCACCTATCTGTCCTCCTGAGGCTTAGCAACACAAACCAGGAACTTGCCTGAAGTCGCCACTAACATTTATATAACCACACACACTGTAGTGAAATGACCTTTTGACCTTATCCTACGCTGAAGGATGGACCCATGTGAGAAGCTGCGTTACTGTTTAGCTGGAGGAGCATGGTTTTCCTCCAGGCATCTCACGCCAAGCTTGTTTAACTCCAAACACTACTCTGGCATTTAGCCAAGACACACACACGCACTCTCACACATACACACACACACTCTTCATATATCTGAAGCCATAGTCTGATGCTCACCAATGAACAGTGTTGGGATAAAGAAAAAATGTTCACCCAACTTAAAGATCAGAGACAGTCCTGCACCATCATCCGGCCTTGCCTCCCTCTTGGCATCTTGGTTTAATGTAGGCCCTAAACAAGCCCCAAATAACATCACCTGCCAAACGACAGCCTTGTTATTACTGCAGTCCATCTGCTGCTGTTTACAGGATTCATGCAGTGCTACTTTCACAGCTCACCATGGTGTGTGTGTGTGTGTGTGTATGTGCACGTGTGCAGTTTGTAAACACACGTCTGTGGTTGCTTCTAAGTCACTGATCACTGTGTTTCTATTGAATTTAAATATACCTGTCATTTTAATAGGTCAGTAAGAAGGCTAGGAAAACTTAAATTTGGGAGGGGGGGGTGGGGGGGGCTCTGGTTGCAACATAAACAATATTGCACACATTAAGTAAGTGTCATTTCATTTCACGAGCTTCGGGGTGGACAAAGCCCATCTGTAGCACGTAAGCATTCGTGATTTACTGAGCCTATTTCTCCTAATTTCAGATCCTGTTTCAGATTCTTTGAGATGTCTGCGATACTTATCAAACAGGTACACCAGCAAGACCACCTGTCATCTGAGGTGTACCCTGCATGTTAGCCAGTGAAGTGCAGCTCTCTTCTTGCAGTGAAACCTACACACCTACGGAGCCACTGCATGTGGGTGTAGAAACACCTAGATTGTTTCATGTAATTGTTGAGTATATGATAGAAATGCTACTGACACAGATCCTTTGATCAAGCAAATCTGTACACAAATACATATTGTAGCTCAGCAATGAAACTGGCCGATGTGCAAGGTGCAAGATGTAGCCAAAAATCACTTTTCTCAGTAACAGAGGAAGTAAAGCATTTCCAATCACAATGAACGATCAGTTCTTACCTCTAAAAAACAGAGAAAAAAACAGACAGATTTCACCTACATGTACCTACTCAATTCATTGTGTACACTACATGCTGTCTGCCACTACCCTGATCCCTATCTTTGTCCTCCTTGAATTGTATTTCTTTTTAGCCTAAGCAGCCACTGTCCTGGTTCGTAAAAACAGTGCAGTGGAAAGTGCCTACGTCAAGAGGATGATGGTTCACAGTTACAGCTCACTGGCTGGCTGAATGGCTACACTCGGACCTCCAAGGCAATGAATCACATTCACACATCCGCCATCTTGTGGTCCAGTCAACAGCACTCGCGCGCACACACACACACAAAAAAAGAAAAAAAAACGCAGAGGCTTACACATCTAACACACACAAGAGCACACGCTAGTACAAGGACAAAGAGACAGTGGACATTGTCAAAGCCAAGAAAGATGTTAAATTATCTATAGATTGTCATCATCCCTGATGACAGTGTTTCCACTCTCTTATATAACAGTAGTCTTGACACACACCAAGCTGTGGGCATGTGTCTATAAATGAAAGAGAGTTATGTAAGAGACTGCTATTGTCTCAGACCATTTCCCATAGCTTGACATGAGAGCTCTGATTTCAATATCATACAGCTGAAATTTTAATATAGTGTGGTTTAAATAGGCCTGACAGAAGATGAGCACAAACACCTACCTCCCCAATGTCTTTACATTTTTCTGACACAGCACTAAATGGAGGAGAAGACTATAATATGTCGTCATTCAGTGAACCAGAACCTCCATTCACTCACATCAGTAAGAGTTTCCTAACCTCTAGCTGACCTCTGCTATGTAGCAATGATTTGTCCTGGAGAACTGACAGCATTGCTGGAAGATAAACATTGATAACACAGATAAAAATGACTATTTAATGTAGATTTTCTTACTGAGGATTTAAATGAATTTGGCATTTCCATCAAAGATAAAAGGAAGGCGAGCTTGCTTTCACCTCCGATCTTCACCTCCATCTGAGATGGAGGAGAAGCCTACCCGCGGCAGCTCCTGCTGGGCCTGTATCCAGCACAAATCAGATGAGCCTTGTGCTCGGCCCTCATGAAAATACAAAGAGGGACTGGATCCTTGCTGTGAGCAGTAAGTGAACAGCCAAATATTGGCTCTTAATTGAAGGCAGCAGTTGTCTGTGTGCATAGGCACTCCTGCTGTGAAATTGTGGACAAACACACTGAGACACTAAGAGGCTACTTCCCCTTTTGCTCCCATTTCTTTTTCCCAGCACTTTCTACTGTTCTCTTCAGCATCCCTTTATAAGCCTCAGCCTTGCACTTCTCTCTTTTGAATATGATTTTTCTGAACATGTGCAGTTTTTTTTTAGACAGTTTATGGTCAACAAACATGACAAAAAATAGAGGGCTGAGATTGTTAACTGCAACAAATCCTCCTGCACCTCTTATTTTCTATTTCATTCATATCTCTAATCCTTCACAGTCTTTCCCTCATTACCTCTTCCTTGCCATTCCTTGTACTTCTGCCCAGAAGAAGGAGGACTGAAAAGAAAAATGGGTGCTTATGAAAATCCTAATGAAAATTCAGTGTGTCTGTAATTGAATACTGACATCTAAGTCCTGACAAGAGGGATTCAAGCTGTAGACGGGATAAACGTGCCTCGCCTCCCATTTCTCCAGCCTCCATCAATCATCACACATCACCAGAACGACCAGGGCATCGGCCGTTCCAGCTCAATAAGAACCCATTGGTGAAAGAGAGGAAAGGGGACTGAACAGTGGAAGACAGAGAGCGGGGGAGAGGAAAAGAGCACTTAGATACTCACAGAGCCCCCTCTGTGAGACAGGGGAAAAGAAAGAATATGTTGTGAACGTGTTGTGTTACCCATCACGGTGGAGTTTTGCTTAACTTTGCATATTCAAATCTATTCAAATACACACATGCTCTGAGTGTAGCTGCAGAGATGATTTTCCAAGTCTGCTGGCAGCATTTAGAGCTACATTACGCACAAAAAAGAAATATGTTACAGTGACCTAAAAGGGCAGCTACATTACATTGTAATTGCTCTGCTGAAATAAACACTAAGAATACCCAAACCATATACACAATATACACACTAATACACAGCGGGACACTGTCAGTACTTGGGCTAACAGTTACTGAGGAGAACCCTGTATCCAATTCACTCTTGGAGCAGACTAAGGCTACATTGTGCAGACGAAGATATCAGACTACGTTTACCATACAAACGTACACATGACACCAGGTGAATGGCCTTAGCAGCCCATGGTTTACTCCATTGTATTGCTCATTTTAGCTTTCAGCTGAGAACATAAGCCAGGTCAGTCATAGGACACCATGGTGCCCCATTTACCAAATACGTGGATTTAACTGACTGATGAGTCATGAGGGCCATTTTATTCAGTTTGCAGTAAACAGTCATGAAACCCATGAATCAAGGGTATGCAATGCATTTCCCCAAATCTTAGGGCTTGTTTTGGCAATGTTATTAGCTCTGTACCACATTTAGTCTATTATGACACTAAAGTTCTCAGTCTAAAGAAATTAGGTGATTTTTAAACCTGGGAAAAAATGGACATACCCTCTGTATTCCCCAAGCTGCAACTGACACATGAAAAACAGCTGGCAAGACGAAGACAGCCTAAAGTGACAGAACCTTTGCACGTATTCAAACACAGCAGCTGTGGTCTGTGGTCTAAAATGCTGGCAGCAGAGGGGCTGCATCACAGTTAGTAAGGACATGCTGTATACATACAAGGAGCCATTCAGACTGAAAAATACAAAGTGTCAGAGAAGAAGAAGACTGAAAATAACTGCTGGTGATATTTTCAACTTGAAACAGAGACAAATCTCATAGCAGAGGGCAGAGACACAAAGATGGGGCTCAGCTGATGTGTGAAGGCTCAAATTATGTTTTTGTGTATATCACCGAAAAATAAAATTGTACTTAAAAACTGCTTGAAGTTCTGAGAAGTATTTACCCCACTATAATAACTCCAATCCCTGGAGATGTAGAGAAAACTACTGAAAAAATTAAAAAAGAGAATGAGTAACCCCAATTGAAGAAGTGAGTGAAAAAAGAAAAGGGAAAAGAAATACTGAGAGATACTCACTGTATACTCTGTCAAACAGAGCAAATAGCCCCACCACAGATAGACAAAGATATATGGACAAAGAAGGGAAAGAGGTGATGGAGGCAGTGGCAGTAAGACACAAGCAGTGCTGGTTAAACGGGCTAACTGAGCCCTGGTGTCCCTCTGTCAGGGCAGTTCAGACCACGCACAGAAGCCGTATTATCGGGCAGTGGGGCTGGCCAAGAGCGAGAACAATAGCGCCTGTGTGCCGGAGCCTCTGGAGCATCCTAACAGCTGGGAGATAGGAGGTCTGTCTGTGGCTCCACTAAATGGCACGAAAAGGGGCGTTGCACATCGCGCACACACACACAGACATTAATTTTCTCTCCCTGCCTTTCCCAGAATCCCTGGCCCACCTTCCTCCCACCTCCTCCTCCTCATGCCAAGCAGCCATCACTCATTTTATTCTCATCTTCCCCCCCCCTTCCATTTGCTACACACTCTTTCATTATGGTCTCTGTTATTCTCTGTGTCCTCCGATCACCACTCAGCACCTCTGAAGAAAAAGACAAAAGAGAGATAAAGAAAGAGAGATAGTCTTCTTGCTAGCATGAGAACGCTAGAGACTGGCAAACGATCAGAGCAATGTCAACAAATAAGAGAGGTCCAAAAGCCTCCACAGGAGGCATGCCAAGGCTCTTCTATCACAGGGCCTCTGAAACAGAGGAAAACATGAGAACTGCAAACTGTGCAAGAATGTCATCCCTCGCAGCGAAGAGTTCACAGACAGCATCAGATAAAACCATGGCAATATATACTGGTCTATTCTGGGATTACACATGTAGGTAAAGGCTGTTCACAATGTAAAACTGAGCAACTATTATATAGATCCATGTATCAAAGAGTATGTTTCTTGGATAGACCTGTGCTTAATGTTTCTTTGCAAGCTCAAAAAAAAAAAAAACTGGTAGTATCAGAAAATCATAGGAGGTCACCCACTTGCAGTAGGACTGGGGTGACAACAGACATTCTTCAGCACACATCCTCTCAGAGCTGAGCGAGGGTGAATTTGGTTCACTGATTCTGTAAATGTCATGTCTCGAAGCCAACTTCAAATTCAGCCAATATGTCCACTGTCTTATGCATATATGCGTGATCCCTCAGAACTGTTGTGAAATCTAGCCTATAGCTTCCACCAAGTGATGTGACAGTGTGGATGCCACTGTTGAAGACTGATCATTTTAACAGCTGCAAGGGGTCTCATTTTATTCGGCATCAGAGCTGCTTTAACAGACAGTACCCTATAGATTTTCTCCATGAAATGCTGCTTTAAACAACAGACTTTTCTGTACAGTGAACAAATTTGATGCAAATTGTGTGCATCAAAATTTCCTTGATTTCAATCAATATGGAAATCTAATCTGCAATATGCAGTTTTGAAAATCAGCACTTTCTGTCTGACATGGCGTCTAAAATAAAAAAATAAAAAAACGTCCTCTTGGAGACAGTAAAGATTTGATCTGGACTCATGTTAGGAAAGATATGAAATATAAAGTAACCAAATCTATATCTGGATTTGCACCCTGCTTATCCCCATTTTCTTCTGTATTATCGTCACATTTGAAAGTAATGTAATACATGATTGACAAACCGACCCCACTCATCTTCTGTCAAAAGCAGCAGCCACAGCAGCAAACACACAGTTTTATCAATGGCTCTGCAGCTGATGTTTCCAAAGGGTAATTCATTCATCACCAATCACTGACCAGACCACACATTTCTATTACAGGCTTCTCTCGTGCTCCCGTTGCATTCTGGAGATTGCAGAACAGCATCCAAGGACTCTCTCTCTTTCAGTTTTGTTTGAATTGACAAGCTGCAGAGAATATGTGAGCTGGTATCATGTAACGCAATGAATATCGTCAAGGTGTCACTAACTTTAAAGGTGATCACTGAGCAACAGTCACTGAAAAGGACACAGCTCCTCATGCCCACTTTTTCCTTTCCTCTTTCTTTCTTTTTTTTTTCTTGCACTTGAAGTCATACAAAGAAGGTTTCGAATTTCACAAAGCATGATTTTCACTGGGCTGAAGTCTACCATCCCCCATGACTGCAAACCAAGCTGGCTGGAATAGACCCCAGCTCCTATCCTCCACTCTGAGGCAAGTCTTAGTGGGAAAATTAAATCACGTATCGGATGCCAGCGGTTCGTCTAATCACACTGTACCAAGCTGAAACTCCACAAAATAAAACAACCGCTCAATAAAACCCAACAAGCACAAGATATGTGGCTTTTCTTTATTTTTTCCTCTCTTTTTTCCTTTTTTTTCCCTTTTTTCTTTTTGCTATAACGCTCAATAACTAGCGGGGCATGGTAAATATTTGCTCTCTGCTTTCTCACCAACATGATATCCCTCAGTCTGAATATGTCAAGACGCCGATGCTGCTGCTGCTGCTGCGGGAAGCTCATGCAGATGTGGACATTTTGCAATTTATCACCCTTTCCGACGGTCCCGTTACTATTTTAGGACATTTTTAAATACTCGTTTGCAAACAACACTTTCAAGTTTTTTTTTTGTTTTTTTTTTTGAAACCACACCGTTATCGACGCTGCCACATTTGTCACCTGTGTAGCCCACCGGGTTAATGTGGCAGACAGCGATGGCCATGCAGTGTTGAATTACCAAGACCGTTATCAGTCAAGCGGCTCCGGTTTAAATCTAACGTTACAACACGGTGACTCGGTTTTTAAAGGCAGTTTAGTAAGATGCAATAAGGTTGAGCTAACCGTTACTAAAGTCACATTTTCAAGTTGGGAGAAAAGGCGACTTTAGCACAAAATGTTCGGAAATTTTACCTGATATGTTTGTTAAAATCCCTCTTTATTCTCTTTCCATCCTCACTGAGCGGCGGAGCATGCCACCGTGTCCACGGTTTTAAATCCCCGGGTCGGGTCCATGATTGTACTGTCTCTGATATCAAATGTACTCCTGATGGAAGAGGCGGTGGCGGCGGAGAAGAACCCAGCCACTATTTTTCCAAAGGGATTCCCGGCAGAAATATTGGCGAAATTAGCATCAAACCGGCTCCGATAAAACCGACGACGGCTTCTGTTGCAAAATAAAATCTCCTTCAGATTTGCCTATACGCTACGCATATGTTCTTTCTACAGGTACGAATGTGAAACGGGGGTTTATTCGCAGGAAGATATCCCCATTACAGCCAGCGATAATGGTACGTGCCACTCTATTGTTGGGGCGCGAGAAAGCGTCCCGTGCAATTGATGTGTGTGCCCGCGGGAGGCTCACGGATAACGTGCGCGCTGGCAGTATTGGCTTGTTATCTGAAACCGTCACTCTGTGCTGTCCAATCGATCACAGGGAAGGACGTCGATTCGATTATTGCAGCCCTCACTGTACATAAAACTCATATCATTACTAAATTAATCGATCTCCTGCGCGATGATTGATTACATCATATAAACTGCGCTACAAATGAATTCATATGCTCTTAAAGGTTAAAGACACTCCCATACAATAAGGAGAATATGGTGTTGATTGTGGTTGGTTGTTATGGATATGCATGGCTCATTGTGCCTATAGATAGAGACAAAGTGGTAAGCATTTGTATGTTTCTTAAAGTTTTAGAGAGTTTAAAGTTTCATTTAAATTAATGTAGTCGCATTTAAGAACTAGAAAATATTTGGCCTCATTACCTACAAATAATTAAATGCCTAATGATTAACTATCTTTCATTTTTTTCTGTAGGTCTATTAAACGACTAATTGTGACTTTTTTTAATATCATGTCTTGGGTGAGGGACATTCTATTGTTAAGTAAATGATGAAGACTGAACATTATTTCATTTTATTTTAGTTCAGTTTATTGCTATACCGGAAGTCCCGCCCTCCCACTTCCGTTCAATTCACAACATCCAACATGTCTGCCGCCATAACTTCCCTCGTTTCATACGGCAGCGATTCTGATTCAGAAAATGAGCCGGAATCCAATACCGGTGCTGAAAAAGTGGACCAGGTGGATCCGGACGCCACTGCCCACCTGAAACCTCTGCAGCCTGGACATACGATGTCTTTAGCTGTTCTCAATTCTGCTCCGGAGGTCGCCGTTAAGGTAAGCTAAGCTAAGATAAGCTAGCTAGCCACCGTTAGCTTAACGTTAAAGTTAGATAGCTAACACTGCACACTGAATTTAAAAGCGTTAACCAGGCACGTCGTTTAAATGAATATCAGGGGATAATTTCAGGTGTAGGGTTAAGAATAGTTTCAACAAAAGCCGGGAATTCTGAGTATTGAGTCGAAGCACGCTGTATGCTAGTCGATAAACTATGCCAAAGAGGTTGAATAACATTATCGATATCGCCTTCGTTCAATGTTTTTTTTTTTTTTTTTTTTTTTGGTCCATCAACATCGGATACAACAGCCGATGTGATGTAACCCGTTTTGTCCGTTCACTGATTTGTGTATCTATACCATAGGAGTCTGTGGAGACCGGCACACACCTGGACCCTTCGCTGAAAGAAGTTAGCTACAACCCGACATATGAAACCATGTTTGCACCAGAGGTAATGTTGTTTTCATTGCATGTAACGAAGTGCTATATCTATTTTTTCATCACTTTAATTACTATAACATAAATTATGTAATGTCTGGTGTTAATGATTGTTAATGATTTTGTATTGCTCTCTCATAGTTTGGTCCAATGAACCCATACAAAACCCAGCAGATGGCTGCCCCCAGAAACATGTTGTCTGGCTACGCAGAACCTGCTCATGTCAATGACTTTATGTTTGAACAGCAAAGGAGGACATTCTCCACCTACGGTAACTCCACCCGTGACCTCTATCATGGCTGTTGTTGACGTGGTCAATACATGCACCCTGTTTGAATTTTAATGACTATTTTATAACTCTCTCCCACACTCTCCACTGCTGATAGGTTACGCTTTAGATCCCTCTGTTGACACACACCATGTGTCCACTAGTGCCTACATTGGTGCAGTAGATGAAGCTGAGAAAAATAAAGGTAATAATTTATTTTTAATGTGTTTGTTTACATTGGGCCATGTAGATATGACTACATGTGAAATAAATTGTAATTTAAAGAAAATCAGAATTCTAATCTCTTGGGGCTCTTCCTTAAGGGTTAACTGTATTTGAGAGCGGACATAAGAAGTCAGAGAAAAGGAAAAAGATCAAAGGTGGAGATGCTGGAGAGATTGACAACTTTCTTGGACCATGGGCAAAATATGTAGATGAGAAAGATATGGCCAAACCATCAGAGGTATTTGCTCAAGTTCTAAAATATTGTTTATGTGTTTAAGTAATTCAATTTACTCCAGTGAATGCATTTGAGATTAAACTAACTTCAATTTGCTCAACCTTTGTCTGTCTATCTGTAACTGTATCCGGGACAATAAGTGTTATGGTAACTGTACTTTACAGGAAGAGAAGAAAGAGCTGGATGAAATCCTAGCCAAGAGACAGAAGAAGGGGCGGAATGAAGAAGAGGCTCCAGGAGAAGAGAAGACCATTCTCCATGGTACTTTGGCTTTTCTCATTTAATTTGTGAATTAATTTCAGTGGCTATTGTATTCAGTGGAATGATCAAACATTTAAACTAAATTTATTTTAAATTTGAAATTGTTTTATTTTGAGTTGAGTGTAAAGAGAGATTGAAAGTACACTCTTGACCTTGGATACAGCAGCTGTGAAAAACCATCGCAGCATATAACAAGATCTTTCTCTGGATAATTTTGCCGAATTGTCATGTAATTGTCATTTTTCTGAGCATCGCAAGGAAACTTTGTCAACGTTTCAGTATAGTTATAGTGTTTAAGACCCACACAGTGATTGGTTGTTGCTGGTCGAGGATTTAATTGCATGAAAATCTTTAATCTTCAATTACAGCTTACAGCCCACACCTCTAAAAACATGTATTCAGATCCTGCAGATTTTTTTCACATGGCACATTGTCTCTGTTTGTTCTTCCCACAGTTAAAGACATGTATGATTACCAGGGCAGGTCTTATCTCCACGTCCCACAGGATGTTGGCATCAACCTGCGTTCTGCAGATATTCCGGACAAGTGTTACCTGCCAAAGAAACAGATTCATGTCTGGTCTGGACACACCAAGGTCAGTGGGAAAGTACATATGTCATTTGTGTGTCTTACTCTATGTGAATGTCCCTTTATCTACTGGTTAAGAAATCTTACAGCTGCAAGTGTTCTCTAAGCAGGCTTTGCTGATGCTAAGTTCTAGTTCTGTGGCATTGTTTAAAAATGAATCTGATATGCAAAGTAAGAGCTGTGTCACATTGGAATATCTGTATACACAGAGAGAAAAATCCAGTATGCAGCCCTTGTAATATTTTCTCAGGCAGTCAGAAAAAACCTCAGGGGTACTTTTGAATAAAATGACAACATAGTGTATGAGCTACATGTCCCTGACATATCCAAGATTATTCTGTCTCATTCAAAAACACCATCTTTATAATTCAAATGTAAAGGCAAACACAGGGTTACTCCAAGAAAGATCATATTCAAGCTTCAGATCTGCCAGTGTGCTTCAGGGAGAGCGAAATCACTCAAGTTTTAAATTGGCTCCTATCCACTTTATGCAGGAAGTTTAAGTCTTCAGAATCTAATTTAAAATATAAAGAAGTTCTAAGATTGTAATGTTGTGGAAGTGTTGATGTTGAGATAATAGATGGCCCATATGGCGTTAAGTATTGTGGCATAATTTGAAGAAAGTTATCATAATTTCTTTTTACATAGATTTTTTTTAAAATAGAGATGTAGTGTAGCTTTTACCCTAAAGGTTTGCAATGCTTTTGACTCCTTTAGTCTAGAGAAAATGTAACGGCACAAAAAAATGACTTAAGTATCGCACATACCTCAGATGTCAACGTTTTCAAAACAGTGGTATATAACATTATAGAGCACAAGATTGAGAACACCATCACAATTTTTGCAGCAGTATTTAAAGGTGTGCTTGCACACTTATTGTAAACTATTAACTCTAAAAAGGTTGTGTTAAGTCCTAAATATTTTCACTAAATTTGAACAAAAATTAGGTAACACTGCTGTTGTTGAGGCCAGGGGCTGTAGTGATGATCACCAGAGTCGTGATAAAGTGACTAAAATCTATTTAATTTCCAGGGCGTTAGTGCTATCCGACTATTTCCCAGTTCTGGCCATCTACTGCTCTCCTGCTCCATGGACTGTAAGATCAAGGTAAATACTCCCCAACAGGTGCTATACAGAAGCTTATGAAAGGTTCTTTCATCTTGAATGAACAATGTCAGCTGTGTGTTTTAAAGTTGATCACATTGAACTGTTTTTGAGAAGTTTTAAAATTAACCTCCTCCTCCTGATGTATTGTAAAACACCAAAAAGTATGAAATACAATATGTAAATTGCAAGGGGGCTGTAAACAAATTTGGTTTTGTTGGCTAGCTTTCACTTAGTATGTCTATTAAGGCTCGATGCAAAGCTTGGATTTGAATAAAAAAAAATTCTGCTGGCTGAATTTAGTGGTGTTGTAAATCTATATCACTTACAGTTTTATCTCCTCTCCACAGCTTTGGGAAGTGTACGGTGAGAGGAGGTGTTTACGGACATTTATTGGTAAGTAACCTCATGAAACATCTCCGGTCAAAATTATATCTCGGATTTTGATAAATGCATTTATTTATTTATTAATATAATATTGTGAAATTCACCACACAAGTATAATCTCTTATATACAATAATGGATCATCAGCTAACATGCTGACATGAAATGTGCTTGAGGTCTTAAATGAAACTTGCCTTTTGGGAAATACACAGCAGTGACAGACTGTGAACTCAGCATTACTGGATTACTAATGACACGTCTGCTGACCATTAACAAAAAGTGTGTGGCGATATATTTTTTTTTTCCCTCTTCTTTCCTCTTTCTCCCCCCCCCTCCCCACCCTTCCACGAGATGATGGAGTCAGGGGTGTATAGGCTAATGCATGCAGGTCACTCTAACACTGCTCCCAGGGACAGTATACTGTCAGAATCGAGATTGTTTGCAGTCATGGTTCTGCTTGTCAGCTCCTTCACAGTATATCCATAATTCAGCAGCCCAGGGGGTGAGGAGGAACAAGGAGCAAAGGAGAGCACAAGACGTAGAGAGGAGCGGGAGTACAGAAGAGAGACAATTTAGGAGTGAATAAACTGACAGAGCGACTGGCTGAGTGGGTCATGACAAGGAGAAGCAGCAGAGATTCTAATGATAATGTTAATTATTATTATAAATTTAAAAATCTGAGCAGTTTTAGTAGTGCAGCATGTTTTTTATTTGATTTTTATGATTATCATGTGAAATATTTGGACCTTGAGGTCATTTGAAATTACACTTTTTTGTTTACACCATTCTTAAGTTTTCCTTTTTTGCTCCGTGGTTTCTTTTCTACTAAATTTATTCCACTGCATATTATCATTTAAATAAAACCTGCGCCGTAAATGGAATTTGCACATAATTTTTTTTTAGTCTTTTAGTTTAGTGTTGCTTGTCAGAATCACTAGAAACGGTTGATATATTTTCATGGATGCAGTCTGAGACAGGGTTTATTTCATGAAGGTTGCCCTGCTTTCAGTAGTTTAAGTTCTGTGCTCCCACATAAACACGCACCAAGCTCTGATGGCTTTCTGCAGCAGCGGCGTTGCCTTTGGTCTGCCAGCAAGCAGGGTTAGACCAAGTGAGCAGGCAGACACTTAGCCTCAGTGGGCTCTGTTATCACCGTGGAAACAGCGTAACCCTGATAAAAGCCAGCTTTAACAAGGTAGGCATCTGTGCGTACCAAGCCCCCTGGGACCTCACATCACCTACGCTTTATGAGGAAAAAGCCAAAAGGCTGCATAGATTGGGATTAGGAAGAGAATAAGGTGGAGAATGGCTGAAAAGGCAGATGGAGCATGCAATGTTTTTCTTTCTCCTCCTCTTTCTCTCACCAAGCTTATTCAAAGATTTCATTCCCCTCATGTCCCACAGCCCACTCTGTCTTTCTTCCTCAACATCCCTTATTTCCCTTAACTAGACTTCACATTCCTGAAATGAACTGGGTATCAAAGGAAGGCAGCTGATGGGGAAACTTGGCAACAAAACTAGGGGAACACATGAAGTGAATTTTTCTAGCTCATATTTATTCATTTGTAATATGTGTGAAAATTTCCACTCTGTTTTAGGCCACAGCAAAGCAGTACGAGACATTTGCTTCAACAACAGTGGGACCCAGTTCCTCAGTGCTGCTTATGACCGCTACCTTAAACTCTGGGACACTGAGACAGGTATGTTGTGCCAATGACATCGACAGACACGTTGATATCTCACTTATACAATATACCTATTTTATATCTAGGCAGCACTTTTAGATTGTGTGTTTTGAGGGGGAATGCTAACACACAATCTAAAAACATTTGCTCTTATTGATCTCAGAAGCCATCAGATAATGGAGAAAGACCTTGGTTGACTCATTTGCCCATAACATGGACTCTTTATCTGCACACAAACCTTCTAAGTCAGAGCTGCCTAAAATGTAACTCCTCAAAGCTACTTAGCTGTCACAGCAGTGTGTTCACACTCGGACAATAAGTCAATTAATCAATTAGACAATCGACAGAAAATTAATCAATGAATGTTTTGATAATCAGTTAATAATTATAATACATTTTCAAGCAAAATATAATTGAGTAGTTCCAGCTTGTCAGATTTGCTGCATGTTTGCTGGTTTTCTTTGTTTTTAGTGATCATCAGGATTATCAGGAGGATGTTTTTTTTTTGGCTTTTTGACATTTGGTCAGACAAAACAAGCAAACTAAAGACATCACGTATGGCTTTAGGAAATTGTGATGGCCATTAATCATATTTGAGAAATGTTATAGAAGAAACTATTTATCAAAAAAAAAAGTATTAATGAAAACACTTGATTGTAGCAGGTCTACCTGTCACTTGCCTGTGGATGGTTGTGTTTGTACAAACTAGTATTCTGTTGACATAGAGGTCACTGTAACATCTTATAATCATAATTAAATTTATTCTGTAATGCTGTGTGCATTTCAGGAACAAACTCTTCCATGGGTGTTTATGTTTCCCCTTGCTTCATCAAAGCAGTTCAGGTATAAATGACACCAAGTAAATGATGGGTGCCTGTGCTCACTGGCGCCACATGCCCCCGTTGTCTTCCCCACTGCTCACCCATCTTTATATCCACCCTTCTCAAAAATGCCAATCCAGCAGAGGGCAGAAAAGAGTTAAATCCCCCACTTGTTGATAACAGGATTCCCTTTGTAGCCACTTCACACAAATACCTCTGTTAAGAATTACCTTCCTATACAGTTACAATTTGTAAAATGGTTGGTTGTTGAGGATTTGTTCAGTATAAATTTCAAAAGTTGTTGTTTATTCCTGTAGCTGAACATAGCAGTGATGTGTAGGGTGGTAATTTTAGCATTTTATTCCAGATTTGTATCAGTTACCGTTAAAGCGTTTTTGTAACACAGACATGATGTTAATGAAAAGTCTTCATTCTAACCTTGGGGCTTCTTAATGTTTCAGTCATTTTAATTTTTTTGTTCTCTCAACTTCAGCAGTGACGGTAGCATCAGTCCCATGGGGATGCATCTCCGCTGATTGAACAGAAGGAAACACTGAATTTTCTGTGTTATGGCTGAGCCATTACTGCCTGCAGGGACAGAGAATAAAGCACTGAATGCTGCAGACTGTCCCTAAAATTTAAACAGCTTGAGTGTACCTTTTTTAAAAGCCACTGTGGATTATGCTGGAGCTCTGACTTTCAATTTTCCTCCCTCCACAGGCCAGTGTATCTCCCCCTTCACCAACAGGAAGGTTCCATACTGCGTCAAGTTCAACCCGGACGAGGACAAGCAGAATCTTTTTGTGGCTGGAATGTCGGATAAGAAGATTGTTCAGGTAAAGATGGCATTTGCTGCATTACGAGCAATTCCAATTTAGGTCCCACCATCTTTTCATTTATTTCCCAGCTGACCAAGCAGATGCACACATGAATTTCTTTGTATACCCCCTGCCCCACAGCAGCATGAAATACACTCCCATCTCAACTTCCAGGCACTAGTGTCTAGTGTGTGTGTGTGTGTGTGTGCGAGGTTCACAGGTTGACAGGACTAGAGCAAGTCATTAATCACAGGCAGCATTAGGGTGGAAAAGAAGCAAAGGGAGGTGAACAATCTGTGATAAGAGTTGGAAATCCAAGTAGACACTTTTCAGAGCAAGCAACCTCAAACCAGTGATGAACAGATGAAAGTTTGGATTTCTGTAGCAGTAACAAGCTGAGAATTAGCTGAATTGGGGATATGATTTTATTTTGCACAATGGGATTACTGAACATGCAACAGTTCAGTTTTGCAAATTTACTTTTAGTTGAGCTTAAATTGAAGACATGTATGTATCTCATACATACTCATCAATCTCATCCCATAGCCATTATCATAATATCTGGCATAATAATTAAGGATAGTATGAAATTATGCAGCTTTCTGTTCGGACAGAATTGAGTCCTATTCGTTTGTTGCCTGGGGACCAGTTTTATGTGGTTGTATTTCTTTTACATTTTAATTTGTGCAAACTGTTGTCCCATTAATGTTGAAGACTGAGGCCTGTTTTATAGCTGTCATCATACTGCTGCAGTTAAGTCATATTACTACGACAAAAAAAAAAAAGTCTCCCACAGCCTCATCATACGAGTTTCTTTTCATTTTTTCACAGCAGTAAGACAAGTTGCATTTATGTTGGTAATCACGACTCTAGGAGAGTGTGAATACGCAGTGAAACTAGTTGTTTACCTCTTTTCTGCCTCCTTGTTTCTATTGTTCTCCCTCTGCCGTTCTGACAGTGGGACATCAGGACAGGTGAGGTTGTTCAGGAGTACGACCGTCACCTGGGCGCCGTCAACACCATCACCTTTGTTGATGAAAACCGTCGGTTTGTCAGCACGTCAGACGACAAGAGTCTTCGAGTTTGGGAGTGGTAAGCACATCTTACTTCAAACAGCTTGAAATGCTAATGGAGCATTTGGCTGTGCTGCTTTATAGTGTTTGTTGATATCCCTGCGAGCAAGGCATATAATCCTACTCCCCAATAGTGAGTGGTTAATAATAAAAGACTGTGGTTGCGTTGGGCGGCAACTCTGACACATTAAAAACATGATGTTCAGTCATCCAACTCTTGATAAATAAGGGATAAAAAATAACGAGACAAATTCAAAGAACAGTCAAGAGTATTACTGCAGAGCATTTAGTATTACATGTTGTTGCCAGGCTGCTGGCTGAGACTATTTTACTGTTTAACAGCCTCATTAAGGTGCATCATGCTGATCATCAAGTGTCTTTTTCTGTGTAAAAAGGAAAACTGAGTACAAATATTTAAATTGCACATTCGTAATATGAAGACTAGACATCAACAAACCTCCATGTGACCCTGACTTGGACACTTCACCCAGCTGTGTTGCTAATGTGCTGAGTCATAGCCTCTGCCACAGTTGGTCTGCTTTACATGCAGCTGTTACTGTGGAAGTTGTCTTTTTTTTTAACCCTGCAGTTAACGTTGTACTCTGACAGCACTCCAGCAACAACCCTTGTAATTCTGATTTCTGAATTACTTAATTCTAAGTATTGGTTTCACAAAATACAGTATTGGAAAGTAAGATTAATTTGGACTAGCAGGTCAGATGAAGTTGAAAATAAATTTTTTAGGAAAAAGCTAAATTGTGTTTTTTTTTGTTTGTTTTTTTGTTTGTTTTTTTTAAATGTATTTTTAGAAATGTCTCACTGCAGTCTGTGCTCTGTGGCCAATCAACAGAGACCAACAACTACAACTTAGCCGGCAGTGCTATGATGATAAACATATTCTGGTATTCAGTGCTCCGAGAAGCTGATGATGATTTTTCTTAGACATGGTGCTTTCGTGACCATTTGTATATTTATCATTGTCAGCTCTTTTTTTTTTTTTTCCTGCAGAGTATGGGAAATGGTGAAGGACTACTAAATCAGAGTTGAAAGACGTGATATAATGTTGTCAGAATATCATGGGGCAAAAGATATCCCAGGAGTCTACTTTCTCGGGGGGTTCCCGTGGGTTTTTTTAGTGCAGCGTGGGAGCGAGCAGGCGAGTGGTATGTTGGGCTAAAGAAAGGCTTTATGGTTCCCCTCTTCTCCCACAGACACCACCTGCCTCTTGGCTATTGGCTCCCTCCTTCCTGTTCAAGCTAACACCCCTTGTGAGAGCTGTTACATAGCAGCATTAAGCTGAATTTACGAGAACAGTCTCATTGCTGGAATAGAAGTGCAGCCTGGTGGAGAGGCGCTGTGCGAGTGGGAACGGCGGATGGTTAGAAAAGATTGTGAGGCAGCAAATCCAAAAGTCATTCCTATCACAGTGCAAACACCCATATATGATTCAAGTTCGACCCTCGTTCTGATACACAGATTCATGTTTGTTCTGGGGAGAATACTTTATCTGCGGCAGAGGTTTGTCATCAGTGAGGGCATAGTCGCTGTATGCGTTGGAGGAGGATTAATCAATCAATCAATCAATATGAAATGTGCCACTCTGTGCCAGCAAGGGGAATTAGTTCTCAGTCATAAAGGCATCATTCGAAGAGCAATGAAACGGTGGGTTTGGAGGGTCATTTTGAATGATGGTGGATATGTTTAAAAAAAAAAAAAAATGCTAGGCACAGAGTGAAGGACATTGTTGGAGTCAACAGTATGGCCTTGATTTTCCTAATTTATTTTCACCATGGCTTTAGTTTATAGTAAAAAAAGCTCTCCAGGCTGCCTTTTGATAAGGGCTCCCTGTCACCCTATTGAATCAAATCCCATCTAAATATTTACCCAATAGAAGTAACCCTACCAAAGCAACACTGTGTCAAACATTTGAATGAAAAAAGGTTAATTTTTCTATGCTGTGAATAGTAATTACATTTTGTAAAATCCTCTTTTCACATCACTTCCAAATAACAATCAAAGCTGGTCTTTTTCATTACCTTCTCACTGAAAGAACAGTCTGATTGCAAAAATGAACCTAAACTTCACTCAGATATTGTGCCTGACAAACTAAACTATCTGTGTAATATCATTGTCCTCAAGAATGATTGACGTGAAAGAGCGCAAACAACAAAAAAAAATCATTTAATATTTATGATTATCTCTTGTGTATAGATTTTTTTTTATCATGTTTTCTTTTCTTCTGCTCCCATTGCTCTCCAGACAAGAAAACACCTTCACATCGGTTATTTCTAGAGCTCAGAAGAACAGATCTGATGGCCTCATTATCTCTTCAGAGTTTATCTTGGCTTGTCTGCAGACATTGGCTCTGACAAACCCCGGGGCCCCTTTCAATGTCTGACTGCGTGCACACACGTATTCAAGTGTATTTTATGTGTGCAATGGAGCTCGTTCCTTTTTACTCTTGTGTTTAGTTCTTCGAAGACCGTTTTTGGTCTTGTGTGTGCAAATGCAGCGCAGTCACGTTGCTCCAGCTGTTACTCATCACAGAGAGGGAGGGATGGCCTTGGTTTAAGCAGATAGCAAGATGAGCTCCGGCCTATTAGCCATTAACACTTGTTACACACAGAGTAAGGCAGAAAGCCATAATCTCACTCGTGCACTTAGTTTGCAACAAGTTCCAGAGGTCAGCAGGGGGAAAAAATCGGCATGCTGTTATCCTGGCAGACACACACAGCAGCACTGAAAATTTAAATGATCTTCTGCAGACCACTTAAGATCAAATAACCAAGTTTCCTCACTCTCCCAAAGCAGAGAGACAGAGAGGATTAATAAGTAATTGGTTGCCGGTACAGCCAGTGGTGCTGCAATCAAAAGCGTCTTTCAGATTGCATGGAGTTATTTACACACTCTAGCTGTAATGGTGATAGGGCTTTCATCAAAGCTGTTTTCTATTTAGTAACAAGCAATTTTGTGATGGCTGAAGCAGCGGCAGTGGTAAACAAACTATGGGGTTGTGAATGTTTTCCTTTTTTCCCTTTTCTTTGGGTTCTTTTTGTTCAGGTTGTGCTGTCATTCAGCATTTAACCCATCTTCGAAATGTACTCACACTGCTTTGTGCTTCTTCTTTTTTTTCCTTTTTTTTTTTTTTTTTTTTTTTTTTAAAGGGACATCCCTGTGGACTTCAAGTACATTGCTGAGCCAAGTATGCACTCTATGCCAGCTGTGACGCTCTCTCCCAATGGTAAGTAGACAAATCATGGCAAAACAATCACACACAGCCAAGCACACAGTACAGAGGACCAGAGCGAGAGAGGACACTATTAAATTTCTATAGCGTGTCTTAATGAGGTGGTGACAGCACTTTCAGGTAATGACATGTCGGTGTGCTTCAGTGAGAGATGAGCGGAACCGCAGTGGGTAGAAAATAAATGGTTCGTTTTCCATCATTTCAGTGATATTTCTCTTTTAGAAGGGTTGATAGTTAGTTGTATTTCTGGGAGTCAGTATTCATACATTTTCATGCTCAGGAAGAAGAGAGCCACTCTGGCCTGTAATGATATTAGGATAACGATTGTAGGGCAATATCATAAATGTTAAAGGGAAACTGAGCTGTGATGCAGATAATTATATTGTTAAGGAATTCGTTTTATCACACTTACTTGCTTTCTTGCCAAGCATTAGAGAAGAGATAAGAGACGATAAAGCGCAGTCATACCTCTACTGTAAATATGAAGCTACAGCCGGGAGACAGATAATTCAGCTGAGTAGAAAGACTAGAAGCGGGGGAAAAAAACAGCAAGCCCAGCTCTGTCTAAACGCTAAAAAAACCCCTTTGAGTCCCGACGACATCCTGCGGTTGCCAGATGGAGACTTCACCCAACCAGGAGATGGTCCTGCACATAGCAACCCTTAAAAGGACAAACATCATGACGGGGACAAAGAAATGCGTGCCCAGGGTATTTCTGTGACATGACTCAGTGGCACATGACTGTACACTCACATGAATGGGACACAATGACACAATAACCAAGTTTTTTGAGACACACACCTTAGCTGATAACCAAATTAACAGATGGTCTTCACTTTAAGTGTAATTCTGTTTGAATCAACTCAGCCCTGCTGTCCTCACTTGTTCCTTCCCTCAACACCTGCTTTGATTCTCCTTTTCATGTTCTCTCACTGCCCTTCTTCCTTCTTTTAGACAATGTTCATATTTGTCACAACATGATTTGTTTCTCCTCAGCATGTGAATAATGAATGTTTTCTCAGTGGGAAACAATTCCATTTTGTCTTATGCCTTAATGTCGTCCCCCCCGTCCCCATCCCTGGCACCACATCCACATCCTTTCCTCTCCTCTTGGTGTCTTTGAAAAACTGACAGAGCATGAGTCCACTGGAAAAATTGGAGAAGTTGTTGTCATTATCCTGCATCTATCCCATCAGATGTTTGTGGACAATAGTGTCTCTTTCATTTATGTTTTATGATCAAGGGTGTTAGAAGAGGACACACACATACACACCAACACAAGAGCTCTTTCTCGTACCACATTAATAATTTCCATCATGTTTCCTTTCAAGAAGTGCACTGAGACGTGTAATACTCTGACACTGAAGCACTGCCTCTTATCACCGTGTAGTGACTTAGAGACCACAGCGTTGTCAGAAGCTGAAACGCTTTGTAAAGTAGATCTCAACTGAGCAGTGACTGATAAAAAACCTCTTTTCATTTTTCACTAAATTGCCCGGCATATTTCCACCAATGTACCTGTCATTAAAAATATTTCACTCTACTTGATATCCCACTAGATCAGAGTTGTTACCCTTCCAGGGTTTGAGCACTAACACGGACAGGCAGCATCATGAATCCACATCAAAGCTCCGCGTGGCTGCTTATTAAACATTTGGCTGCACAGAATCACGCTAATGAGACAAACTAGCAGCTAAATACACACTATAAAATTTGCTGTGCTGTGTCATTTTAAAACTTAGATATGTCGAACGCTTCTGATACCATGATACTTTAATAGAATCCCTTTTTATCATTTTGTATGATGTTACAGCATCATTGTGTACCAGTCTGGTGTCATGCTGATTTCCTGTTTCTCACCCCAGGTAAATGGCTAGCATGCCAGTCCATGGACAACCAGATTCTTATCTTTGGAGCCCAAAACCGCTTCAGACTGAACAAGAAGAAGGTCTTCAAGGGCCACATGGTGGCTGGCTATGCCTGCCAAGTGGACTTCTCCCCAGATATGAGGTAAACTTTTACTTTGTTTCTTTTTCCTGATGAAGGGTAATGTTACTGTGACAGCTCATTAATAGTTTATAATTGTTGAGCAATAAATCCTGGATCGTTTGGCACTGTGGAATAAAAATATGCCAGAAAAATAAAAACAGGTTAAAGGAGATTAGCTGATAAACTGTGGCCGATTTAATGGGTGGAGTGAGGCATACCAGTCAAATGAGAACAAAATATAAGAATCGTTTTATTCTAGTAAATCTCAACAAAAAAACTGACAAAAGTTGTAAAACAGGCTCTGAAGACTACATTATACAGATATCTCTGCTCAAAAACTGCCTCTTTGTATTATCTACTGTGTAAGCTCGACAAGGAGAGCTAAGTAGGGCAGTCCAGCACCCTAATTTTAGCCAAAACACCCATTAAGACCTGTTTTCTCCCCTCTTCTCACCCACCACCACCCACATCAGGTGCCCTCACTTCCTTCCAGTATCCATAGCAACACAGCAACTCTTGGCTACACAAAATATCAAAAACTGAGACTCCCACCTTTTGGCAGGTGAAGTGGAGAGAGAAGTCATTTTTAGCCAAGTGCTAATCTTTCCATCCTTCGATCACCCCCCCCAACCCCCACCCTCTCTTTCTCTTCATTTCTACCAGCTATGTGGTGTCAGGAGACGCAGATGGAAAGCTGAACATTTGGGATTGGAAGACCACCAAGCTTTACCACCGGATCAAGGCTCATGACAAGGTTTGCATCAGTGCCCTGTGGCATCCACATGAAACTTCCAAGGTCATCACTTGTGGATGGGATGGACAAATCAAACTCTGGGACTAGAAACTACTCTTTAGGGGATGAGGGTCTATGAAATGATGGGCAAAACTGAACTGGTTCACTAAGGAAACAGAAAGGGTTTGTGTGTCCCATGGATTTTGGGAACATTTTTTGGGTGAAGGCCACAGGACTGGTATCCAGTCTTATTGTAGCAGTGTATTTTCATATCCCATCATGAGCTCAAAAAGTGAACTCATGTAATATCTGTACAAAGATTATCAAAAGCATACTAAATAATGTTTCTACTGCAAATGGCATATTAGAGGGGTTCTTTAGCATTTTTTTAAAATAAATGTTTTGTCATTTTAATTGGCAGTGTACTGGGTCGTATACCTTTTGTAATTCTTGGTAAAAATTCTTTGTTTTCAATTCTCTGACCATCCCTTTGTGGAAATAAACATTCTGTAAAATGAAGCATTGATGCCTTGGTGAAAGTATTTCTACCACTGATAATTCAGCACAAGATCGTGAAGAGAAAACTCAAACAATTCGTTGCTTCCTCGCTTTATTAAACTGCAAAGATTTGGCAAATTGCATTAGTTGGATAATTTTTGAATGTTTTTTTTTTTTTTTTTGCCTAGTGCTATATTTAGAGATGAAAGTTGTTGATGATTTTTCTGGTGCATCACAGATAATGAAGGAAGGCCAATTGAACACCAGACAAAAAAGGAAGAATAAAAAGACCTGACAGTTGCACAAAATGTCTCTGTGTGTGGATCTGAATAGTTGTTTTTATTATATAGAGCCACAAAAATAATAATTTCTCTTTCTCATCTTTGCTTTATGTCTTTTTCGCCCACACATCATTCAAATATCCGACCTGTGTACAAGTCGAGAGACATTACAGTGCAGTTCTTTATATTATCGCGTTTTGTCTTCAAGATGGTCATACAAGGTTCAACCATGAGGAAGCGTCTATTCGTCCAGACAGTTACCATCTTCCGCCTCCGGAACAGATCCCATCTCTTTACATCTACCTCTCCCCTGTGACATCGTGCATCCATTTCCTTAAATTCATGTACTATTTTGGGGGGCTGCCGTCTCTGGGTCCGCTTGGACTAGGATGTCTGATATCAGGCAGAGCCAAGTCGAGACAGGAACATGATGACATGGTTGAATATGACTCAGAGGATGACCTGCAGCCAACAACAGCTACTATGAGGTAGAACACAGAGAGCCTCTGGAGGCAATTACTCTGGCCCTCGACACAACTGAGGTCATTACAGGCCAGGAGAGGGAGAGCAAGAGGATAAGAAGGAGCAGGGATTTAAGCTTTACAAAAAGGTCACGCCAGATAAGAACAGTGTGTTGGAGAAGAGGCATGCTGTAACAAGAATATTGCGCATTTCATTTCAGTGGCCCCTGCAGCCAGGCTACATTTTTGGCTACACCTATTTGATTTCTATCAGCCTTGCATCCCTCAAGGCTTCCAGTGTGTGTTCACCCAGCTCAAGGTGTAAGCACTGCTCGCATTGAGGACGTTCTTATGCAGGAAGAGGTGCGGCTTGGCTGGGTCACTGTGGACGTGGAAGAGGCGAAAGTTGGCACGCTCCAGTTCTTTGAGCAGGCTGAACCAATACCGCACCACGGACGGGTCATCGCCAGCCACCTCAAAACCTGCCCAGTGCAGGTGAAGCTCCAACAGCAGCTGACCCACTGAGTCCAGGACACCTTCCAGAACCAGATTCTCCAAAATCTTCCACTCTGCGCTCTCCATATCCGCCTTCAGAACATCCACCTAAAATGGGGGTAAAAAAAAAAAAAAAATCACTTTAGATGTCGCTTTTTTTTTTTTTTCCTTCTCCAGGTTATAAATGAGTTCTGTTATAGCACTGGAATCACACTAAACTGTGTGGAATTATTGAACAAAAAAGCTATTAAAAATTAAAAGGAGTAAGTGAAGCTTGGCCTTTGTTCTTGCTTTAGTGATGTCGATGATGGATTGAGCGAGAGAGCACCCTGATGAGGCTTGCTGTACTGGAGCAGAGAGGAAATGCTTCATAAGATGAATGTTAATCGCACCCTTAGGTTATATTCATGTAGGAGACTCACGCATGGCCAAAGTTTAATGCACATCCTCAGGATCTTGGGATTAGTCCTGACTCTGCTGGGTTGCTGAAGATGTCCATTGTCTGACCTTTATGTGTTTAAAAGGCTCATTGACGACAGTGCTTTTATTCCATCTTCTCTCAGCAATGTCTCAGCATTTTCTTAGATCATCATCATGTAGCTGCTAAATTAGTAGTGATAAGACCTGAGGAGAGGTTCAGATTACAGGATTTATCAGAAACAGGCCCAGGGTATTGTCAAGGATTATTTCATTAATCCTTTGAGATACTAGCTAAAGGAAATTCATACTTCTGTGTTACTTTGGTGGAAAATGTTCTACAAGTCAACTGAGAACGTCATCTGGCTCCGTGACAGCACAGATATTAAAGTGGCCATGAAATTCCTCTCCAATTGATGCCTTTGGTGATGTTACAGAATTCCCAGGCCTAATTAGGGGAAGAGCAATTCTCAGAAACTCTCAGAAAACTCTTATCTGTAGAGAACAAGTCAAAATGCTGTCCTCTGTCTTCCCCATGGGCCCTCAACTCCGACAAACACATATGTTCTTTAATTGGAAGGAAACATCGTAATGGAAAATGTTATATATGCGCATCATACTGTTTTCTGTGTTTGTGTGTCACGAGTAAGCACCTCATACTGCTTCAGTCTGTCTTAATGATGTGAAGTCTGTTCATTTTTTTCAGTGTACTTGATCTAAATAGCTTTTCTGTCTCAATGGTCCCTGATTCAATGCTGCCAATATCAGCTCTCAGTAGGAGAAGTCACAAGCCCTGGCAAGACTCCTGTCTGGTCTCAGCAAAGTCCATATGGTGCTGGGGCTTTGGAAAGATGACTTTTGCTCAACTGCTGTGCAGAATTAGCCACGCTAAGTGATCCTTAACCATGCTGGAAGGAATTGAGTTATTGTAATGGTTTCCTTGTGGTCAGATAGCAAAGTTATCACATATATTTCATGTTCAAAACAAAAGTAATTTGGGTGAAACACAGCTCTGAACAAAGGTTTCCAGCACTATGGACACTTGCCTGATGATTGTTATCCATCATGCAATCCCATCAGGGAGGCGTTTGATTGCTTCCAAATTCATTCTGCAGCATGACAACAAAACCAAACATACAGCCACAGTCATAAAGCACCATCCACAGGGACCAGGGGAACATGGAGGGCTGCAGCAGATGGTCTGGCCCTCACAGAGCCCTGATCTTAACATCATGGAGTCAGTCTGGGACAACATGAGGAGGTAAAAAAAAAAAAAGAAAAAACATCGAGACAGAGGAATGGTTCTACAAGATGCTTGGAACCACCAACCTGGAAAATACCTTCAAAAACTGTGTACGTGTCCCGAGGAGAAGTAGTGCTGTTTTAAAGGCAAAGGGAGGTCACAGCAAATACTGACTTGATAATTGATTATCAAAAAACTATTCGTGGCAATATTTTGATAAGAATCCTCACGTTACTTTGTGTACTTTAGTAGTAGTAGTATAGTTCACAGACCTAACAAGAACCATTTTAAAGGACGAATGACATCTTAAGATAGTTGCTATCATAGCTTAGCATAAAGACAAGGAACAGCGAGACTGACTAAAATGTATCTGCCAGCACCTGTAAAACATCTTAGATTATATATATATATATATATATGGTTGTGATTTAGAAAACTACAAATTTTTGGTTTAAAGAAACAAGATTTAACATTGTAATAAACTTGAACAGTGCCTGGTTAACTTTTTTGTCATGTCAGACTTTATGCTAAGCTAAATTAACCAGCCGCTGGCATCAACTACATGTTTATCATACAGAAGTAAGTGGAATCAGTCTTGCCATCTAACAAATAATGCCCATTTTCCTTTTGAACCTTTTTTCGAACAGGTTTCATGGACAACATGAGTCATCTTAAAACTCATGTTCAATCTTGAATGGCACCAGGGGACCTCCAGCATTTCCCTAATGCTGTCTGGATTAACAGCAAAAAGAGGACTGTAACTCTTAACTTCTCATTAATATTCTGAAGAAACACAGAACAACTTTACAAACAATTAAGCTAAACCGCATACTGCAATACCAGATTTTATGTAGAATAAATCCACAGAAAAATCCCTGCCCTCCTCTACTGAAAAATTAATGTGAGATTGCTGCAAACATTTTTTTTTTTTTAAATATAACCAACAAGCAAATATTTCCTCCCCTCCCAGTGACTCATGCAGAGCGTGATCAAAATACACTTGGTAATTATTTCTGTAAAGCAGTTTTCAGGATTAGGCAGCACATTGGGACAAATTTTAATTTAGAGACGCTTTTGATGAGAAGTTATCTGAGTCTTTGTAAACAAACAAGTTTGCTGATTTGAGAAAATAACTTTAAATGGAAGTTTACACTATGGTTTGTTAAGTGGCCTTAACAGTGTTTGTTTCAGGGCGGGCAAATCCTGGCTATTAACAAGACTTTCATTTATGTTTTCCCTTTGTTCCAAATGACTGCTCTTATCAGGATAGCTCAAATGTTCTTTGCTGGTACACCAGAGATCCCGCCATCGCAGCTTACCTAACCTTTATTATGTTTTATGTGCTTTAATTAGTCAGCCCGCCACTTGAGAGCTGATCACAATTAAAGATATTTAATTACACATCTGAGGGGTTTGCTGATTCTGCGCTGCTGGAAGCTCTTCAACAACTGCTTTGGAATCAAGTCAGAGCCTCCCAAAGGCATCTTGACAGAGACATGCAGTAGGAGCTGTCTTGATAGTCACCTGTATAATCAGTGTTATTTTTCCAGACAGTTTATGATGTAGTAAAGACAAAAAAAAACATCACAGCAGCACTAATTTGCTGCTATCATACACAAAGACAGGTTAGTGTGGTAAAACACGCGACAATAAGGACACAGACTAAGGAGTCTCCTATCTAAAGGATGTGGCCCTTCACTGTAGAAACAAAATATAGTTATGCTGTGTATTATGCTTTTTTTCTGTTACTTATAATAAGACAATGTCTAATTTGGTTTTCTATGGAAGTGATGGCTCAGCAGTGTTGATATTGCTTCACAGTCCAGTTACCAACATGATCAATGGTCCAATATGCAGTCCCTTTCAATAAATAAGATGTGACTTCCTGTGCCGACATTTGTCCCTGTGTTGACAGTGTCTGCTGTCTCAGCTGGTCACCACAGAGCCCTGCTCAGTCAATGACTCATCTGTGCTGTTATTTTAACCAACGCTGATAAGAAATGCTGCACAAATGCATATTTCGACCTTTCAGATTACTCTGTTTCTTGACTGCTGCTTCTCCTGTCACAGAGGCTGGGCGAGAGCCTTTGAGAAGAAGACATTCTGCTGCTACTGCTTCCTCCTCCGGCACACAGTGTACTCACATTAAAACACCATTACAAGGATGTGTGTGTGGCTCTGCATTTTAAACAGGTGAGTACTGTCATTTATAAAACAGCATGGTGTACAAACCCACCATCAGATACTAATACACATGCCAATGTTTATTTGTCCGCATCTTGTCAAATATATATAATAGGTAAATAATGCATAAATATGGCTAATTTTACATCCAGAATAAAAACAGAGGGACAAACTTCATTAGTCTCTGGTCTGCACCTAACAACAGAACTTAAACAAAACATTTGTGCAACTTTGAAAAAAAATACCTGTAGGATAGTTATACACTTATACATAGGGGCTTTAATGTCAATTAAATGTAGCATTTGAGTCTAATAAATCAATGTGCATCTGTCACTACGAAAGCTTGCTTTTCTTGAGGGAGAGATAAAAAGAGACCAGAGCTCGATTGTGTCTTTGACCTTGAATTATCATTCAGCCTGTTCCTAATCAGGCATGTTCACTGAATCTATAACTGTGTTTATTAGTATGCATGCTATCAGTGGGCTTGGTGCGTGTGCATATGATTCATCTTATATGCAGATCCATATCTGATGAGCTGGACCACACACCCTGGGGGGCTCTGAGGAGTATTCAGCATGATAATATTTAAAGGAGGAAAACAACATTATATATGGGAGTTTATTCACCTGCGCCTGAGAGGAATGAATCATGATGAGCGGTGTTATGTTGGGATACACAGGAAGGGGCCTGTGTTTGCATGTAGCATTTGAGTGAAGCTGACACAGTAAGAAAAAAAAAAAAAGCACTTTACTATCGTTCCAGGCAGTTTTACTTTCATGGCAGAATCTATGATTTATTCATTAACTCTTACCTGTCTGTGTCCAAAATCATTCAGGATGGTTGCCAGTTTCTTTGTGTTGGCATACTGACGCTGGGCAACAATTGCAGGGTTCGGATCCCTCCAGTCTACAGATAGCCGATGGAGCCACATTTCAGCCTGCTGCAGGTGAGGTTGCTTCAAGCTGGGATCAAAGCAGTGGACCTCACACCCTGACCTGGTGAGGAAATGCTCCAGGGACCGATCATCCTCCCCCAACCTGCATATAAAGATAAGCAGGTTGTGTTTTAACCCTCAACACTTTATTGGTACAGGCCAAAGTGTACACATTCATAGTATAGGCACAGAAGGGTGGCATTCAATGTATGTCCAAATAAGTAATCATTTATTCTTTCTGTTAAATCCAAATGTCACTTTTTAGGTTATTATTATACTACTGTATATTTATTGGATTTTATTTTCATGGAAATCCAGTAGCTGGTGGGGTATTTCACTCAAAAACACAAATGTCAACCTCATGGTGTATTAGAGAAAAAGTTATGTCATGAACATTCATCCTCTGTGCACCATGAATATCTGTGCTATGACAGACTGACATTGCCACCCACGATTTGTAGAAAATCAAAGTTTGGTACAGGTACAGAAATTCAGGTGTTGCATCACCACATGTTGACATTTTTCAAACAACACCCAGGCCAGGAATCGAGAGGGATGGATGACTTTTACTGAGTCCCATCATGCTGTCAATTGACGGTACCAAAGACAACTGCTAGCGAGCACAGAACAGGATCTGAGCGAAAACTTTAAAACTGCCACGTATTTCAACATTAGGAGAAAACATTCAATCAAAGACCCAAAGGTTGTCTTTGTGACATGAAACAACATCAGTGGCAGTTGTCACAAATGTCAAACGCAATGGAGTGAATTCTTGGAACAAAATGTTACTGACAAGCTACATATCAAACATCTTACAGACACTGTGCGATCCAGACTTGACCTTCCCACTTAAAAGCCAAAAAAAATCAATAATACAAAAAAACAAAGAGAAAAGAAGTATTTTGGCTGGGAGATATGTCTTGTTTCTGTTTCGCTCTTGGTTCTTTTGTTTCATGTTTCTCACTTTTGTTCTTCTCCTCTACCTTTCTTCTTTCTAGTGGCCTGCTTCTCTATTTTGAGATATGATGTGTGGAAATGAAAGTAGACGCACACATTTCCTTGTATTTCCATTTCTTTCATGCCTCTCCCTCTCTTTCCTGCTCCCTCTTTCACTGATTATTCTCTCTTTATACCACCCCTCCCTCTTCTAATTCTACAATTTTCTCCTTTTCTTCCTCTCTCAGTCGCTGTCTCTGCGTTCCCTCGTGTGTTGTTTGTGCTGCGGCTGTGTTCTGTAATTGTGGCAGAGGGAGTACATTTCACAGTACACGTCTTTGACAGATGAGGCACCGGGCCCCTGAAAGCATCCCACTAGTAGGGAGATGAGCGATGTGTATATGGGAAAGATTGAGATGCGACTAGACGTCTCTTTTTACTGTACTAAATATTTCATTGAGGGTTTCTCATTCTCTGGCGCTGTGTTTTTGGCTGGGAATCACTACAGTGACACTTTAGATGGCAGGGATCAGGGATTACTCATGGAGCGGCGGGGGCTAAAAGGGGAGTCACGGTGCATTAGAAGCTCTTCTGGATGACAATGCTGATAAAGGAGGGTCTCGACTTGCAGTAATATCCTCTCTCGTGAGACTGCAGAGTGCAGGAGCGGTAACACTCTGAATGGATGCATGTGTAGATGTGAGTGTGTAGGAGACATTTTTCAGAATCATCAGAATCAGAATAAGTATACTTTATTAATCCACGGGGGAAATTTGGTTCGTTGCAGGTGCTCCAACAAAATAGAAATAGAAATATAACTAGAAATATGTATAGACTTATTTTATATATATATATGAATAAAATAATATACAAGATATAAAAATGTAAAGATGTAAAGTACAAAATATAAAATAAAAATAAATATAAAATAAAAAAAAATAAGTGAACGGGCTATAAGTCAGCAAAGATTAAGTGTAAATATAAAAATATAAATAGTGCAGTATATACAGATAAGTATGAAGTTATGTAAGGTGCAGCAGAGATGCTTAATATTGCACAGTTGTTATTAATTCAGAGCGTTATTATTAATTCACCTTCAAACATGTGGGTTATATGGGTTACGAAGAGATCCCTGTTGACTAGATGGCTTGACAGCCAGATGTGAACATGCGCCTGTGTTTGTGTGATGAGTCATAAACATACAGTAGATAGTAAATTTGATAAGCAGAGCCTGGAACACGCCTGTCCTTGCAGTGGGCTATTACGTCAACAGCCTGTCTGGATGTTGTGGACCTTGGACGCAAGACTGCTTAACAAACGTTGGGTGGGCTGGGAAGCTATTTGCTGACAGTCTGCAGTCTGTTTCCCCTCCAGATTTTTCCTTTTTACCCGTGTATACAGCATTTGCCAGAACATCTTCTCTTATTTTTTATTCCCCTTCGCATCAAAATACCATGGCTTTCTTAAAATACTTCTGTCTCCTTGACTGTTTCTCTCCCTCTGGTATGCTCCTATTCCCTGCCCTTTATCCCATTTTGCATCACATTAGCAAGGCATGATCGATGAGTGATGAAGTGCAGGTATTTTTTAATTCCCTTGCTGCACTTCAGCCTATATAAGTGCTCTAAATTTGAACAACTGGTACATGGCCTGCAGTCTGCAAGGAAAGTCATCATGAGTAGACCGCTCTCAAACTCAAGGAACTAAACACTTTTCAGCAGTCGTGGTGTAAGTTTGAGATGAAGGGTACTTCAGCTGGAGATGATATACAAAAAGATATGGATGACTGATGGAGCTTATCATCTGTTACCATGTCTTTTGCACAAAGGGGAGACAGTGATTTAGTTTATTTCAATGATATCTCAGAGCATAACAGAATTTTTTCATGGCAGACATTGTACCTGTGGTAATAGGAGAGGCACAGGGGAATTAATAACATTAATCATAGCTCACTCACATTAAGTGGCTCACTAAGCTAAAGTGGTGAGCCAGGATACACAATAGCCCTCTTTTACAGGAGATGTGTGCTGTTCAGGATGTTTAGATACTTTTACTAAAGCATTACTCACAATACCTTTTGTACAACTTCAAGGACACAGACTGAGGTACACTCTAAGATAAAATGAAATGGTGCAACTTTATTATCAGTCAAACGTACGAGCCAGCCATAAATCACATCATCTACATTTAACTTAGTCACAGTAAGGAATAAATGCTACGGGACTCAATTGGAACTATACTTCTGTTATAGCTAGAAAGGTTGCTTTGTTTAGAAGGTCAAAATAAAATCAGAAAACACCAAAGACAATGATAATGATATCAATCACTGGACAGAATAGCAAACATTCAGACAATATAATTGTTAATAATGGCATCCACAGAAGAAGAAGAACAATAATAGTGATAACTGAATTTAAAGTGGCACTTTTCTCACAGAGTGTGAACATGCAGTGACCAGAGCCACTTTTGCCACGAGCTGTACTGTAAATATTCCCATTACTGCTGTGGTGACAAGCCTGCTTTGATTGACCACAATATGAGCTTTTTTCTGTAGCAGTGGATGACTCATCCCCAACACGCTTCTATTGCTAATATGCTTGAGTGAATGACGAGAAAATAATAATCATGATCAAAAGGACAGATTGAAATTGCAAAAGGAGGAAGATAGAGGAGGATGAGGAATGGAAGTTTGAGTAGGGGGGGGGTAAAGGTAGGTAATTGGACTTCAATGTGGAAAAACATCCTGCGACCCCCTCCCCACCGCCATGTGACAGCCCAGTCAGAGAACAGCTGTTCATCCTGCCCGGGCACATCCGTCTACAGCTCGTTAAACCACATGCAAATGAGACAAATCAACTGTGCACATGAGCACAAAAACACACAAAGCTATGCACGTGAGTGTACATACTCAGTAATGTACTGCATTCAACAGTGTGCACACATGTACACTTAATTTTATTTGACACTTATATTAAAGCCAGTCTTAGCAGCAGCGGGCTGCAATTGAAGGTTTTGTAAGTCTCTTTTCCAGCAAAGCAGGACCCTCCTGTGAATAGTATCCTCAAAATACCTGACATAGATTTAGCAATATGACCAAGAGGCCTATAGGGGTGTGGGTGTGGGTGTGTGTGTGTGTGTGTGTGTGTATGTGTGTGTGTGTGTGTGTGTGTGTGTGTGTGTGTGTGTGTGTGTACCTTGAATCTAGGTCAAACAGAGGACACAGGGAGGATACTTGGTGTATCTAGAAGAGTGAAACTTCAGAGAGTACTTAGACTTGATTAACTGTTACTCTTTTGTTTTTCATAGGATTTTTTTTTTTTAGTTTAGCTCACTGTTACTGTATTATCTGCAATTGAGGGGCGACTTTGCACAAATTGAATTCATTCCAGGGGTCTTATGGGATCAGTTAGATAGGAGGAAAAATGGTAATGCAATTCATTGACTTGAAAAGCATCAGAGTTGTGAGTCACATTTTCCCAAGCTGATATTCAGGTCAAATGTTAAAATGTTTGCATAAATCATAATAGCATTCCTTTTATTTTTTTTATTTTTTTTTGCTGCATCTCCATGTGGCTTGTCTGCATGAGTGACTTTCCATCAGTCAGCCAGAGGAAATCACAAATGTTTTGCACCAATCTCTCTGTTTGAACCCTGACTCCTTCTCTAAAGAGAGGCAGAAAGCCAGAAACAGCAGTGACCCCCCCACCCTCCTGCATCGTATCCAAGCCCTGCCTGCCTTGATGCCAGCACACCTGTGCTGTCTCTCAACAGTCAAATTAATAAGGTCCCTCTCTGCTGAAGCCAAATCCCTTAAGACCTTTGCAGCACCTCAGCTCAGCGGAGACCCAGCAGGGCGGGAGCAGGCCCGAGGTGATCCACCACACAAAGCCAACTGGGAGTGATTGACTCTCCAGTCTTAAGAAGGTCAAATACCTCGGTGGCCTGGCTGATTTGATTCAAGATTATTTGCCACTCAGGGAGAGGAAGCAGAGGTGGAGTGGATGTGATGTTCCAGGTGGGTTACAGTTATGGCTGAGAGAGAGGATTATTTTCCCTTTCATTACAGTGTTACACAACAGTTTAAAAAGAATTATGCAGAATATTTATACAAAGAGCAAAGAAACTAAACTGCTACTTGGTTCAAAAAAAGTCAGCTGGACATATTCGCTCTGTACAAGAAAAATAGATCCTAAATACTATAAATATAGGTTGAATAAGTCATTGAAATGATTATGGAAAATAGCCAAAAGCTATTTCTGATAAGACACTGAATGAAAACCTGTATAGCAAAGACAAAAAAATTTAGATTGTCATCATGGCTGAAGTGACAACAGCAGCAATTGTGATTAGATATATCACAGCCTGTCACAGCACCAGCTGCTCTGTGGCATCTGCAGATAACTCACTGACTGTGAGAAAATCAGTGTTGCGAATAGTCCTATCACTTGTTCAGATGCTCTCCATGTCTCAATGCTAATGTACAGAAATTAGGTTTTGTAGTAAAAGCGATTACTCTAGACTGTGCTTGACTTTGTAGATGTGCTTGTCGAAGTTAGTAAAATGCAAGTGTAGGTGTGTGTGTGTTTGTGTCTATACGCACCCAAAAGAGTAGGTCCTGCAGTGTTTGCTTTGCATCCTGTGGGCCAGGCTGTACTTAGGATCCAGGCACACAGCCCAGCCACCCGTGGAGCCCTTGAACCCTTCCTGAGCAGCTTCTTCAACTGCCAATGGTGAGCACAACACCTGGACACATATAACAAGCACATAAAACATTTTTCACTTAACAAGGAGCAAAACATCTGGCCAAAGCTGTGTTATATTTCCTCGTAATAAGAGCCCTCCATTCCAAATATGATGTACAATCTGAACCAAACAAGCATAATACTGGGAAACAGAGGAATGAGTTTTATTCATCTGACATTCTCCAGTTTTGACGCAATACTACTGCTCCCAAAGAGCTGGAGAGCATCTCACGTCATGCTTTTTCACCAAGGATGGAGCTCAGTGATGCACACAAAGCAAATATTGTTAAACAATTGCGAGTATCTGAACCATGTGAACTGTACACACTGAGCATTCAAGGCCACAAATGCGGCACGTGTGAGTAATTCAGCGTTTGTAGCCCATGTATATATAACTACCTCCTTCTTATAGTGTGAAGAAGATGAACCAGGCCTGAATACAACTGCAGTTCTTGAGAAGCTATTAAGAAGTGGCAAATTGGCTGCAGCTGATGCTATAAACTTTTTCTCCAAATATCTTAATCACTGGTAGCTGCTACTGAATTTGACCCTGCACTGGTATGTGTTTGGTTTCAGTGTTGAACTGCAACATGCCTCCTGTTCATCATGATGCGCAGTGAATTTACATGGAGGATATGGAAGCATTTTCTATTGTATGTATTTTATATGCTGAAAAAGTGTAGGTCAAATTCAGCGACCAAACTTTGTGAGGTGCCTTGTACATTATCTTTATGTAAAATTCAACTAATCACACTGATGGAAACTGCCTGAAACGACCTAAACAATGATCATATAGTGTAGCACACTAATTGTTAGTGATATGTCCAGTCATACATATTCATTTAAAACCTGCTCATTTAAAACACAGTAATTTTATTGTGGCATTTATCTCAATACAAGAAACTATTGTACAATAAAAGTGATAAACGATTTCAGGGCAATAAAAGCGTTGCCTTGAAATTTACTCTACTTCTCAGCTTCGTGTTCTCAACTCTGAACCCGCTGATGATGTTAAGTCCTGTATATTTATATAAAGCACCTACATAAACTGTGTACGTACAGCAGCAAACATTTGCGTACGTGTTGATTTTGTGTTGTGCATCTGCAGTGTTGATGGTGACTGAGCTTTAGCGCCGGAGACGCTGCTCAAATATTTGCCGTCTGCTGCAGAGATTCCGTCTTCAGAGGCGGCAACAATACTGGCTCAGAGAGAGTCATGTGCAACCTGAAGCTGTGTGCGGCTCGACTGCACGCCGTTTAAGCGTGAACAAGATAGCGTGCGTGAACGTGCGCGTGTTACAGCTATGTGTATGTGAAATAAAAACTAAGGACAATAGTAAAAATTATTCTTGCTTTCCAAAAATAATAATAATAATAATAATAATAATTCTGGTGTCAATCAGCAATGGGCCCAGTATCCCAGCCTGATAAAATCGCATCTATTGTGCACCTGAAACATCTTTGCCATTTGAAGCTATTCATTTTTGCGTCCCTGCAGCCGAGTGAGTTAGATCTTTACAGCTTTAAAAAGAATTTGTCAGGCACTGTTTCCTTGCTGTGGCCTTTGTAGGCGAACGCCTCCCTCTAATCGCGCAGCAGGTGACTGACTGAGTCGAGTGCGGTGACGCCGAGCAGGAGTCACCTGATGGGCCTTTGTTATATAGATCACAAGAACTGTGTGGTACACGTGGGTGGTGCAGTAATGTATTTAAATGAATTAGGAACACGCTCCATTATCCCCGTCATTGTTAATGTGTTCCGGCTGAGTGCATTCATCAGCACACAATGTACACTGTGCAATGAAATGCAAAATCGCTCAATTCACATCTGCGGACTTACTGTTGTGTTGAACTGCTGACGAAATACTGAGCGAAAAACCGACCTGAAAGAATGTTTTCATTAACAATACATTATAATGAATGAACGGAAATTACTTATTGTTGTTAGACTAATCAGAGAAATTTATCTATAGCACTTTTCAGGCTGTTTAAAATGCTTATGTGGGAGAACTTCCTCCAATCTGTGTGTGTGTGTGTGTGTGTGTGTGTGTGTGTGTGCGTGCGCGCGTGCGCTCGTGCCTATAACATACACTTACTGCTATTGTTTGGACAGTTGTGTCGTACGCCATCACTCTGAGTAGCAGCTCCACCAGGCACTGTGTCAGTCAGCATTACAGCTGAGGATGCTGCTATGCCCCCACCAACTCCTTCCACCCTCGCCTGTCACTGTCTATGACGGACAGTTCCCTTCAACAGCCTCCCACAAAAACACACTTGCACACATGCACACTTAGACAATCTCTTTCCCTCTGTTCTCGTCCTTGTCCCATCCCTTTCCCACACACAAATACACAAAAGTGGCTGTATATACGTACGTACACACACACACACACACACACATATACTTCCCAAGGCCAAATTAATTATGAGCTGAATGTCTGCTTTGTGAAAGATACAGAACGAGTGCTTAGTCATTTGGAGTGGAATAGTCTGTGTTCTGGCGCTGCTGTGTGAGGGGAAAAAGATAAGTTACTGATTTATCCCCAAGCCAATTTCATTACAATAAAAACCGGAGCACTTGTGATCCAAAAAATATCCATCTATGTTTGGGAGAGTGAAAATAAAACAGTGTCCTTGCAATACCTTCACAATAGAGACAGGGACGCAGAGTTCCAGGCTCAGTCAATCCCTCGATATTTTTCAAATTATGGAGGTGAACATCTTAATCGATTTGCAGTAATTTAATAGTGACATAGACCAACAAATGAACCACAACATCTCATTGATTAAGTATGAAAAGAGAGGCTGTGAGCTCCATCTGTATGGTAATCAATAGAGTAATGAATTATATGTGCGCTCTGGAGCAAGAAAACTGATTGGCTGAGCTGAATGTATAAGAGGCGCCAGTGTGTCTCAGTCATGGGCTGACAAGATCCAGGCTCGCTCTGATATACATAAAAATGACCTGTCAAAACAATATTCCCCCTGGCCTTCAATAGCAACAACCACTACATCTATCTCTATACGAACCACTGTTTTAATTGTATATTTATGCATCAGTTTACAGCTTCAAACTGTAAAAGCCAAATGCAAATGTAAGATGTTGTATTTCCTGATGGAACAAACTTGCAGCAAAGATAAAAAAATATATATATAAATCACAAATAAAATATACAGTAAAACCAAAACATTACAGGCATCAGTAGTGGTGCAACCACGGCCTGAGAGAGGGTTTTGGAAAAAAAATAAATAAAAAAAATTCTGTACCCTGTGAAGACATGTTCAGATTCTCTTCAGATTCAGTCACAGGAGTACATTGTGCCAGTAAACCAACAATCCTGTTTTCTGTTACACACTTTCACAATACTGTTGCATCTTGTCATTTGCTCTGAAATCTTCCTTATCAGATTGTAATCTAACCCTCTGATGCACTGCACTGAGGCAACTGCAGGTGTTCTGCTGTTTGTTTAATATTGTGCATTATTGTGTTTATGGTTTCATTGTGACCTGCCAAATTATATACATTGTCAATGACCATCCAGTATCCAGACCCTACCTGAAGTATCAAAAAAGAATATCATTTGATTATTAGATTATTGTTATTGATGTGCTAACATTTATTTTTTATAATATCTCTTATGATAAATATACTGTGTGAATTCATATGATTATGACTCACCTGTGGTGTTGTGATGTAGCTGAGGAACCTTTTAGCTTCTTCCTCCAGAGAATGACTCTCACTGGCCCACGGCTGCAGGTCTATGTGCCACCTCGGAGTCTGCAGTGAAACACACACACACACACACACACACACACACACACACACACACACACACACACACACACACACACACAGACATGATCATTAACAATGAAAAGAACACAAAAACTGACAATTAACTAGCATCAAAGTAGGCCAGCGAAAAGAAATCCAGTACAAGGACAACAACAAAGAGAGTCTTATTCTTGCAGGTGTAATAACCCACTTGTGCACAGGCACTGATGGAACTAGGTCACAATGTGCTCAGTTGAGGATTTTTTTTTTTCCCCACCTGTGTGTTTGTGACAAATAAACTGCTAAAGTTCATTTCCATTGTTATTTTAGTAAAATGGTGTCTGCTATTTATTCTCACATATTCTGCACTGCAGAAAAGTCCAGCTGTGTTTGACAGTGGAAAAATAAGACTTCACCATCAACAGACAACACCATCAGCCGGCTGTAGCAGCTCGGTGCAGCACAGCCTGGTGAAGTGCTGCTGTGTGATCGCATTCCTGAGACCTGGCAGAGCTCGGCCTCGCAGCCTGTTTCATTTCTGCAGGAATGTGTCTGTTTGTGATTAGAGGAGAGGCAGAGACAGAATGAGAGGCAGAACTGCGCTGATGTATTTGTTGGTTGCGCAATCATTTCTGGGATCAAACACTATGGCCAAGAATTCATTAGCAGCTGTGGTATAAATCATCCCGGGTAATTTCACGATAGAGTACATCCCTGCCCGGGAAGCTCCTACCTTCATCAGTGTGTTATGAGCTATAGGCTACACTTTATTCCCAAATTTTCCACAGTTATGCACAGATCACTTTTGGCTTAGCTAACAAGATCGTGTTGGGGTTTGTTTGATCCTGCGAGCACATCTGGTGAACAGTCTGTAAAAGGCACTATGGTGACATCAGATCTGTTTAGGAAAATAACCTTGTGTTGGAATTCACTCCCATGTTTCACTGCCTTTTTTCTTTTCAGCCTCCACTGACAGTTGTGCCCTCGAGTTTAGCTTTGTGATTGCAGGCACAACACAACAGTTAGAGTCTATTTACAGGTCAATGCTGTGATACTGTTGGAAACAAGCCAGTGTATAGTATTTATACTGTCAGGCACACACACACACCTACACAAACTCACATTTAATGTACACTGTGCATAAATCACATCAATTCAGTGACCTTATAATGTTTTATATACATGCATACAAACACTTTTACACATATGCATTTACTGTTATGGACACTGACAGCACTCTGCTAACACATTATCAAAGGCAGCAGTGTGCGCCGTGTCATTCCCTGTTGCAGTGTTGCTGATCCTGGACCTGCCAACACAGAGAATCAGCTGTCCCCTTTCATGGCTGCAGATCAGGATCCACCCAACACTATTCAGTGCTTGGCATTCAGCCTTTAATCGATTTGCAGTGTGTCAAAACATCTGCCTGCTTCTCGTGCCTCAAGCCCCCCCCCCCGTCTCTCTCTCTCTCTATCTATCTCCCTGCATCATGTCATCCCTCGGTTTCTCCCTCTTCCCTCTCTCTTCTTCTGGTTCTAACAACTGACTCATTTCATTGTTTAACTTTTCTCTCTGCCACCACCCTTCTCTCTCTCTCTCTCTCTCTCTCTATCTCCCTTTCAGTCTCTCTTCAGTGTCACTGTATAAAACAATTGCACCCATGATGCATGAAGAACTTAATTACCACAAATGACAAATAAATGGATGTTTCATGTGTGGGTTTCAGACCATTGCTTTAATTTTCTACAGTTTGGTTTTTTAGATTTGCCTGTTTCTGTTAATAAACTCGATAAACACGCCCAACACTCATTCATGCTATTGTTCTCGCTGTTGCTGTGACTGTTTAGTAAAAACTTAATCAATGTTAAGAGAACATAGTGATTAAAAGTACTGATCTCCTTGTTAATTGAAAACTTCAGTATTTGTGAAGCACACTGCACTTGAAACAGTTAGAAAGTCATTGAAGTTTGGTGATGGTACAGAGTTAAGAAAAGGTGTAGCCTGGATTTTTCAGAATCTTGGACCAGTTTACACAGCAAAAGCAAGAAAGGCTACATTTCTATTTTATATGCTATTAGAATTTATTTCTCTCATTTTGTTGCATTCATGTAATCTTAATCATTACACTTATCTATGATTTTACATCATATGCTCCTGTATTATTCCATGTCCAGTGGATCACTGTGCTGATGTAACAATGGTGAGCAATGAACAGCCTATGATTATTAAAACAGAGCAAAGTAACTGGAAATCTATCACAGTTTTGACAGTGACGCACCTTTTAACCCACATTTAACCATTTCACTGGCACATTTATTCAAGAGACTTCAATCAAACATATGTATAGGTATTTATTTTATGTTGGATCAGTATTAAGTGTGATGTACCCTGGTTTTTACCTCTGATTCACCCTCCATGTGGAGAGTTTGTTGTTCAGAGTCAGACCACATAGCAGAAAACTGGCGCAAGGACGAACACAGAAATACCAATTCCCATCAACACTGCTTTAAAAAGTCAGCAGCGATAGCAGGAGAATTTTTCAGAGACAGAGAGCCTGCATCCCAGTCTGAGAGTCTGTTATTTACACGTGGGCAAATAACATCTACCTTTCCGCATCCCTGGGACTCTGAAAGCTCCCAGAGCTCTCTGTCTCGATGCTGCCCTTTTCATCTCCTGACTGAGTCCTCCCTGCAAAGCTCAGCTGTCAGGCCCCATACATCAGCCTGGTGCAGGTTGAAACAGGACTGCTGATCAGAGGGCAGATATCTGGGACAATGGACTCACTGGGAGGTAGCACTGCATAAAGTGGAACTGAGCAGGAACAAAGTCGGGAAAAACTGAGGAATAAAGGACAGAATGAGGGTCGAAGCCACACACGCAGACACACACACACACGCTTCCTGAACTGTACAGGAGAGAAGAAATTAAATTAATGGCAGACTTTACATACCAGGCTTGCAGTTTAAAGACTTTTACTAAAGAGAAACATTGCCCTGAAGTTGTCAGACTGACTTGTACAACTCAAGGTTTCAATTGTGTGTTTTCCTCATGGGCTGCAATTATTTTTCTCTTCGTGTCAAATGATTAAGTGGAAATAAAAAGCTATCTTTGAAACAACTTTTATGCAACTCTGCGCTCTCCTAATCTACGATAGATGTGTGTGTGTGTATTTATGTATGCATGCATTATATGAGACATGCCCATGAGCTCTTACTAACTGCTGAATCATCACAGAGCATTGATGAGATTAGTCTTAAGCCCCATGTTCAGTCAAGCAAAAACAAGTCATCTTCACCTCAGGGACAGCAGAGGTAATTAGTGTTAATAACAAACACAGAACATCACTCAGAAGTGATGAGCCTCAGCCCTTCAGTCCTTAGTTCCAGGACATTAGATGTAACCACAAACCCAGCAGGAGCATTTCAGGTGGTTATCCTTGACATAGATGGAGCGACGGACATAGGGAGAAACTGGTTCTGCTTGTCTGATGACAGTTGGAACTGGAAAGGACACATTTTTCTGAGAGAAAAATGACATGCATTGGCTGCTAAAAATTTGCACCTGAAAGACTTGGGGAAAAAAAATGTCAATGTGCCAACCGAAACATAATGACTGAGAGAAATGCTGAAAGATTCAGTTCAATATCTGGAAGTCAGTGAAAATAAAAACTTCAAGCATTGAAAGGAGCTGAAAGGCCAGGTCAAGTGTAAGCGATAAACTCAGCTGTAAGTGAAGGTGTTGAAAGACTACAAAAACTGGTTTGGTACAATTAATGCCACAGTTTTTTTTTGTTTTTTTTTCTTTTTTGTTGAGGTAAGGGCCATAAACCTGAAACAGTTTGAAATGTCAGCGTGATGACTGAAAGCAGAAGAGCTCTGAGGTAAAGAATATGAGATGATAAACTGAATTAATTTTAGGAGAAAATTGATTGAGCCAATTTTACTTCAGGGGTAATTTAATTTTATTTTATTTTACTGTACTCTTATTCTGATACAGCATTGCCTTTCCTTCTCCTTTTATTTCACAGGGATATAAAAATGATTCTAAAAAGGATGTGTTTTCTTCCTAGTTCTGTTTGTGATCACTCTGTTATGGGGTCTACTTGTGTGAGCTGCATGTCCTGATGGAGCTGGGCGTGTTAGTGGATCTGTGCCTCTCAGCCTGGGTGTGAGCCGCTAGGCCAAGCATGAATAATACCTTGGGGAGCAGTGGATGGATGGGTGAACAAGAGAAGACTGGATAAAACAAGAGAAGACTGTCTGCCAGAACAATGAAGGCAGGTGAGAAGAAGTGGGAGGTAGAGGGGAGGTGGTATATGAAAAAAACAAACAAACAAACAAACAAAAAACAGACATATACAGCTGGAGGAGGAACTGCACCTCACTGTGAGGGAAGAGCAGTTCAACACCTGTCTGTGGATATGTGGATCCACACTATGAATAAACCAAGTCAGTGCATAACAATCGATGACAGTCTGGTCAGAGCATCTGAGAGGACAGGGCACAATCGGTGCCTGAGTAAACAAATTGTCACCAGTGTATCAAATGTCACGGAGGAGCCAGCCACAGGTGAGGTGTGTCTGCCCATTTGGAGACCATAAGGCGACAGAAGGAGCGCTGCCAAGTCCGTCTGTTGGTAAAATGCCAGGGCAGCCCAGTGGCAGAATGGCTGTTCATTTTTTTATTTATTTATTTTCTTTGCAATTGCTCTCACCAGAGTCCAGACGCTTCAGAAAAATACCACCAAGCTGTGCGGCCAAGAGGCCAAAGCTTTCAGTTCAACAGCATGTGGAATGTGTTTTTTTTTTTAACACTATGGGGTGTCTTAAAGTGAGGTTATGTTCTTTTGACAGGCTATATTTTCCTGACAGCTTGGCTAAAAACTCAGCTGTGTGCCAAATGAAGGTCAAGACATGCGATGGACAAGTGGATGGGTAGAGAAGTTGTGGTTTTAAGAAGAGCAGGTGGCTGATGCACATTAAGCTCCCTCTGATTTCTAGTAGTTAGTGGACCAAGGTGAGAGAGCAAGACCATGTCAGACAGACTGGCTCCAGAAGCCAGTGCTAATGTGATTTTGGGAGAAAATACAAAAAGCTGCATTTTATCATTGTTCGTTGGAACAATAGTTATATATAACTATCATATATCACAATACACAATACAAAAGCAAATTCCTGGCATTTGATAATTACTGTTTAATAAAGATGAAGAATTCGGTCTCCTACATCACATGACTCTGAGATGATTTTTAGTCACTGCTTATACATAGTGGCTAAAAATAAGGATCCCTCGGGGGGGGGAAATGTAACTACCACACTACAAATAAATCTGCTCATGAACCGCATAGAGGGCATTATATTGTGATGTTATTACAATAGAATTTGAAACAGCTGGGTTGTGTGTATCATTATAATGACATAAATGGTGGTGGTGGCTGGTGTAACCTACGGGAGGTGGGGGGAATTCTTTATCTCGCTCTCATTTGATCATTTGATGATCATTTGATTATTACTGTAATTTATTCGAGTGAGAGATGATGGCAACAAATGACAGAAGATTAGATTTTGGCATAAATAACATTCATTGTTGTCAGATAAACTGTTAGGGGTCAACGGTTAAACCATTTAGTGAGTTTATACATGAAATTATGAGATATGAAATTCTTTAGTTGTTAAAGCTTGAACTTGTGTAGATTTAGTCCCAAAGGTTATCACTCATGCTCACTATGACAGCAACTCAATTCTTTCACCACTAAAAGATCCTGCCTGTTACTCTAGATATAAGTCAATAGTGTGTTCTTTTCTGGGGTCAGTAATTGCTTTAGTATTTTGTCATGAAATCAACTGCACAACCACAGCAAAGATGTTTTTGGGGTATAGGCTATTACACAGAGGGATAATCTATCTAGAATCAATTCATTGGTGGTTTTGGTCTCTTCATGGGATTTGTCGACAGTCAGGACGAATGCACATTATCACCAGCCTCATCATTTGGAGAGCACATTAAGCCCATTTTGTTATATAAGTTGATAATAGAGAGAATTATTATATAGAATAATGAGAAGTGTAAAATAAAAGGATTCATAGGCTCCCAGTATAGCAGGACTATATGACAATCACAAAGCCGTACTAAGCTCTATCATTCTGACTAATCTGGAAGATAGGGAGACTGGCAGTCGGACCAGACCCAGCTGTCTCCTCTTGCTGCAGTCATCTCTATTCCCTTGGCAGGCCTGCCTCACCGGCCAATCCCAGCTCAGTACAGTGAGAGACAAAGAGGGTATATCAGAATTAAAGCGAAGGATTACGCTGATCTTTTTTAATAAAGGCAGTAATCTCTAAAGAGTTTAGCCTCAGTTTCAAAGGCAGAGCGATGCTGTGGAAGACGCCTGTGAAGGAGTGGTGGTTGGGGGGGGGGTACATGAGCAGTGGGGATTGAAAGTAAAGTGTTTGTGTGTGTAAGGGAAAGAAAGAGAAAGTGGAGGCTGAGGCACAGATGGTGTGGATGGAGGATGAAGAGATTGTTCTCTTCCTCCATTCGACTGTTTCTAGATTGAAGGAGAAATGAACAAACTCACATAATTGACTCTAAATGATGCGATGAGCATGTATGTGTGTGTGGGTGGGTGAGATAGAGAGAGAGAGAGAGAGAGAGAGAGAGGAAGAAGGAGAGAGAGAGTTAGAAAACATCTGTAACAATCCTAGAAAGGTTTATTGTTCAGTGGTGGAGTTAAATTAACCTCTGATTATTATATAACATTAAGGCTTTGTAGTTGTGCTCCACACACTCTGTTACATTTCAGCACACACACTCCTCCTCAGCAGACTTATGGCAGCATTATCTGCCCATGTGCTGTAAATCAGAGTGCACGCCCATTCTCTCTCTATTGCCTAGATGGCAGCAGCATTTTCTGTCCATCTATCTTAAATCTAATCTCATCTCATTAACCATCTTGCACGCACGAAGCTGCAATTTCCTGCTGTTTTGTGCGCCTGCGTCTCAAACATCATCAATATACTGCACTCGACCCAGAGTCCTTACTTAAAAAAAATGACCCCACAAGTCGTTGGTGCAAGCAGCTTAATACTACCCGCAGTTACATTTTATTGCCGGGCAACAGTGACAAAGCCCTCTGGTGGTTGAAGTAGTTTATGATTATAAAGGAGGAAGTCAGGTGACGTTACTTATCTTACTTAGTTCTGTGGCATATAACCTACTGCTGATAGGGATGCTGACCAAGGAACTGCTTCTAACTACTGTCAAAGGGCAGGGACCCTATATGGTCGTTTAGGTTTTAGGATCTTTTGCAGCCTTGAATTTCCTAAGGAGCAGCGTGACAGAGAATTTGAAATGAAGACACTTTATACAGTGGGGAAACACGGTTGTTAACGGCCTTAATAAAATATTTCCAACAGTGCACACTACTGTGTGTGGTTTTAAAAGCAACCCGCTGTGTGCGGGTTGCTTTGATTGATTCCTAGTCATTTATGGTTTCCACTTAAATCGCAGCTGCTTGTATCAGAAAATATACATAACCTCTCTCCCTCTTTCACATACGTACGCTCGCGTTCATGCACGTATGCAAACACGTGTGCACATCAAAGTGGTCCTTTGACTTGTCCTGGCACATGCCATCAACTTAAATCTCTGCAGAAAGTGCCTGTTGCCTTGGAAACACAGTCCTCTTCCAGTCACATCATGGTAACCTCACTCATGCGTGTATTCATAACTGCATGGAGGCATACACAGATGTTTTTACTCACCACAGCATAGACTGAAGTGGTTTCGTAGGAACTTGGATATATGTGTAAAAAAAAAGAAAAAAAAAAGAAAAAAAGATTGACACTACTGAAGACACGTTGTCGTCTGATTTGATCACGTTGTGTTCAGGCCCACTTGGCAAGTGTCTGAGGAGACAGATGGGGTCCTATTGTTGCAGGCTTGCAGTTAAAGCCCGTATGTGTGTGCAGTTATCTACGTAAGTGTCTTCCTGGACCATATCCCAGATATGAGATCTGTGTTTGATGTCTAGTTGGGAGGAGGAGAAGGAGCATGCTGAGCACCATATGATGCTTCCTTCATGAGGTGTAGCTGGAAAAACAGAAAGAGTGACAGTGAGATAAACAAAGGGAGGTGGCAATTTTCTTTCTCAGCTCATTAATTTACTTTTTTGCCAATTTGTCTGTCTTACACATAAATGATTACCAGATATAAAAACAGAAGGAAATTGAAAGAGATGGCAAAGGGAGATGTAACTTTCTAGCCACGTCTGAGTGTGATTGATCATTTTAATATCTATTTTTTGAGATTATGAGACAACATTTCTTCTAATCCAATCTCTCTACTCTGTACTTCCTCTCCATATGTTTTCCATTCTCATTATCGCTCAGTATCAGCTATCAAATAAATACCACAGATATAGAGCAGCAGTGAGGGACAGGGGGATAGTAATATCTTTGTCGACCGAGGGTGACGTGGCAAAGAGTTTTAAACAAGGCTTAGAGCAACAACAAGCTCTTTAAATGATTGTTCTTAAGGTTCACTGCCCTTCTCTGTTGTTTTTGGGGCTAAGTGGTTTTGGCTGTGGGTCTGCTGTCTTTGTAAACAGACATGAGTAGCAAAGGTGCACCTCAAATGCCCCTGAGATGGGTTTCTGCTACACAAACAAACGTGAGGCATTTCACAACACAAAACTGCCATTGGCCAGAAGCAGGTATTCATGCTGTGTGTGTGAATGTGTGTGCACATGGATGGGGCAGGGTAGGTGAGTGGCTAGGATGAGAGCAAGGGTGTTGCATTTCAGAGGTCAATGCACTCATTCATATCAGCCGGGAGGGAGGCTGCAAACCTTCTGGAATGTTCCAGACAAGGCGTCCATGTCTGAGGGGAGTATTGTGTGATCTGGACTCTGGATGTGACAGTTTGACACCGACTTTTCCCCCCTCCAGTGGGCGTCTTTGTCTGATAGCTGTTAGCACACACAACAGACCCACTATTTATTCATATAAAGTGCATCGAGCGGCCTGTGTTTCTCCATCTGCGACATATAGTTGTGATCTCCCTTTTGAGCGACATTTAAAATTACAGTCACGGTTTTGAAAGCTGAAGTTTGTTTTAGGGATCTACAATGCTCCTACTTATGACACAGTGTTTAAAACATTGCGATTAAATCATCGGATTTCTTAAAATTTTGCAGAGCCGGTGATTGATTATCTGAAAGGTCTCTTTGTGCTTCCTTCCCTCCTGACTTGGCAAAGATTTCAGGTTGGCCTGTTTTCTTTTGGTCTGACTTGGATACTAATCTCACTTTGCTCAAGCAAAGCCGTGCGCCTGTGAACTGTTTACTTCTCCAGTGTGGTTAAAGAGTGAAGCGATGTCACTGCGGTGAGGTGTTACAGAAGTGGAGGAAATCAAAGAACTTGTACGTCTGAACATGTTTATTTCCCTGCTCTAATTTATTTAACCTGGACTTTTTTTCTTTTTTTGTTACACCTTGCTATGTGCACCTCTTTCAGAGTAGTTGTGATCTTTCTAGGCTCTTGAAGGAGTCTCAGGCTTGTTTTTCAGTCATCCACCTCACAGAAAAACATTTGTTGTATGGATTGAACAAGCAAGATGTGACATGTCGCTGCAACCTTTTTTGACTGCATTTACATTTCAATTTTTCCTTTCTCACTCTAGCTAATCAAGAGCTTCACTGATTAAATTCGCACTGCAGACCTGTACGACCGGTAAACATGTACCTTTTTGTTAAACAAATGTCATTTAAAAAAGGTTTTGAATTTCCTTGGTTTCTGGGGACTACTGTTTGTTAGATCGGTTAATATAAAAGTATGGAAATCCAAGCCAGGAAGTCCCATTGCACCAGGCTCTGGTTATAATGGGTGAAGCTCAAGATTAAGAGGTGCAGTGCGACCCAGGTGACATGTCAGTTTGCCAGCCAATGATTTCTTGTGACTCCCTGGTTCCCCAGAAGTCCCAGCCAGGCGTTAAAGACGCCTGAGAACTGACTCCAGTCACACCTTTGGGATTACAGAAGTCAACCCCTCTCATTCTTTTCTAACAGCCTCTCTTTCTCTCTCCCTCTTTCTTGCTCTCTTTTCTGTTGAGCCTCTGTTTCAGCTCTTCATGACATGACCAAGGTCACTGGGTTTCTGCATTAGGAATTCCACTGGGGGCCCAACACTTGCTGCCAGTGGTTGGCGCAGACAGGACAAAGTGGCCTTTTCTGTTTTCACTTTATCCCATCATCAAACTAATCAATGCTCAACAGCAAAGTATTCATTTGGAATCACACTGATGCTTATTCGAATTCGAAAAGTAATTAATACATGCCTTGGAGACTTGTGTCCCATCTAATTAAAAGAAATCACCTCAATTACAGTGCAGGCTGCTCTCAGTTATTAGTGGTTTTAGGAGGAAATCTATTAACATAATCAAAGTATTCTTTTAATTTATTGAAACAAAGTGAATTAAAGTTGATTCAGAGGGCCAAAACAGTGTTTGTTTAAAATCCCTCCGCTGGATTCCAGTTATATATTCTTCTCCAGGCTGCCAATGAACAGATAGAAACATCTAGTTTGTATTTCTGACTGTCTGTCTGTCAAAGATGCCAAAATCAACTAAATAATGAAGACAAGTGATCGTTTTTTGCTAATAATTGCTATCTCCCCAGCTATGACTGTGTGAATCAACATTAAAAGGGATCGGCTATTGCACCGGGTTGCACAGATTGCCTTTTTGTCAGCTCAATATCCCTGGATGATCATTTCAGCTCACTGTTTCATGTTGTAAAATATTCAAAAACTACAAGGCCTGTCTGAAAGGATCCATGGTACCACTTTCCTTTCTGTTATGAGTACTGCCTGCCTTATGGGCTTTTGAGGTTGAGTGCATGTGACATGTGAATGACAGCTGGTCCATCTCAGAGGAATCTCTGACTCTGGGAAAGAGATCCTGTACAAAATCTCTCACACTCCCAATACCTTCACTGTGAAATGGGACAATGATGAGACAGAGCATGGAGATGGACGTGCAGTGAAAGGACTATTCGAGTCACAGTTTAACATTAATAATTCATTTCTACATTAATTTTGGAGACTTCTATCAGTGGCAGGTATGTGCAGAGCGCCTTAAGAGAAAAAGAACAAATCATTTCAAAGCTGTGAACTGAACACACCGTCTTCAGAGAAGTAGGAGAACAGAAATTCTTGCAGAGTTGAGCTGAGAAGTAAAAGCAGCAGACTATCAAATTCTCTTTTTTGACAGGACTTATGAGCAAATAGGTTTTAAATTTAAGAAAAATCCATCTGTATTTTCAAGCTGTGCACTTCAAAGTTGACAAAGAGTAGCTTGTAATGGTTCAAGATACTTCTTATTGTTGCAGTATTTGCTGAAGTTAGTTTGAATGGCTGAGTGTAAACCATGTATAAAGCATAATTAAAAGAAAATATGTCTGATAAACATAAGTGTCAGCCTTTTTTCACTCTCTCAAAATAACAGTGTAACTTGAGCTTTTAAGTAGATGCACAACTGAGGAACTCAATTTGTCATTGTAACATTATTAATTACATCTACACATCTCAGCTAATTGAATGCTCAGAGCTGGCAGACAGGAAGTTGCATAATATTAAAAAAAAAAACAAAAACAACACAGATTCTGGGAAAACAGGTCACAGTAAAGTCAAGTCAAATTTATATAACCCCGAATCATCTGTCAGTTGTCTCAGAGGGCATTCCAATCTCAACAACATTCAGCGCCTTATATCCTCAGACACTTTGTTCAGATTAGGACACAATCACCACAAAAACATCCTTCAATGGAAAAACCTCAGAAAGCTGAAGCAGACAGTTGTCGTTGTCAAACATTATGTACAGAGTAGACAGCAATGAGGTGTCATCCAGGGTGGACTACGTGACCGTGATTACAGATCAGAGTGGCCGTGCTGATGAGCCGTGAAATACACAAGTAGAACTCAGGCACCCAGTTTCATGGGAACATTAGGAATACAAGTACATACAGAAGAAGGATACACTGCAAAAGGCTAGCTCCTGCAAAAACACTGCAGACACAGACCACCCAGTATGGTCTTAGTTGTTGCTGAGGCTACAGGGAAGGCTGGTCTGTCGGTGACACTTCTCAACAACTATAGCTGCCATACAACTTGGTACAGTGACACCCTCCCTCAGGGTAAATTGTAAAGTCTTTTCTGATCTTCTGGCTTTTCATCTGCTATTTAATAAAGTATTGCATTAACAATATTGGCACAAATTAGGAAAAGGTAGTGTGCTAATGCAAGTCAACAAACATAAGAATTATTAACTGTGAGCATGTTAGTGATGTTTTTAGCTCAATGCACCACAGCACCTTACACCTTACACAGCTGCTAGTGTTGCAGTAGACGCTTTGTTATAATGTCTCTATCTTGAATAATTATTGGAAATTATTCAGAGTGGGGTATATATTGGTGGTGCTGGCTTCTCCTATCCAACAAGTGCAGTAGGTGGTTGTATAGGAAGCGTACTCATGCATATGGTGTCATCTGGTGACCTCTGGGGATTTTTTGAACATCGAGCAAATGCTTGTCCTTTTCAGAGCTTTCAGCCAGAAAAAGTGTCGGTGCATTCATGCGTGCGTATGTGTGTGCGTCAGTGTGACTTAAGGGCAGCAATCAGTTTACTATTGTGTTAAAGTCAGCAGGCTGAGTCATCAGTGAATGCCATGTCTGCTCTTCTGTCTTTCCTCCCTCTGCCTGTGTCTCTCTCTCTCTCCCTCCATCTCTGTTGCTGTTGTTTGGGCCAACACATTTCATGTCTCTCTATAATTTACCAACTTATCCCTCTCCTTTTTTGCCAGCGGGGAATAAAGCCTGCAAGAGGTGAATCATGTCAAAAAAGGTATGCGTGTGTGTGTGTGTGTGTGTGTGTGTCTATTTATGTTGTCTGACAGCTAAGGTATTACATTTTCTTTAGATTGGTTATTACCAGAACAGACCCTTCAGATGTGTCTCTCTCTCTCTCTCTCACACATACACAAAAAACCCTGACACTTTTCCTTTCTATAGCTTCTTGAATTAACTTCTCTTTGCTCAGACAAAGCCTCAAAGCAAAAAAAATCCTTAACTCGACACTTCAAACAGCAGCAAGGATGACAGAGCAGCTGGTGTATTTGCGAAGACTTGTCACCTTGTGTTTGTTTGTCTTCTGTAACACGTTATCAATCATTCAGCGTAAAAGTGCAAATATGTACGGAAAGTGATGGACTGCATTGTCCACTGGGAAGATGTGCAGTTTTATTTGGGTCCCTGTTCTTATGCAAATAAAATTCAGTATGTACTGTATAATGCACAGATCTAATCAAGTAGAGTATAAAGTGTCCATACTGATGGATTATATTAAATGAAAAAAAAATGAAAAAAAACATTCGTTGTGAGGTCAGTTCAATGCTAACCAGAAAAATAAGTTGAGGCAAAATGTAAATGGATGCACTCAGCACTCATTATAAAACACTCACATCAATAAGAGTGTTTTATATCAGCAGGCTGAGTGTCAGTACGCCTGGTAATGATCCTTCTCTAGGTTCACCTACAGAAACCTTGTTATGAATTTATATATATATATATATATACACACACACACACACACACACACACACACACACACAAACACACACACACAGTCAGGCTATAACCTACTGGTTTATATGCTGTTCACTGTTCTCATCAAATATCATCCTCCAAATATAAAAGACTAAATGAGAGAAGAACTGACTCTTGGGAAAGCATCAGTGTGGCAGCATAGGCACAATTAAGATTAAATTATGATTGTTAAAAACAGCAAGTACATAACTGTGAGGGGCAACTAACAGTTTGTTTATACTCAGCAGCAAAGCAAGACGAAAGTCGTGCCTCATTCAGCTGAATGTGCACACAGTTATACTGTAGTTAACATTCCAAACATGGAAGGGGAACAGAAATATGAAATACAGCTAAATGTTCCAAACTGTGTGATCACTTTTGGCCTAAAGTGATGCAGTACCTTTTAAATGGCATGCAAACCACCTGGCCTGGGGAGAGGCATGCTGACTCTCAGTTTTACAATAGTACACTGGAGCTCATTAAATGCCAACATATATAAACTAAATGATAATCCAGAAATTCAGAAATCATTAAGTACTCAGAATAGCATAAGCACTGCACTAACCTTCACTGCAAATTAGATTTGAAAAATAAATTTTCACCTTGCTCACTGATAACTGAGCTCCTATAGGTTCCTTCATTGCTATTCATCAAGGTCGCTGGAGGTGTCCTTGTCATTTTCCTCACAGAGCAGCAGCCCTGCTTTCCTGCCCATTATTTCATCTGCTATGCAGGAAAATGTGCCAAGAGGAGAGAGCAGGGAGTAGGCGAGTGAGCAGGAAAGAGGGGTGAGAGAGAGAAAGGAACAGAAAGAAAGTAAGAGAGATATGGGTTCGAAGTGAAAAGATGAGACTGAAATTTCAAATTGAGACAGACAGGAGAGATGAAAAAGCAAGAGTGAGGATGAAAAGCACGAAAAAAACAGGAACAAGGTAACATGACAGAGCAAAAGAGCAGTGATCTCCAAGATGAGAGCCTAAAGGGAGAAAAAGGGAGAAGATTTGAGGAAGAGAGCTAGAGTTAAACGGCAGTAGTGCATAGCACAGAAATTTTGTTCAAGGCCCCTCCAGGGCATCTTATGTGACAAATTTGTGTTAAGAAGCAGGGAGGGTGAGCATATGGTGGTATGTGTTATTGATGAAGCATGAGTACTGATCTCTCTGTGTGGTGTTATAGCCCTGCAGTGATTTTCATGGCATTTAAAAACTCAGTTAAATCATTAAAGATTGAAAAACAAATGCAAGCAAACAAACATATGGGCTTATCTTACCCCAAAGTAAGAGAAGCAGGAAATGCAACAGAGCAGAGGACAATAGAGAAGTTGTGGGTATCTAATGGTGGTGAGGGTTCTGGTCGAATTTGGCCGTGAAAAGGAACAAAAGGGAGAGGGATGGATGCAGGGATCAACTGACAAAATAAAGGTGACTGAGATGAGAAGAGAGCAGAGATCAATCAAAGGGCACAATGAGACAGTAAAAGAGAAGGAAGTGGGAGTTTTGTTAACTCTGTGCTTTAACACACCCATTACAGGTCAAGGGTCAAGCCCCTAAATTAAGTGTGTGTGTATGAATAGCTGTGTTTGCTCTAAAAGACATTGCATCTGAATGTACCTTTGTTAAAGCAGACCTTGAAAAGATCTGCTGCTGACACAAAGCAGACACTGGGTTTGATTTGCCGCTTGTGTTGAAATGACACCTGTTTAAACTGTGTGCAGTTTATGGATGAGTCGATGAATCATTGCACGGCCAAAAACTCTGGTGACAAACTTTTTTTCAACTTCAAAGCACTTCAGAAGCGCTCAGTGAACATACATTGATTCTGCTGTCTGTTCTTCCTTCATCACCCTCCTGGGATTACTGAGATTTAAACCAGTGACTCTAAGAGATGGAGTGAAAGCTCCTTATTGAGCTGCTCTGTCTCCTACTACACTGATTTAGGATCAGATAACCTTACAAGAATCTTAATCGCAGCAATTAAGAACTCAGACATTGGTGGGATATAAGAACAAACATACCTTTCTGTGGGGATGGAGAGGTGGGCAGCATGCAGGTGAGGGAGCATCTTGGGTTTCATCCCTCTTCTTAGCTGGACTGTCCTTCTTCAGCGTTCGAACATATGAGATTCTCCTTTTGATACCTCTGTCCTGCTCCCTTGTCTCTGCAGTAACCTGCTTGGTTCTGCTTTGTTGGCCCAAGTTCTGCTTAGACTGGATGGGATGTTCAAAAGCCAGGGGTGCAGGTGTTCCTCGCCAATCTGTCTCCAGGTAGACATGAACACACACGTACGCAGTAGTGAGTAGAATACTCAAACGCAGCAGCAATCCCAGGGTGAGTCGCTCTCTGCCCATGTCCAGTCACTTTCTTGTCCTCTGCGTTTCTCTGGCTCGCCTCAGTCCATCTCCTCAACTGGAGGTTTTGGTTAGCCCATTGCCTTTTCTACTCCGCTCTTCTCTTCTCCCCTCTCATTTCCTTCAGGTCCAAAGTCCACCATTAGACCAAGTCGGTTGAGTTAATAAAACATGTCAAGAAAAACCTCAGCTCATGGACCAACACACACGTGCATGCCTGTGTCTCAACCCGAGCGATGGAGCGCATGTTGGTGTGTGTGTCATGAGGCTCTGCAACCACATTTAGAAGTACGATTTGTGCCGCCCTCTTTGAAAACTTTGGGAACTCCCTCTTCACACTCTCCACACACCCGCCCCTTTAATTTGCTTTCCTATTCTCTCTATCTCACATCATACACACACACACACATCCTTCTGCTGCTTTGCCCCCTCCCTCAAGCAGCGTCTCCCACCCCACAGACTCTCGGGTTACTGTGTAACTCTAGATATGGGCAGGGCCTTCTGCTACGCAAAGGGCCCATGAAGTTCTCTCTCAGCATCTGCATACAGTTAACTCTCTCACAGAGCAAGGCCACTCTGCCTGTAATATGAACTTAAACACATGCTCAGCTTAAATTTTTGTTTTGCTGCAAAATGTATGAACATTAGATATTAAAAGTGCCTAAATACAAAGGAGATATTACATGGGATATGTTTCATTCCTAGGAACTTTGATTCATATCTCCTTCAACATAGAAACTCAATTCAAACTAAAATGTTCAGCTCAATGAGGAAATTATCTGATGTATTCAGTTTTTTTTTTTTTTTTTGTGGGGGGGGGGGTCAGCGCTGTTGGTTAGTGATAGATGGTGCCGTCTAGGACATGTTACAAGTAACTGCAGTAAGGGAATTGAGTTGCTCTCCATTAGAATGAGGCCTTATTACCTAACAAGTACATTTGTCACATGTTATTGCAGTAGCAGTATACATCCTTTGCTCTGCCCACACCAACAGAGCTAGTGATGTCATCCACTCCACCCATAGGTTCTCCTCCCCATCTCTAGAGACTTGAATCATGTCTTACCTCTGCCTACATTAACGTCATATGTCACATGTCAAACCGGAGAAAGATAAATGGACTTGTGATATATAAGCTTGTGTCAAGGGCGTATACAATTTATCACCCCCTCCCTCCACTGGGCAGGTTGGACCACAGCCTGGTACATCTCTTGCCTTTGCACAAACCTACAGCACACAGGCAGCAAACAACAGCCTGTACAGTGAGACAAGAGTGTGAGGTGAGGTGATGAGAAGAGTGCATTTAGGTCAATATTTTGGTTGCTGTAATGGAAACAAGGCAAAACAGCTCTAACACAGACTTTAGAGTAGAGAATTCTGGCAAGCTCAACAACTTCCTAATGGAACTTTATTAGCATTTTAGACAGTAACTTCAATGTGCAGATTACTTATTATTTATCAGTGTATCATGTATTGCAAATCATAAGGCTCAGAGTGTTTGTTGTTCATTTTCTGATCAGAATTCATCGAATCATCTCATTTACCTCTCCCAATGGTGGATCAACAAGAAGGGGCTTCCCCGCAGTTACACATACATTAAATTGTCGTCGTGACACTTCATTTATTTTGTCTTGCGTGATCAAATATCATTTCAAATTCAAAAATAATGGGAGACCACAAAGTTTGCAATAACACAATATACAATACTGCAGATGTTTGTGTCACGTATGTCCTGTCAGTCTTAATCCCACTGGTTTGCTGGTTGGTTGTCTGCAGGGAACTGGGATCAGAGTAACCAATGGTCTGAGGGCACTTTCTGAAGACTGTCCACAGTAGAGAGGGATAAATGTTTGACAATGAACTGTGAAATAACTTCTCAATTCTTCTTTTAATATAGTCATAGAGCACACATGAGTATGTGAAAAATTGCATTTCTTTTTTTTTTTTACTTACGTGTTGCATCCTGTGGGCGGTAGGGTCACATGACTGGCGGGCTGACGGGCAGTAGGAGCTCACTCTCACAGGTGTGCTGGCTGGTCAGATCACACAGGTGCCTTGAGTGTTTCTTTGTTCAGTGTCCTGAGCTCAGTCTCCGTTTTCCTTTCGGTTGAGCTAGTTCCCTCCATTTGTCATTTGTGTAATTGTATTTCCTCAAGTAATCTTTGTTTTGCTGACTGGTACATCTAATCTCCCTGATTTCTCCTCTTGTATTGAATATGATATATTAATGTTATATTTTTAAAGTCAGAATGCATCTTCATACAGGATAATAGAACCTTGAACTGTATGGATGCTTTTTCTTTTGTAGAAAAACTGTAACCACTGACTTTCAAATGGAGCTTGTGTCTCCTGGTTTCCTCTTAGTCATTAGGTCATGTCCAGTGTAACCCCACAACACATACATGTGTATAAAATAAAAACAAAAAACAAAGGTTACACCGCAGGCTCCTCTGCTGTGAAACCAGCTCCCTGTTTGGTTTTGGGAGGCAGACGTCTCTCTACATTTGAGATGAACGATCGTCTTTGATAGGACTTATAATTAGGGCTGTTTCAGGTGAGATCTGAACCACCCCTTAGTTTTGTTGCCATGGGGGGTGCTCCCATGATGTACTACTCTCTCTGAATTTCTATCATACTACTTAATGTCATTAACTTTTTATTTTGTACTTCTCTCTATCCTCAGTTTATCGCATCTAATGGAGCTGCAAGTGCCAGATCTGCCCCCAAGTCGAGGCACCGGTTGGGTTGAAAGCACCGACCACCTTGAAACTGAATCTGTTGGAGATTTCTTCCTGGTAAAGGGAAACGTTCCTCCCTGCAATCACCAAGTTCTTGATGTTTTTATTTTCTGTAAATGTTTGCTAGTATACTCTTTCCTCTTTGTCACTGAGACAAGGCGGCAAAAGTCGTTGGACACCACGTTTCTAGGTGAGTCTTTGCCAGCGTCGTATGAAATGTTGAAACACCTGTTTCGGGTACAGAGATCAACAGAGCAGGAAGAAACGGAGCAGAGAGCTACACTTTTTATACACTGCCCTCATGTAATCAGGTAATTGGCCAATGTTGACTCCATCGTTGGTTTAAATACAGGCAACTAATAGGGGAAAAAAACATGGCTGCTGCCAGACTAACCCTGATCTTCACTCTGATATTTATCCGAGGCAGAACATCCTCTTGTTTCCTATTTGCATGAAGAAATCAACTACCGGAAGTGAAGGTTATTTAGTGTTAGCAGGTTGATGAGCAGCAATAATATTGGCCTCAAACTCTCAATGCAGGAGGCAAATAACCACAGGTTAGCTAACTGACTTGTGTTGGCTATCGTTAGTGGTTTGTCCACTGAACCTCTGCCCAAAACAGCCTGATATCTGTTAAAGGCTATTTAACCCAGTTTGGTTTATGTCCTATTACATCAACATACTTCTGTTCAGAAAGTCATTTCTAAACATTTTCTAAATGTTTAGAAATCACACGCTCCGGAAAAATAGTGGCTGTAAAAAGCACTGACATGAAATATGAAAAGTGACATTGGAATAACAAAATAAAAATTGGATGTTTTATGTTTTTGTGGAATCTCTTTCAATGCCACAAAGTTTTATTTTTTTAATGCAATTGTTTCATTTTTCAGCTCAGGTTTTGATTTTTCCATGTCAACAGTTGGAGCTGTGAGCGGCCACCTCCTTTGAAACAGATGGGTGTTTCATGCATGAATTACACCTGACTGAGATAATCTTGGTAAGTGAAATTCGTTTTATGTCAAATGTTTCTTAGTACTCTATTGTGAAGATCTGTACTGAATTGTATTGTTCAGTTTTTTATGTATGCAAAGTTTATTTTGTACAACTTTTTTTCATAGAGGTGCCAGGAACCACTTGAGGTCAGTGCCACACCTTTCAGTCCCTCACAGCCAGCAAGAAATGGTAAGTCATTAGCAGATTACACTTGATATCATATTGCCGTATAATTACCATATTGTAAACAAACCTGTCATGACATTAGTGCTGAGGTAACACAAAGATGTCAAAAGCAGCGCTTTTGTCAAAGCATCTGTAAACCTGGTGCCCAAAGTTCCCACACAGTGTGTGACACTGTAGTACACATTTTGACTGTTTTTACACCTGAATCTGGTTGGACAATAACAATCCAATCACAAAGCAAAGTTCTACTACAGGGCAGGTGGTTCTGTGATTGAACTTTCATTGTCAGGTCGTTTTCAGGTGCAATTTATTATTACTTGCACTATTGTATTGTGCACTGATTAGACATAACAAACAGTACTTTGTATCAAATTAGAAAAATGATGCCATAATATGACTTATAATGTAAAATGTTTTACATTATAATGTGGTAACTTTCAACTTGTTTGAAAGTAGAAAGTGTGGGGAATAAATTGACGAGTATTGCTCACTTCCAGGGTTTCTTTAAGCTCTACTGAATAGATAAAAACATGGTGAGATTCTGTTTTTGACACAAACAACACCTCATTCTTAGTGTAGTAACATAGAGAACGAGTTCCAACTGAGTTTCCATCAAATTGAGCTGTGCTCCAAGCTGGAGAAATAGCACTGGTCTCTATGTGTAGCCAGCTGTGAGTCAAGTGCTCAGGGACCGTTTACAAAGAGCCACACTGACTCTTTTTATATATATATATGGTGATCATTTAGTTGAGAAATGACTCTGAAAGAACAGGGAAACTGTTCTCAGTGAGGTTTTGGATACACACACCACTGACAAGCTCTACTGCCACCAAGTGGTGAGTCAAAAACACTTGAGACCATATGGATTGGATTAGAACTCACTTTAAATCTGTGCATGTCTGAAGTGATGTAGGTCAACTGGTAATGTAACTGATCATGGTGCTGGAAGCAATGAGAGAATAGGGAAAGAATGAGCCCCTTTAGATTCCTTTAGAAATAGTTGTGAAGTTATGAAGTGGGGCATGATACAATTGAAAATAATGCAAAGCTTGGGCTGTGTGCATATGATTTCTGAATGACTATTCATGATTGGAGGCGAGTAGATATGATTGTTTATGTACCCTTGTTGACATCCCACAATAACAGACAAACGGACTCAGGCTACACACACCAGAACAAAGCTTCAAAAACAAGCTTTCTGTTGAGGCTTCTTCAGACTGACTGCAGGGCAATGGTTTTCTCTCTGTAGATGGCTTTACACATATTGCAATGATTTGTCAGGATCTAGCCAAATCTGCTGCTTTGTGGAATGCACTTGTGTAAGTCTGCTCCTCTCCTCTTTGCTGTTTACAGAAGTCAGCATAAAGCTCAAAGATAGGTCACCCAGAGGCCCACTGTTAACTCAGCAGATAAATATCACTGAGGGCATTTGAAGTTAGCTAGTGTGAGATTTTAATTCCAAAACATATCGATTGTTGTGGCAGAAAATCTTTATTATCTTTATTATGACATGATTATAGAAGTCAAACTTGGCAGAGAAACTGTCAAAAAGCAATGTAAATGCATTGTATTTACACCCACCTGTTTATACCTAAACTTAGTACAAAATAAAGGTGTTGGAGACACAATGTAAATTGAGCCTCCTGGGAATACAGACTGTAGGTCAGAGGAACAAGTGGATCGACAACTCAACAACGAGGGGAAAAAAGTGTAAATAAAGACTGAATTCATGTGTGATTATAGGTTAGAAAATGATAGGGTGAGGTTTACAGATTACAAAATCCTTTTTAGCTTTACAAAGAGTCCAGGTTACTTGTGGATTGGATGAACTCGGTGCTATCTTGTAAACAAACTGGCCTCTGATATATGTGCTGTGGTGTATGCAGGTTTCACAACACAGCAGGTAAAGCTAGAGTAAACTGGACTAAAATAGGTTAGACTGGGAAGGAAAATAAATTTTCTGGTTGAAACTTGGGTGGACTTACCATAGCCTTGCTCAGTGGGAAGCAGCCAGTTGTGACAGGAGCAGGTGAAGGTCAGAATGTGTTTGCTCTTGGCTGGGGCTGCACTCAAACCCAGAGTAATCCACACTGACGCGTTTGTCAATGTAGACAGATAAAAGAAAAACTTTAAATACACCAAGTTAAGTAAATCACAGACTGAACTCAGCAACTGCAGACTTTCTAAGAGTATCAAAGGTCATAAAACAAATCTGCCTCTTTCTTCCATGCCTTCAAAAAAACAACTGAACATAACACAACAAATATACAAAAACAACCATTCACCGCACAGCCCGGGACAAGCATGCTCATCTGTTTTATTCTACATCCTCAATGACCACGTGCCAGAAAAATGTTATCAGCTCCCATTCAAAGTCTTTGAAAGCAAGTTGGGAGGTGGACAGCAAATAAAAGCTGAGAGAGAGAGACACGTCACAGTCGGCAACACAGCAAAAGTGGCTCAAACTCCAGCCAGTGTCAATAACATACAGTGCATATAGTTCTCCTAAATAGCTATAGCCTATATACTGTAAAGATATATGCACTCACACCTTCTGATTCACGGCTTAACATGTTTGTGGCATAAATCAAAATCCAGCCCGGATTGTAAGATGCAGTGTGGGGAAGAGAAGAGACTATCAAGCCTCTCAGTTGTTTATCATTTCTGCTGATGCTATTTCAAGGCTCTTAATTTCAAGTTTACCCACAATTTGTAAATTGCCGCTGTCAGTCTTGCACCAATTACCTATTTTAACTATACCCTTTGACAATTTCCCATCTAAGGAAGTGGAGCAGATGGCGAGTCGGTGTGATGGCAAACGCAAACACAGACATGGTACTGAATCCATTCAAGGCGAGGTGCAGCAAGTCAATACGGACACTGCTATTATCCATTATCAATCATTAATCAAAGGCTCTGATGGAAGCTTTGCTGAAACAGAGACAGAATAATTGTTGCATTGAAAGAGGGAAAACCGTAACTCTGACTCATTTAAAACACTCATTTAAACACTTTGCAAATTCATGCACATAGCAAATAGAGATATTTACATAAGAATTAAAGACTCATTTCCAAACTCATCCTGTCTACATATCTCTGGAGTCCCACAGAAAATGAGTCAGACTTCATACTGTGTTTAATCATCCTAACTTGGCTTCTACAGGGGAACATGACATGATCACATCAATGTATGAGAAAGACATAATGATGGGATCAATACAGGCCAACTGATATGATCAAGGTCACGTTTTTATTTTGAGCTGAAGGGCCAGTTCCCGCAAGAGAAAAGTCCATCTTGACAACACAACAACAGGCAACATAAGTTAAACACAAGTGAGCTCATCAGAAAAGGAAACGACAGCAAACAAGATGACACAGCCTCAGATCGCATGCGTGATTGTTTATTGCGATCTTCTTTTTTGCGCGACTTTTCCCAAAAAAACATCACCGCCTCCAGTAAGGGCGGCCAACCCCCCCCCCCCCCACACACACACACACACACGCACACAATCCCACCCCTGATTCCGCGGTTGGACATGAGTGACTGAGTGTGTGTATGTGTGTGTGTGTGTGTGTGTGTGGGGGCCCCTCCTACCCTCACTCCGTCCCGTGAAAGCCTCAGTTTGTGACCTGAGGATCCGCTGGCCGCCGGCGACACAGACGCTCCAGAGCCGCCGTCAGAAATAATGAGCGTGGAAAGAATATTCGACGAGCTCGGACATTTTAAAAGGTACAGAGAGTTTGGGGTTTTTTTTTTTTCTTCTTTCTTCTCCACACTCATGAAGTTGGCACATTTCCTTTGTTCATGTAAACGAGTTCGGGGCATTTTTTCCCCCATGTGTGTATGGTATTATTAATACCAAGTTGATGCAGCTTTTGACCGGTAACTTCTCAACAACTTATTTTTTTTTATTTTTATTTTTTTTGTAATCCATGTTACTAATGCGATTTAAAAGCAAATGTCACCAACAACAAGACAATCTGGCCCATTTGCATTTAATTAGCAGTTCGCAGATACTTAATTATCTCTCATCCCAGTTTCTCATGGTGGGTCAAGTCATTGCTTCCTCTTAAGAGTTTGAAAACTACATTTAGAAACTTTGATGCATCTTTTTTTTCTTTCGAAATTTGATTACCATAATTTTCCCCATATTTGAGGTCTGCTGAAAATGCTAGAATGTAGGTCTATCTATTCTGAGCTTGCCTTCTAAATCATCTAACCACTTAAAAGTAATACAAGTTTTTGATTTATTTGAATTTATTCCTTAATTATGTCTTTGCACACTGATTTATGAAGGTAAATGCCAATTGAATATGTTTTATGTTCTCTTGTGTCCACCACCAACCATGTGTCCACAGCACAGTCTAACTTGTCTTAAGAATTGCATGAAATTTAATGGCATCAATGAAACGGACTTGTTTTTGTAATTGAGTCATTGTATTTATTACAATCCAAAGGCTGCGTATCATAGATACATTTACAATGCAGGTATAATAAGTAAAACATATGTTTTTAAGACTCATTAGAAGATGAGCTGTAAACAGGGCTGTACGCAGTCGGTTTGGGTGTTAGGTACTCAACCAAAAATAAAAGGGCCCCCCTGATAGTTATTCATAGGAAAATAAAGATACGTACGTTAAATAAGTAAAATGAATGATGTATTCACTGCAATACCGATACACTTCTGCAGATGTTGGCTCTACTGAGCATTTCTACATATCTCACAAGAACAGGCAGTAACTCAGCAAAGAAAGCCACATTGCAAAAAAACTAATTGTGTACTGAGATGAAGGGAGCATAATGAAGCAATTGGTAAATTAGCAAAATGAATATTCGCATGATAATTAAGGGATAATCTCTAGGATACAGTAGGATATGGTGTTTATGGTTAATTCACTACAACTGTAAGTAACTAGACTGTAACTGTCTGGCCCAACATCAAGGGCCAGACCATACAGCTACTTTTTCTGAAGCTAAAGCTGAAAACACATTCAAAAACTAAAATTTGAACAAGAAATAGAAAAAAATGTTTTGCAAAAAGTGCACTTATCTTAGAGGCTAAAAGGCCAGCTGCTTGAGCACCACCTGAGGTTTATGTCTTGCTGTAAAGGTTACTTTTTTTTTTTTTTTGAGTTATGTTAATAAGGGCCAGAACACTGCTTATCATCCCCTCTCCAGCTCTTTATCTTAATTCTAAATATATTTTCCTTCTCTCCAGATATCAGGCATGTCTGTATTTTGCAGCAGTCTTCCAGGCCATAGCCTGCGGGATCCACTACTTGGCCTCCGTTTTCCTGGTGGAGACTCCAAACTTTGTGTGCAGTGTGCCGGGCAACATCACTGATGTCCTGTATGGTAACCTGACAGGATCTAGTCTGGAAGACGTCCTGCCGCTCTACAAATCAGGGACTGGGCCTTTGGTAGTGAGGACGTCTGAGGGAGAACAGTGGGAGCTTAGCCGGTGCCGCGCCGCCCTGCGCATTGACCCCCAAAGCTTTACCTACAACTTTGACGGCAACAAAACAGTGAAAGCCTGTGATAGAAACTTTGTTTACGACCACTCTGAAGTTCAACAAAGTATTGTGACAGACTGGGACTTGGTATGTGAGAGAGAGTGGCTGGCCAAGCTCTGCCAGCCCACCTTCATGCTGGGGGTGCTAATAGGAGCACTGGTGTTTGGGGACATTGCTGACAGGTAAGCAAGGGCTGCAGGATGGAGAAGGAGGGGGTGGAAATTTCTTTACATCATGAGAATTCACACAGTGGCGGTAAATTATATCATGTAATACAGATGAGCTGCACCATATAGCAAAGTGCATGAAATGAACAGCATACATTTATTGTGTATACACCCATTGTTCCCTCATGAGCATGGAAGGGAAGTGTAGGAAAGGGATAATGAGGGCAACAGGTAAGGTGGATGGTTGGTGTGGATGCTGGGAGTGAGGCATAATAGGTTGGAGCAAAAAAGGGAGGAAGAAGAGATGAGTAAAGTGAACATCAGGTGTCATCGGGCAGATCTGGTGACCTGACCAAACAACAGCCAGCTGATGGACTTGAACTGAACTTAAATGGTCAGTATTTAGAAGTAGGACTGTTGCCTGATGAGTTCAGAGTCGGGGAGGCACTTGCTTTAATGTCTGCCCAAGTATCTATTATCATGGATCAGAATAACAGTTCAGAGCGAGGAGTTTAGGATTAAGTGCTGATAGCTGATGGGTTAATCATTATTTTTATGCTTTTTATCTATGCACTTATCCACAATGGCCAATGGTTGAATGGTTTTATTGAGGTGGGCACTGTCAGAGTCTTGGTCCCCATGAATCACATAATGAGGTCAAGTTGGCCGGCAATGATCCAAGACAGGTTGGCCTACAACCAAGGCCAGTTGCCCTTGATTCAACCCCTCTTGGATAACCATGACCTGGATGACTGAGAATCTTCAGACTGTCTGCCAATGATTTACACTGAGGGGATGTAGAGCATATCTCCCATATTAAACACAAAATGCAATCTTGCGCTTATAGTTTGCCCACAACTAGGTGTATTGAGGTTGGATTTTGTATCGGTATAAATGATGCAATGTTACAAGATATGAACTGATGCCCCAGTCAGTCAAACTTGCACCGTGAGCATCATAATTGTTTGACCAGTTGGAGCTTGAAAGTGGGACCCAATCGCAGCCAGCTAGAGCTGAATGGTTAATCAGTTAATTAAGTGGATGAATTAAAAATAAATATTTTGCTACTATTGTTAACTGGTTAATGATTGAAGTCATTTTCAGGAAAAACAAAAATTTGATTCTTTCAGGTTGCGAAATGAGAACTTTGTCTTACACTGTTGATTAAAAAAAATATTTTGCAGATTGATTCATAATGAAAATAATCATCACGTTCTTACACATTTTGAAGCAGAAATTCACTGGTCTTAGATTTGAAGTACTTTTGCAAAATACCTAAATATATAAACTCAATGATTGTTTTCCTCTGTCTATTTATCTCTCTTTCTCTCTCTCCCTCTCTCTCTACCCGTATGTATCTCTCCCCCAGAGTTGGTCGAGTGAGGATTCTGATGATCACCAGCCTCTGTCAGTTTGGGCTTGGTGTTTCTGTAGCGTTCACTGGAAACTACTATTTCTTTGTGGTTATTCGCTTCCTCCTTGCTATGGTGAGTTCAACTTGCACTTCTGTACTAAAAACAGACTCATATTTAAAACTTTTTTGTCTACAAAGACTGCTCCAAGCACAGGAAAAAAATTGGTGGATCTTCCAGTATGTTGGCGTGTCTGTTTTATGCCATGAAATAAGGGCAATCAAGTGAGAAGGTGCATTTTCCAAAGATGATATAATTTTGAACAAAGTCTCTGTTGTGAATGCACACATTCTGAACTTTTTGCTTACATGAGACAAAAGAGGTGCCTTACTTTCTACCGTCTCCTTGTAAAAGAACATTCTTCTTCAGTTTCACTATGTATTGAATTTCTGGATGTTCCTTCACAAAACAATCTCTCAGCCACTTGCTAAAGTTCTCCATGAATGTATTAGGGGCCATTCCTGTTTGCAGTTGTTGTCCTGCATGCTTAAGCACAATCTTTGCTGAAGCTGTGTATGAATATAAGTAAATATAACTGTATATATACTATATTTCTACCCTCTCACTGGGCATAAGTTGTTATGCATAGGTTGTGATTGTTTCAAAGTACTTTCTTGGCAAAAGGTAGAATAGGGATTGAGAAACCATTTACTTTGAAAATTATTTCTTGATGTTAAGGGTAGGGTCTACTCTTCTTCATGCAAAGGAGCTGTATATATATGAATATGACATTTACATCTGAATTGAGATGATGTTCTTGCTCAAGCCCTTAGAAAAATACCTGAAACGTGTGCATCAGATTACGTTTTACAAATGAGATCAAATCCTGTGTCCTGATAAAGGTCAGTTGGTTAAAAAAATAATCAAAACAATCATGAGGAATATGAGGGATACACAGCAGTGGAGCAAGTGAAGCAACAGAGACAAAATCGGTGCCCTCGCTGTGACTTTGTACAGTCAAATGTGTGTTTGTGTAATTCCCATGTGCATAAAAGAACATGTTTACAAGGCAAAGGAAAGGAGTCATTACGGTTACAAGCCCACATGGCAGTAAAGTTGTGCTGAAGGAACCCCAACAGTCTCCCCACTGTTTCACTCCTCGACGTCTTCTACCATCCCCCTCCAGTCCTCCTCAGCTACAGCTGTTGTTTTTCACAGAGTCAGACTCTCGGACAGCGTAGGCTCATACTGCTCAGCCACACTTAGCACAGTCCATATTCTGTCTAACAAGCAGGGAGCCAGTGTATTTCACTGTGATTTCAAGATTCTTTTGAAGGAGCTCTAGCAAAAATAAACAGCCATTAACATGTTTATTTTTCAGATGCAGATATTATCAACATTTAACTGCTGTCAATATGAATCTTCCTGTTACTTTACAAATGAAGAGTTGAATTCATAAGTGATGAAATTGACCCTCGCTCATTTCAATACATTCACTTTTGCTGCTCCAGTAATATCACTTACTTATATATGTGTGCATGTAGCTCTTTAACTGTTTTTAATTCCTTTCTACTTGTGCTGCTGTTACCCTTTTGTGCCCATGGCTGCTGCTGTTCAGTAAAAGTCACAAGTGCTGAATATATGGCCCAAAAAATAACAAAACTCATGAAATGCTTAACAACCAGACACTATATATTCTGCAGTACCAATACTGATACAAAGTTTACATAAATTTAGCTCAACATTTCGCTGTTAAAACGTTTCCTTTGTTGCTCTTGGCAGGTGTCCAGTGGCTACCTCGTGGTAGTGTTTGTCTACGTTACCGAATTCACTGGCATCAAGGTACGCACATGGACCTCAATGCACGTGCACGCGGCATTTGCAGTCGGCATCATGGTGGTGGCTTTGACTGGCTACCTGGTGCGCGTCTGGTGGATCTACCAGATCATCCTCTCCATATGCACCTCACCCTTCTTGCTCATCTGCTGGAAGTTCCCCGAGACGCCCTTCTACTTAATGGCAAAGGGCCGTTACGAGGATGCTCAGACCTTGTTGGATGCCATTGCCCGCTTCAATGGCCTTGAATGTCGGCTGAAGGCAGAGGATCTGCTGGAGCCAGAGGAGAGAGAGAATGGCAGAGCTCTGCTGGGACAGGAGGCAGAGGAGCGGCCATCGCAGAGTGAAAAGAAGCTGTCCATACTGGATCTGTTTGGAAGCTGGAGGATGGCAGGCCGTACATGCACGGTGTGGTCCATATGGTTCATTGGCAGCTTGGGCTACTATGTCTTCTCTTTAGGCTCAGTCAACCTAGGTGGAAATCAGTACATTAACCTCTTCCTTGCTGGTGAGTGATTGCCTAATCAATATGAAATTGTGTTACAAACCTCTACTGTTTAGGTCATCCAAGTGTATATATATTTGTGATGGAGGATGAATAAGGAAATTGTTGATAACTACAAAAACACCTAACATTTGGATTTTAGATAGAGTGTTTGTGTTTGTGTGTTTATTTCCATCTGTTAAAGTGTCTGTGCGTGCAGTGAGGCTGGAGATTCCTTTAGGTAGCCTGTTTAATCTAGGAACAGGCCTGCATTTTCCCCATGTAAACAAACAGGGCTATTATCCCTGAGCTCAGTCAAGCCCAATTTATCAAACTGGACAGAATACTATTTAAAAATCTCTGGAAAATATTAGTAACTGTTGTGCCGTACACTATCAAACATCACGTTCCTCTCAGGTCATATATTACGTAGGAGAATATTTTGTCATTGAGAAGGAAGTGAGACCATTTGTTCACCACTGTGGCTTTGCTCACTGCTCTGTTTTTGGAAACAGAAATGACCCTGTAAGCAGAAAAACTACGACAGCTCCCTGTCTACCAGCTGAACTGAACTGTTCTGTTGCTTTTTTTTCTTATCTAATTAAGGAAAAATAATTTGTACTGCAATAAACAATTATGTTAAACAAATCTAAAACCAATGCACTGCCCATAGAATCCAATTTTGGAACTAATTTTCACAATAAACATCACATTTGGTGCTATTTATGGCTAGGTATTACATTTTAGCAGTTTAGCAGGTATGCTTGTTAGTACTGGCATTACGTTTACTTTGTCCTCTTTTCTCTTTAAACTTAACAAATGCTGATTTAAGGTGCTTCCTTTAACTTCCAGTACATTTATAATCCCCACTTATTTCCCTTACACATACAGTAGAGCACATTTAGGAAGTTTTGCCAACATTTCAGATACTGGTTATTTAGGTCCCCTAGATAGAATATCACAGTGTCAGTGTGTCAGCGCCACGATGTCCTCAGACTGACAGCTGCTGTGATTGGCTATTTCCAGGTGCAGTGGAGCTTCCCTCGTATCTGGTTGGCTGTTTTGCAATGGACCGAATTGGAAGGAAGAAGACTTGTGCTCCAGCTCTGCTCCTGGCTGGGGTCGCTTGTATGCTCATCATTGTGGTGCCTGCTGTATGTACAATGAGTTTATGTGTGTGTGTTTGTGTGCAAGAGGGTATTGTAATTCATGTTGTGCAGCTTTAGATGCACAATTAACAGTGTGATTTCTTTGGGGTTATAAAACTACTTGTTTTGGGACAATTTTTAGTGGCCCCGTAAGAAAAATCATAAATATAAGTAACAAAATTCATGTTTGCAACAAGAATTATGTCACAAACCTTTTGCACTGATTTGATGATATTCTAATGCTGGGTGTGAACTGACATACTTTGAGCTGTGAACTTATGATCAGATCCCCAAAGACATGGGTCAATGCCCTGTCTGAACAGGACTAGTGACTCTGCTGTCATCAGGGAGTCACCTGTCAAGGGAAAGCCAGAAACAGGAACAGGAACAGGCTTACTACAATATGTACTACAATATATTCTTTTAATACATTGCACTGGATCTATCTCCCTGGAGTTGTCCTGACATTGCCCTGGACAACTTGTCAGTGTTAAGCGTTGATATATGACACACTCAGCTCCCTGTGTGTGTGTGTGTGTGTGTGTGTGTGTGTGTGTGTGTGTGTGTGTGTGTGTGTGTGTGTGTGTGTGTGTGTGTACGCGCGCAAGTACATGTTTGTGTTTTGAGCTATGACCCAAATTAGCACTGCTTATGGCTGGGTTGGCTAACAGCTGGTACTTAATGTCCAAGTAAATATGACCTTTCAACTTAGAAACCTTTCTGAACCGAGCGGTCAACAAGCATGACGTGAAACAATCATGCACAGTCTTTTCTTTTTTCTTCTCCTTGTTTATGCCATGATAGTAACTTCTGCAGGCCTCCAAACAGACATAATCCAGTGAACTCCCCCTGACGACTTCACAATCCAGAGCGTGTGTCACTTTCTTCAGTAGTCTACACAGACAAATACTATATATTTTACCTTGGCACCCATGTCACGGTCTATAATGCATGAGAGAGGAGGAGCAGTAGAAGTAGTATATTGTATATGAAGTTATTTGGTGACGGTTTCTCGAGCACACTCTCAAGCCTGTACAGTAAATATGAAGCCACAGCCAGCAACAGGTTAGTTTAGCTTAGTGGAAATGGTGGGAAACGACCTCTTTCCAACAATAACAAAATCCATCTCTAACTCAATTAGTGCACATATCCAGTTTCTTCTGGACAGAAGCTAAAGTTTTAAAAAAAATCCCGTGCCTGTGTTTGGGGTTGTGACCTCTGTTAGGAGTGGTTCACTAAGCTTCTTATTCTGTCAGTTTTCAGATTCTGTAGGTTATTCTGTAGATCTGTGCACAATGTGATCTTCTGTCATGGGCTTGTTTTCCTTACGTACTTGTTCAGGATGTTTCATTATACGCTCTGAAGGTTTGTAAATGTTTCTGTCTCTAATTCTTGGAGTCAAATCTTCAGGCTATCTCAGCCTTAGAAAGTGTTTTGTTTTTTTTTTTTTTTTCATTTTTAACCATTGCTACACCCTTTGCGTTTGAATGCTGTGTTTGTCCATATACAATTAGTTACAGGAATAGCACTCTGAAGCCTAACATTTATACTATTTTCAGTGGATTTATTCTCTGTGTGCATTTGTCCACATCTAACCACTGTAAGTCTTACAAAGCACTACACACTGGTGACACATGATATAGCTTCCTGCCAAATCTGGCATCTGGACAGGATAACCAGTGTTCAGATTCAGAGGGACCAAGTGAACATTTCTTTTTTTCCACGCAAAGCTGTGTGTGTCAAATATCCACATGTGACTACACGCTGTTATGATCACACAAACACACCATTGCAATGACAGATTAACACTGAAGATGTTTAATAATCAGATGAATAAATTACAGGGCAAAATAACAAAGACCTTGGCTTTCAGAACTAACTTCAGCCTAAAATAAAGTTCATTGGTTTCAGGCCAGCAGTTTAAAAATATCTTATTTGGATGGGATCAACTCACCCAGCCCCTGCATCACAGCAGCAGGCTGAATTGTATTTTTTCCAGGTGTTTCCAAGAGGAGCCGTGTATCACAGCTGTTGAAACACATGAAAAACATGCATTCACATCTGAAGCATATGGGTAAAATAATCCCATCTCAGTCCACAAATCAATATGCAGCAGTGCTGTGGTCACACACAGAATAAACAGAACATAAATATGTGTAGGGAAATTGTTTTGTTTACGTGATCCCCATGCCACAAAGTTAAATGATGAGGTAAATTAAAAGTGTGTGACCGAGGGAGCAATCACCTTTTGGTTTATTACATTGGTTTTATTAGAAAATATCATAGTCAGCATGAATGTCAGTTCACCCATCCACAGAGAGCTGTAAGAGTCTCTTTAAGCTTGGCTATTAACAGAGTCAGTGGTCTAAAGGTCAAGTGTAGACTTTGGGTATATATCACATTTTGCCCCTTTTGACAAAGCGATGTCTCTGACTGTCCAGCTCACTTCTTTGCCTTTTTTTCCTCCTACAGGACATTGAAGTTCTGGCCATCGCTCTTTGCATGACTGGGAAGTTTGCAATCGCCATTGCCTTTGGTCTCATCTATCTGTACACCTGTGAGCTTTATCCAACCATCATCAGGTAAGAACAAACAGAATCAAAACAAATTCAGCTCCTTGACACAGAATATCAAATAGCTGGCTTGTTTCCCAGAGCCTGATATTAAATTCATATTAAGCATACTTTAATATATTAATATGAATTTATTTTTGTCTGCATTCTTCACAGCCCTTTTGCAGTTTCTAAGCATCATTTAAGTGGCTCTTAACAAGAAGGACAAGTCATGAGTGTTGTATGTCTACTGCTGTCCACAGAATATCATTATGCATACATTTAAGTTGTTTTTTCTTGCCTAAAGGATTTGCCGAAACATTTTTGACTGTACATGAACAGTTCAACCAGTGTTTTATGATACCCTTTTAAATCTAAAACTAATATTGCAGTTTAGAGACTTTACAGTAATAGATTTTTTCTTTATTTTGGTGGTTGAAGGCATCGTTTCGGCACCCTGATGCCAATCTGTCAGGCGGTCTTTTCTAATGTTGTGGACCTTGTCCGTGATCTCCCGCCAGGTCTCTGGCGGTAGGTAGTGGCAGTATGATGTGCCGTGTTGGCAGTGTCGTGGCCCCTTTCTGTGTGTACCTTGCTGATGTCTGGATCTACTTGCCTCAGGTACACACGTTTTCTTTTGGCTATTTCTTTCAGAACAACAGATATTTAATGATTAATTACCTGTTTTCACCTTGTACATTTATCATCTTACCACCCTGCTTCTATTTATTATAGTTTATCAACAAGAATACATTTTAACAAATGAATATTTTTCCTTTCATCATGGCCCTTTTGCAGCTCATCGTGGGAATCCTGGCATTCATAATCGGAGTGCTGACACTGCTGTTGCCTGAGACTCTGGGCAAACCTCTAACAACCACCTTGGAGGAGGCAGAAGCTCTGGGACGTAAAAAAAAGGATGGCTTCGAGCTGAACCAACATGAAACCAAAGCCTGAGCTGTACACTGCTGGAAAATCAGAGACAGATGCACAGAAAAAAAGCTTTGGAAAAACAGAATAGAAGGAAGAGAGTGGAAATGATGGCTGCAAAAATTGAAACAAAATCACCATTGATTTATTTGATCATTTGGAAAAAATGAAAAAAGCTTTTATCAGAACTCTTGAGATGGTGCTTTTGTTGACATTTTGTTCTCCAAAGTGACCACGTTTCGTTTAGGATTCACTCTTTGTGTATGTGTGTATGTGTGTGTGTGTGTCCATGGCAACATGAAGGATATGAAATCATCATTTTAGCTCATGGAAAAAAACATCAAGTCTTATTTTCTTTGTTTTGTGCATTGTTTCTATTAGTCATGATAACTCTGTACTCACCAAAACAATTGCGGTGGTCATTGAACGCAGCAACACTGCCACAGCAACAGTCTGACTGGCCAAAAAATGAGCAATCAGATGAAAAGACACCATCTTTATCTTGAAAGATGTGAGCGGAACTAAGGCAGGTCAAAATTGAAACAGGAAGTTATTCATTGAGTTTGGCTAAATTAAAGGTTTAATCTGATCTGATCATCTGGCTGCCAGTGTTTCTTCCCCCACTGGATTTCTTTCTTCTTGGACTTTTCCATTTTCAGATGACTGTGGTGAGCGCAGTGTTAATTTTACTGATAGGACCAGTGACCAAAACTAGAAAAATAAGAGTTTCCTGTAAAGCAAAAATGTCATCATGATTATGCAAATGCTGCATTGTGATTTTTAGTTACCTCATAGGTGCAGATCATGGCTCTGTCTTGTTTATTTTACACATACATTGTAATAAATCCTATATATAATATTACTGCCGGTAAAACAAAAGCATGTATTACTTTAATGTGAGAGTGCCTTGTGTTTCTTTCAGAAGTCAACTTTTCATCTTTTTTAATCTCAGGTCATCCACTTTTAGATATAACTGTGAAACTAATCATTTTGAAGGTATTTTTGAATTTTACAGATATCCTCAATTCCATCTTGTTAAAGATGCTGTTGCTAAGCTTTAATTTTGATATCTAATGTGACTGTGTTTGTATATTTGTGTGTGTAGTTTAGTGTCCTAATCCTCTGTTTATATTGGGTATGAAGTCTAGATGCTGTGTATATGGAAGGAAAAGTATAAAGTAATACTGCATTACTGCGATTCAAGGCGTGATCTCCAGATGTTTGGACCAAAGACAGGAATGATCAACAACAGTACGGAGTTGTATTCACCTGCTTTGAATATTGTACACTATGAGCATGTTTTTGTTTCATATCAAGCCATTGTGTTTTAATCTGAAGAACAAAAAAAATCATGACAATCAACTGGTTTTGTAACAGTGATAACATTTGATCACCAGGTGATGAAAGTACTTATGTTCAGCATTGAGTTCTGAACAGTTTTACAATCAAGGAGTTGTTGTTTTTTTTTTTTTGTTTTTTTTTTGTATAGAGTTTTGTTTTGTCATTAATATTTTTATTTCCTTATGGAAAAATAAAAAAGATAGCCTACACAGAGGTTGTGAGCCTCTTCAAAACTGCTCTGTCCCTCTCTCTGTCTGTCAAAATGAGAATTTGCAGGGTTCAACCTTGTGCTGGAAAAGTAGGGAATCTATTTTTATCATACTGGGAAAACAGAGCAGGTCTTGGAACAGCCCTCTGACACTATCAGCTTCCTATTTGCCAGTGGAGAGGAGGTTGCCCTGCCACAATACCAGGTCCCTCTGCACCACCCGGCATACAAACAAACCCTCTGTGTTCAACTTTGGAAGAGAAAACAGTGCAGATGCATGAGCAGTCTGTCTGTGTAAAGTAATGCACTTCACTTGAACCTTACCAGCTAATGTGAACTTCCACAATGTTGTCCTAAATAGTTGGTGGTGGTTGTTGGACACTAAGGGTTGAAGACACACCTTCAGTGTGTGTAGCGTAGTTCTGTCATTAATGAGGAATAAATTGAACTCCAGATTTCAGGATAGAGAACATTTTTTGAAAGAGATTTCACCTCGACTGACGACTGTTTGAAGATGTGTGTTTTTACAGTTAAAACACTGTTTTAAAAGCACATGGAAACGGCTGGAACAAAGGTTGCAATGGCAGGAAATTACGGACCATTTGGCCAAATTTCCGCTCCCACTAGTATTATCCCATTATCAATGATTATTTAGAGATAGCTTGAAACATTTTCAGGAGATGACATCACAGAATACTGACTGCTAACATATTTTAAATTGACTCGTTACCGCAAAAATAGGAAAAGGACACCATTTGCTGGTCATGTTCAGGAGTTACAGAAATCTTGTTTGACTAGACATTTTTTGTCAAAGAATGATATATATGTTATATGTGTAGTTTTTTTCATGATAAATTTAAAGTTGTTCGTTATTTATGTAAATAAATGTAAATACTTTTTTTTTTTTTTTTTTACAGTATTTACATTTACATTAAAAGTAAATACTTTTTCTGGATGCAACCTTTTTTTTGGGTCACAACACTAGTGAGACTGCGAGCATTCAGTAAATTTGTTGCTGTTGCTAAATTCTATATGTCATTGCTTTCATACAGAGTAAGATGTGCAGGGTATAAAAAGAAGTAGAGGGGTAAAAATAATGTCTGTCCAGCTCACTTTTTTACCTACCGCTGTTTGCATGACAGAAGTTTCCCATTGCCTTTGGTCTCATCTATCTATACACTGAGGACAGTACCGAAGAACGGTTCGCTTGTTTTTTAAAATATAAAATCCATGCAAAGACAGACTTCTGCATGATCTGATCTATTTTAAATCTATTTTAAATTAGTTTTTGCAGTTTCTGAGTCAAGTAACTCGGTATTAAATCATAATTCTTTGGTTAGGATTCAGACAATTCAGCACACTCCCAAAACTGCTTTAATGTTTACGGTTTGAATGACAGGGCTAAGATTAAGTGGAGAGGTAGAGATCAGATATCAGATATGTTGTTCCAACTGAAGTCTTATATGTATAGCAGCGTGGGAGATTTCAAGAAGGTTAAAGATGATGCCTTATTGGCCGAATACACATTTTTCAGACACAAACCACCTCCAAGTAAAGCAGAGTCATTTGCTGCAATAGTTAGGACATTTATTTTGAAGGCTGTAAAATGATGGACTGCATTAGTTGTTGTTAACCAGTTTTCAGCTGCTGATATAAACCTGTTCAAGACATCCTTTAAATGCCGAGAATAGATTAATAGCCACCAGAAACCAAAGGTACAAATCATCAAGTTATTAGATACTTTCCTTCCTGAGAATCTTACTGGAATGCAAATGAGTACAAAATAATAAATTAAATTGGCAAAAAAGGAAACACTGAACACAAACCAGGACAATGAAAGGGTACAGACAATGGAGATTAGAAGGATAGAGTGAAATATGTAGACGACAGTCACATATTAGCTTATGGTTACTGTTCTCTGCATGTTTTTTTTTTTTTTTTTTTAACATGAGTGATGAATAACATGCACTCTCAATAGCTGCTAGACAATTAGAAATTAGTGTTAGCTGGGATTGGCAACACTTAAACACACTTTCATGATATTATTCTAAGCGAGAAAACAGACCAAAACGAATGCCTGTAGAATAACATAATCCTATTTGAAATTCACGGCTAATTAATATCCAGTTTTGTGACCAAATCCCTCATTTTGCTGTAGAATCTTCAGAAAAAGTGCACTATACTCATACAGTTTTGTAATGCATCGCAGTAGAAACACTGGTATTTGGCAAACTCAATCTTTTAAACTTTGGATTAAACTAATAACGCCCCCTCAATGCTATATGTTATATCTGCCTATGTCCTTACCTAATGACCTTTCCCAAGAAATGAATCAATCCTAAAATATGCTGCTGGTTTGTTCCAACTCAATCATTCATGCACACATCTTTGGAATTCTTTGAATTCATAATTGAGTGCTTACCGTTTAACCCTCATTTATACCCAATAATATGGCAAATGAAAAAAATGTTATGAACCAATACAATAACAACTGACTTGACTGTGTCACACAACTGCACCAGCTGTGGACAGAGGTTCCTCTCACACAGTTACTGGAACTCTTAGCGGGATTCGGCACTTACAACAGCCCTGGACAACTAATATACATACAAGACTTTTGGCACTTTTTTATTTGTGGATACCATTTCCATTCCAGCTTTTAGGACACGAATCCTTTCATAAAATATGATCCTCTCTTTTAGACAATGTCTGTCACGTCCATTCATACAGTAAACATCCCAGCGACCAACATTTAGAATATTTCCCAACACGTTTAGCTGTCCACATCTTGCGCTCATCTCTCCTGGAGATTACAGCAATGATAGGCTTTTGTTCTTTTACACAATTAAACTCAAAAACAAGCTCAAATTAAAACAAAATTTGAGTCAAGCTAAATGAGCTTAAAATAATTTCCCATTGTCCTTGGTCAATTTTTAAATAGAGCATTTTATCCTTCCAATAACTCAACCCTATAGTCCTCAGCGCTGAGCCTGTTGTGATAGGAGTCTATTGCAGATGGTAAACAGAGCTCGTAAAAACACGAGCATCAGGATCCACACACCCCTAAACACACCGCACTTTTCTCGGGATCGCTGAAAGTCAGGGAACGCTCCCCTTTGCTTTCAGGCTGCCTCCAGCTATCACCAGCTATAACCAGCTATCTCCAGCCAATCAGCTTTTTTTTGGCTACATCCACTAGTCATCAAAGAACCCTTAGGGATGAACCAGCCAGCTATTGGCATCCTCCAGGTCTGTGTCCAGTTCTTCATCTTCATCCAGAGGCTCTGGGGTTCGGAGGGCCAGCTCCCTTAGGAAAGCAGGTGAGTAGGCAGGGGGTTGGGAGACAGACTTGAGGCCAATTTTTTTCTTCATAAGGTGGAACTGGTCACGGATAAAGTTGTAGAACTCATACTCATAACGCATGCGGTGGTATAGAACCTGCAGGGCCTCCAGAGTGGGTGTGTGTTTGCGCACTGTGCCTGTCATGTTCCCCATCTTCCTGTAGTCTGCAAGAGAAAAAAAGAAAGTTGCATGCAACTTGATGGAAATCCAATCAAAGGATCAAACAACAACCTACACATACCATAAGTCAATTATCAGAGGGAAATGAGTTATAAATGTGATAGGACATGAGTGTACCTGGACTCTTGTAAATGCTGAGTACTCCAGTAAAGTAATGAGGTAAGAGCCTCTCCAACAGGAGCAGAACATCCTCCAGCTCCTCCAGGATTCCCACAAGGAGGTAGTTCTCCAGCACATTCTGCTTGGCCCTCTCCAAAGCCCATGCCCCAGGCTCTCTGGTGGAGAGAAGAGTGAGAGTAAGAGACTGAAAAATAAAAACAGACGTAAAAACAAGAAGCAGCATCGATGCCTTACAAGACAAGACATGAAGTCACAGCAAAACACCAATGACAAGGAGGAAAATGCTTTGTCATCTCACTCAGGAGTGTTCAGGTACCTGCATTGAGGATGCTGACCACAGAAGTAGGGAATGATGTAGAAAACTCTGGGATTGGAGCATTCGGGGTAGTTCTCTAGAATGCACACATTGATGTCCTGAAACCAGACAAATACGAATTTCATTAGATTATATTTTATGCCATCCTGTAGAGTTTTATTCACTCACAAGAGAAATCTCAGAGGGTTGTAATGTTTCGCTTTTGCCACTAAAGGGAGCTCTCCACCTGCACGTCTGTGAACTCAAGCTCCTAGTATCATCTGAGGAGCCAAAGTATTTTGCTTAACAACATCCTGTGCATATAGATAAGCTCAGACTCTTCACATCTGCTGCTCTCAGAAGCTGAGATGTTAAATAAGGAAACACAAACTATTGTATGGATTTATGTGCAACTGGAAGAAAACACTTTTAAGGAGTTAAAACTAATGGGAGTTGAGAACTTTGTCTGAATGTGGTAGCCATTAAATAATGAAAGGGGGAAAGAAAAACACAGAGGAAAGATTAAAAACACACATGCAGGAGTAAAGCTGGCCAGCCACTGAGTGCTGTGGAACCAGCAGTCAAATCCATGTCAGGTGACGTAAGTCTTATGGATGGCAACGAGTCCTGAGCAACAAAACACTTCATGAAGTATGACTCACCCTCACACACACACACACACACACACACACACACACACACGGACACACACAGGGACACATGCAGATACGCCACATGGTTGAGCTCATGTATACACACACATACGGGAGCACCAGGCTACATGCACGAGGTATGGATGAGCCTGTGAATGAAAGTGAACGGGGTCTAAAAGTGGAAGCAAATTGAAAGTGTAATGATTACGTCAAAGCTTGCCCTTTAGATTTATGCCCTGATACGTTGGTAACTGCTGATTTGAGCAGAGCAATTTGTCAAAGCCAACACTGAGGCCAACACGGTCCATCACAGAGATTAGGTTGAGTCAGACAGGACCAGAGGCCCAGACCTTCCCAGAGGACGCAGACTGCTTTAGAGGGTGAGATGTGAGGGGCTTGTGTGTGAACACTGGGAACCTGGTGACTGAGCTGTAAAAAACAAGTCACTAACATGTGTAAACATGGACTAAAAGCAAGAACCCACATGAATATGAGCTTGAATTTTGTAACATTGAGACAGTTAAAGGCTACAGTTACCCTTTGATACGTTTGTTCTGTTGTATTTTTGGCTGCATAGCATTATAATGCAAAGACTATCTTGATGTTATCTTGGTTCTGTGACATAGTTTGTGACAAAAACTGACTAAGATGACAATAGGTTGTGATTTTTCTCGAGCTTCTACCGAGGAAGCAATGACAACGCGGGTGTGAGGGCCTGCACAGATGTGAACTGCAATGACATAAATTATGCACTTGGTCAGTTATTATTCCCTTGCAGCTGAGCACTGTGGTACAATTGCGTCTCTGATTCATTGAGTGGCTGCAGGGTTTGTTTGAACTTTATGAGTGACTCTGAGCTGCACTGTGCGTGGGGAACAGGACTTATTGGTGATCAGTGAAGCAAACCACTGGACAGCTCTTCAAAGAAGCCACAACAAAACACCAGAGAAACCTTTCGAAAACAGTTCACAATTGTGCTATTGTTAGCACACGGGTCGTGTCCAGACTTGCGATAAGTTTGCCCCGCTTTTGATTCATAATTTCAAGCACAATTTGTCATTCTTCTTGTGTTTCATTATTGAAAGATTGGCAGTGTCAGTGCATCTGGTGTTATCAATTATGAGTACATCTCATCTTGCTGGCCCTAGTCTCCTATCTGTGACGAGTCCTACATTTATAGTACATTTCGCACATACAAACTTGCACAGGACAAAAGTTCCCAGGAAAATCATCACAAGCTAAATTAGAAAAAGAAAAAAAGTCTGTAGAAACAAGCCAAAGACAGCCAAAGAAACAGGGAAAGGTGGACAGGAAGTGACACGCGTGACGCCATTGCCTTGACACACATGGCTTATTGCCAGGAAGTCCCTCCTCCGCTTTGCACCGGCACTTGATACGGGACCCTTACGCCTCAACATTAAGGGGACCTCTGGGAATCCAGCCACAACTCATTTATATACAACTACGCCCAATCAAATACGCACACACACGGTGGACAGTCAATACGCAGCCTCTTTTGAAAGTCCCATTAGTATTTCGAAGAGAGTTCCTGTGTGCACACTCAGGCTCATTGTTCCTATTCTCTCTGTGGATTAGAGCAACTGAGCAGTCAGAAACTGTAGCAAAATAGGCCCTAATCTCTAATTCACTGAATGGATTGTGTGTGCATGAATTAAATCAGGAGTAATTGATGATGTAAACCTTTCCCATGGGACAGTTTGCATCAGTCGGCATGGGAATAGTAGACTTCAACTCGCAATGACACATTTCATTGCCACTTGGGAGCGATGGAAGACAAGTTGTAAACACAGCACTGACATATTATCAGTTGTTGATCTTTTGAAGGTGTTGGCAAGAAGTTGCACATCCAGCAGCAACATTATCATTCATGTGGAGTGTTTCCATCCACTTAATGAATTCACATCCAACATTCATTGCTATTAACAATTTAATTTCTCCACCAATTCCTGTGCATTTCCTGCTAAAATGTTCCTCTATGTTTGCTCATTTTTTTCCTGCTTGTCATTTGGTGTTGGACAAACAGATAGCACAAAGTGTTATTTTCCTTTTTGTTTTCTTCTGCATTGAAAACAACTGCCTGCTGCAACCCAGAGCTACGCTCATGAAAGAGGTAGAAGTGAACCTAACAGCAATTGAGGGCCATAAAGTTGAAACAATAAAAAAAAAACAAAAACTTTGTAGCACTGTGGGGAACTGCAGAGCTGGGTGACCTTACGATGACATTTCTAAAAAAACAACAACAAACAAACAAAAAAACGCCACACAAACCAAAATATATAATTGCTTCGTCAACACCCAATCATATGACCAGTGAAGTTTGTGTCGGTTTCACCTTAGACAAACAACTCTGTGACAGATACATCACCTCACTGTAATGTCAGTGCATGCTAGGGCACGGTTGATGCCAAGAAAGCCTGTCTCATTTTTTCTGCACTTGTTTAAGCGTATACTGTATGTATGTGTCACTATAAATAACAGATTGACTGAAAGCACGTAATTTTCACCTGCCGTGGGAATCTCACCTGATCGGACCAGTATTTCTGAACTGTGAGAACTTGTCTGTGTTTATCGGGTTCAATAGAGGTACTGGATTACTTCATAGATCACATGTGGCTGCGTGCATATTTATGAACATGAACATGCACTTATGCGCACATTGTACTTTGTGGTAAACAAATAAATATACATTTGACTCTACATAGTAGCTAAAATAATCTGCTAAGATCAACCTGAGTTGTCTTTTTAAAACCCTCCTCAGTCCCGAATAAAAATAATTTAGGTTTTAAGTGACAGTTCATGCGTGTGCTCAGTCCTGTGTGAGTGTAGACTTAGTACACATTCAAGTGGCCAGTGCATGCCTTTGTATAGTGTAGTGTATGTGTGTGTAAAAAGGGGTGTGGGGACTGACGGAAAATCCAAGCCGACCACAGGAATGTCTCAGTAACACGTGCATCAGGTTCCCTCGACCCGGGCTTGCAAACTGACAGTGCTCTTTCATTGACACCCCTCATGTCCACCCAGCGCTAATACACACCAGGCAGGGGATATATCCAAGACTAGTCTGAACTCTTGAGTGTTGACATAGCAGGGCACACATGCTGATAGACAAATGTATTTGAAATGCTATACTTGTGAGGATATTCATCTCCTGGTCTCAAATCTGGACCAAGACTCAATGCGTAAGACCATGAACTTTATATCTCAATTTTAGCCTCTATAGCCTTATTTTGGATATGAACATTATATCACTAACTTTGTGTAAAAGTGTTGCTGATGACCAGTTTACTGATCATTACTTTGGGCTGGTGGAGCAAGTCACACCATCCTGCTTGACTCTCTTCATTCTTTCACTTTAAGTTTAACATTTAAATCTTCAACCTACATAAAAGGTATAATATGTAGTTAATACATATTACACTCCTGAATATTTACAATACACATCATCCTGTGTCTGCCTGTGACTCCATAGTTTCAAGCCGCTTTATAACTACACAAATACTAGTTTGGGACATGCTTGCAGTTTTTAATCCCAGTCTAGAGCATTTGGTCCTCACAAATATGCACACACACACATACACACAGACACACACACACGCGCGCACGCACACAGACACACACACACACACACACACAGATGCAGGTAAGCCAGTCGACAGCAGCCCTCCTTCTCCCCTTTAACTGTAGCAAGGGGCCCCCGTGGTCTGCATACTTTAATAACTCAACTCACATGGTCCAAAACTCCAGGGAAAGCAGTGCAATACTTAATTACACCAAGTCAGACTCAAGCCAGAATGACAGTCACTCCTCCTGTTAGCTTCTGAGCAGGCTGGCTGCAGATAAGTCCTTCTGAGCGGAGAGGACTGCAGGGATGGACCTGTGTTTGTGCCTGGATATTGATTTGCCATTAAATCTGGACCAGGTGATAAAAGAATCACCAATGACCTCTTGTTTTTGCCTCTTCTCCCCTCTATACTGCATGTGGCTGTTTGTCTTACTTAAGGGGAATTCCAATCCTGCATGAGAGTCATCACTTCACAGCTAACTGTACTGTTTGAACTTACACTCAAACTGTATTTAGGTAGCTCCTTCACGTGTAAAAACTCACACAGATCAAAAAATGGCAACTTGGAAATTAAAGTACGCCTCCAAATGGCACCAACTGTAAAATGTGAGATGCACTGCCTTTATTATGGTGCTACAGGGGTAAACAACTGTGCAAGGCAGATGTAGGATACCAAGTTTATGATGTGGTTATAGTAAATCAGGTCTCTAATTGGAATCATAATCAGATTTAAACACTGGGTTGGCATCAGGGTGCCATGGCCTTACAATTTGCCTTTTTCCCTCCAGCAACACCACGTGTAGAACATCTTCAAAGAGATTAGAATGTGGTTTTAATATATTTCAGCACTTAAGAAATGTTCTGTTACTTATATATTGGTATTTAGGAAGTGACTGTTTGTCTCAAGATAACAACAAACAGATAGAGGGATCTCAATCACATGAGACATGGTGATCTGGCTGACACATGATGTGCTATTTATCAGTTATTTGATGAATTAATGTCAATATAATTAGTTTCTTTTTACAATTCTTTTGAAGAGGATCATACAACATAGCACAACAGCCAGTAACAGCAGTGTTTATCTGTACTACAAATAATACTTGGTGTACATGCTTGCATAATTATTATTTACATCAAGGTCATACCGGACTAAGAAATTAGTAGACAACATTTCAATTCATGTCTCAACTGAGCTTTAGGTTATGAAACTGGCTGGAATGGATCCAAAACAGATAGAAACTCAAAGCATCGTTATTGGCAAGCAAGTGACTCAGTCATAAAGAAACTGTGCAGCTCTGTCAAATGCTGCAAATGCATTAGTAATTCAAACCATAAACATCCATGGCATTGATTTAGCTAATGTCCATATCAGAGTAAATGGACTTGTGGGCACTGAGATGAAAGGCAGATAGAGGCTAAAAGATCCGGTATTTGCTTCCCTCTTGAGGTATTATAATGAAGTTCCTTACACTGGGCATTGGTTCTCTTGGGATCACAACAGCATGGTAACCAAATGTGGTGCCTCCTCAAAAGCCACCGTTTAAAGCTATAGTGTAATTACAAGTACTGTGTATGTGCTCACAGTTAGGGCCTCATTATTTTATTTCATTTTTTTTTTTTACAGTACAATCCCAAACATTTGTAAGTGGGTAAAATGAAAAGCCAATAAACTCTTTAATTTAAAATTTAAAAACATTTTTAAAAGACTTGTAAAAAGGCAAGATTTGCAATGGTAAACATATTCATCAGTTTTGCAACTATAAATAATGTAGGCCAAACCTACTGACAATGAATTATGTTCATCCTTTATTGGTGCTTTTAATGTGATTGTTTCTTTTTTTGCTGTATGTTTTGTCCATTGTCTTCCCTTTAATAGCATAGTGTATTGGAACAATGCTGCAAGGTGACTCTGCACTTTAAATAAAATTGATTGACTCACTGAATTCCTCCTAAACCAACCCTCTTTCCAAATCCCAAGGCAGATGCAAAGCTTTGGCCACAAAACTCCAGCTATTCAATCAAACATAAGCAGGAAGATACAGTATATAAGCAGACTTATATTAATAGAAACTTCATAGTTTCTTTACTTACAACCCAGGACCAATAATCAACTGTTGCTTGAAAAGAAAGGTCTTACCAGGTATCTCTCATCGTCCTTCATCCCTGGAGTGCGGATGAGGTGGTTCTGCTCCCCTCTCCAGTCCCCAAAGCGACGGAAGAAGTAGTTGGACAGAAACCGGTTGATGGGATCCCGGATTATGTTGATATAGACCGGCTGATCTATCCTGAACCTGACAAAGACAAATAAAATACAAGTTACACCTGCTGCCTGTAAGAAAAAAGGTATGGAATAAAAGAAAAAAAAAAGAGTTAATGTATTTACTGTACCTGGTAAAGTTGAGGAAATGAACATGCCGTGTGTAGAGGAATGGCTGAGGGATATTACTGATGTTCTTCATGAGATCCACCTGGAGAATGCACACACACACACAAACACACACGGACACGGTTGATTTGACTCAGACTTAATGAGTGTAAAACACAGTTTTGACCATAACTCCAATTGCCAAAGCATGAACTCATGGTAAAAATCAAACAATTATTACATTACAAAACAATGAGCATCTTCAGTTATTGTTGAATATAAACACAAATATGTATCCCAGGTTGTTGAATGCTTGAAATCAGCACCTAGCCATGATACTTTGCTGCAGATTTCCCTGCCTGTAGGTCCACCTTAATTAGATTTGTAAAATCCTCCATTGCAGACTGACCTCACCACAGATTGAATCTCTGCCTTGACTGCACAACTTCATAAAGTAATATTGTTTTCTTCATCTGACAAAATTCTTAGTAGTTCTAGTTTTTCCTTGGTCACGCCATGCACAGGAAAGCCAATGTTTCTAATGCTGTTATTCCAAATTTCTTCTTCCTCTGTAGAAAAAAAAACCAAAAAACATCCCAGTGGCTTTTTTAGGCTAACGGCAGCCAAAACAAACATGATCTATCACAGTAGTGCCATGTGCAGTTCAGTGCAGGTCCATATAGCATGAGCTCTTTGACTGGAGGCCATGCAAGTGAGATCTTTAGTAATTCTTACTTATTCCTCACATAAATATCTACATGATGGAATAATTCTATATCTGAGATCCAGTTATCTCAGTCACGCATATACATTGAGAAATGAGTTACAATGAAAGTTATGTCTCTGAGCCAGTGAAGCATACAATATACGTCTAATGTCTAATTTTAAAAAAAAAACAAAAACACAAAATAATTACCCAGAGTCATGGCTGGCTAGTCATGACCTTGGCAATAATTCTACACAATAGTTTTATGCAATGGTATAAGAGCTATCAGATATATGTTTCCATATACTGTCCATACTGTATCAATTTTAAATTGTATCAACTTACTCTACATTTCTAACATTGACTAAGTGTTTTAAAAAACACATATTCACTTGAAGTGTTTTTGCCAGACTAAAAAGAGTAAGAAAGGGCAAGAGCCAAGAGCTGAAAGTGTCAGACATCCCCAGACTTCTGGGAAAGGGTAATAGTGAAGAAACAAGTTGATGAATTTAACAAGAGTTTAACAAGTTTTTACCAAACTTGTATATGATGAGAGGTTAATTTAGAGATTAATTAATTTAGAATGATTTATTCCACTGTCCTGTAGTCCCGGCTAACTCAACTGCTGCTCTGAGGCGGATGTAGGCAGCCACGTGCCACTTCTACTGCCATGCTTCTGCCAGCTGCTTCTCTGCCTCTGCCAGTAAGAATATTCATCAGTCCAGTTTGTTTTATCCTATTCCCCAGCATCCCAAGCTGCTCGTCGAATAAACCCCAACCAACATGAAAGCGTCGGCACTGAAGAGACAATGACCCGATCCCTCACTGGTTTCCCCATCAACAAGCAAACACCCATTGTGTTTATCAGAATGTGCAGCCAAGCCAGAGGTGCTGCGGATGTAAATTAAAACAATGTCTCCACAGTGATGGGTGTGTGCTTTGTCCCTGCTGCAAACATTACACCAAATGACAGGCAAGAATAATGTGAGAGGAGCAGAGTGGAATAAAAATAATCTTGTACACAATTAGTCAAAAACTGTAGATTTAAATAGGCGAGCACTAATAAATTATGAGACACAGCTGAATGCTGCACATAGGGAATTCAATGAGTCCCTCTGCTACCCAGGCCAAGGACAGAATAATGGAAAGGGAAAAAGGAAGGCATACATGTGGAGAAACAGAGGAAGAGGAGGCTTCAGCAGCAGCTGTGTAAGGGCCGCCTCATTTTGAAGAGGCTCTCAGAAGGTCAGAACAATCATAACCTCATAAACAACTGCATATTAAAAGGCTTGTGCAAAGGATTTCACATTAAACAATAATGTATCTATACTGTGATCACTGATGACATTGCCAGAAAATGGATGTGTGGGAGTCGGGACCTGAGGACTGGGGACATCTGGCTTGATGCACAATGCAGGAAAGTGAGATGAATATTAAAACAGTAAGGGACCTTCAGCGCAATGATAATAATAATAATACAATACAATACAATAACAATACATTTAAAGGTCCACGCCTGTGTTGAATGCGCTCCAATTTTTGGACATTAAAGGCTCAAGGAGCTTCCTTGAGTTTAGTATTTCTCAGTTTCTACCTTTACAGCATTGCCTGACTGTAGCAAGAGTGGAGCCTGTTAGAGAACCAATAGCACAGAGTCTGTAGGGAAGACCTGTGGTCACAAAACCTTTACTGGATATCTTTCTGATCTTTCAGATTTCAGACGTGAATATGAATTATGGAGGAATTAACTGAGAAACAATAGGGGACCACCACCTATGCACACTCAAAAATTCCTCCACACCTGGAAACATGGATGAACTTATATGTGAATTATGCATCACAAGGGACAACTCTAACTGGATCATTTCTAGGTGAGGGCCTGGCAAGTTGTTCTTCTTTCCATCCTGGCTGGAGCGGCTGGAGGTCCCAAGCCGATGAGCCAAAACACAATCAATAAAGAATTCTGTAAAAATGAAATCTACAAGCACCAAGAGAGAACATGTCTGGTTACTCAGAGGATACAGGCAGCAGCAAACTAAGTGACAAAACAGAAGGTTTGATTAAATTAGTTGAATCATTTAGAAAGCCTGTAAACACAGCTATTCCTTACACAAACCAACAGGCATGACTATTTTGTTCTTTCCTTTCATTTTACAAGACTGTTGACATCCAGAATAAATCTGTATGGGTAAAATGTCAATGTTTCAAATTTAGGAGTCACTGGCAGACTGCAACTTAAAAATCCCAGGGTTCTGCTTATTTTCTCCAATCAAAAATTACTACTGTAAGCACCATAAACTCTCTCTCATTGCCGTCATTCTTTCGATACAAAATTAGGGCAATATCTTCGTGCCCGACTCTGCTATAAAGGCCATATTCTATCAGGTCCCGTGCTCTGAATCACTCTTTATATAGAGACCTCTCTGGCACACTCTGGCATTGATCTGAGGAACTGTGTGAATGTGCTGCTCTTACAAACTATGTACAGGCACCTGTTATGTCATAGAAAGACTATTTGGATAGCAACAGTAATATGTATACTTGTTTATGTACACAGGACAGTTAATCTAAGGCACCAGTCAGATTTGGGCTTCACACTCTCTCTCTTCTCTATAAACTCAGTACATTTCCACTAACTCTGCTTCCACTGTCTGCGGATGACTCCTACTATAACGTGTACATTTTAAAACTTTAATTAGCGCTGCAGAATTTATTTCACTGCTCTGGATCTCTGCTCAGCTCCACACTCTCTGTCTCTATTAATTCATTTCAATTCAGCATTAAAAACAAGTTTATTTTGAGCAAACTGCTCCCCCTTGACCATTAGTCCAGACCAATTAGCCCAGAGCTAACCCCTCATGTCCCCTCCCCCACACCCAGGTTGATGTGCAGACCCTGAATACATTTGGCACATTTGGTGAGTTTGTGTGTATGTGTGTGTGTGATTTCTGACCCACCCCTCTGGTGTGTCTGGCCAGACACCCCTCTCATTTACCAGGGAGAACTGCAGGGAGACAGAGGGAAAGTGGAGGACAGTCTGAGATTCCAGGCATACCTGCAACCTCACCGACCCCCACCCCCCTTCTTCCTGAGCCCCCGTGGCGTCCTCACCGGGTTCATCAAGGGAAACGAAGGAAGAGCCAAAACCACAGAAAGCTTTGACTGCTGCCCCGCGTCAACTCGGTTCAGTTTGTCTCTGTGTTTCACACTCAAAAATCAATATAAACCTGAGCAATCAGCACCTGTGGTAGAGGATCGTTCCAGACAGCAACTGCCCATGCATAATTCATGTATCTGTCTTAGGAGGCCTTATACACAGGAAGTGAGATCTTTAAATCAAATTAATATCCTCAGTCTGTAAAAAATAAAAGGTTTTATCAGCCACTTTCTACCACACTTTAACTTCTTCTAGCAACCAATCCAGCCCAAGTTTCAGTATGTGACCAAAAGCAAACGTCCGTTGAGCGTAGCTGTTCAGATGCTACAGGAGAATTACTATTTACAGTCTGTGCTTGTACCGGGGCCAGACACCTTGATGTTTGTGTATGTGTGGTTACATAATGCAGTTGCACAAGGTCTATGGCTGTGCAGCATTTGTCTGATGGTTAACATTTTTGGTATAGTAAAAGGGAGGAAACAGTATCCCACATCAACACAGACACAATAAAGACGCTGTCTTTCTCTTTATGGAGGTTTCCTAAAGAGTCTTTTTCAGTTTTAAAACCTGTCTCTCCCACTAAGCCTGTTCCCCCGCTACTGAAAGGGACAGATGGGCTACTATACTATAAGCATCAAATCTGCAGAGGCTCTGCAAAGTTCCAGACGAAGAAGGCACCTTCACTTTTTGGCAGCCCACGAACAAGGCATCAACCCCGGGCAAACCCATTAGCGGAGTACTGGGAGAGCCAGCAGGAAGATGGTCCAGAAACTGCACTTCGGAGCCAGAACCACAACTGATGAGACCAGCATTCTAAACTTAGGCGACGTGCGTCTGCATCTGCATAAGTCAACACACACGAGACTACGCGTGCAAATAAACACACAAAGATGGAGGCGCACTTTACAGAATCTCACACAAACACAAGCACAGACATACACTCTAAAACAGACCCCCACCTCTCTCTCTTGCTCAGACACTGGAATGCACACACTCTTTCTGAGAAGCATTGCTTGTGACCATTCACAGAGATGTTTTATGTCCAGAAAATTAATGAGTCTAATGGTGTTCTGCCACTCTGTGTGCAACCAGTATTTCGGGGTTTGATGAATGGGTAAACAAGGAGCCGTTTAAATATTGACTTTCAACATTTACATCAAATCGGTCAGTAATGGTTATACATATTTAGCATCTGCTGACCATTCAAAAAATGTTCAGCAGCAGCTTATTCCAAACTGGTTGCTACCAATAGCGTCATGTAAGGATGTCAGTTACTGCTGCAATACTGCAACACTTCCTCACTGTTGCATAAATGTTGCATAAATGGGAGATGATATTGCAAAAGTGCTTGGTGTCACACCGGTTCAGATGAACATATATATATATATATATATATATATATATATATATATATATATATATATATATATATATATAGATAGATAGATAGATAGATAGATAGATAGATAGATAGATAGATAGATAGATAGATAGATAGATAGATAGATAGATAGATAGATAGATAGATATAAAATGAAATGATTGTTAGGAAATGTCAGAGATAGTGTCATCAATCCTGTATTTAGGGAGATTTTGGAGGGACAGATACTTCTATTACTACTATTCAATATGGTACAATTGAGAAGAAACTCAACCATAAATAATATACATTTTAGAGTTTTGAATTCATTTGCACAAGTAATATTATACAAAAAAATACATTCATTAGGAAAAGAAAGATGAATACACATTAGACCACTGGATTGTTTTTCAACAACACTTTAGTACAGTTGTTCAGTACAGTTGTGCTCACGGGAGCCTGAACCCAAATCATCTGGTTAGCTCTCCTGCCAAAACTGGGCTTGTTTTGGAATTACAGCTTGAAGTCATGTTTGCATCAAAACACGCCCAATGGATCCTTCCCTAATGCTGTCGGAAAATTGTTTACTTTATTTATTTGTATATGGGATGAAAATAAAAACACCTCTGGGCTTAGTGGAAAGAGTCAAAAGAGAAGGATTTTGTATGTTCGTTTGCTAAAATCAGAGCCATTTAACTATGCTTTATGCACATTAGCATTTGCGCTGGCATTCCCAATGGCTCAGGCCAGCAGTTCTTAGTGTCTCAAAAGGCTGTGGAGTTTTTTTTTTTTAAACAAAAGCAGTTTTCCCTCTGTAAAGCCAACACTCGTGTCCTTAAGATATTCCCAGAAATAATAAAAGGAGCTTCTTCATCCTTCAGCCTTGTTTTCACATTGAATGAAAAACACAGACTGAGCGCCTGCTGCTGTTGTGGTCACTGTGACCACACACTTAAGTGCACAATACAAATCAATTAAGTTTCTTCCCCTCATACACTAAATGTTACCTTCAGTTGGGACACGGTTTCTCTAAGGATTTAACAACTGTCAGCTGCAATGAATCTGGGTGTTTAAATGAAAGAATGAATGAAATAGAGAGAGAGGGAGCAAGAGATGAATCCATGAAGCATTGGCTTCAGAAGTGGGATCTGAAGACTGCTGGGGCTGGGCCCATAGGGGCTAAAACATTTCCAGGATCTGGGCAAATTCCATGATCTGATGAATCAAGTTTGATTTTATCAAAAGCTCCAGAACAGCTACTAAATGGCATTTGATAGAAATAGTTTTTCCTAACTATAAAAAACATTTTCTGATTTTAGATTTTCCTCCACTGTTGTTGTGACCATATTAATGTCAGATGTGCATTTCTACTTTAAATCCCTCATAAAATATATTTTTTTTAATGGTCAAAGAGGCTTGTGGGCAATGAAAATGAACAAATATATAAAAGCTATTTGCTGTTTGTAGTTCTCTATGGAATTAACTGTAGATTTAGGGATGGCAAAATATAAAAAAGATGTTTTCCCCCCAACCTTGATTAAACCTTCAAATCCAACCACTGCATCATCTTATTAACCTTACCTGCTCATGTTTCGTGAGGCGTGTTTTATTGTGGATGTCAGAGGAGACCAAGTTGAATTGGTGTTTCTCAGCCAGTAGTCTCAGTAAGATGACCACTGTCCGGCTGCCACACTTCCCCACGCGGTTATAAACCACCTGACTGGGGAACGGGAGCACCTACAAACACAAAAACAAACATATAAAGATGAACAGAAAATAAAAAGCTTGAATTATTGGCTTGTGGTTGCCAACTGTGCACAGACCTGTCTGCCCAGACGCAATTAAAAACGAGGTATTCATTTTCAAATTAAACTTACTACATTGAATTAAATGTATTAAATTCAACTGAGTTAAAGTCATGTAATTATATCAAAACATTTGAATATTAAAAAAAAATCAATTTATATTATAAATTATAATAACTTACTCTTACATGTACTTAAACAACAAGATTTTAAATAATAATATAGCAGAGGAAAACAATTTTCTCTCTAAAGATAATGTGGCATAATAAGCACAGAAGTCCTCTGTGTAAAACCAAATGTGAATTTCACTCCCAGTCCAGCTGTCAAACAGCAAACCTTTAAAGGACCTCTAATTGAAATAAATTGAGTTAAATTTATTAAAATAAATAAAATGTATATAATCACACTGTAAATGTATTGAATTAACTAGGGACAGTGAAGACAGACATGGCAGATGTCACGATGCTCTGGTCAGTCAGGAGTCGAACCAGGGACTCGCTGCTCAGGTTATTTACGCCCACGTGACAAGGGACAGTGTGGACAGTGATTTGCTGAATGTGAGAAGGGCACTGACATACAGGAAATGGTCTGGCCAGCCAAGTTAAATTTAACAAATCAATCAAATTTACTCATTATACTAATATATCCATTAAATTTACTCAAATTAAATTGAGTGAAATTAATTGAATTTAAATTGTTTCTACACAGTTAACATCCATATCTGTCAAGACTTACAAGACTTGTCAAGACTAAGATTTCACTCATAGGTTTATTTTATGATAATTAGCATATGAATTTCTGAGTTATGGCTGTGTTTTCAGTAACACTTGACCACCGTAATCTAATCATTTCACTCTTGAGGTTCACTGCCCGAGAGATCTGGATGTGTGTTACGTTTTTGTACGTTTTTGAGCAGCAGCACCTTTTTAAACACTGGATCTGGCGTTAAAGAATTTGAAAAGTGGAGAAAACAAGGACAAAAACTGAAGAAATTCAGCCAATGCTACTGCTTCTTTTCCCCCGCCCTTTGACCTCTGTTTCTCACATCTACTCTCCTTGGGGCTGGACTGAGTTCACCCAGCGACATATTCCCTTTCAGCGAAAAAGCACACACACAAAGACTGATGTGCATGCTTTCATGTTCTTTCCTCCATGAGTCAGAGTCAGCTGATTATAAAGTGATAATGACGCAACGTTTTACTGTCTTGCATTTCACACATACACACACCTCATGAGTCATCAATTGACAAGAAGCTCAGCTGTGATTCAGACCCTCAAAGTGAGTCAAAAAAAGATTAGCTACTGTAAATCTATGCTTGTAGGAAGGAAGACACCTGGGCTGACATACATATTCAACATGAGACTCAAGCACGCACTAATTTAGCCATTATCCCCAAGGGCCCACAAGCTTCACAAAAGTGGCCCTTCAGAATGACCCCAACAAGATTGACAGAAAATGAGGGGCAGTTAAATTAAAGAAATTAAAGTGAGAGTGGAAGGGAGGAAGACAGGTTATTTAAAAGACATCTGGAAGGCTTCTCTACAAAGTCAGATTACTCCTGTTGTTGCCTTGAAATGTTTTCCTCTCCTCTCTTCGAATTAAGCCTTCCTTTAAATAAGATGGGGGAAAATGCAGCAGTGATAAATTCTTGTCGGCATTCCCAGTCTGGAACTGTGATTGTGCTTTTCCTAGGGGGTTTCTGGATATCTGAGAGACAGCGTGGTTGGAAGCAAGTTTGACTGAGAGAATGAACTAGTTTATTGGCTCATGGGGTGGCTAGTTCAAGTACAAATTATATTATTATAGGTGACTGAATGACTGACGAGCTTGCTGGCTTTTATAAGACCAATCTGAGCCCTCACCTGCTTGTCTGTCTCTCTCTCTCTCGCTCTCTCTCTCTCTCTCTCTCCGTTGTGACCAAATTACTCATCTTCAATGATCTTTAGATCTGCTGCAGAGTTGTTTCCACATCACAGAGCTCAGTGTAGCCACACACAGTCTCACACAGATGGGCTGATTTGGTCCTTTCCCACCCAACACTCAGTCCCACTTTCTGTTTGCATTTCCCAGAATTGTGGTGATTTGCTGTGATTGTGATGTCATTGGAGATTGAACTGGTTTGACACTATGTGAAAGTCAGATGCACAGGTACATTTGCCTCAGGAGGAGGAAGGGTGTACTGGAAAAACAATTCACAGGTGAAATCTATGCCTGCACAAGCTTATACAAGTTTTGTTGACTGGCATGCTTCAACTTGTGGAGCGTCAGCATCACTTTAAACCTATTATACATTGTTTCTTTTTTATCTTATAGTTTCATATTCTAATAGATCAGTAATTTTAGAGATTCAAAATCTGGTGGCATCTAAAAACCAAATTCACTCAGTTCACTCGATTTTGGGGAAAAGATTTCAAGCAGATAGGAGATGGTTTGCTTGGACAGCAGTCCAACATTCCTCAGTGTTTGCCAAGTAACTAGAGACTTCTAAGCTTATCACAATAATGAGGCAGATGAAATACACACAGTGTTTTGCAGGACAACATCCCCCACTGATATGATGACAAATGACTGTGTCAAACCTCTAACAGCCTGGTGTTGTATAATACAAGAAAAACATGCCGTCAAAAGTCCAAATCTCCCGTCGGCATCAACAGCACTGAAAGGGCAACCTTTTCAGTTTGTGCTATTGTTGTTCCCACTCTGTAGAGCTTAGAATTTTGAGGCTCGCTGTCAGAAAGGTTTGCAGTGTCTGCCAGTGAGAGATTCTGTCAATAGTCGGACCTCAGTCAAATTATTATGTAACGGCACTGTTTTCCTCTGTGTCTGATCTGGGCGCTCCCACTCCCAAGAGTCTAGCTGCTGTTGTGGCATTTACAGCTTTGATACTGTCGAGCCAATATCAAGCAGACTTTGAGATGATGAGTAGCCATGCAGCTTTCCCTCTCGCTTGCTCTCCCTCTTCTGCTTTTGCTCCTCTGAGCCCACACACACAGGCACCAAAATCCCCCAAAGGCTTCACGCCATTTCAGGACATTTTTAGATGCAAAATTAGTTCAACAAACATACACAAACTATTGTCGCCTGGTCAGGCCATGAGACGGAGAGAGTGTAGAGAGTGTAGAGAGTGAACTGAACTGTACTGACTGCCAGCTTCAATTATTTAAAAGCACATTTCGAGGACACATATCAGGACAACTGCACACAAACTCATCCGTCTTCCCCCTGAAACTCACACGAATAACTTCCTGCTAACCTGCACTCTGCTTTGGGAAATATTGCTCTGCTGGTTTTAGTTAAGTCCTACTCTGGGTGCGCTCCACCGCTGAGGCCACGCCGAGTCAAGCTCAGTACGTTAAGGTTACAGTCAGGGAACAGTATAGATTCTCACCATTTCCTGTTATTATCTGTCCATTCATCTTCACTCCCAACCACAGGAGGACAGAGAGACATTCACGGTCTAAGCAGTGGCATCCAAGTATGTTTTTGAGTGAATTGATTTTCAGTGGCTGAGAGGAAATTGGGAAACTGCCTAAACTTTCTCAGCGCCACAACTAATGTTTCTCATCTGTAGAAATACAGAAACATAGTATGTGTGTGTGAGACAAATTGAGGTTGATGAAATACCAATAATCTGTCAAGCTATTGAGGACATTAGCTTGTGCATTAGAATGTTTCAGAGTGGAAATGTCTTTGTCTTCTGATGAGACATTCATGAAATATGACTTCATGAAATATGGAAAATGTCAGCAACAATAGCAGATGTCTAATGCCATTTGAAATTCACTATTACTTTCCTCCCTCTAAAATATATCTTATTCTAGAGTATTAACAAAACTACAGGGTCACTATAAAAATTTTTGATGTAGTGCAATTTGGGAAAAAACATGTTGGAAAGTGCTCTATAAAATGCATTTTACACATATACAATCAAGCTTCCATAGAGACAAAGACTCTCTAATCTTTCCCTACATTTACCAGAATCCCCAGCCTTCTGCACATCCATGCTGTAATGTGTCCACATCTGCTGAATTTGTGGATCCATGTCATTGCAGTGTCATGTCAACAAAGAGATAATGACAGATGTGGCTGATACAGAGCTTGACGGTGACATGGCATCAGCATCGTGCGTCTGGGAAATGAGATGACGACAGATATGGAATCAATCAGAGTTAGCAGCTAATGTATAATCACTGTCAGCCTAGTCTGTAGTAATGGAGGCTGTATGTGGTTAGTGAAGCCTGTGAAGCTACTGTGGTTGCAAAGGACAGCTGCAGTCAAATTTCATGTCCCAGAGCTGGAGTGAAAGGCAGGAGAGAGAATGGTTTATTGATTTCAAACTTTGGGAACATGATGCAGTTTCAGAAACAAGTGTTAGGTTCATTTCAGTTACATCTTTGGAGACAGTGAAATCAGGGGTCTTCCACCAATCCTCCAACCATTCTGCATTACACAATAATGGTGGTAAAATATGTAGAGGTCCCAGCTTAGGACTGGGCTGCCAGTATCTGCATGAAACCTAAAAGACAACCCTGGATCTAGGAGCCAATGCTTACTCTTGTTCATAGACCTTACTGATTCAGATCAATATGTCAACATTTTAATCATCTTAGATTTAGAACGTAAAAAATAACCATTTGGTAATGGCTGCTTTTGACATATAGTACTGTTCTTAAATTGCTAAACAACTCAACTCACTTGAAAAAATAACCTGCAAGTTCACTTTTATCACTGCCCTGAGCTTCTTGGAGACATTTCCCCTTCATTAAAATACCACTTTTCTGTGTCAAAATGAATTCCAGAGCTTCTGTGTTTGTATAATAATGTAAATATTCAGAATCAATTGCCTCAGGACACAGTCCTGCTGCTACACTCTACACTTTATCCTCAATGGGGAATGGAAAGCAATTTAGATTTATTAGCCTTAATTTCCATTGAATTTTAGCAAGCACTGATATTAAAAGCTTGGCTTTCCACTTACTGAATACAATTTGGAGACTGAACAGCATATAGTAAACTGGCAAAGTGAGTAATAAAGTAATGAAGGTTTGTTTCAGATAACAATTTCTAGTGAAAAATAAAAGTGGTAACAAATTCCTCCACAAATGTCTCCACAGTTGGCCTCATATAAATAACCCCTTACTGTTATCTCTATGAAACAAGCACTGTGGCTGCCTGGTTTGGCTTAGTGACCACAACAGGCTTCTCTAAGTAAACACATAACTCACAAACAAAGCCCATATGTGACCTGAATGAAACAGCTGCTCATGTCAGACACAAACAAACCTGTGACCAAACTTGATTAAGTCTCAAGTTAGCCATCTGCTGAATGCTAAAATCAAAGTTAGGAGGCCTATAACTCTGCCAGTCAAAAAGTGAAAGTGTTGAAGAGGTGTATTAATGAGGTGAAGAAGAGGCGGTGACTGATTAAATAACAAGATAATGAACAAGGGGCAGTGGGAGGAAGAAAGCAGTTGGCAGGGAGAGAAAGAGGAGGCACAGAGGAGAGATAGTCATGCAGACATGGCAGCTGGATTGATACAAGGCCTCTGTGTCAGCACTGTGTGTGTGTGAGAGAGACTGTGTTCAGAGCATTACTGTAGCACTGAAGCTGGGTCTAGTTGGTATTTAGAGTGAGTTTACATGCAGCTCCTTCACACAGACCTAACCTTTATCCTGACTGAACTAGAAACAAAAATACTTATTATTAGGATAAATGGTTAATAACACAGAGACACTTACTCTTGGAGCCGGAGGTCCGTGGTCATCCAGATATGTGGATTCACCTGCAAAGGAGTAGATGCGTCAGTATGATGAAATACAACTACATAAAATGAAAAGCAGTGGTGTACTCATAACATTAATGGACAGTGTTAAAACCAACTTCTTTATATTAGCAAAACGAAGCTGTGTGTTAATTTGAACAAGAAAGTGGTTTAATGACTTTTCCCAGAAATTAGCTTATGAAATATATCCCTTTGCTCTTCTCAGTGGACCAACATAATGGCAATAAAGGAATATACCACACCCTATTTTGAGCACTTGGGGAAAAAATTTACATTTATAGTTACTTTGTGGTAACAGGACGCAAACACTGGAAAACACTTGAGCTAAACAAACTGACAGAAATAACAGGGAGCACAAGAAAAAAATTACTGACAAGGGTGTTTGAACATAGGTGAAACACATTAGGACAGGACAGACAATCAACAAGGAAGGAAACAGGGCAAAGACAGGATATAAATTGACACAAGACACCAAAGGGAAATGTTTTCAAAGTAAAACAGCAAATAACCCAGAAGTTCAAATCAGAACTCTAAACAAATGTCAAAAGTCCAAACTTGAAACATCCATCACGGCAAACCATGACACCCTTAAGATAAAGAAATTGTTTTTCTTTCTTCCTTGTCAATAATCTGTCTATAATTTATGTACATGTTTTGTTGAATTAATCTTACTATCCTGAATTTATTGTTGCCAAATAAATGAGATTCATTCAATTTAAGTTCGTCTCCAGCCCCATGCTGTGTTTCTGCACCCAGCAGGGGCCCATCTCACCCTCCAGCTTGAGAAACAATGGGTGGCACTTCACTTCAAAGCCCAGACTTCATGAACACAACTGCCCCCCTCGCCCTTCTCACCCTCCATCCTCTGCCACAGTCACCCAAAGAAAACAGCATAGCTCTTGCCCATTAAGCGTGAAGATGTCATGAAGGGAGCTGCAGCCTATTTATACAATATATATATACACAGCATTGCAAAGCTGTTTTATGTGGAAATAATGGAGGTCATTCAAGACTCGGTGCCCGCCTTTAGGACCTTTCTCCAAATCCAGCAGCCAGACACACAGAGACACAGATCACTTCCCATCACGTTTACAACATTCAGGTGGCTGGCACAGGAGACAGGGAGAGAGAGATGAGGTGGAGCGCGTAGGGGGAACAAGGCTATAAAGGGAGGAAATATTACATAAGAGAACAGTCTCTCTTTGTGTCTCTGAAATGTGATCCAACACACTGATGAGAATAGCAAGATATGATGCATGGACGCACAGCGGTTTAATAAGCAGCCAAAGTTTCCCACTTGGCACACACTTGTATCTGTTATTATATGCTTGTGCTGGATGTGTATTGTATGACTTTGTAAGTACTGTTTATACTTTAGATAATGGTGTGTAAGCTCTGACTAATTAGTCTTATACTGAGATCCAATCTGCCACAATTTGGCTCTGTTACCACACGCACACACACAAATACAGTTACTGTATAGAAACTGCTTGGCTTCTTGTGCATGTTGTCCCTCATTAATTCATCAGGTACTGGATGTATAAATACTGACACAGCAGCTCTCTGACCAGCCTTAGGAGTTTTTTTTTTTAGACTCTTAACATCTGTCTTTTTCTCTGTTTGACTTTACATTGTTTTCTTCAGGAATGTTGTGGGAGGCGTTTAAGGTCATGGCAGGGTGCAAAGAGGCAGAAGTCACTCTTTCTTCCGCTGTTATCTATCATGGACAATCCTTCCAGGTGACCGCGTCCCACCTCCCGTGTGTGCTTCTCATTAGCGTTTTGGATAGAGGATCGGAACTAATTTTTCCAAGGCACGAGGCTCGTAAAAGCTGACAGCTGCCCTCCACCCCCACCACCCACAGAGAGAGGAAAATGGACTTAAACAACCACTGTACGGTGCACTGTACTCATTGACCCCGTTATCGTCTCATCGTCTGTTAGAAGTCAGTGTGGAGGACAAGGCTTTCATAGGATCCATTGGCTGTACTGTGACTGCAACTATGACTTCACTCTGCATTCATAGAAATCATCCATATAATCAGCTCATGAACGATTTATTTACACTAATTTGCGTACAACAACACAAAAAAAGTGGAATAAATGAGTGTAGGAAAATGTCCAACTTAGAGCTTAATCAAACTAAACCCAACATTATTTGAATATTGCCTACTCACAACAGAATTTCCTAGTTTTATAAAAATCTGGCTCCTCACCTTATATATTCCATAATATATTCCACTTAATGTTGATTGAAAATACACAGATCACACATGGTCAAATGGGGGAAATGATTAGGAAGGAGAGGCCAAAGGGCTCACGTCAGAAGTTAAGGAAGAATTCACTAATAAAATCAAGGTCAGTGCCACCTTTGAAAGCATCCTCAAGTCTAATGTGTGTGTGTGTGTCAGTGAGTGATTGAGGGAGAAACTAACTGGAGTGTGGGTATGCATAGGCATGTAACTAAATGGTTAATTGGATTACTGTGTCACAAGATCCATGAACTTGCCTCTGGCTAAGAGCAGCTGCATAACCATTCCTTAGGACAATTATCTAATCAATACTGCAACATGGACAGCAACATAAATCAGAGGTGCTTTCAAGCTTTAATCAGTGAATTCTAAAACAGTCTATTTATTACCAGAAAAAAAAAAAAGAACCAGAATTCTTTGAAAGCAGATGTCGCTTCTACTCCTGCAACAGATTTGCGTAAAATGTGTAAAAAAATAAAAACTTATGAGCTGCACAACACGAGGTCTCCACAAATCAACACTTTATGATTTTTCCTGAACAACACATTCAAGTAATAAAAAACAAGTTCAAAGATAATACTGTACATCTTCATGCAGTGTGATTTAAACAACAAAATGTGAAACTGTGTGAAGCTGATTACTGCCATAGATGTTATTTTCTGCATAATTCAAAAATCCAACAGGAAACAATTAGTGGAAATCTGCTGAGAAAAACCAACAGCGCAGACTCTCCATTTTTTCCCCACAAGCCTTAGGACAACAAACTCAAAAAGTCATACGTGAATTCATTCAACTATGAACCCTGTATTTGCATAAATGGAAGCATTCAATTAAACTTTGTAGTTGGACCCAACAAACACACACACACACACACACACACACACACACACACACACACTGCTCCTGTCCAGGAGCCTGTTAAAGCAAATAACCACCTACACCAATTAATCACCTCATTAGCTGCTGAGCTTTTTTTTAGTTTTTCTGTCGTTATATTTCTGGCTCTGGCACGAGAAGATGACAGTGGCACTGTTTATACCGAATACAAAAGTTCTGATAAGGATGGTTGTTTTCCAGCCGGTGAAACAGGCATCAGTCAGCACAACAACAGACCTATTTGTAAAGGTCAGTGATGTGGAACATGATTCAGTGGTCTGGAGCCGGTCTAGAAAAGGAGGATTGATAAATAAAGGGTAGAATTTGTATTTTTGAGAAAAGGACAAAATATACTATAAATACTAGATAGATATTTCTTAGTACTGAGTAAACAGTAATGTATGCTATCAATATCATAAAAAAACTTCCTGACAAATACAGCCATAACTACACTTTGCACGGGAATAAACAAACCAGCCCAGAATAATTCCTTCTCCTGGAATTCTCCCCTTGGTGTTGGCCTGCAACAGGAATGCTACAGTAAGTTTGGGAATTTCATAAACATGTATTTAGCACATAGACCATTTCATTTGCTTTGAGAAATTGGCAACCCAGCTAAGTAGAGCTTAGAAGAAGGAAGAACACGTCCCAGAATAGGCCAGAGGTGGGAGCAGAAAACCACACAGGAATGGGCTGTGGAGGGGAAGGCCAAGAGGAGAGGAGCAGGGTTGAAGTTGAGGGGCCTTCGCTTGGCTGTGGGACACGACTCGCGGCAAAGATGGAAGGTTACAGAGCTGCTGCCCTGGAATGCTCTAGTATGTGAAGTATGTGAAAGCAGATTACAAGTTCCTCAGCCTGTGAAGACTAAACTCTCTCATCTTTAACCACATCCTACTGTAGTTTCTGTATATGAATCAGATAAAAATGAGAGTATAAAAGGTTTGTGCTTGCCTCATGTCCCTACTATAGGAATATAGAGCATGGTTTCTAAGTTATACAGTAAGAGAGTGGAGAAAAGATAAGGTGTGGAACAGTTTTGATAGATGGACAGATCTCATGACAGTCTTCACCACTGTTGAAAATTACATAACTCCAGCCTGACCCAGCTGTAACTCACACCCAGTTAAACTTAGCTACATGTCTACGGTTACAGTCTTTATTAAACATATGAGCCATAATGGAGAGAAGATGCGCATGTGTTACATACATGCTTTTCTATGTGTGTTTGCCTATGAAATGTGTGCGTGTGTGTGTGTGTGTGTGTGTGTGTGTGTGTGTGTGTGTGTGTGTGTGTGTGTGTGTGTGTGTGTGTTTGTGTGTGTGTGCGTGTGTGGTCACCCAACCCTTTGATTAGGGGTGTGGGAGTGGCCCTCCATTAAGACCCGTAACTCAGCCTAGCTACCTAATTACAGAGGGGAGTTAAGCTGAGGGTCTCGGTCTCCACCCACTACACCCTGCTCCACCCCCCCCTCCCATCCCCCCCAAAAGTAAGCAAAAGTGCTTCTGCTGTTATTGCAGGTGCCCAAAGCCCAAAACCTGGTAGGGAGACTAATTTGTGGACTTATTGGTCCTCTAAAATTTTGGTTACTGAAATGTACCAGGAGCACTGAGAGAACATACACATATGTATACAGATGTACAGGGGTTGGGAGACTTCAGGATGACTGTCAGCATGTCATTTGTGGACTCCAGTGGTTGCCACCGTGTACACAGTACGATGGGGATGTACCACTAAACTGATGACCCAGCAAAGCAGTGTTGACTCTAGTGGCTTCCCAGAAAGTTTAAAAATAAAAGACATAGTTACTTTACTAAACAAAAAGCCTAATCATTTCCATTGCATCTGTGAGGAACATAGGACTGAGGAGTGACTCATCTAATTTATGAGGAAATTCATGCGAAAGCCAAAGTACACTAGTTCTGTATTTGATCAAGATGCCACATGACAATCCATAGGCATTCATTAACTGACACGCTTTGAAGTGAGGAAAAAATTTGAATCAAATCTTTTATGTTTTATTAGATAACGGTCGATCAATTATGTATGTAGCCACCAGTGCATTTCACACTCAATGTAGAAAAGAACACACTTTCAACGGACACTTTCCTACCACCATTAGCAGATTTCACACTTGACAAAGTAAATCAATATTCAGGATCCCAGCTGAGTCATTTGATGTCTCAAAACTTAAAGAGGAGAAGTCAATGAGACCAAATGAGGACAAGCAAGGTGGATAAAATCAAATAAAGCAGTTTGAGCATGCAAAGCAAACATGTGAGGAGCAGTAGAACATCACCTTCTTCAAATCCCAAGGCCATGCTGCTGCAGGACTCCTGAATTTAAAGTTTTTTTGGGGGAAAATTTCAAACACTTTCTGAGTCCAAATTCACAGCACAGAGCAAGAGCTGCTCTCCAGGTGCATACCAAAGGTTGTTCTTGCAGTGTAATTAATTTCATTTAGATGAGTAAAGAACACTGAGTGTTGTTTTTAGTGCCAGGCTGACTCCACATTTTTCTGTGCACTGATTTCTACACAAAAACAGGAATGAATCTTGACCTTGCCTGACCCCATTCTATCTAACAAGCTGCCACGGAGTCTATGAGCACTAGGTCTTTGAAATTAAGAAATGAGCCATGAAGTAGAAAATCGGGCAAACGGTCAAAACACTAATAGATGTCTGACGCCACAAAGTCAAAGTGGGAGAAGTAATCACTCATCAACTGGTGAGGAAATATATCCTGTGGGCGACTATGTCAATGTTGCATCAGGAGCAGAAAGGAGCATCAGGAGCAGAAAACACTTATAATAACAGGATGTGATCCTGTCAGGGATTTCCAGGGAATTACATGCTGCTCTGTCAGCTAATTCTGCCTCCTGTAAAGAGCACCAGAGTGCTTGAGTCATTTACACCTACCTTGTCTCTCCTTGTGGACATGTGGGCACGACACCAGTTGTCTTGCTAGCCTGTCCTTATGGATAAAGGGCCTGCAGGTGGCCTTTTTGACTGACCAGAGATTTTGCCCACACAACCCTACAAAAGAAGTCAAATGGAGGGGACCTTTTAAATCTTTTTTCAAGACTGATGAAGAAAATTGTATAAAAGACAACAATATCCAGTATCCAAAACAGCTAAAGATGCTAAGAATAGCTCTTTCTGTGTGTATAACTTCCATTCACAGCATGGTATTATGGTAAACCGATATGTACTACGTCTTGGATAAAACTGCACATTAACTTGTCTGCAGTAGGAAGAACGTTACAAAATATGTTCAATAATGTGCCAAGATCCATGTTATTTCTGAACGATTCAAGATATAAATAATGGTAGGCCCATGTACAGCAACAACGACAACAACAACAACAACAGCAGCAGCAGCTGTTAAACTTCAGTAGTCAACCCATTAAAAACCAAACACAACTGGGCAACTACACGGCCTCTGTTGCTTTACTCCAGCTCAAAAAAAACTCCAGATGTGGAAATGCATCCCTTAAAAATGGCACACAGCTACACACAAACATCACTGGTAATATCTGTGCCATACAATTGGAAAAGGAATGAAAATTCATGGTTTTAGATAGTAAATTAAGTAACTGCCTAATTGTGAAATGTTGCACAATTAGAACATTAGTATAACATGTCTTTAACTTGTGCCTTTGGTGACTTTGTGGTTACAAAATAAGGATTTTGGCAGCACAGAGTAGCAACTTGGATGTAAACATGGTCTTAATGCACCACATTTCAACCACCATTTCAGTCCATTTCAACAAAAACAGAAGAAACTTGCAAATGAAAACAACTCCATGGGGAACAGAGCTGTATAACAATACTCTACATGTGAGCACAGAGAGTTGGAGAGAAGCAAAAATCAGCTGACATGAGGCAGAGTTAAAATATGAAACCATGATGTCAGCAGTTTGACCATACGCAGTCCAACCATGTATTAGGTTTTGTCTTGTTTGTTTACAATAAAGATCTGTTGGCCCTGAGTCTCATCCAAACTGAATCCCATTTTGAATGAGTTCATCTTTCTTTTTTATTTAGTCCTCTAAAGCCTGTTGCTATAAAAAAAGTTAAAATTCCTTTTATCATGACAATGTCTGAGAAACAGAAAGACTGAGAAAAGACTGAAAACAGACAACAGCCGGATGTGAAAACTGCTACTCACAAATGAGGCATGAAGCAAGGAGCTGGGTGTGTAGCCATGTCTAACTGTACAATCATCACTAAACAGATATTGTTAGACTGTTGGTGAACCAAGTCTTAAGATCTATTTTGAATTTTTGCTGCCCTGTCATGACAGTGGCCATGAGGGGTTCTTTTATCTCCTCCTCTGTGAAAAGACTAAAACAGCAGCATTTATGAATGATGAGGGTGAGAACATCCAGCTGTCACATGCAAAGAAACTGCTTTATATGCTTAAATGTTGCAGAAAAGCAAAAGTGGTTCATGAGCCTTTAACCCGCAGAACTATTCCCACTGTGAGAGATTTCACACTGAGCGTCAGCTATCTGCTTGCTTTAGGTTTCATGCTTGAATGTGCCTGTAGCCACTGAGAAAGGCTGGACTCTGGGAAGACCGACATTCTTCTCTATCACTGCTGCACAAAGCAGCCAGCCTGAACCCCAAAATGAAACACATAGTCATAAAAACAATCAAATCAGCGAGGAGCCTGAATGAGGAAACAGACTCATGAATCAGAGCTCTAAGGAACATTTTGGGAGATATGCTTGGCTTTCTTGTGAAGAGTTGGACAAGAACATAAATATCACTCTCATGTACCAGAAATGTTAAGCTGAAGCCAGGAGACAGTTAGTTTAGCTTAGTTTAGCTTTGCACACAAACTGCAAAAAGAGGTAAACTGCCAGTTTGGCTCCCTCCAAATGTAAAAAATTCTGCCTACCAGCAGCTCCACAGCTCAGTTACAGGCTTTAGAGGTGCTAGTAGGTGGATTTCATGTTAAGCTAACTGTATGTCATAGTTAGAATATAAACACAAGAGTGATATCATCTAAATCTAGGCATATAAATGTGTGTTGTGCAATGGAGAATCATTTCCATAACTAGTTTCATACCCTATAAATTGCAAGGAAAAATAACATAGATGCCTGCAGACAAATGGCAGTGCACAAATGCAGAAAGTCTGTGTAGTGCTTTGTAAATCACCTGCTGACCTGCTCCCTGTGGGAGTCTGCGGGGGTGTGGATGAAGTTCTGGACGTAAAAGAGGAAAGAGGCAGAATGGGGGCAAAAGAGGGAAGACAAAAAGTACCATATGAAGAAGGGATCAGAAAGAACAAGGGAATTCCTACAGAGAACCAGAATTCCTCTGAGTTTGTCATGTGACACAACCAGAGTCAGGAAAAGCAGCTGCTTTGGCGTACAGCAGTGAGGAAATGAAAAGAAATAGAGTCAAGGCAGAGGGGGGAAGAGTGAGAGACAGCAAGAGGAAAACAGGAACAAATTGTTATCAAATCAGTTTGTGAGCCCTCTGTGGATGTAAGCAGGAGAAGATGAACTGCAGTATCTGGCGTCAGAGCTTCCTTGATGGCCTGAAATCCCTTCAACACAGAGAAACACAATAATTCCTACAGGAAACACAGATTCATGTACACGGACATATGAACATACATATGAACTACGTATACACAGATACAACAGAAATGAAATTTGTTCATTTGTGTTGTGATTTCTAATATGCTCATGTCATGAAAATTAGAAATGAACTCATGACATAAAACAATGATTAAGGAGTATACTAGTTAAGGGAATTTTATTGCATTAGGAAGTGTTGGCTCAGAGACTCGCCCAGCTGTAAGAAAGACCCTTATCTTATGGATGATGGCAGGAGAAACATGCATTCCTCTGTATATTGTTATAAGCAATGGTAGGATCCTAACTGTAACAATGTGTGCATCCATGTGTGTGCATGTCTACCATGTCAGTGTGTGTGTGTGTGTGTGTGTGTGAAACATTCAAATACAGAAGAGCTGCAGATTATGATGCCTCTCATCTCAAATCCAACATCTGACCTGTGTCTGTCTCTACAGCAGCAGCAGCCTTCATCAGACTTTGCTCACCCGCGAGCACGGCAGGTATGGCAGAACAAACAGACTGCATAAAGAGAGCCTGTGTGGTGCTAAGTCTCACACTGGAGTGAGGGACAGAAGAAAGAAGGACTGATGGAGGGAGAGAGAGAGAGCAAGAGAAGCTGAGAGACATAAAGAAAAGCAAAGGTTTGTGAAAGCCAGATGATAAAAAAGAAGAGGTAGTGGAGTTATTAACAGTGAAATGATTGAATTGAATGAGAATCCAAAAAACAGTTAGTTACTTGGAATCACTTTTTGGATAGTTTTGTCAAAACTTTGGCCATGTCATAAAATATTTCCACAGAGGGAAAAGTGCGAGAACCCCATACAATGCGCGACTGTGGTCCACTGAAGTGTGCTACTTTTCTCATGGTCCCCAACAATAGACCTTTATAGGACTGGTACACTGTTCTGTTTGACACAGAGAGGTGTGATTTCAGCACAGAGATGACCCATTCCAGATATAGGGTATATTATTGACACGCATACAGGTCAGGCAGCATCACTGGCCATTAATTGAAAAGTCTTCTGAATGTTAAAATCCTAAGTAATGCATTTGTAAAAGGTGTTACAAGTCTTGTTTTTGTCTTGTTTCCTATGCTATATTCTGATTTGGTGTTGCATGAATAACCCAGAATAAGAAATCAGAAATTATTTGAGTCAGAACCAACAACAAAAACAAAATCTGGAAAAATGTGCAAATAATAAATACTAATTGGTTCAATAAAGTGTAACTCGGCTACTATGATATATATAAAAATAGATATGCAACATTGCATTGACTGGACCAAGGAACATAAAACCCAAATTTGCTTCCATAATAAATCCCAAACATAACTGCAGCAATGGAAATATCATAAATAGACACATTAACCATAACCTGACAGAAAAACTCAAAACAGTCAAAAACAAAATGCTTTTGCCCAATGCTGACAGGAAATCAGAGAGTAAGGCCAACACTAGTCAAAGATACATTGTACCCAAATGTCAGTGAGTTTTCCACAGATTTTCAATATCTGATTTATTTTAATAAGGTAATTGCTTGACTTAATGCTACTAATACATCATCATTATAATCATATTTGGGTCATATTTTTCTTACCTAATTACTAATTTGAAAGAATTAAACTCTTCCAAACCATTACGCTCCCCCTCCACCTTCATCTCTTTTCCATAAACAGCAGTGCCATATTTATTTGCCAGTGTGTTGGTGCTTGTACATAAGTGTGTTTGTCTTTCAGCAGCCTCATAATGAAATTTGGTGCATTTAAAAAATCTTACGCATTATGTGTCTTTCGTGAATGCGAATGCATACATGTGCACCGAAACCTCTCACTAATTACACAGTGGATGGTGGCAGAACCCTGGCCTCCCTGCCTGCATCATCTGTTACATAAATACTCATTTGACGGAAACTGCTGTCAGGCTCCATCTTGCACTGGAGCTCTGGTCAGTGCCAGGTTAAACCACTGCTGGACCACGATGCTGCCACTCCCTTGTTTTGTTCTCAGCTCTTTTAGGATGCGTGTGCATACATGCACATTTGATTGCATGTAGTGTATGTGTGAGTGATGGGGGAAAAGGAAAAAGGAGAGAGAGGTTTATGTATGCATGTGCATGTGGACATATGAGGAACAGAATGAAAGAGAGAAGTGTGTGAGTGTGTGTGTGCAGACATTTTACAGTGCCTGCTACCAGAAGCCACAGGATGTGCGTCTGCAGCAGACCACCTTGAACCTTATGACATCATCACTGTGCCTCCTGAAACATCATACACACACATACACATGCCCATGCACACATGCACACACTTCCCTACACATTACTTTTTCCCTACACTCATCAGGTGCCAAATAAAGTGCACTAGCCATGTGTTGAGCACATGCTGATGATGGTGATCTGGCTCAGTGAAGAAGGCCAGAACTTTAACAAACTTCCCAAATAACACATGAGGTATCGCATATCATGCCTGGATAATCCAAAACATGTTTACGGTCCACACTACAAAGTATCATGACTGAGGTAACATTTTATATGGAGATAAAAATGTTTTATTTAACTGAAGTGAACAACGTAACTGGAGTGACAATGCTTGAACAGTTCAGCGATAATGCAGTGACAGGCATTTGGCGTCTGACTGGACCACAGTGGCCAAAAAGAGAGCAAAGAGCAACAACCAAGCAATAAACAACAGATGGCAGCTCACACTTCCAAGAACAGCAAAGAAGTATTTATAGATGAAGCCTTTCAAACAGGCTGTGTGCTGCAGTACCAATCAGGGAATTTTAAAATCAATCCACCACCATCATGAATCAGAGTTAAAGGCACAACATGAAATTAACCATAGGCTGTGTGCACTGCTAACCATGGTAGTTTAATACTCAATCTAGCTAAATTAGGACCTGTTGATTCAAGACCATGGCGCATGAGAATCAAAGGCAGCTGTTAGATCTGTGAAAACCCTGGTCACAAAAGCTGCCACGTGCTGGACTGAGTTATGTAGGTGTTGACACAAAATACATAACAGGGCAACTCACTAAAGATAGTGTTCAAGATGAGACATCATATTAGCTACCTACATAAACCAATGTTCAACAATCTGACAGAGTAGAGAAGGATGATCTATGATCTAGATATAGTAACAGGAAGTGTTACCCACCCCTTGTATTTTTGTATACTGGTTGATAGAGCAGGTTGTGAGCAGCGTTGGCTACAAATTGACAAATTTAATACTCACTTCTTCACTGAAGTCTTCTGCCTGCAAACAGCAAAAAGATTTCAAATCACACCCACAGTGGCTATTTCAAATACCCTGTTTTGTCCATACATCAGTCCAAAATGTTGAATTAGTTACTATTAAGTATGATCGATACAGTTATCAATTTGAGAACCTGGAGCTCTTAAAGGAACCAGAAATGAATACAATTATCTGAGATCTTATCTGAGTCATTGCTGGTAAGTAAGATAGTATCAACTGATAAAAAAACAAAGTTGAGAAAAGCTCCTGCAAAAACTTCAGCTAGGAAAAAATATAGAAAACTTAAAAGACAGAAAGACCAACAGTGTTTAAGGCCTCTGTGGCATCTTTAGCTTAATTTCCAATCAGTTTCTGATGTCCACACACACGCTGCTGGGAAATAGCAGCTCCCTTTCACCCTTTTGCCTCTTTGAAGAACCACATCATAATTAGAGCAGAGACAATAACAGTGATGATGTAAACAACAGACTCTTAAGCTGCCATAACATACTAAATCTAACTGCGTATGACTATTCATTAAGATAATAAACACTAATGAGAAATCTCTCTATGTCGACACATGCACAGTAAGCATGTGCGCAATGATTGTTTTTTTTTTTTTTTGCCTCATCTCTGGCAACAAAACCCAAACCAAGCCAAACCACAAGCTCTGAAGGAGAAGCAGTAAAGAAATATACACCTATTATGGTTCATTAGGAGGCTAATTTTCTTCATAAAGTGGGTTTCCTTACAGTACCAGGCGACTGCCAAGAGTATTCCTTCTCTGTTTCTGCCATCAGGGGCAGAGGGAAGGCATTTGGGAGGGTACACATAGTGTATCACATCTTGGTTAAAGGCAGGACACTGAAACCCTGTGCTGTGCTCTCCCTCCCAACAGGCACCGTGCTGAGCCCGACATACACACTCTTGTATACATGCATGCAAGGCAGAGACAAACAAACACAGCATCCACACGCCAATGCTGTTGACTCATGCTAATACGGGCTGCATGGTGTTAAGGTGAGGGAAACTCTCTCACCCTTGACTGGCCTCTTGGAAACATGGGCACGGCTTCAAGTTCATGCCAAACACTAGCTCACAGAGCGAGCTGCGGCAAGAAATAACTAGCTTCCATTCATAAACACCATCTGATGGTCAGCTTATTGTCATTTGAGGGCAGCTATGATGATTAACTCTCAATCGCGGTCAGGCAGTCTGGCTTTGAATGGCAAGCATTCATTCATTCATGTTCTGCGACTGCTGACATGCATTAATCTACAAAATGAACACTGTACTAAATATTGGGATGATGTGGACAGTAAAAACTACAGCACAGTGGCAAAAACAAATGCCAGAATAAAAACTACACTTCATCCACGCCCAGTTTTAAATTTATTGGTTTAGTAAGGCCCAGATCCAAGTTAACCATGTTTGAACCTCAATATGTCACTTGTCACGTGTCACATTCTCAAGACGTCAGACATAAACCGCACAACAGCACAGCTCATGCGACCGCATTCGTGGTCACTCGTGGTCATTTCTGTCCATATGCTTCTGGTCACAGTTCACAGACTCAGACAGTCTGCACCAGCCTGTAATCAATGTGTCATACTCGGGATTTTGTGTGGGCAAATGCTTTTAGCTCAGCCTATAAATACACAAGCAGGAATCTATCCCTCTCGCTAAGACTCTAGTCTGAGAGATGACATTGTCAGAGGGATTAAAGAAAAAGAAGAGACAAAGAGATAAAGGAAGCCACAAAGGGAAGGACATCTGGCTAATGAGAAGAAAACACTCGGTATTTCAAAGATAGGTTTGCTGTTAACCAGAACCCAGAAACTCCCCGAAAGCCTGATTCGAGCTGTGTGGCTTTCCATCCCTGCGGAGCAAACATGGCCGGGAAAGCTGGGAATTGTGGGGCAAACGACCCACAGGAGCCCAATTTCTGCCTGTACTTCAACCCCTTTATTTAGACCAACCCATAGGGATATTTTTCTTATAAATAGACAGGCTGCAGCTTCTAAAGCTTAGTCTGCCTTAATATATGTTTCTGACACAAATGAGGCTGAGTGATGTGTGTCTGTGGATAATTGAATGTGGATATTGATGCTTGACCCAGGTTGGAAGTTTACAGCAGCCTGGAACAAATCAGTGGTGGATAATTTTCAGGGGACAATTTTCTATTTACTATTCCTCTATAATTATCTGGTAGCCTCAGTTATCATACTTTCTGATTATGTACAAAACCTGTCATTGTCTTTTGAGTCATAATAAACAGTTATGGATAAAAATTAGCATTAGTTGCTTAACCTACAGCAATAAAATTCAGAAAGCATATAACATACATAATAATATTACACACAGTCAGTACTTACATATTGGATACATATTATATTTGTACATCTGGCTGATAATATGTGTGTTCTATGACATAAATACCATTTTTAATGCAGGTTATTTGCTTGTAATGGAGTATTATATTGTATTGAGTACTGAGCACTACTGAGTTAAGAAGCAATATTTTGAATATTTTTTTCCTTAGCTACTCTAAGAGCTGAGCTGACTCACATTCTCATGTCCACAAGTTTCTAAATACGTGCAATGAATTGTGGTCATTGCATTTCACCGTCATGTTTTCGGTGCTGGATTCCTTTGTTTAGCTGCACTAACAGGAAACACCAGGCATATAATTCCAACATGGTGGATCACAACACTACAAATAAACAAAATGCACTTGTTCCTGACTGTTTTGTATGTTTACTACTCACTAAAGTGCACTGGGCTGTTGTCTGTGAGCACAGGCTCTATCTGAACATGACCTTGAGGATGGAGCCTCTTTTTAATTTGGCAATGTGGGCTGGGCTGCAATAGCTGATGGTCAGCCGTTTGCTTCAGCACTTCAGGAGCACCCCATTACAACAGATTGGCTGAGGATGACTTTAAGATACACGTTAGAGCCACAACACAGAACAACAGCCTGTTATGAAAATATATGAGAAAGAGAGAGAAAAGTCAGATGAAGAGGCTCAAAGACACTTGCATGAGGATGATTGATGATGACTGTTCCTAGTTTTGTGGCTTGGTCTTCTTAAGAGACTTTGTTTTTTGTTTCTGGAGAGTTTACAAAGAGCAGAAACAAGTTAAAAGGACAAAGAAAATTGAAGATAAACAGCTGGCTGATGGAAGTGGATGGTAATGTTTGGCAATAATCCCCAAAGGCTGTGATCCCAATATCACATAATTTATCGCTTCCTTTACTGTATTTTGAATACTTTTATATCTTCCTTTACTGTTTCTAATCTTTTTCTCAGTAGATAACATTCAATTCCATGTTCCCTAAAGCAAATTTCAAGACATAAAGTTTTTTTTCAGTAGCAGCCATGGACAACAGTCCTACTTGTCATACCAACAGCAGTTCTACGAAGCAGAGCAGCACGTATACAAAAATACAGGAATATGAACTTGGACATGGTGAAACTTGTTTGAGGTCTGCAAAGTCACACAAATACACAGTCACAAATAAAACATGCATGAATAGTGACATGCACACATGGTTGGGTACGCAAATGAGTGGAGGAGATACAGGAGAGCTTAGAGAGACAGTGGTTTTCAAATCCTGCGGTTGAGTATGTAATGGAACTGCATGTAGTGATTAGAGACACAAATGTTCCAGCTGGCAGTTCCACACAGCCAATGCACCCAGTGGCACATTTGTGTCTGTGTATATGTGTGTGTGTGTGTGTGTGTGTGTGTGTGTGTGTGTGTGTGTGTGTGTGTGTGTGTCATACACATCCACTGTAGTGCAGAGGAAAACACACAGGCTGGATCTGTTCAGCCAGAGTTTGCTGTCCAGGAAAGAATTTACGTGGAAGTTTCTTGCCTAGACTTCCAGGAGAGGAAACAGGAGGAGGAGAGGAGGAAAAGAATAAAGAGTGAGAGAGAAGAGTTACAGGGCATGAGGATGTAGAGGGAGAGAAAGTGGAAAAGGACCAGACAGAAATGGAAAAAGAGGGAGAAAAATAGAGACAAAGGGGATAAACAGTAGAAGAGAGTATGGTTATCCCTGAGGTTAGAATTTGTGGTGAAGAATTAGAACAGTTTTCTGCAGAGTGATGGATGGATTTACAGGACAGACGGGTCTCTCTGGCATGAATCCAGTTCAGTCCAATCAGACTGGTGCAGCAGAAAGGTTGTTCTGGGCCAGGCCAGTGGAAACACTACACAACCAGGATCTGGGCCACTGAACCAAGCCAGACAACTGATGGCTTTTCAAGGGGCATAGCAACATTGTGTGTGTAAATTGCCCATTTAACCTCAAGATTGGTTTATGCAAGGTCCTAGCATGACCTTTGAGCTCTCGAGATACCAGTTTATTGTGGGTTACATTCCTGAACATCTTTGGATGGTTGCAAATGAACAAAGATGAAACATTTTCATTTGAATGAATCACCTCCCTTTCAGAAATTCACAAACACCATGTAATGAACACCACTTACCACACCCACTGAATTCTCTGCTGAACCAATCCCCTGTCAAGGAAAAGTATTCAAACTCAGTTTTGAGCGGACAGGAAAAAGAACAACTTCTTGGAAGCTGGGTGTTTGTGTGTCTTTGGATAAACTTTGTTAACTTTGGACTGATTTGCTTTCACTCAAGATGTTTCTTAGAAACATCTGGAAAATGTGGTTTCTCCTGTAGACCAGAACATTTGTACAGGGTTATAGTTGCAGCTCAACACTACAGTACACCTCTGCGGCTGCGGGTTTAGCAGCTGAGGCATCAGTTGTTTGGAGGGTAAACACGAAGAAAGAAAGATCTGGATATTGAAGAGTTCGTAAGCGTGACAGGTGATAGTAGGATGTGGTTTTTAGCACTACCCCTCATCGGGTATGTTGTGCTGCCAGTCACAGTTTGCACCCCTGTCTGCACATAAGAGGTGGTGGGAGAAAAGTGTGTAAGCACAAAAAAAAAAAAAACTGAGACTGAGGCTGAGATAGACAGAGAGAGAAGTGGTGGGAGACAAGGGTGGGTTTCAGAGATTTTGAGATTGAGGTGTGAGATTTGGCCAAGGTGAGGTTTGCTTTCCACGGGGGACGAGCACATTCCACCTGAACATTTCAAAAATGCTTTCCAGACTGTCCTCAGCGCGTCCACCCCTTACTTTCTGCTATCTGCGCGTTAATCTGTTTCAGCCCAGCCAAGAAGCTCTGGAACAATGAAATTGTTTAATTATCTAAGGATAGTTACTGTAGTAATACACCTGCTGCCAGTAGGGACAGGAGGAGTCACCACTGATAATAGCATTGTTAGGCTGTGTGTTGTGATGCAGACTGCTGTGCAAGATGCTGCAGGGTTTCAATAAAATGTCATCAGCCTAAGAGAGAAAAATAAGCAAGAATTTACATCAAATTTGACTATTAAAGCTCTTTGAAACTGAGATTATAGGTCCCTTTATTGAATATTGGATGCAGATGCACATCCAATAATGAAAGTGTTAATAAATGGAGCTGTCTGTGGTGTCAGCAAGCAATAAAATGATCATAACTATAAGTCAGCTATATCACCACTAAAGGCTGTCAAAGCCTTTGGCGATTGTTTTGATGTTTACCAATGCAGTCAGGCTGTTGTCCTACAAAGTTACAAAGTTATGACTCAGTGTGAGTGACAGGCAGAGATTATATAAGACTTTGGTTTGGATGGGAGCTGGGAGGGGTTACTAGACATCATACTAGCTTTCCTCTTTATTTAGCTTGGCTTTCAGATATGTGGCGCGGCTCTGTAAAAACTGTCTTCCTCTAAACAAAAATAAATGCATTCTTTCTTGGTTGTGTGAAGAGTGTGTTACTTGTAAAATACCTGTTAAAGTATACACAGTGTAAAGCAGAGAGACTCTTCAGACTAAACAGAGGAAAAGGTTGTAGCATAATGAAATTAAACTGGAATGTATAAAGCCATTGCTTGCAGCAGTTGCATATTGTCAATGAAACTATTTGGATGTTTTATGTAAGCTAAGCAGCAGCTGAAAGAGCATCAATGTGAATGCGTTTGTGTTTCTCGGGCGTCCACTGTTCCTGACTTCATGGAAACATTGTTTTATTACCATGTAATGGTCTTAATCTGAGTCCAGTTCTATTTCACCAGGGACCAAGTAGGATCTTATAAAAGCCATTGAGCTGTGCGTACATGCATCCACCTGCGCACAAATAAGTCAAGGAAAATCTCACAAATTCATGTGGTTTGTCTACTTTTATGTTCAAGGCTTTTGGAACAAACAGGCCTGTGAAGAGCAAATCAAAGACCCCTATAATAATACAGTGAGGGCTGAAGGCTATAGAAGGTGATGATCGCATAATTTTACAAAAAAGGGAACTTCTAACGTCTCTAAAAACCCCACACCTGCCTTTGCCCTCAGGTCTTGATGTTGTGATGTCTGACAGGATAACATTTACCACCTGTTAAGTGAATTCTGCAACCAAAACAAGCAGAACAAGTAAAAAGTTAGCATGCTTAGGCAGCGACTACATCAAAAATAAATTAGACACAGAGTTTGATTTGGTCATTTTTCACTAGACTGGATGGCCTCTACACCCTCACACAAAATAGCTTTCGCGAGTTTCTAGAAAACAGCAGAAAAACTGGATTTCTCATTCGACTCAGCTGAACCCAAAAAGGGCATCGGCTATATAAAACTTAAAAGTGCAAAGCAATGCATCTCCCTAGTGGTTTTAACAACATGGGCTGGGCATTGCCGGTCTATCTGCCTTGCTGTATATTTAAGGCTGCTATTTTAAAGCACTATATACTTTTTCATTGCCATGAAATGAGGCTAGCAGACAGAGTTGTGGTAAACTCACTCAGAATAAAGATAGGAGTTCCTTGAACAAGGTATGTCACTGACCACCAGGCAACACGTTTCCTCTTAACAAGTCCCATAACAACCAATTACTTGGCTTCAGGCTCCGTATTTGTCCTGAGGTATTAGGGGGAAAGTCAGAATCCAGTTGTTAAATCAAATTGGAAAATAATTGCTTGACTTAAGTGATCAAACCTGCTGTTTGACGACAGATGACAAGTATATATATATATATATATATATATATATATATATATATATATATATATATATATATATATATAGCCGTTCTCAACGTGTTGGGTGTTCTGTGGCAATAAACAGAGGAATGTGGAGTGGTTCAACACTCTGCAAAATAAACAAAGATCTTCCCAAATTGGATAACACAAGAACATAAAGATATGAGGAAGGGCAGAGCTGATTCAAACATCAACAGCAGACTGCAATTATTCTGTGTCTAATTCAGGCCTGAAAGGACCTTGATTCAGATTAGAGGTCTTGTCCTTCTGGATGAACAGAGAAGAGCTGATTAAAGCAGGGCATCCAGTTTACATGTTGTACGCAGATACCTCATTTTCTCACAGGACCTCTATTTATCCTGGCACTGATCTTTTAAATTATGGGATATATGAAGTTGCCTTCTTACAAGCATTAGCCAAGGTACCACCCAGTGGCTGTGGGCCCTGATCCACCCACCCATTCACACACCACCACAGGCACTGACATAAAAGTCACAACAACCAGCCATCATCAGTGCCTTGGCAACAGCACACAGTTCCTAAAAACAACCCCCTTCTGAGGTGGTGTGTAATGTATTCTTGACTACAAGGAGTACAAAGCACTGTATGAGCCTCAAGCTTTGGGCTGTGTGGAGCTTAGCTCACTTTTACAGCATAAAGTTGAGATATAAAAGATTTTAAAGGAATAATTTGTCATTTTATGAAATACCCTTACTCGCTATGAGTTAGGTAAAAAGACTGATAAGGCTACAGCTGGCACATAGCTAGCTTAGCACAAAGACTATAAACATGGGCAAACAGCTAGCCTAGCTCTGTCATTTAGCACCTTTAAAGCTCACTAATGAACACATTATGTCATATCTGTTATATCTTTTTAAAAAAATGAAAAAAAAAAGACCATAAGATGTTATGAGGCTTTATGTGCATTGTTGCTTAGTTTAGCATAATGTAGGCTCGCCTGTGAAATAGTTTAAAAAATACACCTACAAGCAGCACTTAAGATCAGACATTAATACTGTACTGTGGTTTTAGATCTTTTTTTCTGTTTTGACTTGACAACTAAGGATGCCTTTACAAAAAGTAAATAAAGTGGTCACGTTAAAGAAATGAGATGTATATACGGCTGTAAAATATTATTTAAAAGTCAATGTTATTTACCTTAAAACATTAACATACCAATTTTTTTTTGTGCTACAATTTGTATGTCTTAATTATTTTAAGTCATTTGCCAAAAACAGAGGTAGTACACATACAGTAGCATAGCACACAACCCTAGTCACAAACCATTGCCCACAGATTTATCTGGGATTTCTCTTGGGTCATAACCATCATTGCTCAGCAAGCCTTGAACAGCAGTCGCAGTTTAACAGCATTGGCGTGTTGTTTTTTTTTTGTTTTTTTTTTAACATCTGCTCTTTTTGTGTGGTGAAAACAACTGCACTAATGGAGGATAATTGCCCTGTGTTGTTTTAGTGTTTGCCCGTCTCTCTGGAGAGGGCAATGGCAGCCTCTCAGGCATGGAGATGCTAATTGGTAATGCTAATTGCTTCTATTATGTAATCATGGGGTCAACACAAAGCTATTTTTCACATGATTTCATTTTGTAATAACCTAGAAAATAAGGAATGCAAAATATGATCATTTATCATTACTAATGAGAAAGAAAATATGCTAATCCATTTACTCGAAGACGTGCTCAGACCAAATATGAAATATTTATCTAATTTCCGCTTTTGTTTTCTGCCAATTAAAATCAAACACCAAGACTTTTTTGTTTTCCATTAAAGTAAAAACTGTTTCCAGTTGACCTCTAAACCCAATTAACAGGCTGTGGCGTACATTAGAAAGCAGGTAAATAAACAGAGGCAGGCTCGCCTGTGTTCAGTTGGGAGGACTGCTCCTTTTACCAACCCAGAGGGAATTACAAGCCGTCTGATTGTTTTGGCATTAAAGCCGGATGTGACATCAGTTAGGAGTAACTTTTGGGGTTTGTCAGAGGTAATGCTTTCCCCAACACTTCCTCGAGGACTAACATATTGTAGGTGGAGGGAGTATGGAGAAAGTAGGCCAAGTTGTCCTGCCTTCACCTCTTAATGAGTCTTGAAAGCTGGAGGTGTTGGATTGACGCAAAATGTTATTCAATCTTCACCCACTAAACATGAGATCGGCATGAAGCAGCGGCCTTTAGTATGAAATAATAATGTATGTTTGTGCTCTGGTTTGCCACCTCGGCTCAAACTTTGCACAAGTAAATAACAAAAAAATGTGAAGGAGTGAGGGAATGAATGGGAAGTTGAAGTATTTTTCCACATGACCAACTGCACCACAGAGTCAGACTGGTACACACCTGCAGCCCTGTTAGTCACTTTAAAAAGCGCCTCAGCTTGACCAGCACTGATCTGATTTCTGTTTTATTTGACTCTTGAAGGCATGGACTTTGTCTCTGGTCAAAGACTCAGTGCCACTAAATCTGTCAGTTTGGAGAACTCAATATGACTGGATGAAATAAAAGACCGTGTTTTAATATCCTTTGACAGGAAGCGGGCGTACTGGTGTGAGTGGAGGGGTGAGTTTGCTCCAGAAATCACACTTAAATGTCTGGCTCGTTCAACAAAGCTCTTCTGCATATGTGTAACTTGTTTGTCAGTTTCCTCACCACCAGTAAGCAGGTCTCTGTGCTTATGTTTAAAATATCTATGTGACTAAATACGCATTTGAACGTCTGTGCTCATATATACACTATTTTAATATAGCTGATTTCCCAAATAGCAATATGGAATAGTGACTGGCACATTCAGACTACATGTTACCAGCAGTCACCTCAAAGCCAGTTGTTGCTCTGCACTGCTAAAATCACGATTTTATAACTGTGGTGTCGTCGGACAAAACACCAAACACTACTAATTAAAGACAAAGGCTATGGTTTTGATACTTCAGCTATATTTACTTGTTAAAATGATCACTCAGACAGAAAGTTAGAAGCTCATTTACCTCAGCTGCCGTAGAACTATTTGCCTGTAGAGGGAAAGCTCTGTATTGTGCTTATGGGGCTAATACTGCCAAATCGCTTTTTATGGAAAGTGGCTAAGGTTCGCCCAAAAAGTCACTGGGTCTATTTGTGTTGGAAAAGCTGCAAACGCTGCTTGTTCACCAAAACATTTTGAAGAAACAACATCCAATGGGGAAACTCGACTCAATGTCCGGCCAGCCAACCAGTGGTGTACCATCCAGGAGGTCAGTCAATCAGTCAGTGACAGACTGGTTTATAGTAGAGCTGGACTCACTGTAACGATCTTTCACTTTCCCTTTCTAAGCCACTCCTGTTCCCATTCTCACTCTCTTCTTCTTTATATACATATAAAAGTTTTTTGTAGCACAACTCCTACAAGCCAAACTAAACTTTATTTGAATTCACTTGAAAAGTTTGCTTTCACCCACTTCCTGCCCAGAAATGCTGTAAATAAGACAGAAACTGGAGGGAGGAGAGAGATCCTGAACCTTCCTCTGTGTCCACACATACCTGTGTAATCCCCAGCCCGCCCTGCAACTCACACACTTTACCTGCCAGTTTCTGGTAAATTGAATTTATGTGTCTGAGTGTTTTAGGGTTACAAAGTTCTTTTGAGAAGTAGAGCGATGCTTAGTGAGAGATGGACAGTGTTTATGATTTATGGTAGGGGAATTGGGAACTGGAAGCACACATACACACACACACACACACACACACACACACAAACACAGAGGAAGACCTGGGTGCTTACGTGTCCTTAAAAATCTGTTATATCCATCCACATGTTTGAGAACTCAGCATGCTGCATGTGCTGACTAATCCTGGAGGATCCAGCTCAGTAGGTGGAAGATTTGAGAAAACAGAGAACGATTCTAGATCCTTCTCTTTGTTTTGCTCTTAGCTACGATTTTCACAATACTGCATTCAAAATCCCTGAAATCATGGCAGTGCTAAGAGTAATTAGAAATATCACTACAGAGATATGTGGTGTATGAGTAGGACCTAAAAATGGATTCATGACAACTCTTTGTATTTAATCTCATATTACCGTTATACTTTTTTTTTACCAGGAATGAAGGAAGTTACTTCTGTAAAAAGATTCCTGACTGACCACAAATAACAGTTAATTTGTCATTCAGCTCAGTTTTAACACTGAGTTTCTGCACCTGTGTTTCTCTAAGTAGTTAGTAGTCAGTGAGTCCTATAGGAATGAAACACATTTTCTATAAAACAATTAATTTTACCGTGTTTCAGTCAGAGACTTTTCAGCCAGGCCAAGTCAAACATCTGGGGGAATCACCGCTACACACTCAGGTGTGATCGTGCATTCACACGCGGACACATCCCTCAAGTGCAGGCTTGTTTGAGGGAATATCAGTATGGATGTGTGTAACAGAGGCTGAGAAAGTGTGTGAGAGAGTCAGTGATGGAGAACACACAGTGGCAGGCAGGCTGTAAATCCAGGTCTAAAGGTCTGCACGCTGTTTTAGTTACTGCAACTATACGTTGAGTGACACCCTCAGACACCAACCTCACCGCTGGCCCAAACAAAACAGGCTCTGTTCCCTCTGCCATGTGTGTGTGTGTGTGTGTGTGTGTGTGACTAAGAGAGGCACACACACTTAAAGCACGCTTGCACAAAATCAACCTACTACTCTCTTCCACATACACACCACTTACCCCACCAAGAATCCACACCTTCATCTTGGCACAGTGCAGCCAAAAGTTACAAAAGTCAGCTAAAGGTAAATGAATCAACTATTGAATAGTTGGCCATAAGAGGCTACTCACACACAGTTCTGTCATGATTATTAATGCTGAATTTCCTCTTTATATTATACTATATTATATTATACTTTATATTCTTATTTATTCCTCAAGTTGGGGTAAACTAAGATTTGCTAGTGTTTGCTGGAGTTTGCATCCAGTTCCTGACTCACGTGGAAAGCTGTTTCACACATTGATCTGTGACACCAAGAGAGTGAAGAGTGAGAGAGAGAGAGAGAGAGAGAGAGAGAGTCAGGTGGAGACAGACAGAAGTGCATCTGTAATTGACATGGGTGAAAGTGACAAAGGCAGAAACCAGGGAATGTGAAGTTCTTTACGGAAATAACTTTTCTCCTCCAAACTTTATTTCAAAGCACTGGCACAAGCTATTTTGCCACCAAAAGCAGGAGAGGATTCGGTGCAGGAAAGCTCACGATCTTCCAAACTTTCAACCGGATTTTTCAAGTACTCTAGACCACGGGTTTATTCAGAGCAAGGACAATGAGCAGACCCTTTAAAAGATTTTTTTTTTTTTTTTTTTATCACAATCCTGCTATTTGACTAAAGCTCAGGAACCAGAAAACTACCCAAAACCTGAAATTTAACTGCTGCTTGTAACTTAATATCACCACTTTAACAGTGTCACTTGTTGCAGGCAGAAACAAAGCCCTTTCTCCTTGCATCAGCATATTAATGAGCAGAGAGAATTACTCATCCAGATCCCACAAGAGGTGCTACACTCTAGTTGTGTGACTGTTACATAAGGAACCCCACTCCTGAAGAGTACAGAGAGGTCAGTGTTTGACAAGGCTTCGGCACCTCATGGTCTCTGTGCAGAGCCGCAGTAGGGATCATGTCGCACAGGTGGGCCCATTCGCTCATTCGTCATCTAATAGAGGGGTTCCTCGTCCTCGTGGTCCACACATGGCTGGCGGAAAATTTGCTTGTGTTGCACAGATCTGCTCTATCCCATAGGTGTCCAAGACAATTTAAACCTAAGCAACTCAAAGCCAGAGACATTACAGGCCGACTATGACTGACTGTGTGCAAATTAGCTTTGTGCAATTACTCTAAAATAAAATGAACAAGCATCGACTGCTGCAATTTCTAAATTACATTCTGCTGCACAGTTTAATCAGAGGGAATATGTGCTGTGTATAAAGAGTCTGCAAAGGCAATCAAGTTGTATTTCCCAGCAGGTATGAAGACCATGAGACCCAAACAGAACTATAAAAACTTGCTTTTAATTGTTTAAATATTTTCTCACATGTTGCAGAAACCGAACACCAAGAAAAACTGCCTGTGTTAATGTCTCGTGACGAATGAAAATGATTTCTTGACGGGATTGTGGAGCTGCAGTGTGCAGGCATGTGCCATGTATCTGAATGTTTGTGTGTGTGTGTGTGTGTGTGTGTGTGTGTGTGTGTGTGTGTGTCTGCAGGAAACCAATCTGACCCATGGGATTAGTGGCTGACTTGGTGAGTGACTCTCATTCTGTTCCAGATGTTTATCACGTCATAAAGGCCTCCAGCCCTCTGTGAGAAATAGGTAGGAACACAACCACCTTTTAACACACACACGCACACGCACACTTTGCAGCTGCACCCCAAGCCGCTGAAGTGACAGATATGTTGAGAGGAAATCACCTCTGTATCTGATTCTGTGTCATCCTCAGATAACTTCACCGACACTCATCCTTCTGACTCTTTGACTGATGAGACATCATCCTAAACGCTACGCACGCAGATGTGGCAACACATGCGTCGTCCCTTCTCGTCATCAGCCAGTGTAGTGCAATGACAGCAATACAGCAGTGCCAATAAAGGCGATCCCGCATTTTTAAGCATTCCCTTCAGAACACCACATCAAAAATGAAAAACAAAACAAAACAAACAAACAAACAAACAAGCATGCTTTTCACTGGATCACCTCCTGAAACACGCCTTGGCTCTCTCCACACACCGGCATAAGTCCAACCTTTAAACCACCACTGCGCCTTACTGCGGCCGTGCGTAATGAGCGCTATATGTGGCTGAGAGGAGCGCACCAGCTGGCCGCTCAGGCAGAGGTGTCAGTCACCATCCACGTGCGATATCGGCCCCAACTGTTGCTAAATTCTTGTATCCAAAATAGATCTCAATCATGCTCGGACAAGTCGGAACTGATATTCAGATGGTGCACTGGAGGGTGCATTCCTCAGGGTTTGCACCGAAAAGTTTGGATTTGACACTAGGAGAGCACCCGGCGAATGTAATGTCTGATGTGAGATCGTGGTGCACACGGATACATTATTATGATGATGTTCCACTTTAGATGCTTTAAAGGTTAAATGATGTGGGGGGGGGGGGGGGGGGGGGGGGGCATTTCGGTGGGACGCTGTGGCCTCCGGTTGAAACAGCGGTGAATGAGAGGTGCAAGCCGCATTAATTCCCTTAGTCACCGTGGATAAACTTTTTGTTTTCCGTGTCCCGTTAAAAGCAGGGCGACCGAAGATGCATGTGCAACTTATTTTGAAAAAGAATCTCGCGGGCGATGCGCCTCAGCCCGCAGAGGAAAAGAAAGAAAGAAAGAAAGAAAGAAAGAAAGAAAGAAAGAAAGAAAGAAAGAAAGAAAAATAAAAGTTCTTACCGAGATACTGTCGGATGTCCAGCAGGATTTTAGGGGGTCCTCCGTTCAGCTGGTAGAAAAGGGAGCCGAAACAGAAGAGGAAGAGCGTGGCCATGCAGAAACCATAGCCTCGCAGGGAAAATCGCAACGGTATAGCGGAGAGTAAGCTGTACTTTCTGTTGTTTCGCTCTCTGATGTGATTGGGAGTCTGGCTGTTGCTGTGAAGGGGACTGCTGCTGAAATTCTTCATCATCTCCTCCTCACAAAGCGCCGTGGAAAGTCACCCATCCGCCTGTGGAAAGTGAAACTTGTCGCTCTGAGATCATTGGAAGCGGACAGCCAGTTATTCGGGAGATCCAGCTCTCCTCCGCCGCCGCAGCCACGGGGTTATTTGTTGCGCACCAGCGTTTCGCTCCTGCTCGATCCCTCTTCCTTTGCGCCCGTTGGATGACTGCTCCTTCCTTCCGTCCTTCCAGCAGAGTTAAGGGTCCATCCTTCTGCTCCGAGTCTTTTGGGTGTCAGATTACTGAACGTGGAAAGAAAAAACTTCCACTTCAAATAGGAGGATTTGGTGCCGATGACGACGCGCAAAACAGCGCCACTTAGTGGTCAGGAAGAGCGTGTGGCCATTCACTGGAGCAGCCTGGACACTTGACTCCAGCTCCAAAGAGTTGACCGTTTTAATTTCATTAGGTGTGAAGCTTTGTCCTTCACCAACACTTGATGTTGACACAGCTCTTATATAGTTTATCATAATTTTTGTATATATATAAATATATATATATATGACAGTGCAGTGCCCATAATAGAAACAACAGTATTGGATCCTCTTTGAAAAGTGAGTTGAACTGAGTTGAACAGTTGTTGTTACCACTTTGAATGGGTTAAGAGTGTAGTTGTATGTTGAAATGAAACTGGTGAATCTCTTGTGTGTGTGTGTGTGTGTGTGTGTGTGTGTGTGTGTGTGTGTGTGTGTGTGTGTGTGTGTGTGTGTGTGTGTGTGTGTGTGTTCTTAGATAGGCTACATACTGAGGACTAAAAGTATATTCCTACAGAATGAGGACATCTCAGCCAGCCCTCACTTTCCACACTCCTTCAAGGGGCTGTTAGAGGGTTTTAGGGTCAGGATTAGGATTCAGCTCCTTTTTTTTTTTTTTTAAATAAACCAAGTCTAGACCATCTCTTTATAATTCTATTGGTGGTTAGGGAGTCGGTTATAAGATAAGGGGCTAGAAACTGCATTATGTCGGTGACTGTCCTCACAAAGACAGATGCAGAAGTGTGTGCAAGACTGTGTGTTTTAAAACTTTCTCTTTCCCCCCAGGCCAGCTGTGAGGACCGTGCACTGAGTCATATATCTTTCCACCACAGGGCCAGGATCCACAATTAGACTACACCTGCACTTAGGAGGCGAAAGCAGTCATTCAGCAGGGTGACATCCTCACTAAGAGGCTGAACTATTTTCACTGGTGACGGATACAATAGTCAAGGGAACAACAGTGGTTTTGAAAAACAATTTGGCTTCACAGACCAAATGCAATAAAGAAGAACAGAACCTTTCAGTTGAGGCCCATTGCCTTGGCTTTTCTACAGGTAAATGAATTGTAAATAGCACAGTGCACTATGCATATTGCAAGCTAGGCACAATGAGGATGAATGTATTATAGGTTTAAAGCCATGCCAGCCCAATCTGCCATGGAGCACTAGGGTTTATCACACAGTACTATAGTCCCTGCAGTATATCAGGTTTAGTCTAATAATGTTGAAACCAAATAAAATCATTCATTTCTGGTGGTATAATAGCTTTTTAAAGATCATGATCAATCAATGCATCAAATCTGTCAGCCTGTAGTGATAACAGATAACTAGTTAGACAAACTCTTTGGACTGCGGAAAAAAAGCGGAGAACCCAATAGAAACACACTCAAACTCCTCAAAGAAAGCGCAACCAGGACAGATATTTAAAGTGTAATGAGTTTGGTTGTGTGGTGCAGGTTTTAGCTGTTAAATCAGTAACTCAGCGCCTCAGGATGTGTCAGGTCTGCACACTAGTTTGTGATGTCCTGGGGCTACAATTCTGAAGTTCCTCTGAATGTGCTGTTTGTAAAACTTTACAGATTCAGTAAACAGTGTCTGTCCACCTGTGGCTCTTGAAGGTTTTGTTTACACTAGTAAAGTCATATTAGCGTAAATAATATTGTTGGAAACATAGTAGGAGACCAACAGAAATGAACCTCATGCACACTGTAACAAGGTGCCATCTTTAGATTAAAGGCCGCTAAATTGAGTGTAATCTACCATAATAAGAATCAATAGGAGGTGCAGTGGTAAAAAACCTTTGGAGCTACAAATTCAGATAGCTGGATTTGCATTAAACTTCACTCGGACCACAAATAGAAACTAAATGTCTGAGTTATATCAAGGCATGCTAGAGCAAACAATGGTACTGTAATGCTGAAGTCAGCAGAGGAATTATGGCAAGTAACCCGAGAGTAAACCAGGAGAGACATTTTTACTTTTCATAGTGAGATATTTTAAATTGGATGAGCAATTATACCTGTGGAAGACAGAGCAGAGAAGTGGCGGCTAACTGAACATTACAGCTGTATGAAAACAGCTGTTAAATTATTGTACAGTGTCCTTTTTTGAAGTTGAAGTTAATAGCAGCTTCAGGAAGTGTCTGTGTTCTTCAAAAAGGACATGCCTGTACAGTTGCGTCAGTGCGTTTCCAGTCCTGAGAAAGTCAAACACAGGTGAGAGATTGAAGTCTTTCAAGGAAAATCTTCTCAGATGTGGCCCTGTGGAATGAAATTTGATCAAATTGGGGTCCAAGGCCTGGTGCATACCTGCTACATTTGAAACTCCTTGACATGAACAAAGTTGAGAAAACCCTGGCATGTTTTCATGTTTTCAACAGCTGCACTGCAACAAGAGCCAGACAGGCAGTTGACCCTAAGAATAAAGCTGCAGAGGAATTTGTCGTCTTGGTCCAGAGCACATGTGTATAGTTTTCTAAATAACACTGACACAAAAAGACAATGTTTTTGAGCTCCTTGGTTTCAGAGGTCTGCACCAATGGAACTTTTGAGAGATACAGAGATACTGTAGAGTACCCTTTCCAGTAAGGTTAGTGAATTGTCTTATATTTTTCCTTTTGACTAAACCCTGGTAAATTAATATTATATTAGATGCAAGACAAAGTAAAGAAGTTGCCAGAGCGGTTTTAATAAAATCAAGACTGGTGTTATTATTCTTTTTGTGCATGGATGCCGTTACATTTTTATTTCTGAAATATAATTTTAAAAAGTTATCAACAGCTCATTGTGCAGTGACACAGTTAACCACAATGATGTAAAGAGCCAGGAGGTCATGCCCACATCTTTCCATTACTGTGTGAGTCTGTGTGTGTCTGTGCATGTCTGTGTGTGTGCATGTAAGCGCACAATGACAATTAGAAGACCAGGATATGGCAAGAAACAGTTTTTTTATTATATTTCAGAATGACAAATAGTTATGGACATTACTTTTGTTGTTTCAATACACAGGCAAATCTGTATGGACAGTCATTAGGTAGATGAAAACCAAATAAAATAATTTGTACACATATTTTACAATACATACTGTAGTTCCTCACTGGCTAAAGCAATATGCATTATGCAGGAAGGTATTGCTATTCATATAGTACAGCTAATTACAGTTGATATGAAAAAAGCAAAAATAAGTTATTTAAATACCAATTACATATACAGAACGTGCAACTTATGCCAAGCATTTCATATATGTAATTAAGAATTTAATTTCGTAAGACTGCAAAAACAAACTGGAAGTAAATAATTGAAACAGGTTAACTTGTGAATTGTTATTAAACTTGGCATTGGGAACTCAATACTAAATTAAAATACCAGCATAACCCACTAAAACCCTTTACAATACCTGACAACAGATGTCCATTAATGGACCTTTGAACAGAATGTAGCCAATTTCACCTATAAAAACAGCTAGATTTACCCTCTAAAGTGCATTTACAGTGTCAGTATTTTCATTCTTTACAAAACACTTCTTGGGTCTTTTCCTTTTTAATAATGACCCCCTGTCCTCAGTTTACCAGAGCACCACTTTGATTGAAGAGAAAAAAGGCATCAAACATTTATCTATCTATGAAGTGCCCACTGCAAAAAAAAAAAAAAAAAAAAAGAAGCAATTTAGCAATAATACTTTGTTAAATTTAAATATGGAATAAATCTTCAGTTCAGTTCTGGCTCTGAAAGATAGAACTTCACTGTCAGAAAAAAAGAGGAATATTTAGTTAGATTCATTTATGCAGAGCGTGCAAATGAAAGAGCAAAGAGTTTCTAGGTGTTTTCGGTTTTGTATTTGGCCCAAAGTAACAGGCTGACCCGACTCAGTGTTTCCCTGATTTTCAAGACTATTTACTGTCATAGCGTATGCTGACCTAGGAGGTGAGCATTTCACCTGATATAACTGCTTTAACTATCTACCCCTTAATGTGTTTGGCAAATGTCCAATCAAGAGTTTCAGACTGGAATTAATTATAGCTCCAGTTTAATGTGGTGAAAAAGTCCCAAACTGCTTGTTATATCCAGTTATAAATCAAATTTCTTGATGCTGTAACCGGAGTGTAGACGGTTCAATAAATTCCAGATATGACAGCCCAGATACCAGCTGTGCCTTTGGAACGTTTTTATTTCCTGTTCCCCTGTCCCACAGCTCTCTGCTCTCTGTGTGGAGCATGTACAGTGAGCGTGTTGAACAGGGTGAAGGGATGTTCAACATGCAGCGATGTCTGTGTTGTGCCAGTGGTGCCGTGGTTTATCATCTGAGCTGGCATAAGGATAAAAACCACAGTTCCCCAAAAGCATATTCTGTGGCACACATCCATGTATATGATCTGTGAGTGTGTATGTGTGTGTGTGTTCATAAAACCTGTGTCTTAATTTATTTCTCATACGTTGACACATTCAGAAAAAAAGGCTTCCACCTTTAGCACAGTTCAGTCTCAATCATAGTTAAGTCAACACTATATGTTCTACTCCCTTCAGCTATTCATTCAAAATGGTAAGGCAACTTAAAATGTCCTTGGGGAATGTATTGTTGTTATAAAAGCTGATTGGGATAAATGGAGTAAAACAGAGCTTTATGTAAGACTCATATTCATATTGGAGCTGGGTGTGCATCCAAGATTCGTAGTAAAATAGGACATAGAGAATAATATGAAATATAAGGGTGTGACGTCAGCTGTTTCAGTTTAGAAATGACTGAGAGCTGGCCTAAAAATAAGGCTGCAACATTCAAAAGGCAAACACAAATTTTACCATATAAATCATTTTAAAATTAATATATGCATTATGCTATAATACAGAAACATAATACAAAATAAGTCTTCTCAAAACCACCAATTCTTCTTTTTTTTTTTTGCTGTATGTGTTTAGTGGATTAGAAGTTCAAAAACTGAGCGAACTCTCATCGTCATAATGTTGCTCTTGGTGGGAACGAGAAGTGCAAAGAAAATCACTTGACCAAGCTACTTCCTTAAAAGAACCGCAGATAATGTTTTCTTTGCCACAGATGGAAATGGAACACTTCTGAAATAGGCAGGAAATAAACCATCTTTCTGTGTTTAAAAAAAAAACAAAACAAAACAAAAAACCCCAAAACATCCATCCTACAAAAGAGTGTGCTATCTTCCTTAAAGGCAGATCCAGGTCTTTATTTTAAGACTTTGGGGGTGTCTTCAGAACGGAAGCCATCCCACAGCATGAGTCTACCGTGTCTTTTTTTAAAAAGGCATCTGATATCTTGTCTTGGCTGTTCGGAGAAACTCCTTCAAGCCGTAAACATTTGAGAAAAGTCAGAATGATAGAGAAAATCAGAAAGCGGGGTGTCTCACTTTAAGTTTTTTTGACACATTTGAGACAGGAAGTACTGTAGTGCTATGGTCACCTGCTTGGTAGTTCAGTCCCGTGGCCAATTTGCATTTGACCACCTACCGACCATGTTTAAATAAGACGGTGCTGACCAGTGAGTTGATACCTGTTTATCCAAGCCGACCCCAACAGTTAGGATTGCACGTTTCTGTGCACGCTGACCAATCGTGCCTCACTGACCAGCCTGCGGGCGTGTCTTTGATCCCGCACCCCAGCTTCCCACGCGCTACTTTCTGTTAACAAGGCCACGCGACTCAGGGTGTCGATTCCCGCTGCTGCCAAGGATGTAGCATACATGGGCAGGCCGATGGAGATAAGCCAATCAGAGACGGTGCTGATGTTACCTGAGGGGAGAGGCTTTCTGCACATCTCTGTCAAACCTCCGGAGGGGATCTGAGGGACACAATGGATAAAACATTAGTAACATATCTCCTATGTGTGGTGACAGATAGTTTCATATTTTCAGGCAACTTTGGCAATACAAGCTGTGTTCCTCAACTCTTTTTGCCAAATTGTGTAAGGTTATGAAAGTTATAAAGATAGGCTTTATTATCTTGAGTTACTTTTAGGCCACTTAAGTATAAAAAGTATATCTCCACATTTAGCCAACTTGTTAAATATTTAGGCACAATTTGCACTGCTCCTCAATGCTGGTGCCAGACTTGGATACAGGGAAATTAGTGTCACAACTGGCCTATTTTCACGCCTGCATTGTTACTTTTAAGAAAGCCTCACTAAGCATTTATCTATTGCTCTATAACTCCAAAATTGTCTTCATTGATATGAAGCAATTTGGAAAATCAGTGGTGTTGTCTTACAGCCATGCGGTGTTGTTTACGGAGCTCTTTGACTCGGAGCTGGTCCATGGAGGAGGCCACATCCTTGACAGGCTGCTCCAAGTCCTCAGAGTAACGCTGCATTAGTGGCTGAGGGATCCCGCAACGACCATGCTGGGGAAGGAAAATGCAGAAAGAGACAAAGATGGATATATGGAAATATGCATACGTTTAATGTGTTTTAAATGCTTCACAAGGTCCTGGATAGATAAACAATGAGAGGTTTACGGGCACTTTACTGTATAGTGCATTGATATAAAAGAGCATTTTGACCTTCTATGCTTACTATGAGCACCATGCAGATCTTTTAGTTGATGAATGAATGAAGCGGACTAATGGCTTCAAATTTTGGGCAAAAGTAGAAAACATCTTCTGGCAAGGTAATGAATACGATTCTGTAAGTCAGGGAAATATGAAGTTGCAGTCAACAGCAGACTGTACTGTATAATTTAACTCTGTAAAAACCCAGTTTGCTCTTTTCTGCGACTTGTTTTGATATTTCTGCTATTAATATTTCATCTACCTCATTTACAGGGAAAGAGAAGAAGATACAGGTTGCCAAAACTTGTTAATTTTATATGCAGTGACTAGTGGAGTGACTATGTGAAAAAGCAGTGTAGAAAACTGAAAGTGCTGAACTCTGTTTCAAGAACATGTTTGCTTGTTCTTGTTTTCCTTCTCTTTGTGTTTACACCTGGAGCATTGGCAGGTTTTCAGCTTGGTTGGCTCAACTGGACCGGAGGTCTTTTGAGGATGAAAGGGTGGTGGAGGAAGTGATCCCTTCAGAGAGAGGGATATAGAGCAGGTCATACTATTGTTTGGAATTTCATAATACCCATGCCTTGCCAATTTTAAACCTGATATATTGTACCTTTTGCAAAAAAAAAAAAAAAAATTCAATAGGTTAGTTTGAGGAATGCAAACATATTTTTCTTAGAACCATTTTTTTCAATTTAACAAAATGTACCACACTTGTCAGTGCATCTGTGTTTGATGACTTAGGTTATCACAAAACATTTGCTTGAACATTTTTGAAATCCATTGATTTCCTAATTTATAATCAGCAAACATCCTATAAAGACAAGACTAAAAAGGATTCAAACCAAGTATTTGCTTCCAACTTTTGATAATCAGCCCTAATTGCTAAAACAATTTTTTAATTAATTACATATTTTAACTAACAAATAGAAAAATCTGTTTCAAGACATTTTCAAAAATGTTACATTTGTGTCCTGACACCAATGACTTCCATTAATGCTCAAACCCTACATGTTGCTACTGCAGCAGTATTATGCGTGTATGTATCAGCCAATCCAATTCTGACTAATAGGAAACCAGCAGAGCTGTGCTGTGGTCTAAGACACTATTTCTCACCTCTTCCCTTGATGTTAGTGTGTGTGTGTTGTTTTCCTGCCAGCTTTGGGGGCTTCGCCATGTTAAAGGGGCCCAGCCTGGGGTCTGGCAAGTGGCAGAGTATTTTATAACCCCGTCTGCCTTCAGTAAGATCCAGCCCATAAACTTAACAGTCTCAACCGCATCATAGTGAAACTCAACCCACAGTCTTTCCCCCTCCGCTCCAGGCAGTGTATTTATTATTGTACATACACACACCCCCACACACCCTAACTCACATATAAATGCCCTTGCATACAAAAAGGCATCTGCACACAGAAAGAAACACACAAACTTTAGAGTCTATTAGTGTCTATTTTTAAACTAAATGAGCTCCAAAGCAAGCCACTGATGTTGTTGGCCTAAACACAGTAATTTGGATCCAAGCTGCAGTCAAATTATGACTGAGTTAAGTTAGGCATGTTATGATGCTAAACCAAAAGAGCCTGACGCCAGACAAGTATAGCCCGAGGTGTCTTAAGACCGATTTTCACATTAACCATGGAAATATGACTTCATATGGTTTTATTATGCGTTAGCCAAGATGTGTTTTTTAATATAATTCCTCACCTCATCTTCACACCTTAGTACCTACCACAAATACAAAAATATTTTAAAATTTTTGTGCAAAAATTTGTCAGAATGCCTGCATATGTTTGAAGTGTATAAAGATGCATCAACTGCGCAGAAATAACACAACTCGACCATAAGTTGAGTTTTTTTTGTCTTTGTTTAGCTGAATGATACTTTACTGACCTTGTCTGAGTAGGGTTCCTCTGTTAGATCGATTCCCTCAGCCTCCAGCCGTTGTTCCAGCAGGGTGAACAGGTCGGGACTCATCTTGGTATGGGAAGCTTTTCTTGCAACAGCCACCTTGCCCCCGAGATCTGAGAGCCAAGGAGGCTGGACTGCTGGAGGAGTGCCTGACTCCTCACCCATGGATGAGGCCGATGAGGTGGCACAGGGGCTGGCAGGAGTGCTTGGTGTCTTGGCAGGTAGAGCAGGGGCACTGGGGGGGCTGCTGCTGCTGCTTCGGATTATGGGACTACTGGGGTGAGAACGGGTGAGGGAGTGGGTAGGGGAAGGTGTGGGAGATGGGGAGGAAGGCAAGGAGAGAGGTGGGTGACGTAGGCCATTGGCTAGTCTTTCCTTAGACTTTTTGGCAGGAACGGGAGGAGGGACTGGGGGCTTTTTGGGGTGAGTCCGTATGACCCTCTCCCCACTAGATTCAGGGGGACTTGGAGTAGGACTACTGGAGAGGAGCTCTGAGTGAGTGGGAGATTGGGGTGTGGGACAAGTGGGGCGGAGAGGCAGCTGGGAGGGTATAGGTGGTCTCTCAGCCCTGCCTTTAGGGCTCATTGTTGGAGTCCCATTCTGAGGTGGGGAACCTTCATCTCTACACACCTTGGTGGGGCTACTGTTGCCTGGTCCTTCCTTCCTGGGTTTAAACTCCACACCTAGATCCTTCTTCTGCTCACAAGTCTGCTCCCAGTGCAGATCTCCCAGAGAGTGGGAGCGTTTCCAGGGTCCAGTGGGCAGTGGAGGACCATCCAAATCCTCACAGCTGCGGCTGGCAGGGATGGGGGACTGTCTTTGTGCTTTGCGCAGACCCAGCAGGTTGAAGCCCTTCAGCGATGATTTGATGAAGAAGCTTTTTGGGAACTTTGTGCGCTGGTTTTTGCTGTTCTGCTGCAGAGCCTCTGTTGAAAGAGTCATGGGCAGGGTGGGGTAGTCTGGAGACTGGAGGCCTGCTGAGGAACGACTCGAACGGGAAGCTTTTCTGCTCTTACCTGCAAAATAAAAATATTCACCCTAAACCTAGTGTGACCAAAATTATTTACTGTAAAAAAAAAACAAAAAAACTATAACAACAAAAAACCCCTCCCCACAAACTTGAGAAATACAAAGAGGAAATAAGACCATCATTCTGCAGCTCGCTACAGCAATGTACTCCATACAAAATGTGATGCATATTATAAGACTGTACTTGACTCTCTTTGCTGCTTTTCATCCCTTATCTTTTATATTTTGTACTTCCTGTGGTTTTGACAAGAGCAGTGAAACCTGATGTTGCTTAAGACAGAAACTCATACCTATGACATAAATATTCTATGATGTATGTTTACATCATTAGAAAACATGTTCACAGTAAATTATTTTTAACGGATCTGCCAAAGTCTACTTACATAAGCATCGTCATTCTTATTGTTTCAGGCTTATCTGTAAACCAGTCAAAAATCTGGGGGGGGGGGGGGATCTACACTGAAGTAAGATAAGCTCTTTGACTCAAGACCAAACTGGCTGATGTTGAGATATGGATGGGACATTTCAGAAACATTGGTACAAAAGAGCTGAAGCAACTTACCATCTATCCTTTGGTTTACAGAGCAAAATGGATGCATGAAATGGGTGGATGCCACATAGTGTGGCTTGCCAAAAACTTTAAATGGTGCAATGTTTGAAAGAGATTTCATATATGGAATGTCATGAAATGTTTCAGCAGTTGCCAGAAATGTCAAAAAATGAAGTTTAGCATATTTGTGTTCTTGCTTTGACCATTTATGAGGGATTATAATAATTTAAATGGCAGGTCAAAGAGATACGGTATTTACTTTAATTGCAACATTCATTTCCAGACATGAAATCATAGGATCATGAGGTCTGCTGACTGCTCTTGTGAGAAATCCATCAAGTTTAAAAATGCAACACAAGCTCAAAATATGTGGCTACTTATCAGTGAAAGTGATGATGTGCTATTGGATTGTATTGCAACATCATCAATGGCAAATTAAACATTAAAATTCTGCCTACAATGTGTTTTATAGACACACGTATCACATGAACACTGTAGAGCATGATAAACTTGACCAAACTGATATAATACATTTTTAAATATAGAGGTCGCTTCTATCATCGTATAATGTCTGATAGAGTGGTTTAGGATGCATGAAAATAAATACCAAACCATTAAACTATAAATCTGCTGATATATTTTTTTTTTTTGCATCATGTGGATCACTGACTAAATATCAACACCCATTATTCACTAATTCATAATACCCCGCTATAATAATGTATGAATGTGAATGGTGAGTGAAGATAGATATTATTACAGAAGTCATGTGATGATATGAGGAATTACAACATAGTCACAACAAAACTGATCAAACGTATGTATGTTGAAGAAAGTCTATTGATTAAAAGGGCGTACTCTCAGGGCCCTACAGTGCCATTTTGATTTCCAAAGGAAAATGACTCAATCTGTGTAATAACTTTTAATTGCCCTCAGTGATTCTTCAAATTCTACATACTAGTAAATACTCTGACTTTATGTGTTTATAGCAGCTCTGTTGGGCCCTGAAAGCGCAAGAAGAAATGCAGAATGTTTACTAAATGTTATGTGGCTAGTTTGTGGACAGTGTTTAGTGGCAGGGAAGGAAAAACAGATAGTAAAAAAAGGCGAAACATACAAATCAAGCAAGCTGCAAGAGTCTTTTTTTTTTTTTTTTTTTTTTTTTGAAAGAAGTGGTTTTATTCCACAACTTAAATCTCCACTGTGGCAGATTGCACACTTTACTGTTGAACCTGAATGACAGATACACACACACAAAAAGGGGAAAATCCAGTAGTTACACTGGAACCCAACAGATAAAGAAAGAAGACAAGGTTTGACAAAGCAGTGGTTTATGAGTTATGGAGCTGTTAAAAAGAATGATCTGTGTGGAAGAAGAAAGCATACAGTCTTATGCAAAGAGATAGAGCAGTCTTAAAAAAAAAAAAAAAAAAGAAAAAGAAAAACAAATATCACAAATAAGACCTCAATAAACTTCTAATATCAGTATTCTCTTACAATCTATGTACTACAATTTCAAAATATTTTCATCCACATCTTGTTTTAGGCACATACTGTTTGACTGTTTGTGCAATACGGTCACTATAATTACAGGTAAGTGACATCTAGAAATGCTATGAAGACAAGAGACTTAAATGGCAGCTGTGAATCGTTTACCTGACTTGTACATTTTTCAAAAACCTTATCAGTATAGAATCACCACTGCAAATACACAGGCATTGTTGACATGCTACTCAGCAAGCTCTTTTTCTATATTGAAAACACTTAACAGAAATACTCTCCGAGCTCATAATCGTCTTCCCGGTATCCGTCTACCAGCCTTGAAGCCGGAGGTGGGAGAGCTGGGAATCTGAGTCCATGACTGGGCAGTGAGTGAGCTCTCATCAGAGCAGTTCTGTGCATTGGGGAGCATCTCCCTCTCTGTGCTCTCAGCAATGTGGGGTGGACTAGGCTTAGTGGTCTGGGGCCTGGCTCCCTTTCAGTTACAAGTGGAATTGGGCACTGATGATACAGAGTGCCTACAGAATGGAAAGAGTGGTGAGGAAAGTGGAGTGAAAGAGTGGCAAAAGATAAGTCTGAATGTGGCAAGGGAGTCCTTTCTCTGCAGCACCCAAACTACTGTGGTAAAAGGTGCGTGCAGGTAAGGCTTTGGGGCAGGGTGGGGCAGGAAGAGGAGGCTGTTTGATGCTGGTCCAGAGGAGTGAGATGGGTGGGGTGTTAGAACGCAGATGCATAGCAAGAGATGAAGCAGAGGTGGAAGCCCAGAGAGGAAAAAGGCGAAGGAGTCACTGTGGCATTAGGACTATGCTAGACCCAGGCTAGACCTTAGCTAGTGGTCTACACTAAGCAAAGCTATCATTACCATTCTCCAGGTTCTCATTGCTCTCATAGCAACCGGAGTCACGTGGGGAGTCTCCCACCAGACCCCGACCCTCAGACAGCAGCTTCTCCTGGGAGCCTGACAGGCCACTGCGCTCTGGATCACTGCTGCCTGAAAATACAAAGTGACACAGAAGATGGCATCATCATCATCATCATCATTATTAGAGTTGGGGTTGAATGGCTTCCCTTGGGTTTAAAAGTACTTAAAACCTGTTAATTTGTCATTCTTTTCATTTAAAAACCAAAATCTTAAACATTTTCATTTGATTTTGAGTTTTGTTTGTTTTTCATTCACACTTATCAAGTGGATCTTGGAAAGTAATTGGAAGCAACTGGTCTAGCTGAACTAATGACTCAGTATTAACATAAAACTGTTGACAGTTGTTGACACTCATTCTCAGCAGGTCTCTTAGTGAAATAGACTCAGTTTATAATATTAAGTTTAGAAATAAGCAGTTTGAGTGAGTTACTCATCACCTCTCAGTCAAAATGCGTATGTTTACTTACTGTCATACTCTTGTAGCAACTCTACGGCGGTGAGCAAAACAGCTCTGTGCTGAGGATCCCTGATGTTCAGCTCATCCAGATCCTCCTCCTCAAGCAACTTGAATGTGTCCAGATCCTCGTAGCCGTTGAAAAGGAAAGTAGGCATGTGCTCCTAAACGACACAAATATACAGTCTGAGTTTAAAGTTTCCTCTGTGCAGCTGAGATTGGGGAAGTCTTAAGAGTGAAGAGAAAATATACTAGACTGAAGAAAAATACACTTTGGATCTGAGTCATGGGATCAGTGACAACCTTGCGGTAGAAGCATGAAACACATAAAGCACAAACATAGGTAGAGTATGGCGGACAAATAAGTGTACAACAGACATTTGTCGACTTGTCCTATTGTGTGTACTTTTAAACTACTGATGATCCATCTCCAAACCGCTTTTTAGATGGCGTGTAATCACATTAATCCATGGCTAATTCAGTCAAAGCTGCTTCAGCTGTCAATAAGCTTTAACGCAGCATAAACATTGTCAAGTTGACAGGCATATAAAAGTGAGTTGCAGCTGACTTTAATGAGTTAACTGTAGTAATAGCGTGGAGAGTGTGGCTACAATCCCCAGATATTCTAGCTGTGACCAAAATGGCAATCAGGACTTGAAAGGGAAACCCACCAAAGCAACGTGGAAACATGGAGAACTGAAGGTGAAGAGCGTTGCATCAAAGTACTCCCCAACCACAGAGGACAAGGATTAACACACTAGCACAAACACACACCAAAGCGTGTCCCTCAAACCACTGTGCTATCTAAGAGGACACAGGCAAACAAAGTTAAAACTCTGAACACGCCCTGTCACCTGACACCATCATTCACAAGCACTCATAACTGCTTCAACTTTGAATATTACTGGGCTCTACGTTTGTGTGACCCACACGCTTTGGTGGACGAATACATAGACTGTGTGTCACCAGCAAGACCATCAATTACAATGGTGGAGTCCAAAGCAGAGAACTGTGTGTCTCTGTTCTATTTCTGCTGGATGATGCAGGACTAAACAAAGGACCACCAACTAACACAAGCACAGGCAGCCGGCTCCTCTCAGCCACGGCATCTTTTGTCTTTTCAGCCAGTTGAAAAAATTCAAAATGTTCCAAATACAATGATTTTTTTTTTTTTTGGAGCCATTGGGCCATGTTTACACACAGGCATTGTTGATGTGTGTTTCAAAATCTGGCTTGTCAGTTTAAGCTTTAAATGTTATTTAGCATTTCCAAGAGTGAACAACAGCAATATTCTTAAAATACAATATTTCTTTGTTCTCTGATGACTCAATCGTAACTCATGCAGTTTTTATTTAGCCTGCGGAGCTCAATCAATTTCTGTGGAAATGGACAGAAGAGAAAATGAAATATCCAGGATGCAAAAAATTAATGAGGCACAATTTACATATTGCTGCAATAAAAAAAAATCCTCTTTACAAACAAGTGAAACACTGTGCCTTCAGAGGAAGTTTGTTATTATACAAAAAACTGACAGTAGGTCAAACAATGATGATTCTTGAGCCAAGAATTCAAAATCAGCCAGTGTGAAACACTATTTGACCTTAAAACTAGCAATAGAAAACAGATGTCCTTTTAGAAATGAAGCTTCAGAAAATCACTACCTCAACCAGTGTGTCACAAGCATGCAACACATTTGTTACCTTGTTTATTGTTAGCACGTGCTAAATAAAACAGTTGAATATCTCACTGGAGAAAATAAAAAGACCTCTTATGTCCAACAGGTTGAATAATCAAATATAAATGAGGCTTGACAAGATCATTTATCTTGGACAAGAAAACTTTGGGAGTGAAATTTATTTTTACTTTTCCATCATTATCAGGCCACAACGCAGGCAAAGAGCGGTTTAAACACCTGGTAAGAGAAAGAACGTTGGCTGCAAAGTGGAAACTCTAATGTTCTATATGTGTTTAGTCTAAGCCGCCCACTCCAGGAATCTTGTGGTGACTCAGGGGACGTGACTGCTCAAATGCACTTTTAACAGTCAGACTCACAGCTTAAGAAATGCACGCTGTAACATTAATCTTTAATCTGGGATTTAGCCATTACTCTGGCCAGAGATAAAACAGACAAACCCACGATAGCCTCTTTGTTTGGGGGCGTGTCACATGTGTAATGTAGGTTTTGACGACAGATGTGACTTATTTGTTGGGGCGCGGTTGTGAGAATGTGGGTGATGGTGTTTATGTGTCATTGTCAGATCAAACATCCTAAAGCGTGCAGCCTGTAATAACCTGCACTATATTTATCTCTTCTTGTCAGCAAATGTGTTTTTTAAGATATTTGGTTAAAAAGATAGATGGCTAAACAATATCAACATTTACTTCTTAATATCTGTTATCTCCTACTCAGGTGCCAGATGGGTGGGGTCTTTGGACTATACACTGATTTCTGCACGATTTAGACAAAATCAGTCTAAATCTACTTCACTCTCTCTACATTGAAAAGGTGCAAACTGACATGATACTGTAGATCCAGTCTACTGTATTTGGTATTCAGCACAGTTCAATAGTGAATCTAACATGTCTGGTATTCTACCTTGAGGTTGATCCGCTCCAACAGCTCCTCCACAGAGGTGGGTTTGGGTGGCCGGCCCTTTCTCCTCCTCCTCACGGGCCTTTTGGGTTTCTCCTCTTCTTCACTCAGCACATCCACATAGATGAACTTGAAGGTGCCCACTTTGTTGTTGAGCAGGCCCATCCATGTTCCCATGGGCGGCTTACTGATGATGTCAATCACATCACCACGCTGGAGGATCACAAAGAAAATAATTTAGTAAGAATGACCCAAAGAATGCCTTTCACTTTTTGATCCTGTCGCTTGTTCAAACATTTAGAGACTGAATTGGAAATGTTGAGCAGTTCATTTAGAAGTGAGTTAAAGGGTAAGATGATCTGCTCCCCAAACAACAGTTGTGTTCTGGAGCTGGGCAGCAATTTCATAATTGATATCATGCTGCAGCACTTTGGCTAATATAAGATTTTAACTGCACTAAGTAGCTTGCAAGTATGAGCATTTTAAAATAAACAAAGCCGAGCTCTAATCTTTGCCTGTTAAGTGTAAACAAAAGGGTGAACATATTGTGGGTGGTAGAGAGTTCCAGAGATAGATGTCTGTGATTACTGACTTGGGAATATAAACTAGGTGTGCATAATTATAATGTGTTTTACCTTCAGTTTGAGGGAGTCTGTGTCGTAGGGGCTGGGGGTGAAGTCGGTGTGGACTCGGGCACGACCACAGAAGGGACCTCTGTAAGGTGGCTCCTCATCATCACCGTCCTCTGACTTCACGCTTTCCCTGTTACTGGCCGACGAGTCGGTGGTGCTCACTGTCTGGCCACCTGGACACAAATACACACAAGTGAACATTTCTATAAACTGTAAAATGTGGCAGAGTTATAATCACTGATTTACGGGAGGTTTTTCATCAACACAGTCACTCCTGAGTGAAGCTTCCTTCAAAACATCTCTTCATTGTCATTTTTAGAACCATGTCTGTATTAAGTAGCTTGACAAAGCTAGATACTCTAGTAAAACTACATTGATTTTAATTAGCAACATTTTATTTTTCTCAACTTCTGTGTAGCTAGGGAGGACTTTAATGGTTGTATTGCATATCCTGAGTGAAGCAGAGTTTGCTGCATATTTCTCTCAGTGTCTGAGGGAAAACTGCTGAAATCATGTTGACGTGTGGGAATCGGAGAGGCAAGACTTCCTCTCTAATCATTACCGTATGTTTGCCTGTCTGCTTGCATGTTTGTGCGTGTGTTCTATGGCTATGAATCACTGCATATCAGCCAAGTCTTCAATTCACTCTGCACTTGAAAACGTATCCACAAAGATGTGATGGAAATCCCAGGTTGAAGTAATCAGAAGATGTAATTAGATAAGATGACCTGAGAGATGAATACACACTTGGAAGGTCACAACACATGAGGCAGCTGGTGGGTGTGATCAAGAGAGGGAGCACTCCCCAAAAAAAACATGTCATGTGCAGAAGCAGCATGAAGGTTAAGTCATCAGTCTGTTTTTGAAATATACAACTACTAACAGTAAATGTGATGAGCACCATCTAGTGTTATGCATTGTTCAAACCAGGCTTTCTATTTCAATCCCCTTAAATACTTAAGATTGCTTTCAGTTATATACAATATGTTGACATGAGCTATTGACACATGGATGAAATATAATCATATTTATGTGCTTCACCAACTGACAGCATAAAGTAAAATCAAGTAACAGCGGTTTGTAGTAATGGTTTTGTGAAAGCAAAAAACAATTTTTTCTTATAATAACAATGTCAGAAAGGGCCTGGTAAAACCGACCAAGCCTTTTCTAGAACAATGGTGCTTGTCTTACTCATTGAACTCTGTCCGCTGAGCGAACTACGCAGACTTTCCACTGAGCCTCCGGCCTTAAGCTTCGGCTTCTCCAGGGAGTCGGTGTCAGGCTGAGGGGACTGAGGGGATCCAGGGGCTCCATCCGGACTGGACTGAAAGACAAAACGCGAGAGGGGGGGGGGGGGGGGGGGGGTGCAGATGGGTAATGAAAGGACACGGGGGAAAGACACAAAGTAAATGTTGTGCAGTTGAGAGATGAAAAGATGTGAGAGATGGGAAAGTGTGGTTAAGAAGTTGCCATATGGAGGAAACAATGGAAACAAGGAAAGATGAAGATCATAGGTGGAGGTGGTGGAAAAGTTTTGAAAAAGAGTTTTTTCCCCCCTTTTAATCCCTATTGATGTCCAAAACAGATGTACACATATAGTTTTCAACTATTATTCCATAATTTACCAATTATAAAAAACATACAAATTCTTTTTATTTCTTCTCCTTATTCTTTATTTCATAAAGATTTTGACAGAATTTTTTTTTTAATTAAATTAAAATTTTTTAAATAAAATTTTAAATACCTTGTAATAGTAGCACCTGAACCTCTGAAAAACAGTGTGTCTTAATTCTTGACAGTCTGCAATTTCTCAAGTCTGTATTAAAACAATGCTCACGTCCTCATATAAACATTGAAACTATTTTTAATCACTGCTGTTTCGTCTGTTCTTATGAACTGTGAAGACAGAACGACCTATTTAAATGTAATGTAATGTAATGTGCTGAGGGAAAACATCCACAGTCATCATCCTCTTTGAGAATGACTTCTGCAGTTTCTCTGCAGATAATGAGGCTTCACCTGTATCAGTTAGACAGTTACAGTCCTTTTAGTTTGAAAGCTTTGTGTTACTACTGACAGTGTGTCCTTGCAGAGGCAAGGACAGTAACTACAGGATGGAATTTGTTGATAGTGATGTTGGCAAATACTTGCTTCATGTCAAACTGAACCCTCACATTAACTTCAGCTGAACTTATTTTTTACACAGACTGTGCATTTTGTTCCCCATCACTGGATCTCTCCACAGCCAGAATGAACAGAAAGAGTGATAATTAACACTTTTTAAACACAAATTCATAAAACCTTTTTCCTCCCTGCTTGTCCTATAACTAGCCCACTACTTTACACTTAAGCTAGACTAAGTGTAATGCCCTGTTGGAACATTTGGATTGACATGAGATCATGGAAGGATTAAGGCTATTTAATCTGACCTTTAACGTTGTCCATTATCTGACAAGAGACAGATCAGTGCTTAAATTGCACTTTGCATAAAATAAATAACTAATAAATTTGTTTAATCTTAAATCCTTCCAGATCTCCAGACATAGAAAAGCAACATCATCATACTTCTACTGTGCATGTTTTACTTGTTTCATTAATCCACTAGGTGGCATTGTGGTTTATAAAATGACCACAGTTGAGCTATTGTGATATTGTAATTCATTTTCCTTTGCTCTTTCTCAACCAATGGCTCTGTGACTCATGCCAGGATATGTGGGTCATCAAGTTGAGGACCACCGTGATGGACAAATGTTCAACTCCACATTAATGACATATTTTGCTGGGCGACATCAAACTACAGGGCTGGAGAGGCCACTGGTGGAGCCACTGGATGCCCAGAAAAATTAGGCCAGAGCAAATCAGACAGCCATTATACACTCTCACACTTTATGTCTCCATTTCCTAACAACTAGCCTGGGGGACACTTGCATCACTGTATGAGCTCAACATGAAGCACACACTCCACCCTACACACTAGGCCCAGGGACAGCACAGCAGAGCCATCCAAACGTATGTGTGTGTGTGTTTCAATGGTCTGTGTTTATTCTGTAACTAACACAAATACTCCCACCCACTCACAGCCTGTGGACAGAATATGTGGCTTACAAACTGCACAACTTCCTCTAAATGTTTGCAGAACACGGGCAGCTTTTATGTCTTTACAGCTGTGCTTGGCTCACTTATTTTGAGAATTAAACACATATTGTGTAGATTTTATTGTGGGATCATTTATATGTTCGTCGCTGCTTTTTAAACAAAGTAAAGGTTTGGCTGTTTATACACGACGTGCCCTAAAAACGAGGTAGAGTTTGCAATGTTCAAAGTTACCTGGGGTTTCTACAAATAAAGTATAAAAAAATTGCATCTGTGTGTGTTTGTGCGTATCCAAGTGTATTTATGTCTAACCTGCTCGGACAAGGAGTTGCTGTACTTCTTCGACATACGTTTCCTCATGGTCTCCTTGACTGACTTGACCTTCTTGCCCAGTGAGATCCGAGACGTAGTGGGGGATTTGACCACTTCTCTGTATATAGCCTCCTGTTCTTTATTCTGTGATTTGAAGAAAGAAGGAAAGGTAGGGCAGAAAAGGATGCATGGAAAGGAAAGAAATGACAGAAAGAGAGGGAGAGATGAGGAGAGTAGGGGATGAATCAGGGCAGATTAAAAAGGAAAAGACAAAGGGAAGGGCAGGGTATGGAAGCCGGCAAAAACAAGGCAGAAGACAGGGGAGAAAGGGGGATTTAGTGTGACAGGGGTTAGGCTCACACTCCTCACAGCCTCTTCTAATTTTACAAGCTGCCAGCACTTACATTGGCCTCGGAGCCAGTGTTGACCACGTGGAGCGAGCGGTTCGACAGGTCAAAGCCTCCGAAGCTGCATGTTCTCTGTGGGGGGAGCCAAAACACAATCAAATGAGTTGCACTCGGAAGGTCACGTTACAGGAACTCCCCATCCACAAACACTGAGCGTCAACTCACAATGATTCATGCTTGGCATGACACGGGCAACAGTTTGATTAATGAACATGGGTATATGGTTTGTACATATGTGGGGGCATGATGTCATATGGGACTGTGGACAGCCAACAGACATGATGTAACACAAACTGTTATATGAGCTTCTCTTTAAAATTGCGAGTTACTGCATGGTCCTAGGCAAATGAGCTGTTATATTGACCATGGAGAGCTCACAGTCGGCTCCAACAAGTTGCTTGTGTGCTTTAAAACTTGAATCCCTTGAGAAAAATTTGGACAAAATTAACCTTACTTGATGTGGCAAGGCTAAAACATAAAATCTGACTTTTACAAGTGAATGTATATCTATTGCAGTGGAGCCTGATGTAATTCGCTTTGTGGTTAATTATGAGAAATGCAAAGCTGGGCTTAGTATGCAAACATGCAGAACATTTAGGGTGGTTACTTCGAGCCAACAGTATGTTATTCTCATAGTTTCTGCTGAGAGGACAGGGTGATATGGTGTTTTTTTTTCTTGACATTTGAGATCAACAGCAAAATAAGGGGTAGACACAAAGAGGAACTATGACATTAGAGGGAAAGAGATCCAGGATCTCATCACTAAATTGACTTTGACATTTTGAATCCTTCCCAAGCTCTGCTGTAGGTCACATACAAACATGTAGACACAGACATGCACACAAAGCATCCTCTGCCAAAATCACTTAGTTCCTGTGGGGTATTTGATGGCATTTCTCCTTTGCTTCAAAAACTTCTTAACTACTCAACTAAACTCCCACAAACCCCGGATGAAGGATCGCCAAGTGAAAACTTGCACATAAAAAAAAAAAAGAAAAAAAAAGTTGCTATATTAGATGTCCACAGCTGTAGTCCACATCACAACTTCCCAGGAAAAGCACAGTTTGGAGAACACACATGTTTGAGAGACGTCCAAAAGGAACTCGGAATGTAATGGCGATGTTTGATGGAATGGACATGCACCCAGAAATAAATGCCATTTGAATATAATTATAAGAAAAGAAAAACAACCAAAAAAAAAATATAAATATATCACATCTGCAACTATAGAGGCACGGGCCAAAAAAAAAAAAAAAAGAAAAAAGAAAAAAGAAAAAAAGAAATGAAAAGCAACAACAGAAAAAGTGGATTCAGAGAGTTTTTGGATGAGAACGACCTCCAGTGACTTCACTAGTACACGATAGGATTCAGGTACCCTCAAAGCTGCAGGATAGCTCCTCTATAACACCACCTAGAGTATCTGTCAATACTTGTACTGACTCACACAGGTTATATGTGGGGAACAGGCAAGGTGCTACCAGACCCCTTTCATGCTTTAACATTACAAATTTGTCACTGTGATATGAATATGTATTAGCATGTGTAATTCACCTGTTTTCCTGTTGGTTCCACTTTTTTATTGCTAAGCTTAGCCTTGCAAGATCAATTTGAAAGTTGATAAGCTTAAAGACACATCCTACACTGAAGTTGACTTAATAAGGCCATTCATTGAGTTTGTCTCTGAGGCTACGTGCTGTGCAGTTCTAAGAATGAACTCCTCCAAGCTTGTACAGCATCTCCTCTGCCCACAGGGATCATTGTGACTGTGCAAGTGCATGTGTTCCTCAGGGATCTGACATTTATAAAAGGCACTTATAAAACCTCTGCTGTGACTTAACCTCCCAAGTGGGGCACTGCACGTTCCATAATCATTTCATTTCCAGCTGAAAGAGAAAGGTTTGAAGCCAAAGGCATTCACTTAAAGGTCAGGGAAGATACCATTCCTCTAAGGGCAGTTAGGTCTGTGATAGGCTGGTTTTTGATGTTTTCAATGCATGAGCAAAGCTGCACTACTTTCTGTCTTGTCATGCAGACAATATTAACTAAATAAGTTTTTCTGAGACATTTGACCTGCTATGTGTCTTTTGTTGTGTATGTCTGCTGCACCTTCTAATATAACATCTGAGCTATTCTGCAACTTTGAAGTACACCGAGTCCTGCTCACACGAGGCGGTCGATTTGAACCTCATGGTCCAAACTCACAGACTTCTGCTGGATGCGTAAGAGCACACGCTTGGTGCAGCGGTCCACACTGGCCGCCCACTTCCTGTCCGCCTCGCGGTCCTCCTCCAATAGACAGCGGCGCTCAGCGCGGCTGAGGGTAACTGGGCGGACCAGCTGGGCCCAGTTCAGGTGACCGTACAGGCTCCGTTCTACCACATAGGTGATGTTCAGCTCACTGACTGCTGTTCGACCACGCAGCCTGCGAGAGGGAAACACCCAGCCCCCTCCCCCACTTCCAAAACCCTTTGATTTGGCTACATCACAGCGGGCAGGGGAGGGGGGGGTGACAGACAGGGGGGAGACGGGGGTCTTGCGCGAGCGCTGGTACAGTAAATGCTTGGTGGAGTAAGCATAGTTGGGGTCAGGTTTCCGGTGCGTCCAGCTGCCATGGTGCCGGTTGGCAGGTTGGTGTTTAGGGCTACCTTGTGGACCGTCATCCAGGGAGATCAGGAAGCGTGACTGGGCATGGGGTTTGGGACGAGGTTTGGTGAGTCCATAGTAAGCGTAGAGGGCCTCGTTGTTACTTACCCCATGGGAGATGGAGCCCAGGGCCTTCCGCATCTCGCTGTCGGTAGTGGAGCGTGACAGTTTTCCCTCGTCGTCCAATCCGCAGCCATCCAACTCCGAGAAGGAAGAGCCACTACCTCCAACGCCGGAGATGGAACCTCCCAAACCACCAGAGCCGACCGGGGTTCTCCTGGGTGGCCGGATAAGCCCGTGGGTGCTTGAAGACTTACTAAAGGTTTTGACCAGCTTGTGTCCAGACCAGGTGTCCAAGCTGCTGGAGGAAGGGGAGGTGGTCAGGCTGTCTGTGTCACCATCGAGAGAGAGTTGATCCTGGGTGAGGGAGGGCAGAGAAGCCTCCTGGGGCAGAGGGGGCTTCTTTAGGACTCCCGTATACAGAGCTGTGTTGTCCTCACAAGTGGGAGGTGACTCCAGATTCAGAAAATCTGAACAAGACAGAAACATCACTAGTTTGTTACTCAGGAGAGTTTAGACATTGCACTCTGTGCAGTCCCATGACCCATTTGTGGTTTTCCAAACCACAGCTAGCCAGCAAACATTTCAAAACACATTCTTTAAGTATGAGTTCCAGCCAAAACTCTTAACAGACAAAATGCAATACTTAATACTTCAATCCTTAGCATATGTTATTAAGTTCACATAAACCTCAGTTGGACACAAAACACAACTTCTACTATGACTGAACTTTAACATCATCATCCTCAAGTGAGGATCAACAGATCAATTTAGCGCTTCAAACAGTTTTTCAACATAGACTTTGACTAAGTAAAACAAGCAGTGTTGAAATTTGTACGGTAGAAGTATTTAATGTGCCTGGGAAAAACGACGCATGAATATTAATTGAAGGATATAAACAAATGCCGACAGATTCAAATTATGTTGAGCTGTAAGATAATCAAAGAAATTCGCCACTTAAGGCTTACAAACCTTCAGAGCCATGTTTCTTGCCCTCTTCCACCTTGATGAGTTTTTTCCTGACCCGGCGTGTTGAGTTTACCAGTTTGTGAAGCCGTTTGAACTTCACAGAGTCCTCCGATTGCTCATCGTCTGACTGTTCACGAGACTGGTGGGAGAGACAAAGAGGGAGGGCTGATATAATAAAAGAGACACAGACTGGGAGAAATCTTAAGTCCAGGTCAGTGCAACATTTCAGACAGCAGTGATAACAGAAATATATGGATTTGTTTAAATTTTTTTATATATATATAAAAGCAGTGAGGAAATAAAACAAACATTGACAAATATGCTTTGAGATGCTGTTATAATGCAACAGATGGGAGCACTTTTTTTTTTTTTTTTTAGAACGGGGTCAAAGTTAGTGAGGTGAGAAATGGAGGATTGGAGGGATGGTCGCAGACTGTATCATGTAAAGTTCATACACATACTTAACGCAGAAAAAAAATGCACCAAAATAATGAACAAAAATTGGTGTAACTGAATGGCACAGTGAAGTAGTATTAGAATAAATGGTCTATTTGGTGATGCTGCCTTCAAAGACGTTTCCTCCAGAGGAAATGCAGGGACACTAGTTGTATGTTATGAGTCTTGGTGTCTTTTTATTGCTGCATTTAAAGTCTCTGCACAGTGGTAGTGGAGTGGAAAAAAGATAACAGTTAACAGCTAACAGTTTAATCACTCACACACACCCCCCACAAACCCTGCTCCCACTGAGCACAGAACACACATGCACAGAGAAACTCCTTGAGATTTATGTGTGTATGCACATTCTTGCTACAGCCTCGATGTGATGATGGTGATGAGCTGAGCTTTGGCTTGAAGACTGGCTGGCAGAAATCATCGTAATTATCATGGAGCTCCAACGACTTAATTTTCTCCTATTTGCGACTGGTTTCCACAGCAACACCACCTCTCTGGTCACACACTGCCAGTTCCACAGTCGAGGTTGACTGCATCGCTTGCAGAAGGACACTCGTGCATACATGCACGCTTCCATACACAACACTGGTCAGCGATAGCCTGCAGGGTTTAGCTCTCTGTCTGATAAAACACAGTCTCCTCCTGCAGCTCCGAAGTTAACAAGCAAGAAACCACTTTCTAGCTGTCGTTGAGTTTAGACCACAGGCTTGGCTCAGAGGCTGCTGACCTACAGTGGGGGATGATGTTAACAACTGTGGCTTGGTTGAAGTAAGCAAATCTGACATTGTCTGCAAATCCTTGATGGTACCACACCACCAGTACAACAACATGACCTTTTGATTCCTGCAGACGTGTGACTGCTACAAACCCTGACTTATCATTACCCAATTGAAAAAAAGAACTCAATATGTTTATCATTAGCCATCACTTAACCACCTTCAGAGGTGCATGATCAACTTTTAGTCGTGTTGGACCAGCAAACCAGAGCTGCGGAACAGCTATTAATTTGGCCTCTGACAAACCGCAGAAATAGGCTCTGAAAACCCATAACTCCACTACCCCTCAGCCCAATTCTCCATGACAATCCCTCAAGTCAACCACACAATTCTGGCCACTGTGGTGATTCCTTTAATTTTCCATTTGTCCTGGATGACATAGAGTGTAATAGCTTCAAAGAATGTAGTATAATAACAAGTCTGAGTCCTAGAAGGTTGATAAAAGAGGCAGCAGCAGAAAGACTGTGAGATGAGTGAGCCCACCAAGGGCTTGGACTGGATCCTGGTCCCTCTAAACAACTGTTTTTAAGACGTGTCAAACAAACAGTCAATTTATTATATGACTGATATGTGGACACAATTGAGTAATTTGGTAGTTAACTCTCATTATTTCTTCTATTCCATGTGTGACAGAAGGAGAAAAAGAATAAGAGACGATAAAGAGGTGACAATGACATAAATCCTTACCCAGCCCTGAGAAAACGCCACCCATCCAAATGGTTGTGGGGACAGACACACAGAGAAAGAAACCCAGACATATGAGGCCATGAATCAAGGAGGGCTGACAGGCTGCCATCAAAACCGTGGTCAAAGCAACAGTTCCACCACCATAATTGCCATTTCACTTCACAAATTACCTTGAGAATTGTTCCCACTGGGACGATGCCCTTAAACTTAGGAAACTAAAATCCAACATCCTTACGGTGTATACCAAAAACTTTCTGCTTGCTCTGTACCACAAAACTGAACAGAACAATTACAACAGAAAATCTAATACAGAAAGTAAAGAGTGCAAGAGAGTGCCTTAAAACTTACCACCTCAGTCAAACCAGCAGCGTAGCACTTCGAGAGTTAACATACGACAGGTTAGCAAGTGCGGGTCCAGCAAATCCATGGTGTGCCAACCACGTTCTCACGCATACATGATCCAAAATAATATCTGTGCCCCAGTGCACATGCTGGCAGATACAGATGCAGCCTGTTAGTGAATTCAGCTTAGAGGAATGAGGGACTGTTTGGAAGAGCCGTGCCGCACAGCTAGCAGAGAAAAGGCGTGTTGTGCATGGAGAACAATCCCATCATTTGAGCCCCTCTGACCCTGCCTTGGCCCCCACATTACTAATGGCCAGCCCTGGAATGTGGGCTCAAATCGTCGGGGGAAGACAGACGAGAGGAACACGACATCAGAAAAAGGCACAGAGCAGCCAAAGAATTGTATATTGAAAACAAGTCAGCTACACACATGCACTGTATATTCACATGTCTGCATATAGAATACAGGCACACAACACTGGTACTATTTGACTTTGGGAATGACCTAATTCCATTCATTATAGGGAAGAGGGGGCAACATGTGACACCAATAGAGGCCCCTGCCGACGAAGTTTTTCCTGTAGTGGCCAATTTTGGAACTTGGGGCAAGGGGAGACACAGAACTTCCCCCCTTTTCTGGCCCTGAGGGTGAGCAAAGTCTTTATCTTTACTCTTTCTCTCTCCCCCCCTTGTTTCCTCTCTGCCTCTAGCACTTTCATTTGTTCACAGCCTCTAGAGCCAGTCTGTGTGTTCCTCTACACAATCCTCCTTCAGTCACTCTTCATCCTCTCCCCTGTCCTGTAAAACCCCCCAAACGATCAATCTTCTTCCCACAGGAAGTGAGCAGCTGGCAGCAGAGGGGGTAATGTGGGGGTTAACAGACTGATGAGATGATCAGCAAACCCATACACAATTCACAAACCCTCATGTGAGAGCCAGAGAGCACTATAAACCTGAGCTGAGGTTATGTATGGTATAATTAACCCGTTTTCATATGGAGGGAAATCATCAATTACTAACCAGAAGAAAAATGCAACAGGGACCTTTGGCGATGTGAGAAAACTATTCTGCACAAATGCTTATTCATGGATTTACTGATTCAGTTAAAGTCAGAAACAGACATTTAGATCTGATTTCCTTGTGTCTATGAATGCAAACCATTGACATCTTTGAAGTTGAAGAGGCACAGGGCCAGCAGTGAATATGTAAAAGTCAAGCACATCTGTAGTGAAAACATATTCATTCTCTGGGTACAAACTGTGATTCTGGCCCAGATCTAAGCACATCTGCCCAAAGGCTACAGGGTCAACCTTCCATTTGCTTTTACAACGTGAATGCAAACGCACATGCATCCAGTTTCTAATAGTGAATAAGAATAAGTGCAAGGGGCGCAAGTGTTGCAAGTGTTTTTTTTTTTTTGATTGTTTGGTTTTTTTTTATAGAAAAAGTCAGTGCTTTTTAGCTGGGAATTAGTGGCACATTTCAAAATAGCAACAATACACGTGTTATTTTCAGAGTAGTCTTAAATATTTTTTTTTGTGTTTGGATGAACCCATTTCCTGTTTAAAACTGGGTCAGAGCAAAACTTTGTATGACTTTTCCCATGTGATACCATACATTACAGAGCTAGTCAAAAACTCCCATAACCACTGTGAGTCCTAAATCTGCATTACATTTGAAAAATAAAAACAAAAGACTCTAGCATATGCAATCATAGTTACAAAAGAAACAACTAATTGATTAACAAACAAGAAACTAGATCCAATAGGACATGATTGTCTGAGCTCCAGCTACACAACTCATGGCATCTGTTATGGGACCAAGTTTCCTCAAGGGTCTTGACTCATTGAAAAGGTGATTGGGGAGATTTGGAGGCTTTCACTCCAAGGATCACAGCTGACAAAATCAATGTTAACAAACGCTTATGCCACAAGAGGTTTTGGCAGGATTTTGTCTGACTCTCCACTTGGCTTTCTGCAAGTTACAATTACAACTGACTGATGGAAACTGACCTGATCTTAAATTCCAGGAAACAATTATCTTGTCACTACAGTAACCAATTATGACTTTGTTGGGACAAATTTCAACTGAGTACACGGCAGAATTAACCCGATGAATAAAATATGGAGGAGGACAGAGTGTATAATGAAACCAGGGGTAAGCAATACCCAGCTCATTGGGATGCACATGACATGGTGGAGGAAATGTATGTGCAAAGGCAGATATATTGAAGTTTGGCTGGTGGAAAAAGAGAGAGAAGTGAAGGAAGAAGAGAGGTAGGCAAGATTAAAGTTGAGTCAAAGTGGTTTTTAAACTGGCAATGGCATTTAAACTGGTATAAAAATCTTCAAATAAAAAGGGAAGCCTATGGCTGGATTGTATTCAAAGTCTAGACATCAAGCTATGAAAAACATTTGGATTAACACAAGCACACACACCCATTCACACACACATTGAAACAACAAAGACCACCCTCCTTCACAACCTTCTCAGCTGAAAAATCAAACTGAAAGGTGAGAGTGGTCGAGGTGAGAGTGTTACAAGAGGTAGAGGAGAGGGGACAGGTCAGGGTTTTTTTTTTTTTTTTTTTTGGGGTGCAGGAGGTGCAGGGGTTGGGGGATGGAGGTGGGGGGGGGGTGTACTTACGTTGCAGTTTGAGGACTGGTTTAGATTGGGTACAGATCCGTCAGTCCACTCTGCAGTGTCAGTACTGCTGGACTGTCTGCTGCGCTCATACTCCTTCAGCTACGTGGAGAAGAAGAGTTTAGAGAGAGAGGCAGAGGAACAGGTTGGGGCCACCCACTCTCACCCTGCATGCTACATGTCTGCATATACTAACAGACCACTGCATGTGCACAGACACAAAAACCTGCACCAGTGATGTAGTGGAAAAAAAAAAAGAGCGTATACTTTGGTGTTCACCACTGGTTCACTGTGCTCCTGTAAACCATCTTTATAAAGCCTGGTATGACTTCTGCCATGAAGATTTATATCTGCTCTTTTAAGCAGACATACATCTTACTAGGTCAGTCTTTGCTCTGTAAATAAAACCTACTGGTGACTGAAAGCCAGTTCAATATGATTGGGTTTATAATCCACTACATCCCTGGACACATAGCACTATGTTGGCAATAAAAATGACAAACTAATATGGTGATATAGAGAACACACACAACCACACACAAACACAACAACAGTTCAAAGAATCTATCCACAAAGGCTGAATATTGATTGATTTGACTGAGTATCAACCACTAGAGAGAGAAGTGGAGATCAAGCCATTGGACCATAGAACATCAAAGTTCTGGGGAAAAAAAAAGTCCTGGAAGAGGATAATTAATGTCCGCCTTGTGGAGAGCAATCCAGTGCTCGAATGCTGCTGGACGGTCATGCTACCCATGAGCAAGGCATTACAAAGGATGATTAACAGAACGGAAGGAGGGAAGATAAAGAAAGAAGAAGTAGGAAAAAAATAACAAGAAAGGACAATCAAAAGAAATAGATTTTTTTTAAGAAAAGAAAGTGTAGGAATATTGAAAGGAAAGCCAAATAATTATCCACCATGTCAACCTAGAGAGAAAAACCACAATGCACCAGTGCCTCACCCCAATAGATGGGGCTATGGCGTTACTTGACCATCAACCCCCGCAAGTATGAGCTGAACAACACACCCACACACACTTCAAGAGCTCACACCCTAAAATCCCCAGACTCCTGGACCTCTGATCTGGAGCTTGTGTGTGTGTGTGCATGTGTGTGCGTGTGTGTGTGTGTGTGTGTGTGTGTGTGTGGAAAGAGGACAATGCAGAGTTAAAATGCGGGACCTTGCAGGGGTTAGCAAGAGTGAGTAATTTTAGTAAGCCATTGCTAAATTGTGGGAATACAGAGAAGTAAGGGAGGAAAGGCTAGAAATTAACCCAGAAGGAGGTGAAGGGATCAGGTTGGCTGAAGGGAGGCTTCACCCGGTAGTCCTAAAGGGAGGAGTGGGGCGGGCATGTGAAAGGAAGGTGCAATAGGATCGCTGGTGGAGTTTCCTACCCGAGCTAGAGCTTCTTCTACAGTGATCATCTTCTCTTTCACCATCATCATCAGCTGGATTCGCTCTTCATCACTCATGGTGATCTCACTGGCCACGTAACCAATGTCCTCTCCTGATGGCAAAAGCAAAGAGCACCAGGTCAAATATTAGGCAACGACATCTGCTCAGTGAAGCTGATCTGGAAAAATAGAACCACACGAACCTTTGGACGTCTGTCGCACCACAGGTTTATGCTGAGACTTGCGGAAGTTCTGCCAAAAAGATTTGTTTTTCTTCTTGTTGTCCCATTTGCCTGAGGGGGAGGGAAAGATCAGTCACACAAGAGGCCACACACCTGATACACAGCTACACAATGTTTGCATTTGCATGTATAGACCATTGCCTTTATTTCTTGCATCAGTAAAGTATCACTTTTAGATTTCTCTGGTCATACACACAGTAAATGTAAATGCTTCTCTTATAGCAAACGGCATCAAACAGCAAAATATTCACATGAATACGAATCTGAATTTACCTCCAGATCCATCTTCAGAGCTGGACTTGTGCAGAGGCATTCTAGACAAAAAGAGTCAAATAACAATCAGCATCAGAAAATGCAAATTTCCATTTCTGTTTTCAATTCAATATAAATGTAATATACAGTGTTTAGAAGTGGAGTTGCAGTTTTGTCTAGTCTCCACTTGGGGTCAGTGGTGGTACTTTGGTGATAAACCAGGCTCCTGAGGCTTGAGAGGGAGAAGGTGGAGAGGAGAGGAGGAGAGAATGACACCCCTGTTATGGAAACAAGAAGTTGGTGGTAATACAAAGTGTTACAGAAGCTGAAGGGAGAGGAGTAAACATGATGCAGAGAGAGAGTGAGTCTACAATCATGTGAATGTGAAGAGGGAAAATACGGGATTGAGGAAGACAAGGACAGAAAGAAAGACTGAGAGGGAGGAGGAGGAGAAACCACAGGGCAGACTCAGCCTGTTTGTGTTTCCACTTCCCTCCACAGGATAGACAGTCACGAGGAAGACAAGAGAGGAGGAGTGGGAGAAGAGGGAGCTAGGGCATTAGAGAGGAAAAGATGGAAAATAACTGAGGATCAGCAATTCATGTTTAAAGTATCTGCAAAAAACTTCACAGAGAGAGAGAGAGAGAGAGAGAGAGAGAGAGAGAGAGAGACACTTTGTTTTCAGCTTGGGCAAAGGGCGCTGAGTAGGACGGTAAAGAGGAGGTGAAGCCTCAGGATGGATTATGTCTGTGGATAACGCCCTACAGGTGGGTTTGTGTGAGAGCGACTGTGGGAGTGACAGGAGGTGGTGATGGCTGCCGCACATTATAAGCATTTCCATCCTTCCAATTAAAAGGAAATAAATCATAAGGTGAACAGGAGAGATGAGAACAGCCAATTTGTCCAGTTGAGGTCCTCGGAGACCTATTAAGCAAATCTGGCTTCTAAAGGCAGGACTGTCTCACTCTTTTACTGTCTCGCACCTGCACACATTCACACACAACCATTATTAATAAAAAAACAATTGCACATGGGCATACAGCTGAGACGGGTGGCTGCGATGTGAAAGTGTGTGGCAGGTTCAAAGCAAAATGAACAGGTCACTTCCCTCTCCCGTGGCAGCATGTGGGTGTGTATATGTGTGCATATGTGTTCATATGTTTGTTCAAACATGGCTGCCCTCTCTGGGTGCAATGGGAAATCTTTACTCGGCTTAAAGCCCGGCTGCCATGGCAACATAATGAGATGCTAATTGAATGGAGGCCTGTATGGTCTGCCCCTCCGCTCATCCCCTTCTCAGATAGGCTAGGGCCAAAGCTAATGCTAAAAGAACTCGCTCAATAGAAGCTTTTCAGGCGCAGCACTGCTCCCCCCCTCCTCCATGCTCTATAAATTAACCTCCCATGCAGCGCACACATACATGCACTCACACACATCCATGCACTCACACACTCAAAGAGTCTGAATGTCTTTCAAACAGTATGTCAGCCCAGGCATTGTGCAGCAAGGCAACTTAATTGGTTTAACCTTAAATCTTTGGCATGCCTTTCAATTTAGATTCTGCTCTTTGCATTGAGTGAGGGACATTTAACTGCTTTTATCTCATTAGCATAAGAAGCTAACTTTCTGTTTAAGGCCTATTACAAAACGCAGTACCTTAACTTTTGGTTGAACCCATGAGAGATAGGTGAGAGAGTTGCTTCCCGTGACACATCTTGCATTGTGCAAATTAACATGCTACAAGTGAATCAAACACTGCTTGATGTGGCTAATGCCACTGAAGCTATGAGTGCAAATTTGCAGCGAAAATTACGTGGCTCACAGCGATTTTTACCTGACCAGAATGTAAAGCATGAGAAATTTTCAAAATGATCAGCACTGAGTGCTGTTTATACTTTAGTATGAGGCTTCACAACTGCAGAGATGTAACACTGTGAGTCACATTTTGGAAAATATGTACTTATTGAACAAGTACATACAACAGCCAAACGAAGAAAAGATAAAACACAACAGAAATACACTCAGCAATAAAGCCAGCAGCTAGTTAACATCAGGGGAAAAATAAGTGAGGACTGGGTAGATGACTATAATATAAATCACAAGATCAGGCACAGTTCCTACTCTATGTGACCAAGCTGCTGTCCACAAAAGACAACAGCATGTAGCAAAATTTGGACACACCAAACAGCTGTACGGCTCAGTTTTTGCTTCTTACCAGCAGTTTTCACCATGCTCAGCATAAATCACAGCAATGCACACACGTACTCGTGTATAGCAAATGTGTGAGTTTGTGTGGTTACAAGGCTGGCCACCTGGAGCGAGGTGATCTCCGGTGTCCTCATGGACACAATAAAAGGCAGCGACCCTGTGCGACAGTGGCAGTGTCCACAGGAAGAGCAGAGGGATGGCCTTTTAAGGGGTTCAGGGAAGAGGTCAGGGGTTGCATGGAAAGGAAGACAGAAGGTCATATGGCAGGAAAATAGAAAATCATACAGATAAAAAAAAAAAAAAAAAACACATGAAAAAAAACTGCACTTTAAAGTGTGTGAGTATTTTCCTGCCATAAAAATACATTGTCCACTCTTAGCAGCAACACTGCAACACTCAACTACAAGTGATGAATATTCTGACAAGGTAGTTTAGTTTTCCAATATGATGCTATTGATCTAAACGGATTCTTCATACGCACAGACAACATTTCCATCCCATTATTGGTTGCATAAACTAAGATTTCACAACCAGCAGCACAAATTTCTTTAAATTAACTGTTACAAACCCTCTTAGATCTGTAGTTTGTATCTTGTGTTGGTGCACATGTGCTTTCATCACGATCTACTTACATCCGGTGTTAACCTCACTGATAAGGCTGTGGTCCCCTCTTCACAACAATACCCACCAATCAATCACCTTCCAAAACAGGAAGTGCGCAGCTTGAACCCCTTTAGCCTACTGTGAGTGCTCTGTTATCATCACTGGCATAGCAGGAATTATGGGAGCTGTGCCCACCTCCTGCCAATGACGCGCCAAGGAAACACAGAGGCAGGGGTGGCTGCACAGCCCAAAGATGAAGTCTGGGTAATCTCCTCTGGGCGCTATTGTCCTGCAGAGAGGTGATGACGGGGGTATCCGAGTCTGTGTGTGTGAACGTGTACTGTATGTGTGTTCCTTGTGGGGCTGTGAGGAATGGAAGGGGCTTGTCTATCAGTCTGTCTGCACATGATAAATCACTCTACCTGCAACCCATTCACCACAGTGCAGGGCGTACAATGGGCTTTGTAATAGAAAGCAGAACCGTGGTGAACGAGAAGAGAGGGGCTGTCAGTGAGGGATGAATTACAAAAAAGAAAGGTTCTGAGGGGCAGGGTGGAGATTTTGTCCTAGAGCGTAAAAACTTAAAAAGATGAGGTTAATAAGATAAAGGTGATACAAAGCGCCTCACATCTAACTTTCACACTAGAAATGGAGCTCGGGGCTTTATAAGAGGAGGAACAGATAGAAGGAAGAGAGGAAGCGACAGAGGTGAAGAGAGGGGTAAATGTAAATCTGTTACATTAGACTCACCGTGAGATAAAGTCTGAATACTTATAAGAAAGGAGATGGAGGCCAGAGGGAAAAAAAAAAAAAACAGACTGACAGGGGGAGGTGGGAGAACAGTACAGTAACAGGCTCTTTGTGGGCCTCTCTTGAACAGCAGAGAGACGTCATTCGAAATGTGGCATCTGGTTCCCATCATCCTCAGCATTTGTCTGCAACATATACAGCCTTAGGAGAGGAGATCATGTCTATGGTATGTACTTCCTCTGCCGCACATGGTCTTCACGTGAACATGACATTTCCCACTGAAGGTCACACAGGGGTGATCGTCAGGCGCAAATACATAAAACTGACAATGGAGGCGAGACAATTTTGGAGTCATACTAATATTTATCCATCCTTTGGTCCTAGCAAACATGGCACCGGGCTTTGAATAGGGCTCCCAATTCCTGCATGCATCTGTCCATCCATTCACTTCTTTAAATGATTTTTGTTATCAACAATGAGCAACACTGTCAATGGAACTGTGTGGAAATCGTAATTAATCATCTTATTGTGAGCAAACATTTCAATATATTCTTGACCTTCAATCTTGCCTAACAGGAAAACAAATATAGCTGCTGGTTTTAAAGGGGTCAGATGTGTGTGACTGCAGAGAATTGTATTTAGCTTGACAGCAGGTTATTTAGAGGGCTATTTTAGCAACTACCTTGAATTGCTTTCAACACATAACAGTGATCTCATGGTAGGACACGGTGAAGAAATTTTATGCACATAAAATTCAGTGGTGTGCAAAAATGAACACATGCACTTTGTGTTACAGGAACCAGTGAAGAGGATCCCCACCCATGCCCGGTTCCATCCTGCTCTTTCATTCATGCATCTTTGCTGTAATCATTTGGCCATCACACTCTCTGTCTCCCCCTCTCCCCCGCTGGACACAAAGGCAGGAAGGAAGCATGGATGGCCAGAGAGCAGAGAATGGCTGCTGAACTGAACAGGTCAAGCGGAGGTTTTCCTCTCACCACAGCAGGGATGTGACAGAGGGAGTATCGGCAACCAACTGCGGGTCATATGTGTCTGTCTCAGACGCTCTTATCTCATTGCACATGGTATAAATCAGCTGTTGTGTGTTAAGAAGTTTACAAATCATGTCATGATGCTTATTTATGTAACTGTACTAAATATATAACTTATACTATTCTAATGGCTCTCTTTTTCAACATATTTTTAAATCAAAATTCCTTTTCACTTTTTTATATATATTAAATTTCAATGTATTAAATACAACAATACACTGAAACTGAACTGTATGTGCCAGTCAGGAGGTCAGCACTTCCAGGTACATGTAAGTGTATCTTAGACCAGGGTCAGTCAAAGCTGAACCTGTGTCAATTGCTCACTCACACATCACCACACTCATCCATGAGTTTTTCGACCCGAGGAGGTGACCTCGGCACCCCACGGGCAACCTTTCGTACGAGCTGTCAGGCAAGAGATCAATAAAGCACCCCGAGCTGCGTGTGGAGGTGCATGCATTTCCATTTGTCTCTCCATCTTTAGCTGCGGACATTCAGAAAGGCCATGTGTGATACATGATTTTGCATGCAGACATGCACGGTTTGACATGGTCCAGACACAGGCTTCCTTGCACATTGTTTTGACATGCAACAGACACACATTTCAATCCAAGCATTCATGTCATGGTTCCACACTGACTCTGGTCCCATGTTACAGCGATAAAGTTGAAAAAGAAGTGAATTAAAAAATGAATAAATAAAAAAAATTTTTTTAAATCGAAATAAAACCTACTTTCTGTCTGTTTCTGGAGTCGACACTTCACTGCTGAAGCCTAATGACTCCTGAGGACAGAGAGAAGGAGACAAATGTGTAAAACTGACACCGTGAGGCGACACATTACTTTTATTGTTTTGGGAACATAATGTCTCTGCCTACCTGGATCTCATTACGCAGTTGCAAAGAGGTGCTGCTTGTATCCTGTTTCTCCTGAAGAGAGAGGAAGAGAAGAAGAAGAATGTCAGGTGTCAGTGTCAGCAATCTATCACTTAATAACACAGTGGAAATATGACTTGCAAGGACAAAGCAAGAGACGGCTATAAAGGTAAAACAAGTTCTTCACATGGAGAAGAAAGGTCAGTTGACACCAGAAACAGTGGATGCTATGTTTAACAATGTGTACATGAGGGAAAGATGTTCTTTGGTCAGATTCATGTAGACACACCTGGAAGTGACTGAAAACAAACACAAGCACGTGCTCGCACACCCTCCACAGACAAGTCAACTAAAGCAAGTCAAGTCTTGCTTTAGTTAGCAGAACCTGCACTACTTGTTTTAATTGCTGTTAGAAAATACCGATGGGCAGTGGTGCAGTTTTGTTCTGGAGAACATGACATGACAAAAGCACCCATGTAAGGGGCTCAGTGAATTCCACTGTGCGCTTACAATGACGTTAGTCCGTCCCTCAACACAAGATAACACCTGCTGGTTTGCATTGCACCTCTAGAATACAACATACCACATTTGACTAAATGAATTGTTTCTATGGAAAGCTGATATCCAGAACGAGCAAATCTTTGGACACGAACTTAAGGAACAAACTGCTCAAACGACTGTACAGTACAAAACGGCGGAAAATGTCTGTGCTGGGGCTGTTTTCACTGTTACACAGGGCTGGTGCTGGCATATGTCTAAAGCAGGTGTGCTCATCATGGCCTATCCAGATACAGCTCTGCCTCAAAACAAGCACTTCTACAGATAGACAAGAGGACGACAGGATCACAACACATCTGCAACTTAGATTTCAACCTGGAGCACGTGATTATTTACAGCCAATGAACAGCCTTGAGGGACTGGTCAACTGCATAGTTTCTTGGCGGTGTGTCCTTGTGTGCTTTTGAACACTCGTGGAGGAGATTACCTAACTCCTTGTGTCCACACTTAACCAGCGCTGCCACAATCTTACACGGCGGTCTCTTATGCACCACTGAAAGCACTGCTTAAGAGGAGCAACCAGATTTACACAGGCCTCCGTTTCCAGTCTTGAGGTTACCATCTTGTCAACATTGTTCATTTCTGGTGGTCATATTTCTTCTCACAGTGCAATGAGAAATATTGGGCTTTACTCTCCGAGCCTGCGGCATGGGAATGTGCTTAGATGGAGTTAGTCAGTAAGATGTTTCAGTCAATGCTATATTAAGGGCAGCTCTTTGTGATGACCTCTATGTTTTCATACGTTTTGAGGAAGTATCAATGTCGTGGTATTGCTGAGATTCATGTTATGATATTTTTTTGACATGTATTTTGATGAGAAAACATAACCTAAAGTGAGTTCCTGTTTCTAGTTTTTGTCCTACCTCTTATTTTACAAGAATTACGGGAAATGGCTTATGATACTGATATGAGCTGTTATTACTATTTTTATTTAGGTACATAAACAAAATGAAATGAGAAAATACAGGGTAAGACATTTCCATGATTAGGATGTTAATAATGCAAACTCCGGTGCATCTTGTTCTGTTCTCTAGTAGACTGGTGCTAAACTTAAAGGTGAACACTAAATTTTCCCGGCTGAAGTGAATTCCTTTATTTTGTACAGATATTCTAGTCATCAGTCAGTCAGCCTGAGGGGCATTTTAACTTTTTATCATACTAGAGAATGAGAATGCTTGCATAAAAGGAATTGACATTAGTGAAGTAAGGATAGCTACAGGGCCTAGGCTGCTAGACTACCTTCCTAAAACCACTAAATGAAAGTGACTGCTGTTGCAAAGATGACAAATGGAATCTGGAGTTTCCCAAATGTAGAGTGGTAATAGGAAATTTGTTATTTACGAGAAATGTGCATCAACCTCTATCTCCACACCTAGATATTAGACTGTAGGAAGACAGTCACAGGAAGCTGAATGTAGTATGCTTCCTTTGCTTGGTTTGTTCATGCTTCCTAATCGACCTTTAGTTAAAACATTTTTCTTCTTTGACTGAGCTGTGGGAGAGGGAGTACAATCCTTCCACACCTCACCCACTAAGCATGAGTAATACTTAAAAAGACTTAGTCAGAAGTGACATAATCTCTTTTAAGAGCTATTTAAGAGCCTGCCGCCTTAAGGTCATATGAGCTGAAGACCAAAAGTGCTGAGGTGGCTAAAAGCCTCAAAATTAGCCTGCACCCTACACTTATCACAACTGTAATCTACTGAAGGTAGAGTGAAGATGTTAGCGAGACAGTCTGGCTCGCTTTATTTTTACTTCAGCACTATAAGTCTTCCTAGCTCATTTGATGTTCATCTAGTTGCCTTTTACGGTGATTAAGCAATTAAGGTTTCAATAGAAGGTAAATCAGGTAATGTCAAAAGCCCTGAAACAATTTGTCCATCCCAGGAAATACATGGATTCCCATAAGTCAGAGAGCAGGTACCTGTCTACGGTCTTAAAGGCATCATCTAACAGACCTACAGATGTACAAGGCTTGGTCTCATTACATTACACTGTGCACAAGGAAAATCTGGGGGCCATATGCACACATCTGTCCCTTAAATGAGCACAACTTTACCAGTCAGCTCTGTTTAAACAACTGCATTGTGCAGAATAATGTGGGTACAAATGGAATAAAGTATATTAAGATGGAGAGTAAACATGTGAGCCCACATGCACAGTCATGGAAACTTTCACAAGGATAGTGGCAGATTGGTTCTGCTATCAGATCCCCTTTGATTGCTTCTCCGAACTGCAGTGATGCAGACATGCTAGTCTTGCCAGCAGATAACTGGGGCATGCACCATGCCAACTGGTCGTTAAAGATATTTTAAATTACTTTAAAACACGTTGCCACACCGTCAGCCACATCACATAGACAGAAATCCCAGCCCAAAGTGCACCTACACACACATGCACACAGTTCGCCTCCACTTCCACAGATAGAGCCCTTAAGAGACTGACATAAAGCAGCTCTGTTCCTCCTCAGCTTTCCCTTGCTCCCTGTCTGTGTGTGCCATCTCTGACATGGAAAGAGGGAGTGAGAGAGTGAAGAAGACCTACATCCAATTTGCCTTACACTGCAGATCTGTGGGATGAATTTGTCACAACGCAGGATGAGGAGAGAAAATTTGTATAAACTTGGGGGTCTCTGAGACTTGCGCTTCGCTAGCGGAGAAGCAAAAGTGAACAATGAAGAATCTGCCAGCAGAACTGACAGCGAAGGAAAGACAATGATAAATAATAAATGATCGATGCATATTTGAGGGGGTGTCTGCATATATGTGTGTGTGTGTGTGTGTGTGTGTGTGTGTACCTTAGTTCTCACATCACACTCCCAGTGGGAGCATGCTGTCCTTTGCATAAAATTACCAGCATCATCCTGAGATACTGCCCTACTTACCCCAAACTTGCAACTATGTGTATGTGAGAAATTTGTTTTCCCTCCAGACGTCCAAAGGGTTGTATGTGCAAAAAACTCTGTGTGTACGTGTGTGCAAGTGTGATGCGAACACAGGACTCTGATTGCTTAAGCATGACTGAATTCAGTTAGAATAAAAAAAAAAAGTAAGGGAGGATACAAGAGAGCGAGCAAGATCTGGCTAATGAGGATCACGATGTCGGCAGACAGGGAAACTTGCGTCGGCCCAGCCCCATCACACACACAGGCACGCGCGCCCACACACATTACGCACTGCATCAAAAGCTCCTGTAAAGTGGCTGCAATTCCAAGCACCACGTTGCTTTCCATCATTAACCCAGAAACTACTGCTAAATTCTGTTTTGCTTCTGCAGGTCCAGACTGCTAATGAGAGGGAAAGGATAGAAATACAGATGAGTGTTAAATAGAGGCAGTTTAGTTCAAACATGACTGCAAGGCCTATAAGACCCATGAGTTTCCCACAGTGGTGTTACTGCCAACCTCAGAGGCAAAAATAGGGTGTGTGTGTGTATGTGTGTGTGCGGCAAAACTGGAGACCAGGTGGTTTAGCGGGGGTATGCCAGCTGGAATGGCTGAGTAAAACATGCCAGGCGAGGATGAGTTTGCTAGGTAGGACTGCGCATGTAGAGTGACAGGTACCAACTGGAAAGCCTGGTGCCAGCTCAGAAAGACGTTAGCGGTGTGACCTGTATGGCACAGCGAAATCCTGCAGAACCGGCTCATTTGGAAGATCTCATAGCAAGATCCACACACACAGTCCCTCATGACTACACATACACATGCGCAAAGCCATTAAATTCTCGTACACAAAAGCAGGAAATTTGTGTTCTCAGTGGGCAGCACAAACCAGTGTGCCATGCCTGAGCAGCTTCAATTCACACGTGAAAAATAAAAAAACAACAATCACACTCACCGATACCTCTACCTGCTTCCGTTCCAGAGGTTTTGCGAGTGTGTGTATGTGCATACTTGCGGCACAGGCTTGCATTCCTACAGTGTGGAGCATTCCTGGGCCTTTTGGATCATCATTGTTTTGGTATTTCAAGACAAATACCAGAGTTATTACAAATTCCAGTGACAGTCGCGATTCCAATACTGACTAATAAATCATACAGTGAAATTGAAAATATACCTCTTGCTTTCCACATGGGTTATGCCAACAACAGCTATGCCAACAACATTTGAAAGTGATCTTATAGCAACAAAGACCGCTGTTTGAGCGTGTTGACTCGCAACGCTTCTGGATAAAACCCCGAGGGCAGAAAGGACAAATAAGCAGCCAAATTCTCAACAGCCTTTCTTCCACAGTGTAGTTTTAACCCAGCTGAACTGACCCACTTTGACGAACAAACTCCTCGCAGGCATCAACACATTAACCGCACTGTTCCTCACCTCATGGCAAAACAAAACACAAGTCTGCACTTGACCCCCAACTGTCCAACTACTCGGCTAAAAAAAAAAAAGCCATAACAAAGCATTCCTGAGGCTGACACCAGCTGAGGCGTTACTGTGTCTAAAGTGCTTCAGTCATTAAGTGAGAACAGTCAGACCAACAACTCATGGATTTTGGCCAAAGCATCAAAGGATTTCATCTTGGGGGCCTCACTGTTAACCACAGCTTCAAAATCAGCCTGAAGGATATTACCATAGACGCGATGTGTCATCGTGGTTGCAGCAGTGTAGAAATGTGTAAAAAAAGGTTTGTCTTACAACCACAAATTCCAAAATGATCCATCTTGATCCGTATTTAATGTATGTCATTTATTTAATCACAGCGGTTTGAAAGAGAGATGCTATCTAGGTTTGATGTTTTCTTCCCTCGACTATACATGATTATCCAACCCAACAGCCAGTCTCTGCTTGTCTAGCACAGGATCCCTCCCGTAGCTTCTCTGTCCATTTAGCATGTTTTCACCTTAAGTAGCAAAGACTGACTGAAGATAGACTGAAACTATGTGGCTGTGGTGGAAATGGTTAAAGAGCTGGAGCAATGCTGCTGGTGAAAAAGAATGGAAACCAAGAAAGGACATAAGTAAATGTATAATAAAAGTAAATAATAAGTAAATGCAGACCTGATCAATTGTTCTGGTCACTTTAACTTCAAACCACCAATCTCAGAGTTTTCTTTATAGATCATGAAAGCTTTGAAATCCACTTACTGAACAGATGTACCTTTAACAGCATATGGAGTACAGGCAGGACAGAAGAACTTGGAGGTACTGGGAAACCGTTCCATCCACAAAAGACTTTCTCTACACAAGAAAGTTTATGAAAAGCTGACAAGGACAATGACAGAAACTAAACAAAACAATCTGCAATTATGTATAAAAAATTAAATGATGTGTAAATAGAACCATATGACTGTAAGTACCATGTTATTTCTAAAAGGCTGAGTCATGCCTAATGCTGATAAAAAGGTGCAAGAGACAACAAAGATTATACACTTAATTGTACCAATTACATTCACAGAAATTAAACCAGCAATTATCCATAACATTGACTGACATTGACTGGATGGATCTGAAATTTATAGCTCAGACTAAAAGGTAAATCTTTGCCCCCTGGCGTGGCCGTTCACTGAATTGTCACTTGAAACAGTTTTTGTTTAAGTTGCTGAACTTGTTGCTCCATTTCAATACTTCCTGCCACTTCCAACAATAAACCTTACGCATCACCAAATCAGCACGCCGGTGAGAGCCACCCAAACTCCTGTTGTCTATAGAAGCGCTGGGAAACTCTGCATGATGGCACTAATCCATAGGTCACATTCCCAAAGCGGGATGTTTATTTAACTCCTTGTGTCCCTGCTACTCATAAAACCAACAAGAAGATGTATAGAAATAACCGAGCTGAGGCCAACCAGGAAGCGGGTACATTGATAGGCATCTCTGAGAGCCTCCATCATCGCCTCCTCATAGGGAGACCTTCACATTTTCCAGCAGCAGAGATGGATAACACTTAGTTCATTGAGAGGCCCCTTAGGAGTTGGCAGACATGTTGTGTAAGTGGAAGCAAGCACAAATGACAATGTTTCACACATTTCAGTAAAATGCAAGTGTTCCAAGAACATTTCTAGATAAAAAAAGAGCCAACAAAACAAGCAAAAAAATAAACCTGAACAGAAAGTGAAATGTTGCTATTAAAAAAAAAATTAAAAAAAATGCACTTGCCAGCCTGAGAGTCAACTTGAAAAAGTTTTAGAGAACAGAAAGTAAAATAAGAGCTTCTTCTTCCTCTTTGGTCACCCCCCGACCACAGCTGAGCTCGACACTGGGGCTTTCGTGGGGACTTCTCCAAAAGCGAATTGCCACGAGACAAAGCTGACATATGAAGTCTTCGAATCAGACAGTCATCAAACGTAAACCTTAAACTCCTGCATGCCACCATGTTTACCCTTATTCAATAGCTCCTCCATCTTGACCTCTGCCTCCTCTTTGAGTTTGAAGACAAGGACAGGTCAAAGTGAAGGGGACATTTGCTCTGTAAGTCACAAACCTACTGACCAGAGCTGATCTGAAATAACTGGGAAACCTCCTTTGTCCCAAAGTTACATGATGTGAAAAAAAAATAAATAAAAATGAGCTGACCTATACATTTTTATACAGATGAAAAGAAAGACAATGACCGGAGAAGGAGTAGGTCTTAGCTGGGTCTTTCCCTAAAAGCCATGTCCCTCAGGAGTGCCACTTGTTAAATGTCTCCCCATTAACGTGGCTCTTGGACATTGTGACCTTCTCTAATCATTTGCTGTTGGGCCTGAGGGAGACGGCTGCATGACGCTGGCTCTCAGCCACTGATTTCTGGACACACTTCACAAGATACAATAGTCATTCGCCTCTCTCTCTCTGTCTGACTGCGTGTCCATTCAGCTGTCTGCCCTTATTCTCAGTTCATCTGAGCCTCTCATGCTCTGCCCGTCTCTCTCCCCGTCTCCTCTTGTGTGTTGCTTTCACTTTGTTGTCCAGATACTGCACCACAGCCTTTGAAACTAAGAAGGTGTCCAGCCTGGTAGAAAAATGAAGCTGAAGACAAAAGCATCAATATTGCCCAACTACTCGTACCTTTGCAACCTCGGTAGAGAAAAGGCTGCAGTAGAGCTGAATATTCCCCAAACCTAATTTTAGAAAAGCACTGTACTGAAATGCAAGGCAAAGTTCAGTCCATATAGCGTGGGTTGATACTGCACTTTTGAGAGCTCTCAATAAGGTGTTGTCTGGCCCATATTCTTTCCTTCGTGTTTTTTTTTTCTCCTCATCTCCTGTAATTTGGTGCCAAACTTTGCGGAGTGGCGGGACAGCTGCAGGCTCTCACATTCCCCACTGCTCTTCTGCTTTCCCCTCATCCTCCTCCCTTCGTCTTCCTCTTCTCACATCCTTATCCTCCTCCTGTGCTGGGCTGCAGGCTCAGGGCCCAGTCAGCTCTTTCTCTTTCTTTTTCTACACGGGCTGCAAAAATCTGCCTTGATTGCTTCCCCTCCTCCTGTTTTATCTTCTCAGGATGAGACCTAACAATCAAACTACAAAACATCCAGAGGTGATCCTTCTTACTGTGAAAGTCATGTGTAGAAGACAGATCTGTCTTTGGCCACACAGAGAGAAAACTTAACCTTTGATCAGATGCAAAATGCATCTATGTATCCACAGCTATAATTTTTTATGGTTTCCTATCCCTCTCATGAAAGCTGTGAGAAGAGGATGTCTGCCAGCTAATAAATCAGCTATTTATCCAAGCTGTACCTGTCAGCCCAAGCAAAACCATATGGCTATCTTTAAGCAAAAGAGGCCTCCGATTAAACTGGAAAGCCAGTGATGTCAGACAAAAATATATCAACAGAGACAATTTGAATGAGAGCTAAAGTAATAATGAGGTATCATGATATCACTGGAGCAAAATCTGTGGAAGCAGAACTGAGTTACTATTTTGTCTATTATGTTGTGACACCTAACGGTCTGAATTTATTCAAGTTGGACAATTTAGTTTCGAGCAGATTCAACCTGTAGCTTCAGTCAGAAAAGCACAGTGAAGAAGCTATTTTGTATCCATTTGCTTTATGACATTTTCCAAGGTTGCAAATTAATTAAATTCACCATGAATAAGTCATATGAAGTTGGCAATCACACTCCACACTTGCTCTGCTCTGTCTTTGTGTGTGCAGCACCAGCAGCATACCATCCTAAGTTTCCTGGCAGCTTGGCAACCGAAGGGGTGCCCCACTACCCTACATCCTTGTGAAAAGGACCCCCAAAGCTCCCCATGAGCCTCCAGAACACCACTGCATTCACATCCAGTGAAGGCGTACTGCCTTTGGTGAAAGTCTTAAACCTAAGCACACATTCGTATTTCTTCTGTTGCTGGTTGTCTTTGCCAGGTTGTTGGCTAAGAGTATGGAAATGACACAGTGTAAAATCACAAGACTGTTCTAAAAGGGGATTTTTTTTAGGGTTTATTATTAAAAGGGAAAAAAAATTAACAATCATTTGTCTGAAGCAATTTGTAGGCATGCAAAATGAGATGGGATTGTATTTGGTTTCTATGTAAGGTATTTCTTAGTATGTGAGCATGTATTTACCATGTCAAGCTCTTGGGAGACTCGTCGTTTGCGCAGTTCCTCCATGCGGTCGCTGACGTCACTGAAGCAGGTGTTGTAGTACTCAGAGTACTCCTGGGCAAGGTCATCAATGTTGCCCAGAGAACCATCCTGGAGAGAAGAAAGAGGAAATGGTTTAGCCTGGGAACTACAATATCCTGAGAAAGGACAGCTGAATGAATAATTTAATTCTACAGAGAAAGAAATCTGACATCTGCAAAATCTCTGTTTGGACACTGAAAAAAATAGTTAAAAGGCAAAAGAAAAGTATTAAAACATCCCACATCAGGGAAGAAAAAAGCCTGATTAAGTTAGTAAACTGCGAAAAGCACATGCCCCTCCATCTTCACCATTTACATTCAGCACAGCTTTGTAAAACCACTTACAATTAGTGGCATATGGAAGTTACCAACTTGTCTGAATCATTTGTTTGAATGAACCTGACATTTCTGAAGAGCAGCACAGGAAGACAAACAGACACACACACATACTTGCCGCTATTTCCTTCACACATCAACTTGTGCAAACACACATGCGCCGAGGCATGTGTTGGTCATATTCACTGATCTGCTCACAACACTCCATACAAACTGAAAACCCTAAAAATACCCTGCAATAGAAGGTTTGTTCTTTGGACATTTATCGACTCTTATCAGGTCCTATTCAATGACCATTTTTGGACAACTGCAACTGGTCCCATAGTTTTGTCTATGCTGAGGCTGATATCTTGGATGCCCTTTACCTCCTTAGACATTCAACGAACTCCAAAGCAAACACATACTTCCTGCTAGCTGTAGTTTAGATCCACACAGTTCCTGTCTTTGTCGGGTAGACGTGTTTAGGATTGAGGGAGGAAGCTGTGCTCCAAACAGTAGGGAGCTCAACAGAATACTCTTCAGATATAATGCCGAAGATTGGCCTACAGGTTACTTTTAGAAACATTAATAGTGTTGTGATTTTGAACCTGGGTTCTATGGAAACCAGTCAGCAAATACAAATCATCAACGCACAGGGTCCGATATTTATGATTATTAGTTAGTTGGGATTAGCTCCTTTTACATTAACTTGGGTTCAAAACCTGGAATGTATCTACAAATTGGCACATATGCACAAATGCTCAATGTTTCAGTCCCTGCAGTTATCCATCTAACTCTTTATGTAAGCTATGAGACCAAATAAATAAATAAATATGAAAAATGTCTTCCTTGAATTAAGCCCTTCAGACTCTCTGCAAAATATAGAGCAATGTCTTTTGCATGAAGTGAGAGAAGACCGACTCCCATCTCTCGCTTGATTGAAATGTGGGCCATTCTGGCAATGATGGCCAACTGCTGAATATTCATCAGTGTTGATCTAATCTGTGCCAGGGAGACAGCTAGCATTGAGTCACTGTGCAGGGTCCAAACAGTCTCTCTCAGTCTCTGTCTTTCTCAACCGGACTCCCTATCTGGGTGCCAGGCCACAAATGAATGGATCACTGTGAGTGTGAGCAAGAGTGCCCCACACACATATACACACACAGACACGGGGGCATAGGGCCTTCTTCAGAGATGGGTGTCTAGTCAGGGAGAACGCACATTAGCATGCACACACATGCACGCAAGAGATTTCAAAAACATTGGACCAAAACAAACTGAGGCAAGCCAATCCTACACAACACAGCTCAGTGGACAGAGTTATGAAACGGCAACTAATTATTGCGGGATGAACAAAAAAAACGCGAACACACATGTTCTCAAAAGTCAAGTTTGGCTGGCTGTGATCTATCCTCCCACTCTCATTTCTTGAGAAATCCTGTTCTGGCCAGACATATGGTTTGAGATGACTGAGATCCCCAATGGGAACGCTCCATGAGCAGACACAGGCTTTGCCCCTTCATTCCTCACACTGACTGAAAGCACGCTCTCATTACAAAACTCTGAGATGCTATAATCACCGTACACATGCCTAAGAATGCACTGAACTTTTTCACATCCAGAAGATAAGAAAGAACCCTGTCCTGAGATTACACCAACTCTTGATTGCCACTCAAGTTGGTGTTAACAGTAAGAGATTAGTTGGGTCACGGGAGAATTAAAGCGTTGTGCATTTTGCTGTTTCCAGATGGATGTGTATCTGTGACTGCATGCATCCACGTGTGTGCAAACACCAATGTGTGTGCGTAGATAACTGAGATTCCTCCCATTCTCCAGTGGCATGTGCTCATGGGAAGTGGAACACAGCTGACCCTCACACCCCCACCTCCAACACCACCTTGTAAAGTTATGTATAGCCACTGTAACACGGAACGTGAAAGCAAGTGTTGCAAATTCCTTTGAGAGACTTAAAGGGCTACAGCAAAAACACAAAATAACTGTTTTCTCAGGATGTGAGATTTACTGTGAGTGCCAACAGATAAGTGGGTGCTTAGTCCATGTTTAAGAGAGGAGAGAATCTGCCTAGATGTGAGTGGAAGAGCATCCCGGGTCTGACAGTGGTCCACACATCTAGTTAAGAAATGTGGGCAGGGTCACGGGGGTGGTGGCTGGACAAGGGATGATTTGTGGGCTATTGAGTAGGGCGGCAATGGGGTGGAGAAAAGCATAAAACATCTGGAGTCTGGGAAGAAAAAAACCTTCATCTATAAGAAAGATTCTATGCAACAGTATTAAAACTCATCTGAACTAAAAAAAAAAAAAAGCATGCAAGTGAAACAATCACCTTTAAATAAATTCTTACTCTAGAAATATACTTTTAAATTCACTTTTAAGTAAAATTAACCAGCAATATAACCATCTAATTTCATGGAGGTGTTCACAATAGAAATTAATACTGGTGCAGCTGATGTAACAGTTACTCCACCCTGGATGTGAGGGAGGCCAACTCCCTATTTTGACTTGAACAATAGCAACAATAGTCATACAAAAAAAAAAAAAAAATTCAAACACCCAAGCAAGAATGTGCGATCGAGTTTGTGTATTTACATTACAGAGTGTGTCATTTGCTGTTCCAGTCCGAGGTACTGTCATTTTGATCAAGGTGGCTACTCCCAACATGCATCTGAAATATGTCAGACCTCAGTGAAGAAAACTGTTGAATGCCATTTCTGTTCCAAGACTTTGTCCAAGTCAAAGTGGAGAAAGGGTTCAGAGAAAATGTTATGGGGTAATGGTGTGGAGGAGATTTGTGAGAAGTGCTAGTCTGTGCAAAAGCAATCATGAGCTAGCGGCTGCTGTGTTGTTACACCATCAAAACAGACATTACTGGTATTGCGCCACAGTGGATGACTATTTCAGTCCTGTGTGATAGGATTGCGACTAATCCATTACCAAGTGATTTACACAATATACATCCGAGATTGCCTCAGAGGAGTGGAGATGATCAGCACCCATGGCAGAATTCAAACATGAAAATATAGTTAATCTCATAACCACAAATATCACAGATTGTCAGAATATCATGATTTATTATTGGAATATAAATGTATGTGCTCTATATGCTCGCGAAGGCAGAGTGAGAATGGAAACAGCATGAAGGCCCAGCAGCCTTTGCTCAGTTAATCAATTAGCCATGGCATTCCTTGCATTCTTACCACTGCAGCGGTTTGTCTCTGCAGACATTCACTGAGCCAATATAAAGTATGGTCAGTTTATTTAAGAGGCAAGGCTCTGCAGCTTATGTTTTCAAAGTGCATTTATGACTGTAGTTGTTTTACACTGCTCTGTTAACTACAAACTATAAACAGACATCATCTTGACTAGTTTACTCTCCATCGGTTCCACTGACAGGTTTGGGCTGCTATCTGTGTTTTTCAGTTTTGCACAGTCCTCATTTACAGCTTTACTTACTGCAAAAACACAAACAAACAAACAAACACTAATCAAATAAAATCTGAAACATAAAATACAACAAATTCCTGATTATGTCCTATTGTTGTAGAAAGCTTGAGTATTTCAGCCAAAGTCTGATAATATAATTCCAGGATGAAACCCAGGAGCCCCTCACACACAAAAACCCAGTGTTACCATTGTGCACAGATATCTGAAAAAAACCTGGTGAAAATGTTTCCTTTGGATTGTCATTGAACAATCCCACTTAAAGGGTCTTGCTTTTACATTTCATTAAATACTGAACAATACAAAGCATCTGAATGGTATATTACTAAAGCAATCTACTGTAAAGTTATTAAAAAATTCCACAGCCAGCATGCAAAGCACTGATAACTTGGGTCTCCTTGTATGCTTAGGGAATCACTGCCAAGGTGCACAGTTAAAGGCCATTAGCCCTGGGCCTAACATGTTTGTTCTGGTCCATCTTTTGGGCTCACATTCCTGACAGTGCTGTTCATCATACTGGGGCTCAGTTACGTACAGGTTGAATAGCGGTGTACATGGCATTAACTATTGTTGCAGGGGTGGCCTTGTGACTAAACCCATTCTCTAGGGGAAAGAACAATGACAACAGTTTACAATAGAGCCACGCAGCTGATGTAATGCTAGAATGTCAGTAGCACGATCACTATCACTTGCGACGCAACCTCAGGACGGGAGCGGCAGGTTGAAACTGCCACCAACTGGCTCATATTATGTTGCATTGTACTAACGTTTTGTCAATAAGTGAACCAATAGAATTGTCCAGAGTCAGCCCTGAGTCATGGATACATGAGCTTAAAACCAAACCGCGAGGAGATCCCCTGTCCAACAGTCTACACACAACTCATCATAAAAGTAATACTAAGTAATTGATCCTTTACTCCACCCAGTCCTTTATCCATCCAGTTCCAGTTCCTACAGCAGTAAAGATTTCACCAACTCCATATTTTTTCCTTGGCTAGGTCAGTAGTGCCACTTTTCTGCCAGCCAGTCATTGCTAACAGGCTACAAACAGAAGCCTGTTAGACTAAGATAGACAGAGACAAAGATAAAAGAAGTCAGATATGACAAATGTGGAACGAGATAAGTGAAGACAGGTGGGTGAAAAAAATCTACAAGGTGCTGTGCATGTGCCATGTTGCATCACCCAGCTACAGAAATTGTGAAAGACAGAGCTCAGAAAAGTCTGACTAAAAGATGACCGGTTGGCCATGGGAGCCACTGGGGAAGACTGTCGAGGAAGGTGAGGCCAGGGGCCACAGCCCAACCCTTTTAGAGGGCTTCCTGAGGATATCCGTGCCTTGAACAGAGGAGTGCTCTGCCATCCCAGCAGAGGAAACCTGCCAGATCTCTGAGTGACCTCAATAATGAGACGAGTCAGGGAGGGGGAGCAAAAGAGAGGCGAGTCGACCGAGCAAAAATAGGCAAAATTAGGATACGATAGACTGAGTTAGAACATTACTGGCAAACACATAAAGTGGCCTAGCTAACCATGGTTTAGCACAGAAGGATTGAAACGTGTGCTCTAAATCTGTATGAAGTGTTATTTGGAGTAACCACACAGGGATCACCTCATCTAGCCATGCCATTCCCATACACAATCAATATATGTCTCAAGGGCCGTATCCAATCCTTAGGTTTAGATGAAGCACTGTCTAGTACATAATCTGTGTTTTCCAAGTGGACAAACCACCCACGTTGTGTGAAACACCGCAGAACTCTTCAAACTTAGAAAAGTTCCCTGCAGGCAAATAAAATATTTCCACAAGACCTTGACTCAAGACGACTTTTCAAGCAAAAACGGGATGAGAGGTTTCTTTTAGAGCAACTGTCAGCTGTCCAGGTTTGTGATCCGATTATCTAGACTGGGAGGGGGCACAGTTAGAAACTCGCACTGGTTCAAGACGTCTGAAAATCTACTCTCTCTCTCCCTCTACATTGTAGTGAAAAATACAAGCGTTATACCAGATATAAGTGAACTTCACAGACTCATAGAACATTTGCCAAAGGAAGTGCAATGGAGAGGAACTGGAATGGATTATATCAGCTCTGAAAGTCTGTACAGATGTATGCCTCAAAAAATATTGTATATTAAGGCTGCAGCAGAATTCTCTATTTTCAGTCAGGCAATTTTATTGTGGCTCATTTAACATGCAATACAGAAGGTTCAGATCTGAGGAAAAACCCTCATGTCTCCAGTAGTGGGGCAGAACTAGAAGCAAAACCCTATTCGGGCATCTGTTAATCCAACCACGCTGAACAGCTATAGCTTCTGTGCCATATAGACCTAAACTCCTTTTGACTCTTCATTTGCTGAAGGGCTATTTACCCGGCTTCAACCACAAATAAGTGACTGACTTACTTAGGTATTCTTATTAAACACATTCCACAACAGCCTGCTGTGTATGGTTAACCTCAAAGACAGGGGCCCCTCAGAAAAAAACATGGCACACTGAAGTCCCCTTTGATTTACAGTCAAAACATGATGAAAACCCAATTTGAAGGTGTAAATGCAGACATTATGTAGACTACCTATTTGCAACTGGCTGTTTTAATGCTCATCTGCGCTGTTGAAGTGTGAGAGTAGTCTCCGAGCTTGACATTACTGCTGAAACATATGCTAAGTGGAGGACAGAGTATAGTAAGCATGTTGACCAGATATTTATCAGGATGGATGTCTATCTATGTAGGCCTGTTCTCACATGTGGGGAGCTAAAACTAAACACATTTGCAACAGCGAGTGAAGTTGGGTCAACAGGCTAGGGGCAAATCAAGATTTAAAGGACATGTCTATATAGGCTCTCAAGCAAAAAAAGCCATTGAAAGTGATACAGCAGTGGTTTTATATATCAGATCAGCTCCTCATTGCACTCAGAATACTCATCTCACAGAGTGTTTAAAGACAGGAGCCTGAACACATTGTTGTTGCCATAAAAGGGATTTTAATGAAGACTTCTCCCTCTCACTTTATACCAATAAAGACAACGATATAACACTAAATACACATCTTTTTTGAAAGAGTAGGGACCTTAATCACAAGCAAAGACATACTGCAAAGAAATGAAGCGATGTTTGACCAGCTGTCAGAAACCATTTACATGAATGATGCCTGTATGCAGCTGATCACCAGGCATCCATTCACTTTCAGAGAAAACCAACCAACAGAAAATCATCCATTATCATGGTTGTCAACCAGTTAGTTCTAGTATGAAAAACTGACCGGCTGAACTTCTGAGTTCAACCAAGCCAAGGCGAACCATCCAAGTTCTACACTTTCACACCTCTAATCTTCCTCTATGGTTTTGGGTTTTGTGAGAAAATAAGACATTTGCAGCTATCCAAGCCTTCCCAAGACTCAAGACATAAACATGTAAAGTGATACATGGAACAAGATTCCAGTGAAAGCTGAGGTCAGTGATTTTGAAACAATGTGAGAGACTGCCATGTCTGCTGAGCCCATGTCTAATGACTTTGAAATAACTTAACAGGGTACTTCAGGATGTTTATTGGCAGGATGATTAGCCACTCGGTGAATGATACAGTGAGTCAAAGCTCTAACAATGTTGATGTCAACAACAAAATGATATGGACACTGATTAATTTTTACTTTGGTATCCTAGGGTATATCTGTGAGGATTTATATTATAAACCCATGAAATCTTAAACTGTTTAAAGGGTGACTGTGATCTTATATTGGTTGAGAACAAAAAAAGTTCAAAAAGAAATAAATAGCACAAAAATCAGGACAAATTGCCAGACTCTGACTTAGTGTTAGAAAACAGAGTTCCTCACTCACACACGCACACACCATTCACATCTTCAGTGCCAGACTAAACCAAATTAACACCTCTGTCTTTAAGCAGACTGGAAGTGGCTGCAGCACATTTGGTCGGCAGATCAATCAGATCCCATGGGCTGGAAAATCGAGACCCTTTTAGCTGCCAAACAAAAGAGCAGTGTGGCATAAATGTGTATACAGTATCTCCAACAGACAACAAAAACAGGCTCACAAACAGTCATTCAAAATGTCTTATGACCAAGAGCAGCTGAAACGCGATGGTGAATTAAACTCAATTTACATTATTGATATTCAAATTAGTCCATTGTTAAACTTTTTCCATAATCACCGCAGTGAACTCAGGGACCTTAAAGTGAACTGAAGGAAGTCCATGGCATCTGTAATAATCAGCACCTCTATTCTCTATTCTAAAGTTTGGGGCGTTTAAAGTTTGTGTCTACCTCACTCACACACACAGACACACACACACACACACTAGGAGACTTCAGCAACCAAATCATATGCAGCCCAGAAGAATATCTGAGCTTGTGGCCTATCAGTGACGCTTAGATGACCTCCTCCAAAAAGGTAACAAACAGTATGGATGTACGCCAAATGCAGAGCAGCTGCAGGGAACATGGCAGCCTACGAAGTAAACACACACACAAAGGGTTGATCTCTCAGTGGATTACATACCATACTCTCTCATTCGTTTCCCTTTTGCACTGAGGTCCGACCGACTCAGCAGCAGTCTGCAACTAAAGCACCTAAATCCTCGACCACGCAAACGTGTTTGTGTAGGAAGAGCACCCAGGGTTGTTGTTTTGATGCGTGATTTGCATGCACCGACTAGTTGGCTACACATCCACTCAATTGGCAAATCAGTGTCAAGGATGAGGGTGAAAACTCACGGTTAGTTGTGAGCCTGTGATGTCAGTCTGTGATCGTGTCCACCCCCCTCCCCCCTCCTTGAAGGAAAACAAAAAACAAAAACACTTACCAACATCCCCATTACGTCCGTCCACAATTGGGAAAAACTGTCGGACGCGGCTGCGCATTCTGCCCGGGGCTCATCGGATGGGGTACCGGTCCCCTGATCACCCTCCATTATAAATTGTGTTCAGTCAGACCAGTCTGGTGAAAAGTTTGAATCCAAGCCCACAGGCAGGGGCCCGATCACCGGCAGTAAACGAGTTGCTGGTGCCGAGGCTGCTCCTAGACAAAGTTGCCCTTGACGCACCGGTTGAATGCTCCGCCATTGCTTGGCACGATTCGAGGTTTAGTGCGTAAATTGCGCCCTGGCATGTTTACGAAGTTCCCACGGCAAGCCGTGCGTTAAATTCAAATAAAAGCCCAGGGATTAAAGAGGCGCGGCCTTGAGCCGTGCAGACCCGCAACAGGTCATCCGTCCGAAAACCTCCGAGCGGGGCGTTCGCTGCTCCGCAGTCCGCGTCGCGCGGCTCCGTGCCCGGGCACAGGCCAAACCAAACCCGGGAGAGGAAGTTGTTGAAGTCGCGAAAAGTTTCCGCAAAGTTATTGGAGTTCCTCGCTGGGTGACGGGGGGGAAAAACTGTCTAAAATACCAGAATGGGTGAACCTAGGCTCAACTTTATGTATGTATTTCGAGCGAGAGAGCGCCCGGAGCACAGAGCAAATCCTCCAAACACTGCGCCTCCCCCCCTGTTTTCACCCGCCGCCTTTCTCCCTCTCCTCTCTCTCCCTCACACACTCCTCCCAACAAAACATTACAGCAGAAAAAAAAAAAAAAAACACTTGTCCTGTGTCAGAAGCACAATGGCCAGGAATTAACTCACCACACTGACGAATCATTCATATTCTAATAAGTAGTGGAAACTTATTGATTGATTCATCTTTTACAATCTGACCTTCTGACACTTTGTTTTTATCCCTAAATATAAATCCACTGGCTTTGCAGTGACCACATTCTACTTGTTTTTATGTCTTTAATTTCTCCTATTTTTTGGTTTCTTTATGTTTTTATCTTCTCCCTTACAGTTAAGTCAATATAAGAACATAGAGGTCATTAAAGGGATTTTGCCACAGCCCAGAAAACGTTTATCTCATGCTGACATGGCTTTCCACCAATACTTCTCTCCAGTCAGTGTTGAATAGGGCTTGTGAACAAAGCACATTCTTCAAACAATTGTATGTAAAAACAAAAAAGCACATGGGAAAAATGTTTTTTTTTTTTTTTTTTTTTTTTTTTTTTAAGGAGTGACGCATAGCAACTGTGTCCCACGTCTGACATAGATCTGGACAAAATGTTGGACAACACAAAAAAAAAAAAAAACAAAACAAAACAAAACATGAAGCTTTTATTATAACTATTTAATCTGGGATGTTTTTTGAATTGTCTCTCTCACACACACACACCAAAGCGTACAACAGCAATGGTCTCTGTGCTGCAGATCTCATTTGAATACAAGTAGAATGAAGTGACACACGTAATGTACAAGCATGAAATTGCACAGCTATCTGATGTCTGATCAGCCGTGAGTTATTCTCCACCAGCAGGCTACCCTATTGTAACGAAGAAGTCCTGAGACTGTCTCTGGCCCGCCCTGTTGTTGTCAGAAGCACATTTTCTTAGTGCCGTAGCAGCTGCCAGGTCTTGTGACAGATGCCAGAAGGCCCAGAGATAGATCGAGAATGAGAGAGAGAAAGGGAGAAAGTAAAATTGAACATGTTGAATCTCTCTCTTCCTTGTGGTTTCAAGCCAATCTAAAATGCTGCTGCACCTGCTGTTTACCAGATCAGTCTACAACACCACACGCCCACACATCGGAGCACGCATTTAAAAGTAACATGAGTGCAGGAAAAAGAGCAGACCAGAAGAAAATGTGAACATTTTCTTTATCTGTAACCATCTAAAGCACGATCACTTGCACAATACGCTGCAGTTTCACCTGTAATGCAGGCAGATTTGTGATAGGAAATGCGTGGGAGAGCTGAATACGATCCCCAGGAGACCTCCTGGGATCACACTCCCACGTGCTTCACTGATGTATTAGCATTTTTATCTTATTTGTAATGTGCACGATTGATGTGTGTGAAATTATATTATATTAGTATATTATAAAGACATTTATTCTTCAGACTTGCAGTAAGAGTCTACGGCCCAGCTCGGGCTCTGTGAGACAACAGTGCTCTGAGCTTTCTGTTAAGATGCTTTATGTCTGCCAAAAGGCTCACAATACGAGCATGTAGTTTAGCAGGTATAATGTTTACCTTTATAATTTAGCGTATTAACCTGTTGACATTTGCTAATTAGGAAGAAAAAAAAAAATCAGAGGGAATCACCTGAGTTAGTAGTATTCATCTTCCAACCATTAATGTCTGGATAAAACTTTGTGCAGTTATATCCGTCTGCACCAAAGTTTGGTTCCTTGGCACAGGTTAGTCTTCTTTGTCAGCGTCGATTGTTACATTATATACAATTTGTGTGTGTGTAGGTGCAGAATGACTTTTACAGGCCTCAGATGAGCGGCAGCTGCTCAGCTGTATCCTGATTACAGTCTAAACACAAAGGACACACACGCTCATACAAGAGCAGCCTTGTTGGCCTGCGAGTCGACAGCTCGGGGGTCTGCACTACTGACCTCGCATCTGTAACCCCGGGGTGACAAGAGCAGCAAGCGGTAGGACTCCTAGTGTACATGTGTGTTTGTTTACTTGTGTGTGTGTGTGTGTGTCTGTGCTGCCATGACATCATCACTCGGTCCATCAGTCCTCCCTGTTTCTACAGGACGGTGACCATGTTGTGCTTTGCAAAGGCAGCACCCTGACCCATCCCCCCCTCCTCCTTCCAGCTCAAAACAGACATTGGAAGTCATCCCAATCTCACTCATATACACAAACACACACATACCCTGACTACTTTATACGCACAAGTACTCTTCCTGCCAAAACCCCCCTTACCCAAATACAAGACAGTGTGACCCCACCTGGAGCGCCTCAAACAGAGGGGTCAAACTGTTAATGAGGAGAAGAGGAAGCCTGTTGACTCAGTGCACACTCATCAAACACTGCTGGTGTGTGTGTGTGTGTGTGTGTGTGTGTGTGTGTGTGTGTGTGTGTGTGTGTGTGTGTGTGTGTCTGCGTGCGTGCGCGTGCGTGAGAGTAGACGCCAGCTTTCCCCTTCTCTCTTCACACTAACCACTAATCAAGGTGTCATGTCGCTAGACAAGAGGAAACAAAAGTTGCTTGCTAGTTATTTCACCAGATGCTTGCTGCCAAATTAATACACGTTAGAAGGTCAAATCCTTTGATCAGATTTTTGGAAAAGACTCAAAAAGAACATTTGGCCAGAAATTAGGATGAAATGTGGCGCATAAGAACATGAAGAGGTTATGCCTGCAACCAATTCACAGCATCAATAAATTTTTCCAGAAAAACTTATTTCATGGTTCTGAAGAAAATTATACAGGGTTTCGCTCATTAAAGGATGATGTCATGAGTATAAATTGTTCACATAGGTTACTTTGAACAAAGTCTTGATAACAATCTGGATCTAGCCCAAGTCCCGAGGCTTTCAAGTATGGTAGGTATTTTGACACTTACAATTTCATCTATCTTCTTTCATCTCCTCTCCTATCTTTTATTCTATCTATTATTAATAGCCTCATTGTCTTAGCATGCGTTCTTGGCCTCCTGTGCTGATCCTGGCAGATTCCTCTGGGATGATGGGAAAGATACACTACAGCATCAGGTTTGGGATAGAGCAGGAAAACCTCTGGAGTATACGGGAGACAGACAGAATCTCCAACAAGACACGCTGAATACGAATCAGCCAGGACTGGAACCTATAGGTGCTGGATGCCCAACACATCACCATTACAACAGGCTCCTCGAATCATCTAATAAATAATGTTGGCTTTCCTCAGTAGAAATAACACCATCCTTCTTTAGGAGGTCTGTAAAAGCTAAATTTTATGAGGAACTAAATCGGCATTAAGATTAAAAGGATGAAGTAAGAACTACACTGCATTGGTAACAGAGAGAATAAATAAGGACATCTCTTAGTCCCACTTGTAGAATGAAGAGCACAATGGGTCTTGGTGGCATCCAAAGAGGCATGAAGGCACTGGAGAGCTTGCATCAACTAATCTCCCACCCGGGTCCTTTCATTAACCACTGACAAACTCCCATAGGTTAAATTAGGTTTACGACTCAGATAAACCTCTGTAGAGTTGGTAGATTATCCATAAATGCACTCTTCCTGAAATACGGTGTATCACAGTGTGTAATTTCCTACTGTAGATGACTCAGCGAGATTATCACAAAGCAAGGAAGCGTGTCTAAACACACTCATTGGGGTGTGAGAGTAGAGACAGGAGAGAACAGAAGGGAGGAGCAGTAGGACGATGAAGGTCTGGGAGGAGTTAAAAGAGCAGAGGATGTGTGATTCAGTGCATTGGTAACAGTCACTCTATATGTAAATACAAATTACACATCATTGGGCTAACGGGAAGAAACAATTAACATGTATAAAAATGTGTTGGTTTTTTTTTTTTTTTGTCTCTTGGTAATTTTTTTTCCCCTCGCAATGAATAACAAACTGGAAGTCCAGAGTCCAGCAATCCTTTAGGCAAAGAGTAGTTATCAGAAGAGAAGAGGCACGAGGTGGAGAGGCACCCAGAGTCTGAGGAGATAGACATAGAAAAAGAATGCAGATGGTGTTTAAGCAAAGCAAAGCTGGACCTCCCCTGATAGTGAGAGTGACCCTTCGTGGAGGTCAGTGACCCCGGGCCTTAAAAATAGCCTCTGGGGGAGTCTTGAACCACGCTGGCAGAGGTGATTAACAACATGGTCGACAGACATCAAGCGTACCACCAACGCACTTAAGGAATGCTATACATGACCACACAACACTGGCGTGCATGTTTATAGAAGCATTAGAATAATGCTTTCAGCATTGAATAATGTTTTTAACACGCATCCTCCATTTTTTAGAAGGTGGTAATAAATTTGATTGATTTTCTTTTTGTCCTCCTCAAAAAACAACAACTAACTTCCTTAAGGTGAATAATATTACGCAGCCACATTGTTTATTGAATGCTGTATGCAATGGTTTAAAGAGAATGAAAGAAACTTTTCATTGAAGGTACAGTCAGATCCGTTTTTTTTCTCTTATTATCGTACCTTCATTTATCACCTTTCTTTTAAGACTATGTTTCTATACATCTTCCTCGTTTTTTTTAAATTAACATATATAGGTTCATGGCCAAACCTTAATTGGATTGGGTGTCCTGAACCCTTATCTCTTCCTTCCCTCTCTTAGAGAATAATTGGAATCGAGATTTTCACGTCATTAATTCCTCTTAGTCAATGGGTCAGAGGTCTAACAGTCCCCAGGCATTTTCTTTGAAGCAATCTGGATGTGAGCATTTGCTGTCCTTATTTATCTGTATGTGGTTGTGTGTGGATTTATGGGTAAAAAAAAATAAAAAAAATAAATAAAAATGTGTTAGAGTGTGTATGTGGGTGATGAGTAGGCGCCCAGGCCAGCCCCAGTGCGCTTCACACGCCGCTGAGTCTTGTGTGGGAGTTATCACACAAGCCCAATTAGCATGACAACTAATTACTGTTTCCTTGGTCCCCCTCCCCCAGCAACACAAGTCATTAAATTAAATCAACACACTGGTCTTTCCTCAGAAAACAATGCTTTTCAGGGAGTAATAATGAATGCCTGGCGCTTGCTGTTTGTGTTCTTTTGATATTACTTTTCATAGGGTGGTCAACCATAACAGTGGAGTCCTCTGACAGCCAGGGGAATGTTAACTTCAAATTTCAACGCAGGAATTACCTCTGGGCTAGAGGGGGAGAGAGGGAAAGAGAGAGAGAGAGAAAGGGAAGAGGGAATATAAAGAGAAAAACAATTTAGAGAGTGCAAAGTAAACAAAAGAAAGTGAGATGCACATGCAACGGGGGGAACGCTGAGAACAACAACTGAGAACAAAAGAAAAACATGAAAGCAGACAATGATATTGGGTGGGGGGGGTGCAGGTCATAAGCAGATGTTTATAGCACAATACACAATTACTGTCAAACAGCTACCGCAGTGTGCAGTGCGTCATCAAAAACAATGCATACATGGGGCCAATGTCAAGGAAAGCATGTCAGTTGTGTATTGCTGCATGTACAGAACACAGTGTAATAACATTGTGTATCGGTGTCATTGAGGTGTGTCAATGTGGGGGATAGAGTGGGGGATAGAGGAAGATTCACAAGGTTCTCAAGGTTGGCAGAAACATGACCTGTTGATCACTCAGACAAAACATTTTCATTACTCTCTCCGGTGTTTACCTTTCACATTCTTCTTGTGCAATATAAGTGGTTTTGACATTTAATTCAAGACTTTTGTGTGTGTTGGCTTGCTTTCATTTAATTGTGTCCACTCTGACTCAAAGGCATGTACACGCAACAAATTGTGCCACGCCTCCCACAGACACAAGCATTTCCCAGCAGTATTTACAAGTAGTGACCTGTGCTTTCTTTAATACAGTGGTAAATGTTGGGCCCTTTCATGTGCTTTGCGTAGGAAAAAAAATGCTCATACAAAAACAAGGCATATTTCTGCTAAGCCCTGGATTGCCAGATTCTCCATGCAGTGTACGCCTCCATGGCCATGTGGCCGGTGATTATGTTACACTATTGTGTGTGTGTGAGTGTGTGAACTGAGATACCAGGGGGTTTTAATCAGGCGCGACTGAAAGGACAGATGTTGTTTTGGATGTAAGCGAGCTTCCAAAGGTGGGAGCAGCATTGTGTGAAAGGCCGGAGTCCTTTAACTCCGCAGACAGACAATGTTTTTGGGTGGTTTTGAGCAGTGGTGAATATTTGCAGCCAGGCTGAGTGCCTGAAAGAGAAAGCGCCAAAGAGGAAGAATAAATTGTTAAAATGCTCTTCACAGGTGTGCTTGAAAAGATTGGATAGAAAAGCGTGTGCATGATTGTTTGTGAGTCCGCAGGTGCAGACAGTGGAGATATGTTGGTCTCGCCGCGGGTGGAGGTCATGAGACTCGGCTGGCAGCTGTGTTGCTGTCAGGGTGGCAGTGCCAGGCTGACGGCTGTCCAGTGTGTCATACATTCGGCTGGTCAGCTCACTCTGTGTAAAGTAGCTCTGCGCTAGAACTCTTCACTGTGGCGGACATGTTTTACAATACACAAAGCCTGTGCGAGTGGCTCACAATCATATGACAAATGCTACAAAGTCCTCCTGAAGAAGAACAACTGTCACTTTAAAATTATCCAAAAACTTATATCAGTAAAGCAATTCTTTGGCGGGTGATTTAACAACTACTAAAATAAACCTTAAATCTGTAGCTTATCACTCGACCACAAGTGCTGAGTTAGATTAGATTTTTGTGTCACTGGTCTCTTTTCTTATCTATGCTTATGTTTTGCTTTCTTTTCCTCCACTCTTTCAAAAACGTTGCTTCCTCTTTCTGAGTTTTCCATCAAGTCCTCCAGTCTGAGAAGGGGGCAGTAAAATGGGACATAGTGGTGCCCCCTGCTGATGCCAAATATACTTACAAGCCACAGAGCAAAGACTGTCCTCACTGGTGCAGGACACAGGACTGTCTATTAAATCGTCTTGCACATCCTGTTATGTCAAGTCAGCCACTTTGCCATATGTTAGCGTCTGAGCTAGATACAGTAAAAAAAAAAAAAAAATGGGTTTGACCGTGATGTTATTAATGACCATGTGTGCTGTGAAAACACTACATAATTATCCTCTGCAGTTCCATCCCAAGCTCAGTTTTATAGTACTCACTACGGTTTTATAGAGCAAACACACACATGCATGCATACACAGTGAAGTTTATACACTCACACATGCAGAGATAAGGTGGCTTTGCATTGACTGTACGGCTCCAGTACTAACAAGACAGTAGCCACTGGGGCTCGATAACCATTTTATAGGTCCATCTCTGCTTTGATTCCCCCTTTTCTCTAAACACTCTCGCCTGGTGTCTCAGTGAATGTCAGCCACAGAGTCAGACAGCAGATGGAAATAAGTATTTCACTCAAACACGACCAGAGCAGGCAACATTCAATTGATGCGGAAGCAGAGATGAACCCGAGAGTCTCTCGTGGAGTGTGTTGTGAGAGGGAATGCAGTGCTGGAGATGCCACATTATCCCTGGCACACATACATAAACAGATACAGATAAACAGGACACCCTCAGCAGCCATGCACTCACTGACACCAAACTATTAACTGTACGTCTATGTAAACTATAAATCAAATCTAAAAATACCTCAAATCCACATTTATAATCTTCTCACACAAAAAAACAAATTCACACAGCGAGCCATCTATCATGTGCATTTACAGCTTCATTTTCTCAGTAGATTTATATCAGATTGCTGGCAGGAAAAGCTGCAGACTTGTCTGACATTTGGTTTTGTATTAGATGGTATAATAAGTTATTCCTCGGCCAGCCCCCGGCTGCTCTGTGGTGCAGCCTTCTATAATCACTGTCAGTACTCACACAGCCATCATATATCTCTCACACAACCCGCAACACATGATCCGTCACACATACTTTGCCATTTGATGCAAATAAAGTCCATGTTAAAATACATGCTGACATGCACAAAAAAAAGAAAAAAAAAAAAAATCTGACTTGATGAATATCAAAACCTCAAAGCAGAGAGATTTTCACCACTAATATATTATTCAACTGAATCCCAATACTCTGTGCTGCTAGCACTTACACCAGTCTGTTGTTAAAGATATTGGAGCGGATTGGGCCAGCACCAGGGTTAAATAGTTTCCCCATACTATAATTTAATTTCAAGAGGCAAAGAAGGAAAATTGAACTGACTTTGTGCCTGTTTCACAAACACAAGCACTCAACAAACCTCCACCATTAACCCAAGTTGCTCACAGCCTAAGAAATTTGTTTCAATAGTCAAATGGAATATTTCCAGCTGTAAACACTCCCTTAACATTTGGAATTCAGTCTCAGTTTATTTCCTTGTTAGAGCCACAAAGTCCTTGGCAAGGGGCCTATCTGTCTCCTGAACTGCCCAGAAATTCATTCTCAGCTATCCTGCTGATGCAGAAACAGAATAAGAATAAAACCTGTTTTTGGTAACAATTGATTTAATTTACATTCTTTTCAATGACCACAAGGTGAAAAAAAAAACAAAACAACATATGCTTCGAGGTAACTGAATTAGTTGTAAAATGCAGGTTCCACAGATTAAATTGTTGGCTCTGCACAAGTGGCTCCAAATTCCGGATTTAACTGTGGTGTGACAGCATGTACTGTACAGTATGTGGCTTTGGCGAGGCACATTATATAAGTCCTCCCTACTGACATCATTAGTTTGGTCCAAAGTTTAACCTTGACCACAGCAGATTCAGCTCCTTTCACATTTCCTCCTCAATAATTTATCCTGTCTACTTGTGCTTCCTTGCTCTTTCATCCATTCCTGTCATCACAGTAGGAGAAGTATATACAGTATTTCGTAGTTTTCAGCTCTTAAAGTCTGTGCATCTTTTGGTTGAAACAAAGGATTGGTTATTTGATATTCATAGATAAGATAAATAAGATACAAAAATTAAAATTGACATACAGCGCAGAACTTGGAAAAAAATAGTTGATGATTTTGTTTTTCTAATTCATATAACAAAAATAAAAGAATATTCTCTCTCAGGTTTATCAGTGATGATAAGTTATCCAAAGTCTAGTCTATATTCAATGAAAGCAAAAAATGTCAAAAGAATAAACAAAACTTTATGTAATATTGTTATAATAATTCCTAAAAAATTGCAGTTTTGTGTTGAATGAATGTATCTTCCATAACTACAAGCTTTAAGTATTTATTACACTCACATTGAAATCTATTAGATGAAGACAAATGATGGAAGCTCTTTGAAAACAGCACAGATAACTGACAGACAAAGTAATGTCTCATTCCTCCAAATCAACTCTCTGGTCACTCTGTGTGGGTATGTGTGGGTGCCTGCAGCACAGTCTCAATCCGTCTCTGTCCGTCTGTCTGTCTACACGAAACTCAACCACACAACACACAAACATAGTGCAAACTCAGCTCAACCACTGAAGCCCTCCACTTTCACAGGAATTTCCCCCCATTCCCCCCAGCCCAGAGGATCCTGCTTACACTGGCAAAATATGAACCCAATGGCAGCATTGAGCCACAAAAACACAAACAAAACAAAACTTGTATACTTTCCTAATTGCTTAAACAGGTTCACATGGCGGGCCTACAAGGTTCTGGTCAAACTTGTGGATTGTGCTCTCAAGCGAATAAAACTGATGCTCTTGTGAAGAGAAGGGAGTAGAAATGTTTCAATCAGTGAAATCTTCCTCTCAATTGTCTTGGCTCCATGAAAGTGGTTCAGTCTTCAAATAAAAAACAATAAGGAGAATTATTTGAAAGGATTTATATCCACCCTGCAAGCAATGTCAATTGATGAGAATTGGCTCTTAATGTATTCAACTAAATTAATTCTATGTTAAAACTAGAGCTGGTTATCAATTAAAATTTTTCTATACTAGTACTGAAACATTATCCAAATTTCAGTACAGATACTTTTCAGAACTGATTATCTATCCATTAGAGAGAAGCCTAACTTTTTAAACATTAAATGACGACAATCAGCTCAAATCAGCTCATATACAAAACAGTATATGACACCAACTCTCGGATATTTATAGCAAATGAGTTATTACGTAAATCTTTCAATAAATAATTACACTTATTTGTTTGAAAATATACCAGTCACGTTTGCAGTCTGAAACATTTTAGTCATCCCAGGGACGACTCCTCTTGTGTGTCTGTGTTGTAATTGGCTAACTCAGAACCTGTGAGGTGGTAAAAGGGCTTAGAGGTTACCATGGCAATGTTCCGATGCTTGGCATAAGCCATGGCGATGGTTGCTCCAGCCTGACGAGACCTCATTACGAGCTAGTGGGGAGCCCTGTCTGAAATCTCTGGTCCAGACGGTCGGTCACAACCAATTAACACACCTTCCTGACTCACTCTGTGTAACTCAGCCCCTCTGTCGCTCTCCGCTACCCATGTCCCCGCAGATCAGCGTGTGACCTGTGCCAAAATGCAAATACACAACAACAAATACAAACAACCTCCCATCCATGCTGATAGATGGAACAAATGGAGGATTTGGTAGTCATTAGCTTCGCGTGTTTAATCACTGTCCTTCCAGTCTAGGTTATAGAGGCCGGCCAATGCGCCAGTAATGAACCTGCTCCACTGTCCCTTCGCCCTCTGGAAGAGTGGAGCTTCTTTGGAGCCAAGTCGACTCAGTGGGACCAGAGGCAGTACAAAGGTTGACAGAACCACTGAAATCAAATGCAGGTCAAGTAAAATTGAGTTTGAAATATAGATGTCTCTGTCTGAGGTATGGACACAGGCCTAAATACTGGATTCCACCAAATAGACTGAATGACTGTGCCTATTTGGGTAAAATGTCCAGTATTGGTGGCTGTAATAAGAAAAACAGGCGTGTCCTAGGGCTGCTATTAATGGTTATTTCCATTACCAATTTTTTTAGAAACTGATCAAAATCATTTACAAAAATAAACAAAAATAGTGAAAATTGCACTTCGATGTCTCAAAGCCCAGGTTGATGCCTTCATGTTGTTTATTTTGTCTAAACCCAAAGGTATACAATGCAGTGATAGAAAAAAAAAAGGAAACACAGCAAACATCACATCTGAGAAACTGGAACGCCCAAATGCTTGTTTATTAATGTCTTTGATTATCAATTATGAATGTTCCTTTGCTTCAGTGCCACTGGGCTAGTCTACACTGGTGGGCCAATATCTGAGGACAACCAGGGGTGCTGAGTGGGATCGATCTGATGTGGAGAAACACAGATAGGGAAAATGAACAGGCAGGGCAGAGATGGTCAGAGGGATGGAAACAAGCACAAACACACAAACACACAAACAGGAGGCCTTTGTTGGCACAGGTGCTTTATGCTACAGGGCTTGGTGCTCAGCCCATGCTGGATGGAACAATGTAAGATAAAAGATATTCTGTAGTGGGCAGCTGGCATCTAGCCCAGAACCAATGTAAGACTTACCCTGTCTCAGGTTATCGTTTATTATTCTGCTACAATATCTCTCTACAATTTTAGCATGACATGAATCCATGTATGAATCAACTGTAGCAATCAGTCAGTTACATTACTGCCCAAAAACCTTCATTACACAAAATAACCGACAATAATTACTCAATAATCACCTGAACTAAAAAGGCACTTAAACACAGTAACTTCATTAGACCTGTACGTGCCAGGAATGCTCCAGTTTCAATTACATTTTTCTCTCCTTCTGTCGCTATATACGTTTCTTCATCCTCTCTGTCAAAATCTGGAATATATTGAAGGACAGCTGCAAGATGATCTGGTCATGATGATCTCAGAGCAGAAAAATATGAGCACATATGGCTTGTAAAGCACAGGCCTGAGATTTAAGCATAACTATTTAAAGCTCTCTGTATCATATTGGAGGGAGAATTAAAAATCAAATGTGCTCCCCGAGTCCGGGACCAACATCTCACATCTAGGCACGTTCAATACATTGGAGTTATTATAGTCAATTCATGGAGAATGTTTCATGGTTCAACTGATAATCAAACATCACCAATTCAGCCACATTTATTGGGATGAAAACAAATCCACACTATGCAACTGCACCTGGTGATATAAAGAGAGAGGGCAACCAACTATGAAAAATGATTTCAGCACAAAGACATAATCAGGATGCTCTTTCAAACCTGTGATCCTCAGACTGAAACCCTGCAGTTACACACACACAAAAACACCAATACTATTCCTGATATGAATATCAATATCAGGTGAAATGAGCATCAGTAAAAGCCTTTACTCACCATGCGCTGAAGCTCGATGAGCTCTACAGGGATGAAGTGGGGTAGGGATGAGGCACGACAGTGCATCTTTGCGCTGAGGCACTCGAAATTTTACTGTAGCTATAATAAAGGTTGGCCCATCTTAAAAACTGTCTAGTTCCAGGGTTTAGCTGAGTCATAACCCCACAGCCAGACTCCTGATTCAGTCTGTTTATGTACACAAATGACTGGCATCAGGCAGCAGGGCATGTGGTGGAAACATGTTTACTGCTGGGCCTGGCTTTTTGGTATGATGTAATGGCAAAATGAAAGGCGGGGAAGCTATGGTCATCGTCAGTGAATCAAAAGTGGGGGAAAAAAGTTTGGAAATTGTTTCATTTTACTGACAAGATTTTTAAATAATGTGAGTAAGAGAGAGAAGCAGGAAGGAGAAAACTTCGAAAAGAAGAAAGAAAGAACGACAGAGGGAGGCTCCAAGAAGGTATTTGATGGGTCCAGGGGGCAGGACAGGACAAGGGATTTACGGTTCACATTTAGAGCAAGAGCTCCCCCTGGGGCAAGGCAGCAATAATACATAACACTTCACTACATCTGACTCAAATTCCCCACCTCACCTGATGTCAATATACTGCATGTTTTGATATGGATGACTAGATGGATGCAAGATGAAATCTGGAATGTCCACGTCACACTCTCCAAGGTATAGAGAAACATCTCAATTTATCCAAAAAATTAAATTTTATTTATTTATTTAGAGCGAGAGAGAGAGAGAGAGAGAGAGAGAGAGAGAGAGAGAGAAAGAGAAAGAGAGAGAGAGGTGCAAGTGATGATTTCATTTTGAAATTAAATTTGGTGTAAAAGACCAGCTACACCCTTCCACACCAAAAACCTGCATATTAATCTCTCCTCACCTCACACTCTCCCCTTCCTCTTCTCCCACACTCAGAACACACTCTGTTTTCACTTCAGCACTTTTATGTGTTTACCAACCTTTACTTTTACAACAGCCATTAAACACCCACCTTTGAGTGAGATGTTAATGTGGGGCGAATCCAGAGAAGAAAAATAATTTACCCTGTGATTCATTACTGGCTCTCGATACCTTAACACCTCATAAGAGTTAACAGCTTATTCACACACCAACAGATTCATGCAAAAGAGAGCATACATGTGCTTGCTAATGCACACATGTACTTGCCTGTGCCTAGAACACACAGTACACACATTCCTGATTTGTATCCATGGATGTGGTTGGTGCCTCCATGGTTATTTTTCCATCCATGGCTGGTAGCACAGCTGTCCTAGGAAGAGGCAACCATTCATTTACGGATCGACTGTTGGTTGAATCACAGGCAAGGACTGGACAGCACTTTGCCAACCTGGAGAGAGGCCACAGCTCTAGGGGAAAATGGATGAGCTGTGCTCCCATGCCAGAAAAGGTCACCACAGCGCTGTGACTAGTGTGTTAAAAGCCAGGATTTAATGGGTTTAAATATCAGCAAAAAATACACTGCTGCTAACAAGAGACCATAACATGAACATAGATTCCTATGTTCCCACTGAAAAAAGCCACAGGACACATGTGCCAGAAACCAAAACCCTCAAACCAAGGCTGATGAGAATAACCACTGGCTTTAGTTACAGGAAATACTATAACTACACCCTATTTAAATTACACCATACAAAACTGACCATTTCAAGTTGTTTCATAACAGAAGGGCTGGACTTAAGGGTCCATTCACTGTATGCAAACATACGCATAGCTTACACTCAGCGTTTATCACAAAAATGCATTGCTTAGACTTAGGCTAGTGAGCTTTCTTTTCTTCCAATCTTTCATTGGCATGCTGGTACCATTTACCCCAACTTTCAAAATGTGGAAATGCGCAAAACCAACAGGCATCTCTTTTCACCCATAGGCATGGCCAGGATGTATCCAATGGCCTATAGTATTAAAGCTAAATTAGCTAAATGAGCTTAAGTCACATTTCTAATAAATACTTTCACATCAAAATGTGAGTAAAGAAACAGATATGCTTACATGCTTAAATATTAGCTAGACAGAAAATGCATTAGATAAATCTTAACAGAATGGACATCATGAAGTCTGTAGATCTACTCTGTTTATTCTATTCCCATCATGTAAACATGTGGAACATCATCTGCATTTGCAAGCAGAGAATGAGAGAGGGATGGATTCATCAAAACGCAGTTTTACGCTGCTCCAAGTGATCAAAAAGCTCTACAGTGAACATTTAATTTAATCTACAACCACCTTCTAAATATTCCCATTCCCTTTATTCGTTGTGTCAGACAACATGTGGGACTGTGCATGTCAGAGGTCTCCGTCATGCTGCGTGCTGGTGATTTGTGGTGACGCCCGTGAAGGATCGGGAGGTGGGATTTCATGGGGGTCGGTGCAGCTCTAGCTGTTAGTACAGATACCGAGTGTGAGAAAGTCCTGACGGTGAGCGCTGGCTGCAGCTGATATGAGTCTTCTGGGACTTCCCCTCTGCTGAGGTCATCCCCTCACACTCCCAGCACTCGTACATCACTTCTGACATCACCAGTGATCTTTTGCCAAGCCGTTGCTATGGACGACACAAACAGGAAAAAGCATGCAAGTGTGCACGCCTGATTTTGATTCTTTATTAGTGTTTTATTGAGTATAGAGTGACGTGCTATATGCTATCATTCACATACATAATTGTCCATAAATGTACTTTAATGATGTTATTTCTGTAGCATGAAGCTAATTTATTCTGTTTATCCAATACAGACAAACACCTTAAAAGAACTGCTTTTTTTTTTGAAAGTTTAAAAAAAAAAAAAATGTGGGCTGTCAGTAAAGCTAGAGATTAACCTACAAAGTACTAATCACTGTGTTTGATGTGTGCCTGCATGTGTGCCGGCATGGTGATACGTGTATGTGTGTATGCCTACAGCCTTTCCTGTCCCCCTGCTGTGCCAGTCAATGCTTGGTATCCTGGGAAGTAGGGCAGCAGTGCCAGCGGTAATCAGAGCGCTTTGTATCCACACACACAGTCAGACTATAATCAGGAAAATGTTCTTTTTTTCCACCAATAATAGCTGTAATCCTCTCACGTGTAACCTGTGACATGCTCAAAACTCGGATTTTGCAGGAGATTTATACCTGGCCTCTGACTTGTTGCAAAATAGATTCAATAAGCTTTTATAGTAACAGCAGAACCACTGAGAATTACACTAGAGTCAGAGTGAGTAGAGGGAGGAAAAAAAATTGACCATGCAGTGGGGTATTGATAATCCTCAGGAACAAAATGGATGTATGTGTGGGCATTTGAGCACTGAGACCTGTGTACTTCTGTTTGCAGGCATCTGCATAAACGCGTATACATGTAGACAGATTTAGTGATACCGATATTGAGTTAATGAAATTGGTAATTCAGAGACATAAAGACATTTTAAAAAGAAATTCAGGGGGAAAATTTTTTAAAAATTGAGAGACACATAATTTCTGTCGACGGGATCAGGAGAACTGGCAGAAGTGCCAGAGTTGAAAACCCATCAAACACAATCAGGCTGCAGACCGAATAGGTTTTGAGCAAACTATAATTGCAATAACAACTATATTTTGGGTGCCACTGGCACAGTCACTGCAATCCACATGCAGAAAAATTAACACAATTTTTTGCTTTCTGGAAAAACCGAACTCAATGAGACAATCTTCTCAAATGATTTGCCCGCTTACAGAATTCAGAGGTGTACTCATGTGGCTGATTTTGCATAAACTCACCCTATTATGGCTTGATTTTATGATTAACATTGTGATTAAAATTGCATGATGTCTTAGTGTCATGGAACAGATTACTTGCCTCCAACCTGACTATGAGCAAAGCTATATGTTTGTGCTCATCAGTCTGTCATGTAATATGAAATGTATTACATCCCAAATTAGACTCTAATAAGGGAATGCCTCTCTGTAATTGGAAGCAACTGTAGTGATGAACAACTATAAGTCCAAAAGCTCATGAAGCTGTTCATGGGGGGACCTTAAGCAAGAATACTAGTGATACAGCAGAAATTAAGCATGACAACAAAGGCCTGAAGTCTTTAAAACTTGACATTGTGATTCGATGTGTGCAGATTTGATACATAATCAAGGACATTTCGACATTCCTTGGTGTGTAGTCCTGTATTCCACATCAGCACTGACCAGACTCCACCTCTCAGGTGTTCTAATCTGTCAGTATCTGTGGCGGAACTGACTCTGATAGTGTGCATCTGTGCCAAAATAATGGCAGAATCAAGGAAAGCGTAGGTTGGTGATGAGTGCTGCTCTAAGACTCATCTGTCCTCAAATAAAAGGCTGGATGAATCAGAGAAGAGCAAGGAGAACGAAGAGAAAGAGATCAGGGTCAGTCAAAACCTAGTCCTTGCACATGTACTAAATCCACCCCACAAAGCTGGGAGCATGTGTCGTCCTTAGATGTGTAAAGACAATATGAAGGAACAGATGGTTACTTTGACACATCTGTATGGCAGCAGAGTGTCACAGATTTTAACTGATATGAACCTTTGTTTGTTGTTAGTTTGTTCACTTTTTACTTTTTACTTTTGCTTATGTTACAATATACAATTTTGAAAAAAATGCATATTGCAATGGTCTAAATGATCTTAAGTTTGGACAATGCTTTATTTTCCTTCCAAAATAAATTTCTTTTCATTCATACATCCATTTTGCCCCACTATGTTGCTTTCTTTGTCATCAGTCAAGGTCTTGGTCTTTCCCCATCTCTCTCAGACTCTGTCTTTCATTGTTAGACACAGTGAATTGACATCACTGCTGTGAGTAAATACTATTACTGTGAGCAAAACAAACCAGAGCTTTGTAACCTTGCTTAACTCTTCTCTACTCTGACTTGTGTGCTAGCACACAGACAGAACAGTACACTACAGTGCTTCTTGTGCCAAATGACAGTACCTCACTGGCCGTGGTTCTTGGCCTGACTGGTGACACACACAGTACTGATGTAATGTAAGACATACTAACATGGCTGATGTCAGACCAATAAAACTACTACCACAGTGTAGGGATATTTTAAAATAGGGCCATAGTGTCAACACTTTGTCATCATGGTGCTCTTTGAAACATTTTACAGTGAAAGACACACTAATGAGAAGCAAAAACCAATTATGTACAGTACAGAATTATTAATAAATTAATAGTATTACCATTTAACACCATTACAAAGAGAGCCAATTCATACTGTAAACCTATGCAGCAATGACCTCAGTCACACTCATGCCACCTGCATAGTAACATCATCACTGCTCACTTATAAACCACACAAATACGTATGCTTAGCCCATAACAGCAAGCCATAAACTAAAAAGTAAAAGTATAGAGACAGACCAGCTGCACTGACAGAGAGATTGGACATTGCACATGCACATATGGGAGAAACTGCAGAGTCAAACAATTGGTTTGCTGTGGAGGAAATGAAGGCTGGTGTTTTATCACTTTTCTAATTCACTGCCACCCTCAAACTCTGCAGATCACGTGAGCTGCACAAGAACCGCAGTGGCAGATGTGAGTGAGACTTGCTGCCTCGTCCATTGCTTAACACTGATGATGTCGACATACACCTGTTGGCATGGCGCTCAGCCCTGCCCTGGTGTTGATAAACAGGCACAGGAGTGGTTGCCTGGCTCTGGCAGAGCATTGCAACAGCAGCTGGCATGTATGTTTCATCTGGCAGAGAGAGTGAAAAAGCAAAGAAAAGGAAATCTAATTTAGGCCAATCGATTCTCTTTAAAGTGGAGCTTTTCATTATGGTTTTAACTTCAGGGAGTTTCATCAGAGTCTGGCTCCGGACAGACATACAGTGACGAGCTGAAAGGTAGGCGAGTAAAGAAACAGAGAACAGGGCTTGTTTTGACAGCTAAAGCCTTCAAGCAAAAATTCCCATTGAAAATCACACACACATGAAGGCGAGATCCTTCCAAAGAAGCGCCAGCTAGTTCTTCTCTGAGTTAACTACTACAGGAGCGCAAGTTCAATGCTCAATCGTGGCTTAACTATCACTGACATGTGTATCAATGTGTGAGTGCATATAGGTACATTTATGTATGTCCAATCATGCAAATGCGTATTGTTTGAACCTGTCAGTTTAAATGTGTCCTTGCATGTGTTTGAGGGAGTGCTTCCCGTCCGTGTCTACAGTATTTGTGTTTCCTCTCATACATCGGGCATTCACAATGACATTGTGAAGGGACGCTCTTCCTGCATTGGGGGAAGTCTACCAGGGGAACCCTGGCCTGAGCAAACTCCCCTTCCTCCCATTTCTATCCTCCTTCTTCTCTCTTCCCTGCATTCACACCCCCTTCCTCCCTCCATCCGCTCCCTTGTTTCTTGTCAGCTGGTGTGGGGCGGAGGGAGGGGGGAGAATCCAGATGTGAAGGGGGACTTGGACAGGAAAAGGAGAGGGAGAGAGAGACAGACTGAGAGGGAGATAGAAATCCACATCCCCCTGCTGACAGACTTCATTGTCCAAGACCTTTTGGACAAGCCTTTAGACACATACACACAAACAATTATGTACACCAAACAATAGAGTCCCTCTAGGCCCAATTGTGTTTTGTGTGTGTGTGTGTGTGTGTGTGTGTGTGTGTGTGTGTGTGTGTGTGTGTGTGTGTGTGTGTGTGTGTGTGTCTGTGTCTGTGTCTGTGTCTGTGTAAGTACATCTGGCAACAAAACAAATCGATGAACAACATCTTGCAAGAGATTTGGTGTTGATATTTAGCTGGCTTATTTACTAGGGGTCTTGGCCAGGCGTGAGGCTATTGTTCTCGTTCAACGAGCAGAGATGAAGAAATCAATAAGGACCTGAGAGAGTGATGACAAACAGTGAGCCAGTAACATGCCAGCTTCACTCTTTCTTCATCTTCTCTCTCTCTTTTCGGTCTCAGTTAAATTCCCACATTTACATTGCAGTGAATAATTAAATGTGATTGACACACACAGACACACACACACGAGCATTAAGACAGACGTAATCAGAGAATTACTCCCGAACACTGAACACAATGGCAACACATGTACACTACACACACCCACACTGCATGGAGCCATGTGTATTAAGTTAATAGAGTGAGTCAGCAGAAAGAGAGCGGGTCAGTAAGAAACAGGAGAAGAGCTAGAAAGACTCGCTTCTGGGGGAAATACTCTCGCCAACTCACTCACTGTGCAAAAGTTTTCTCTACATTCTTTTCACACTGCGCCAACTTCTGTCGTGTTTAAAAAGCTCCCACTATTTAATTATCACCTCAGCATCTACCAAATTCAGAGACTTCAGGCAAAATCTCTGTCACAGTGAATAAATGAATGGGACAATTCTTCTCTGCTGACAATAGCCCAAAATTAAAATGTCAGTACTCACCGCGAGGCAGCCAAAGTCTCTTCCAGGCAATCTTTCTGCAGAGCTAAGACAGACTGAGTCTTTGAGAATGGGGGCAACAAGTAGTGTACAGTGGAGAACAATGCATGTCTGCCGGAGCGCAGCAAAGCGTAAGCAGAGCGGAGACACAGAGAAGTCCAGTCATCAGGCTGTTGCTCACATGGGACGGGGAGAGGAGGGGAAGCGAGAGGAGGGAGGGTTAGCTATAGGATAGTCTACAGTAACTTAGATTTAACAGGGGGAGGGATCTCTTGAGGTCTCTCTTTTTTCCCCCTTCTCTCCAAAAATGTTTCTGGCTTACTTGTTGGTTTTCAAAATTGAGTCACTTTGCGCTCTGGCCTTCCTCCCTTGGTCCACTCCCCTTTTCCTTTGGTATCTCAATGTTTGCCTCTTTTGTTCTTGTTGTCTTTCCCACAAACACTGACAGACACACACACATATATACACATAGCTCACACAAATGCAGCGTCTCTTTGTCTTATGTTATTCAGCTCTGAATAGGCTGGCACACTCCTTCAAAGGTATCTTCCTGATTAAGTCAAGAATGTTGAGATCCACCCAGACGCACCTTAGCTGTGCAGCCAAAAAAAGACACACACACACACACACACACACACACACACACACACACACACACACACACACACACACACACACACACTAAAGACATTTTTACTCATACATGCACACATACAATGTGACCCAGCTGGCTGCAAAAGGGAGGACAGTCTCCTATTGGCTCAATTGTCTGTATGGTCATACATTCAATCATAGAAACAGAGCAGAAAATTACAGGGCTACTCAGGTTTTGGATCCCTCTCTTTCGCTTCCTCCCTGATGTCACTATTTTTTTCTGCCTTTTCACTCAAAGGCCATAATTCACGAGTGGCCCAGATACCACACTGTACTGGAGGAAAGGAAGAAAAGCAAGAAGAGAGTCAGAGAAAAGAGTAACCTGATACAGCTAAAAGCAACAATTATTTGAATGAGTCACTCAGCATTGTGGTTTGGGTTTTTTTTTTTTTACAGTGTTAATTCGGGAGAAGGATAGAGCGACCAGGGAAGAAGAAGAAGGAGGGGGGGATCATCCCATTTTGGAACACTGCACCTCCTGAGGACTCCCTGAGGTCGTGGGAGAGGAGGAAGGAGAAATGGGTTAAGAAAAAAAAAAATGGAAGGAAAGGAAGAGAGGGGAATGGAGGAGCAGGGGAGGACAGACATGGGCTTGGATTACTACCAGAGCAGCTTCTTCTCCTCATACCAAATTCATCCTCCAGGACACAGCTCACCAAGCCAGTCTTGCTGACAGAACCAAATAACAGAGGGTACACCACTCTTCCAGACACGGGGGTGACAGTGAGCTGACACTGACACACTGGTAAATAGGAAACAGATCACAGACATACAGGCTCACAAACTAAAGCAGTGGAAAATACTATGGAGCCACAACCCAGGCTGACGGGCACCTCCTACAAAAATGTAGCTACGCGTCAAGACTTCAATGATACCATGAGGAGACCACAAGAACGCCAACCAGTCAGCTTGTGTTTTCTTCTGTGTTTCCAACGCTGGTGGGGATTGCTGACAGACATGAAGCGAGCTGAAGAAATTTTCTCTAATGTCCTACTTTAAATTCTATTTCATGATGTAGCAAAGCCATATCCATGGCACACATTCTCCTTGCTGCAGTTGTTCTTCACTAAGTACTGGAAATGAGACAAATCTGATTACTTTGCATTTTTATCAACTGGACAAACCCAAAAATATTAATATTTTGCAAAGTAGCAAAGCCTTTTCCAATGTAAACCTCAATTTCTTTGCTTCACAAAATGAACCCAGTGCAAATGTGATTACTTCGGGCATAGCAGTGAGATGGGAAACACTGTTCAATTGAAAAATAATTGCACAGAAGACTGGAACATCTTAATGGAAAGGCATTTATTTTGATTAAGCCAGTAGACAGTATTATTTTTACCTATTAAATTAACTTGGTAAATGAAGGTTGTAGTCGTAAAAAACTCAACTGAAAAATACTGTTAGTGCTAGTTGTTAAATCTGTAGCAAGATGCGTCTCATAGAAGACAAGCAGCATGAATACAGTCCTGTGACACTCCAACCAGCCTGTATATCTCTCATATAAACTAATACTACAGCCGACTTGCATCCTGTTTAGACCTGCCGTCACAACATTTAGAGAAGGAAACAGAGTGAAGGTTCATGTAAACACACAGCAGAGGAATTATAAAAAATAACCTTAAGAGACTCTCAAGGATGTGCACTGTGGCCAAAATATATAAACATGCAGTGTGTAAGCATGTATACACATACAGATGAGGGAACACAGAAAATGCAGTCAAGTGTGGTTGGACAGCGCATTTCCTGTGTATGAAGTCAAATATTTCTAATGTTTCTGATTTACTCATGAGGCATATTTTATACACTTTTACTCTTTACTCTTAAACCATCTGGTCGGATCAGTCAGTTGTAATCACAACATTAGCATGTTTGACTCTTTTAGAAGTACATCAGCTAATGAAGCCCCCCAGGATTACCATGTGAAAGTGTATAAACATGGATTTTTCTTTTAATCCACATAAACTAAATACATAGAGTGCAAGACTCTGCAGCAACACATTATCAATGGAGAGCTGTACATGTAAACAAACACAAAGGCAGGCAGGCAGACACATAAAATGTTTATTACAGCCATCTATGCAGTTAGGAGGTTGTTTGCTGGCAGGTACAGAAACATCAAAGAGTCCTTACATGCCACTGTTGCTAGGGGCTGAGATACGATACTGAGCTGGCTCTGTCAGTACAAATATGCAGGTCAACCTAGTAAAGAGTCAACATAGTACACCTGCGAGCTAGTGTGTCCTTTTTATATCATGTTTCATGTTTTTTCAGTTTATAAGGCCAGAGCATATTATACCCTTTTCTACAAAGACAGAAGACAGAAAGACAGAAAGTAATCCAAAGCCTTTCAAAAGGATTTTCAACAACTGCCGTTCTGTGAGATGTCCCTCTTCAGTGCTTTCATGAGTAAAACGCTGGCGAATATTTAAGCTTTGGATCTATTATCTGCCATTATATCATCTCTGCAAATATAATGTTTTATGCCACTAGCTGCATTGTTAGTAAATCTTCCATTTGTTGGTGTGCATCTGGCTGTCTCTCTTACACACACACACGTGCACACACACACACACACACACACACACACACACACACACACACACACACACACACACACACACACGGCCACAAAGAAAAAAAAAAACTAATCAAACCCTCAGAATCAATTAGCAGAGTGTAAAGAGGCCATTCAGTTACTTTTAGAACTGAGCACCGTCCTTGTTCCTCCTGAGGCAAACAATCAACCAGCAGACACAAATTAACACTGAACAAGAGCACTTGTCTAAAGTCTGATCGCCCACTAGCAATGGATGGTAGCACCAGGGTGTGTGTGTGTGTGTGTTTGTGTGTGTGAGAGAGAGAGAGAGAAAGACAGAGCCTGGGTATATGTCCAAAAAAATACGATAAAAAGATCATAAATGAATTAGTCTATAATAGAGCTTGAGACTGTGGGGAAACAGTATTAAAATGCATTATACTACTATATATTCCTATAGAATAGGAGGTTGAAAAATTCTGTAGTATTGTAATGTAATTCTACTGGCTACGCTCGTGGCAGCCAAAGAAGCCTACAGAATACTGATCACTGTGACTGGTGATAACTAGACGTACTGTATATACAGTCAGGTTCATACACGCATACACACAGGGACAAGTCTCCCTTCACCATCTGCTAGCAAAGACTGGGTAATGAGTCTAAACACAGGAAGAGCAAAAAGGAGAGAGGACAGGGGAAGCTTCAAAGCTTTTCAGGGACAAAACAAGAGAGAATTTATCAAAATTTCTGTGTAAATGCCTATGCACACGCACATGCACACCTGCCAGAGTTTTTAAATGTATCAAAGGATTTTCTGACAGCCCAACCGTGCCTGACAAAATTCAAAAGCATTCATGAATTTTAAACAAGCAGTGGTTAAGAAATTTAGCAGCAACATCACATTTAAAGTAATTTATATGCAAATGTGTCACAAGTGGTAGCACACAGAGGGACTGGAGAAGAATTAGTGCTCGCTCATTGACTTAACTGACCTGCTAAACTAATATAGACTCCCATTAATGAGCTACCAACCTCCACTAACACTCATACTCACCTACTGTATGCACATTGCTTGCAAAACACTTCGTGTCACTGTTTTAATATATTTCTTTTATTTATTCTTGAACTCAGGGGTAATCTCCTCAACCACCTTAAAGATTTGAACCATTCTTCCACTAGATGGCAGTAAAGATCTGGTCTTCTCCACACACACACACACACACATACACACACATGTGAGCGCGCATGCACACGCCATACTGTTAGGCATGCCAGAATGGGGAGTGAACGTGATGAAAGACCACAGTAGAAAGCAGACAAGCAGACTCAACCACAGAGCACGTAGGACTGAGAGAGTCAGAGACAAACAGTCCAAGGCTTTTCTCTTGCACAGTATCACAACACACCACAATGTAAAAGTTTACAACTCTAAAGGCAGAGCTGACATGCATATAGCTATAAAAGCAGAGGTTATTTTTTGACGATCAAGGCCAGTAGATTGGACCTGTGGTTGTTCTTGTTTTTGAGTGACACCAGCAAGCTTGGCTGTGAAATGAAATTAACCCCCATTCTATATTCCATATTAGTAACACTGCTGCAGGCTGTGAGGGGGCTGGTTGTGTGCTGATGAATAGGATAGAGGCAGAAAAGCTGGAGGAAGCAGGACTCCATTAGATTTAGCCTGGAGGGTTGAAAAGCCACAACGCTTGGGCTCTCAACGTCAAGCTGCAAGGAACATTTTTTTTTTTTTCTTTCTTAAATTTCACACAGAGCGGGGACTGGCAGCATCCTCTCTCTGCCAGAGGGTCAATCGCTTGTGGACTCAACCGTCAACTAGTGTAGAGTTGTTGAACTGAAATATGTCTTATTTAAGTGTCTTCAGTTGGTCAGCCGGTCCACCTGTTTGGTCCAGACTGAAATTTGGCTTGCCATGAAATTTTGTAGAGACAATGTTCAATAAACTGTGAAATGTTTTGGTTTTACTGGACAGAGTCCCATGAAATTTGGATTTTATATCCATGTCCCCATCACAATGAACTGTAACAGTGTTCCTCTGATTTTTGATCTAGCGCCACCATCAAGTCAAAACTTCACAAACTGCAAACCTGATGACATATTTATATTTAATTATTTTTTTTATTTATTTTTAGCCAATTATTAATTTAACAAATTATCAAATAACAGTATACTAACACACCAGTCACAGATGGTGACCAGGCTAAACCTAATACCTCCTAAACATCAGCTTGTCAGCATTGTCATCGTGAACTAGTTAGCATGCTAGTTCTTTAGCAGTGCTGTGCTAAGCCTAATATAGCCACTAGCATATCTGAAGACTCCCACAACTACATAGAAAATCGAAAAATATCCCAGTATCAGTTAGAATGGCCAGACGTAAAGGTATACTAAAAGTATTCAGAAATGAGTGCTATATATAAATCTATTTTAGGGAATTCTGAGAAATTCTCACCTACAGTAAATCACTAGAATCTTTCATTTGTTTGCACCCTGTTATGTCTATATTGACATCTTCATCTTCATTTTTTTCTTTTGTCTCACTCCACCTTGTAGCTCAAATCACAGGTTTGGGGCCAAGCAGTCTAGTCCAGAGTAGCAGAAATCCACCGAGAGAGCAGATGATTGCCTGTGATTACAGTCTGTATCCTCCCCTCCCTCCAACTATCTCCTCTGGGTCATCTGGCCAGGCCTGGCAGCGGTAACGCTCTCCACGCTCGAGTCATTAACTGGAGAGAGCCGGAGCGAAGAAAAGCTCGCCAGGGAGGCACTGACACGTTTCCTTCACCTTGACATTGCCTGGAGGTTACACCATTCATTTCGTAGTAAAGTATAGTTCTGGGAGGTGAGAGTCGTGTGAATCAAGGGTTTCTGATATATAAGGTCTCTCTGTGTGAGGGAGTCTTATTCCCTTGGCTCGAGCTGTTCAATGTGCTCTCAGCTGCTGGAATGTGTGTCGATGAAAGACGAGTAATGGTACTTTGTGGATTTGTGTATGTTTGTCGGTATGTGAGCGTGAATAAGTGTGGTCAGTGTGTTGACACAAAAACACATACTTGGATGAGCCTAATCCCATGTTCTGACATAGTTTACTGTTGTCTGTCTGATCAATCAGTCACAGTATAGCCGCGCAGCATGTCTGTCCTCTTGCATTAGCCAGTGATACTGAGAACCTGTCTGTCAGCTGCTCACTATGATGAAAAACTGACAGGTCAAAGTCAGAAGGCAAAATGTCAATGATGGTTACTTTCTATGACTCCCCATGAAGCGCCATCACCACAGCATGGCCTTAGAAAGCAACTACCTTCAGTTGGGATTTCCTTTCGGAGAAATTTGTGCGTGTGTAATAAAATATAGGTGAATGTGAAATATACTGGGTATGTGAGCCTGCCCAGTGTGATTTACTGGTAACCTGCACCCTGGCTCAACAGTTGTTTTCACTGCATGTCAGTAAAAATACTGAGGAATGATGGACAGCCGCCTGTAACTCTTGTAAATTTGTCCGCTAAATTAACCCTCTACTGCCCTCAGAGGTGCCTGTGATCCTCTTTCCAGTCACTCACCCTCCCTCCCTCGAGGGTGTTTAGGTAGGGTAATACTGTCATGCCAGCAGAGTGGTGGCTGGTCCTGACGTGTGCTTTACCTCAGCTCTCTGGGGATTGGAGCCCAGCCAGCCGTATGTAATTAAAAGCACATAAAGACAGATCAAGCTCTCTGCCGATCTTTCTGTAAGAGATTGCTCAAGGCTGAATCCACTCTATGTCCTGCTCTGTCAAGCTCCAGGGAACTAATTTATTAAAATGTTCAATACCTTTATCCTTGGTTTTGATGAGAATTATGATGGGGAAAAAAAATCTCATCAAATAAGTTATTCTGAAGGCTGATATGACAAATACTGATGAATGCAAAACAGTGATTTAAATATTACAACCCTTTGTACAAGACAGTGAAGAATGTCCATTAATTCAAGACAGAATTTGTTACCATATCTACACTCTCACTTAAAAATGACAATGCAAGAATAAATGTCTTAAGACTAAAAGACAGAAATAAGCACAAGAAATGCAGTGATTTTGTCTGTGACCTTGAAGTGATTTTTTTTTTTTTTTTTTTAATTCATGTTTGCATGTTACAAAAGGAAGACATAATCCCTGATCCTGCTCTTCGTAAACGGGGGCAATAGTAGGTAATGATCAGTGAGGTCAGTAGACTTTTCCTCTTTTTTGCCAGTTTCCATTTCAATTCGACTGCTTTTCATCATGTTGAACTATTGTGTCTGTGCAGGCTGCACAAAACGGAGCCTGTCAGGACACTGAGTCGACAAATCATCACTCGATTTCTCACCTTGCCTTATGATTTCCCCTCACCTTTGCTTTTTTTTGCCCAGACTCTTGGACATCTTGGACAAAAGGCTCAAAATCATAAGGCCGTGAACTACCAAATGTGCATGAGCATTTTTTATAACTCATCTTGGCAGATTAATCATTGTTACACCTGACAATTTTCCCAATGTGTGGTGAGTGTGCTGTAAAAAATTAAAATCCAAATCTTGCTGCAGGTTCACTGTTAAAGGCTGATTTAGGATGATTTCACTTTTTATACAGTATGAGCACCACATCTGGCAAACATGGGATCCATGCATCTTGGTACACTGCAGGAGTCCCTTTGCCGCTTTAATCTTTGCTTGCCTCTGTCTCAAATTAGTCATTCAGTTTCCCTTCATGAGCGGAGGCATGCTGTTTCATCTGCTGAATGGCATTCATATCAGACCCATAAAACGAGAGTTCAAAAATTCAATTCTCACCTTCTCTGACTGGTTGTCACAAATCTGATTATTTACACCCACGGTGAGCAAGGCACACTCACGTCAAAGTGATCAACACTTCCAAGCAGTGGCTGGAGGAAATAAAGGAGAAGCAGAAGCCCAAACTGCTGAGGAGTTAATTTATAGAAGAGCGAGGTAAGGGGTTAAATGCAGTTCATCACTGAATGAGTGCTGACTTCAGTTGTAAAATTTTTCTACAATGTTGGTAGTGGTATACATGAACTATCTATACCCTCAAGGCTTTCCCAGTGAAGAGAGTTCACAGACAGAGAAAAAAACAGTGTATTAAATAACCAGGGTTAGACCACAGTTAATGATGTGTTGTATATTTTGCAGACACTGTGATTGTACACTGGTAGAGTCTTGGGTCTGGAAGGTATGGTGGTTTATGCTGCAGTGGAACGTGGAGATGATGGTTGTTGGGGTCTATTCTGGAGTGACTGACATTTTGTTTTCTGTCAATGGACTGTAACACAACCGAGGGATAAAACTACCAGGAATTGACTCCAAATGTTCGGAAAACTTGAGGTTCCTTGTTTTGTACAGTTTGTGGGTTATATAAGAAAATAGTTATTATAAACGTAGCAATTTATATGAATTTGGGTAAAACTTTTAATTAATCTTCACATTAAGTCAGTGAGAATAGTCATTTCTGAAACAGCAGCATCTTAGTGGGATCTTGAGTGGATAAATAAGAATTTATAAATAGCCCAACTGCTTCATGAGCTGCTAATGGTTTTACATTTTTCAAAAGCAAATCGAAGGATTTCAACCCAAGGATGTGGAATCAATGTATATTTATGAGTGTAATGTGATAGCCATTTAAAATAATCAATATTTACCACCTTGCTGATAACCAAGGCTGCTTGTTTATGGCAGCCAAGCCATGCCCTTGAGGCTCTATCAGAGGGTTTCTGTCCTCATACATCACTGCACATGCACAGACCTGTGTATATGCACCCATAGCCACCTGCACACATATTGCATGTGATGGCCCCACCGGGTCAGAGACCCCATTACCGCGACAGGTTCCAATCTTGTCCAATTCTAGCCAACGTCGGCCCACAGACAAAATCCTGGTATGGGATTACACTCACAAAACACTGGCATTAAACATTTCAGGACATTTGCAGAGGGAGGATGGAAAAAACTGCACAGAGGTTTGAGATTTATGAGTGTGAACAGGGTGTGCTCACAGTATGCGATATTACAGTCCTAGCGTGTGCCAGCAGGACGGAATTATTGAGTATCATCTTTATTTACACACAACTACACCTATACACACATCACACACACGTACACATGCTGAGGAAGACTGAGGTGTAGGTTTCTCAACTCATTGGAGGAGAGTGTACTTTCCCTCATGACAAAATGAAAAAAAAAAAATAAATAAGCACAGCACTGATTGTTTGTTCAGACCGAACACACTGAATTTTATGCTCAGTGCCAAAGCAGGAAGCATCATGATATAACTTGAAGTGCAGGAAAAAAAAACAAAGGGTACTGGTAACAATGATTTGTGTCCTGTCTCCAACTAACACTGGACGTTGGTTCATTGCCCTTTTTTATGAACAGCACTGACTAATGACCTATATTGTAACATAGGTGTGAGGACTTATTGGGCAAAATTGCATTGTAATAGTCTAATTACGCCCAGTCTTCAGGGTTGGATCTTTGCCGTCAGCCATCCTCAACGTAAAATACGGACACCTATCCTGAACTCGTCCACTCTCTCGCTCCATCTCGGTTCCCCTTGGCTGCCTTTAATTACAGAGAGAGGGATAATAGAACAGCAGAGGGCCAACCTGCCAAGAAAGGGGAAATAACAGCCACCAGCGTTGGTCACAGGAGCCTGCGGATTGCTGGGATTAGGAGTCACCTTTTCCATGTGAGCTAGTATGGGCATTGTGGGTCTCTTCCTCCCCGTCCCCAACACCCCCACAGACACTAGTCAAAAAATGATTGATTGCCGTGTCCTTACTCAAGATGGAACCAGGCTGGAGGCCCACAGGCTGTGCACATTACCTATGCTGGAGCTGGCTCACCAACGGTGAACAATGGGATGGTGTCAGTGATGAGACCCTTGCTCGATATTATTCAAAGAGAATAAGACAACAGGTGATGGTTGCAATAATTATTACACAGTGTAACCCCTCTGTTCGTGTTATGCCTCATACTATTTCAGTGTGGTCTTTTCCCGTGGTTTCTCAAGGCTAATTGATGAGAAATAATGGATTGTGAAGCTGGGGTTTTGTGGTGTTTGTAGGCAGGATGTTTCGTAACTGGCCCTGAAGCAACCCAGTGGCCCAGAAATTCCATTTAATAAAGATTAGCTCACTTTCTCGCAGACCTCATTCTCCTTCTTAATTAAAAGATGAAGATAAAAAATTGGTGGGCTGCAAGTATCAGAAAATATCCCCAGGACTTCTTACACAAAACACAGCTCAGTGCCCACATGAAAGGCTGGGAATAATGAATATTTAATGCCAATGGGAAACAGCTTAGATCAGTTCCTTTACTGAGAGCATTGGGAACACTGAAAATACTTTTACTATAACCCTCTGCTCCTTGGGCTGTATGAATGTGTACAGCATACCATGTGCAAGTGGGCATATACCACATACCTGTGTGTGTGTGTGCACATGTGAGTGTGTATTTGTATGTCCGCAGGGGGTTGGGTGGGCTTCACTAAGCATGATTGCACAGCAGGACTTAGTTCCTGAGTAAAGAGGAGGAACACAGCAGGCAAACGCACACAGACACATACTGACACTATAGGACCATTGCCACTGCATTCAGATTTCTCATTGACACAGAGCACAGCCATCTTTATTCTTCACACAGATTACACTCTGGTTACTTAAACTACTTACTCAATAAAGTATCCCAGAGGAGATATTCCTTTTTTCTTTTTATTAAACTAAAAACTGATTTTTACATAAATTTTTTTTTTTTTTTTTTTTTTTATCCGCTTAGTTTGTGCAATTGAATTCAAATAAAAATTGCTGAGATGGACCAACAATAAGTGGCTGCAAAATACATCTGTCAGTAACTCTCATGGTAAAAAAAAAGTTTCAGAATGACATGACATGCGGTCAAGTCCAATTGACAACATCCTTGGAAATTGCAAAATCAAATTAATGCATTACAGTTTACTCTGCTATTGGGCAATAAGGTGAAGGTGAAAGAGAAACACACACCTTTACACATCTCTCTCTCTTTTTCTCTCTGATGTTCTTGATCTTTGTGTTCCTCCCGCTCCCATTTTTTATTCAGCCTCTGCTTTTCTAAACCAGTCAATCCCCTGTTTCTCTTTCCCTCAATCTCTCTCTCAGACTCCTTACAGATAGGTTGCTATGACACCCGGATGTGACAATCTTCGGCAAAATATCAAGGCTGGCTATATGAGACACATGAGAGATGACTGGAGCTTGAATACATCTTGTGTCTTCCATTTCATTTGGCATCAAATAAATCCATTGCATCCTACTGCAGTGATCATGTTCCGCTAACATGACAGGCTGAGCATTCAGACAACATGAGTCACTTGTGTTCGCCTTCATCCATCGATCTTAAATCAGCTCGAGTTTAAATATGTTCCTCATTCATTGAGCTGGAGCAACTCCAGAATACACTTTGCTTTTGTTTTCCTAGGATGGTTGCTGGCACCATCTGTAGTGAAAAAGGTTAGACAAAGGTGACCATGTTTATCTAGCACAGCACATAAATCACTGGAGGGCAGGAGGAGCTATGTGAGAAGAACAAATGTGCTAAGACTAGTGCTAACAGTCAAGAGTGGCAACGTCAGAGAGAAAATGAGGTATACAGGTATATGTAAAAATAAAACAGTGACATTCAGAAATAGACCTGAATGCCACATTTATGCTCCGATTCTCACCAGACAAACAAGTTCTCTCATTAAAATTCACTTCTGGACTCAAAATTGTGGTGTTTGATGAACTAAAATGACTTTTTACCAGAAGTAAACATCACTTTCAACATAACCTCTCAGTGGATTTAGCATCATCACTCTGAGGTGACAATGCTAATCACAGAGCTACACCTTGTATATGTAATGTAGGTTTAATGTAACAGCAGGATGGTGCATACAGGAAGCAGATGGAGGTTACTATAGATATTCAAGGTCATGTGCACCAGGAACAGAACAGGGGACCTCCTCCAGCAGGTGGCTCTCCTCTCTCCTGGGGCAGCTAGCTATAAAACACGGATGAACATCTGGTGCTTCGGCGTCAGGGTGTGTGTGTGTGTAAGGAAATGATAAGAAACATGCCAAGATACACGCAGCTGTATTTTCTGGATCAGATTTCCACTCTCCCAGAGTGACTGTTAAGCTGCTGCCACCTCCCTAAGAGAGTCGCTAACTTAATTTTAACAGCACAAGTGCCGCACGGAGAGAATAAAGACGATGAAACTCCGCAAACTGCTCCTCAGAAAGCCTCTGCTTCACTTGATTAAGAGTGAGAAAACAGCCACAGCTCTGCAACACTGTTCAGTGGCAACAGCCTTTGGCTTGTTGAACTTTCCGGTGGATGCAAATCACAGGGTCTGGAGGACTCTCTGAGCGGCTCCCCAGAGCTCAAGAGCTGTCGGAAAAACTCCACAAAGGGCATTTTTTTTTTTTTTTTTTTAAATAACTGAAACTGTACAGTTCTTCATGTATATGTACACATCTAACAACCCCTACACATCAGTCATAGTAAAAAGACTGAAACAGCTCTTTTTTTCCTTTGTTCCAGTTTTTTTTTTTTTCTCACTTAAGAGTCCAACACCAAGCTAATCCATCTCCCATACAACCAGTCCAGAATAGAGACCAGTCTCACATACAATACATTTACATTCACCAGAGGCATGGAGGATTATATTGAGACCCAATTCCCTCCTCAAATCCCACTAACTCCATGTTAATTATTCAAAAATAGAAACTCGTTAACACAGTAAATATTATGACCTAATTTCATTGAGATTGGGATTTGCAATGATTGGAAGTATGTGTGTGTGTGGCTGAAAGGTCTGACATGTTAAAAGGGAAAGCTTTAAGATTTACTCTACAAACCCATTTTGAGGAAGACTACCTAAATCTGTTCAGACTACTGTAGCTCTACGCCAGAAGCACTGTCTTTAAACAAAAAGGTCACTGTTTTGAATCCATTCAAATGCTTTCAATCCACTGTTACCAGCACTGCTCTTAAAAATGTCAGAAACACACCAAATGGGAAAATTCAGAGCAAATGTTTGTTTAGATGTGTAGTGTTTGAGCAACATGCACCAATGAGTGACTGAGACACACAATGTGTACACAGGCATTGCTGCGAGTGTGAACAGAGCGTGTGTGTTCATGCACTGGCAGCTGTGTGTGTGTGTGTGTGTGTGTGTGTGTGTGTGTGTGTGTGTGTGTGTGTGTGTGTGTGTGTGTGTGTGTGTGTGTGTGGTGACATGAGTCTAGGCAGTAATGAGAGGCTGTATGGAGCTGGTTCCACTGTAGAGCCATGCTGGGCACACCGTATTGATCTGCTCCACCACTGGGAGGAGTGGAGCTAGATAATGATGACTATCTGTGATCTTTCATTCTTGCCCTCTGTGTCTGCGTATCTCTTTTTTGCCTGCCTGTCTATCTGTGTGTCTACCTCCAAGTTAAAAAGTCAGACTCCCATTAAACAGCAAAGTTGTCACACTTGTGCTTTCTCTTGCTCATATTCTCAATGTCTCTCAGTCCCCCTCCCCCACATTACAGCATGTACCTCTGTGTTTTTCCATGAAGGCATGCATTGGTCTACAGAGAAACCTGAAAAGCTGTTTGGGAAACATTCATTAATGGGGATTTTGATAAATACTTAATATATTTTTTATAATAATTACATCTTTCTGGAAATATTTCAGTGGACAGGATTGCATTTTTCCATTTTCCAAATATTGCCTTGTGTTTGGTCCCTGGCAGCAGGGCAGTTGTAGCCCTGAAAGAGTGCTGATGCATAACGTCAGTTCTCAAAAGGGTCCATGCCATCAAAGCACCAGACAGCTTTTATGTCAGCATCAACCAGACTTGTGAAAGTCCTTTTTATGTCCAAATGTGTTTCTGAACCCCCCCCCCCATCTTCCTCGACTAAATTCACCAGATTTATGAACTGAAAACCAGGGATATTTCAAGTTTGGTCATCAATATATCATTAATATATCCCATGGTTTTATCTATGAAATAGAAAAAGAGGGGACTGAACCTGTTTCATATTCTTCTATTTTTTGGGGGGTATTTATGTCTTTATTTGTTAGGACAATTGAGACTGACAGGAAATACAGGGATAAAGGCCAGGGGAACTATAGGCAGCCAAGAGTGTGGCCAGCTGAGACTCACTGCTCAGGGGCCTCTGCACCCACAGTATTTTGGCTTTATTTTGGGTAAGGAGTAATGATCGGTAACGATCCTTCTGTAGGTTCACCTACGGAAACCTTGCTACGACTTTTACTTCCTCTAGATCTTTATTTTTGTAAAAATCATCCATTATTTAAGAAGCTAAAAGATGTTCAAGATGCGTTTCTGCTATTCCTCCACATGAAGCTTAAACAGAGGGAGCATTATATGAAGATATAACTGTTCATTTCACAAAAACCAGAAGAATCTAAGTGCAATTCATTCAGATTTATCAGCATCATAAACCAGGAAGACAGCAAAGCGTTGGTAACTCCCGACCTTTGGTTGTGTAAAACGACTGTCTGTCTCAATTATTTATATAGCTCTAGCCCATAAGTGTCCATAGATCAAAATAATATTTTTCATCAAAGTCTACTATGTTGCGAATGTTTTCATGTGAAAGTCCATTTGCAGACAGTTGGGCAACAACTCCTCCAAAATGAAAGCAATGAAAAGTTTCAGTCCGTTTTCATTAGTTTACTGCCTGGTGGTTGTGAACCTATCAATAAATGAGTCAGCAAATCTTTTCTCTGCCTAGAGAAAACAAAAACCTGATTGAATACTTTTATTTTGATGGTTTTAGCTTCCTTTTTGATACTGATAGAGCTAGCAGCCACCCTACTTTCTGGCCAAAACAAACACAATGCACTGTTTTTAATACACAGTTAAAAACGGGAACATTTCAGGGGGACAGCTCCAGCCAGGACAGGCTACTAAAAACAGGGACGTCTGGTCACCCTATCTAAGGCAACATTGTAAGTATCACACTCATAAATCACCTTAGACTCAAAAACCAGGAACTTCAGTTTTAAAATCCCAATTTCAAAAGAATCCAAGACAGATTGTTATCTGCAGTATCACTAGTATTTTTTTTCTCTTTTTTGAGGCGTGATGCCACAATAGAGTTGCTAATACTGAATTTTAGTGCTTCACCACAAAGACAAAGAGACAAAAGCAACTGGGACACAAAAATTGAAAAAAAATGAGTTGTGACCTATGTACAAGGATGAAAGCAACCACAGCTCAAGATAGCTGAAGGTGACAGATCAATTCATCGATTGATCCATCAATCACTGATCAATAAGCCAATTCAGACTCGGTGAAAACTTCAGCAATATTGGATTCATAGCTGCTTTAAATCTATGGAAAAAAGCCCCCATAATTCCACATGAAAGGTGCCTTTAATCCTGCCGCTCTCTTTAGAAACTATATTATTCAATCAGACACCGTGCCATGAAAAACAGACATCAGCTTGATGAGAAACCAGCACAGGTCATTTGTCATCCACATTTCTGGCCTGTCGACAACATGCTCAAACATCCTCCTCCTATTTTGCCACATCGCCACCCCGACCGCTGTTCTAATGCCCCCATCATGTCCACTTCATGGTTGGCTGGAGCCATCATTAATCGCCGGCCCTGTATGACGATTGGGTGAATAATGTGAATAATTGTTAGCTGGCAGCTGATAACTGGGTGTTTCACTTGTCAGTCAAGTTGATCAGAGCTGAATGGGAGAATGTGTGGACAGTGGAATGCTGATTAGGAAGGTTTGTGTTCATCATCACAACCCTGGTTTTTAAATCAGTGGTTGGGAAGTGAATGTTAAAAGATGTCATCTGCAAAGCAATAAGAAAGAAGAAGAGGATGGGGTTAGAGAAAGATTTTGATTAGTAAGTGAAGAGGACAAAACCCAAACGTCTGCCCTAAAATAGCATCTCTTTCCTTCATTTCCTCCTTTATAGTTCTTTCCACAGTTTCATTCCATAAACACATCATCTACAAAAACACAGGCAATGGTCAGAGGCTGAGTTAGCTGTTAGTCTTTACTTTGTGGTGATGTAAAAACTTGATCTAGAAAAACTCCTTTTTTCCAAAGATGTCCTGTAGGTGATGACGACCAATCCAGATGTCCAGTAGTAAGTTAGCGCTGCTAATGTCTTCAGTCCAAAACACACAACCACATTCCCATATGTTGCTGATATATAGAAGGATTATATTTCTCCAACCAGTATTAAATAAATATAAAGTGGGACACTCATGGTAGCAGCTAATGTTAAAAGATTAGTTCACCAAAATTACAATAAAAATGTTTGGCATTAATCTAATGCAATACATAGATACTTGTTTTGTTTTTTGATTTTTGATTTGATTTATTTTGTCAAAGTTTTAAGATATCTGACTCTGAGATATTCATCCTCCACCTCCAATAAAACTGAAGAGAATGGAGTTATGTTTGTGGTTCTCCAAGAGAGAACACACAGTGTTCATTATAGACCATTTCTTCACTAGAAAGTAGTTCCAATGAAAACTTGACAGGGTCTGTGAATTGCCCAGAATAACAGACACTGCTGCGCTGATCCACAAACAGATTTCTCTTCACTGTCACTGCATTGTGCTGGAAGCAGCGATCTCAGAGGTCAAGGTTTCATGAAATAGGCTAGATATCACCAGAATTATGTAACAAAATGTTGATTAACAGGACCTTGAGGTCACAAATTAACCCATTATACTGCGTTGTTTAATCTGGAGTACAGTAAAAATGAGATTTATTGCCATGTTCAGTAATCCAGAGCAACCAACTAACTCTAACCCTGCCAACCTCACATTGATGACAAGGTTGTGTTAAGTTACCGCAGCTTTGTAGTTGGTGGATTTTGTTTGTTGTTTATTTGCTTTGGACAGAGCCAGATGAGCTGTTGCTTACTAAGTGCTAAAATAAGAAGCCCATGTGCTGGCAGTAGCTTCATGTTTCCTGTGCAGACATGAGTAGTGTGTCTAAGATAACTATTGGCAAAAAAAAAAAAAAAACTAAACAAATGAGCATATTTCCTTAAATACCTGTAAACTCACCAATTCTAAACTCAGACGGCACAGCAGCAGTGGGAAATGATAAATAATGATAGAATAGGACCATATGGGTTCAGCAAAGCCAAAAAAAACTCAGTTTACCCAGGGCCATTATTCTCATTTCCACCACACAATTAAAAGCTTATCCTCTGACTTAACCATGCAAAGAGTATAGTATCTGAGAGCACTTGGGCAGAAAATGGCAAATTAGAAGTGAACATTCTTATGCTAATATATAAATAACGTACCTGGACTTGTGTGTGCATGTGTGTGGGAATGTGTGCAAGCCAACACGCAGGCATGTGAGAGACAAAGTCTGCATGAGTGTGTGTGCATGAAGAAGGGTATGTAGCGTCTGTAGTAGTATGTCCTTGGGGAGCAGAGCCATGTTATTACAGGAAGTAATCTCATGAGCAAATGGAATATTCATGAGTGCTGTGCTGCCCTTAAAACAAAGCTCAATCCCTCTTGAAAAGTCTCAAACAGCCAACCATACAGATATAAAAGCAGATTGGCATTTAATAAAATGAAACACTCCACATGCATAAACATCAAGTGCTGTATGAATATCACTGAAGAGCTCCATTTCAAAATGAGGCTTCAACCATTTGGGAGACCATTTGGAAAAAACAAGGTATCTGTCTTAGTAAAGCAACTGCTGGCATGAAATGTAATACCCCTTGCTGAATATCATTTATTTATTCTCAGCCAAATTAAAAATAACCTCTAACTGCAAACAATGTTACAATAAAACTCCTCACATAGAGTTTTGGTGGAAAAAAATGACAAATAAAAGCTGTATCCTCAGGGTGTGCATGTATAAAATATAAAATTAAAAAAATCTAAAAAACAACAACAAAAAAAAATATGCAGCCATAACTAAATATAAAGCCATTACTGTAAGCAGCATCCAATTTATTAATTTTTGTTAATACAAAAACCAGTGCGCCACCCTTGGAGCCTCATGGATGGAGACAGAAAAGTGGCTATTCTACAAAGATGAACGACAGATGCTCAAGACCATCTACTTTTTTTCACATTCAATCTTCTCTCTCTGTCTCTCACACACACACACACACACACACACACCAAAGGACCTCGGCAATTACCCCTGAAATAACCTCCTTGATTGATATCTCAATTACGCTACACCATTCTTGTGTGTTATCTTGTCTCACACACACATTCCTACTGTCCCCATTCTCAACTGCTCAATGGATGCTCAACAGAGGAATGAGGAGGAACGAGGTGACCTTGTTGCTTTTTTCCCCCTGCAGAGCTTCTTTACATAGACCTTTGTCTATCCGATTACCTTGTGCCTCTAATACTTTATCGATTTACCTTTTCATCTTTATTATCAATGTGTGCCAAATTAAAGGCGAGGTAAGGTAATGAAATTGAAGAAGTTTCAGGAAGTTGTTTTGTTTCATGCCCTTTCAGTGGAATTCAGCAGAAACATCCTTGTGTTTCTCTCTCCGTGCTGCCAGAGGCACTGAAGCGAAGCAAAGTGCGACAAAATTAGGTTCACTGAGTCAAGGTAGTTGCGACAGAATCAGCAAACACAAGGACGCAATCGCTCAGCGTTAGAGCACATGTGAGGTAATAACAAAGGAATGATAAAAACACAGACACCAAGATTTTGGCTGTAGCCACTGCTGCACATCTGTCTATATAAGACTATAAGACCAAAAGAATGATTTTAGGAGTTTTGTCTTACCTGAACACAAAAGAGGAGAGGAGTCATCAGGATCCACAGGCAAAACATGAAAGAAATAGGAGGAAACATCCATGTTTCAGTACAAATACTCAAAGTCACAAACCTTAAAACCATTTGATCAACATCCTACTATATCATTAAGACAATTAGCCAAAGCATTAACAATTAACAGTGTTTTGAATTAGTGATGGTGGTGGCTGCAAAGTATACGCAGCTAATGACGCTTGGGATTGCTAATTGATTTAAGTTAACTGCAGCAATTACTCTGAAGTCAGGTGTGTCAATAGTCCAGACCAGGAACTGCATTTTAAACAGGGGTTCAGCAGCAGTTCAGGATGTAATATTACAATTTTAAAAACTGCACATCTGGTTCTGGTCCCATCTCGAGCCCCAGGACAGCTGACAAGCAAAATACTCCCCATATTTTGGAAATGGTTGGAACAGATTTGGATGAAGGCTAAAAGCAGGACACACATTGTGAAGCCAATATCAAATATTTAATGAGCTATCGCTGATTTTATTTTCACAGACATGTATATGTCACTGAATCACCTCAGACAGCCAAATGACACATCACAAGCTACTGTGATCCCACCACCAAAGTGAATGAAAATAAATTACATTCTCATGCACTCTGCAGAGGTAAATTGCTTGAGGCGTTTGCTCAGTTACAGCTAACAATTTCATGCTGTCAGTGTGGGTAGGCCCATATTCAAGAAAAACCTTTCATTTAATTGCCTCACTCTTTTTGTGCCACTCTTTATAGGAGTTGTCCTCAGCAAGACTGATCACCAGGAGAAATATGACCTCCTGTTTGCAATAATGGACTAAGTTATTACTCCCTGTCCACTGAAATGCTCTCTGTAGCCTGCTGGCTGGAGCATAGAGGTAAACAGTTAAACTTGGCTCAGGCCGCAGTATGGTGCAGTCAAGGTTTTCAAACTATTTCTTGGAGGAAACAAATTTTTTTACAATTTTTTTTTTTTTTTTTTTTTTTTTTTTCCATTTATTTAAACCACAATTGTTTTTTTTTTTGTTTGGGTCAAAAGCAGACAAATTATTAGAGTGTGAATATTAGAGATTGTTATGGTGCTATGGTGCCTAGCTTTGGGAGTAAACTTATTTCAATTTCAGTTTGACTTCAGATCAGGTTAACTGGCACATTTCAAATCAACTGCAGCTGAACCAATGTACATTATTAATGCTTCTAAATACCCCACTAATGTAGAAAAAAAAATAAAAATACAGTGACACAATCACTTCCAGAGATGTGGAAACCTGTGGTTTACAGCTCTACCCCTGCTCTCTAGTTAACAGTAAAATGATTGACTGGCAGCACTCAAAGCATTCACTTTTATCTCCCCACCAAACACACCGACAGTCCACCACCTACTCCAATTTCTCCAAAAACCCTCTTTGAAAGACTGTCCCTTATCATCTGCTGCATTTTTGCTCACAGAAACACAATAGAGAAGAATAAATGTACCATCATTCCCAGTCTCTCATTAAACTTAGACTCACATAAATTTCTGTCAGTACTGGTGCCCCCAAGGCCCAAACTGGCTGATAATAAATTCTCTGGCATTAACATAAAGATCAAGCCATGAGGTCAACTGTTCAGGCTTGTCCACCAGGACTCTCAAACATGTCATGAGTGTAGCCATGCTTTATGGCCTTCAGCCCCCCCCCTCACCCAAAACCGATGCAACACACACAGACCATCACATCAATTGCACGTGTATGTGTGTATGTTCGTCATTATAATAATATTCCTATTTAAATGCATGGACTGCTGTTTTGCTAAAGGCCTTTGTGTGAAGTGGGGCTTCACTGTGGACAGATGTGCAGATATATTTTTTTTCTCCATGGACTCCTCTGAGGTCACAGTGGTGATGGTCTAGGAGGCTTTTCAGAGGTTATTCAGCACACACCAAATGCATAAAGTCGGTCTTTAAAAAACATATACATGTGGACAGAGGCAGCGATTATTCAATACCAGTTGCACAATGGACTGAAAGATAATGTTCTTTAAATGCGACACTATTCTTTACTGAACTGCTACTCAATATCTGTAAGAGCAGTCAAGCTGCTTGTTTCTGTCCAATACTGCTCCAAGCTTCAGGCTCAAATTTCTCTCTCAGGTCGAAATTCACCACCATCAAGATGTTTTCACTGGGAAAATTTCTCAAACATATGAAATATAAAATGGTGTAACTGAGATGAAATATTTACAGGTTAACCACATACAACATAAAGCCAGGAGCTCATGCAGAGAGTCCCAAAACACCACAGGGAAGTAACACAGACGTCAAAGGTCATGGACACCCATCAGCAAGTATATTTATAATCATAATGTTTGAAATAATGGAACCATAACCTGGTGTTTGTGTCTTTGAGTGAGACATTGTTTGTGCTGTGTTAAACAATTGCAAGAGTCCCCTTTTCCCTGGGTTTCCACTGAGCTTCTGTTTTCTCTCCACAGGCCAACACGCTACCGTCCTATTTTCTCCCAAAGACAGGAAGCAGGAAGCTGAAGCACCAAGGAGAGTTAATTCAACAGGAAATATTACCTCCATATCTGTAGCCGCACTCTGTTACTCCTGACTGTGTGAGGCTGTTTAATCGTGGGATTAATGTGTGGGTAAAAGGATAGTGAAAAAATAAAACATTGAGTCAATCACAGCAGCCACTGACAAGCATTTAACCAAATGTGCTTGTTTCATGTAGAACAGACAAAAACAACCAAAATAAGAAATGGCTAAAGCTTTTATTTAATCTATTTAACAAGACAGATAAAGTTTAAACAAAAATAATATTCATGCTGTGAATCTGCATTTCCAAAGATAAATGCCTAAACACACCCGACTGTCAAAATATAATACCCCACCAGGAAATGTGTCACAGTGTGTGCGATTCCCTGATGGGGTGGAGCACTGTGTCAGGATGATACCGCTGGGCATCTCTCACCTTTGCCCTCGGTGAATGACAGTCGACGGCAAAACATATGGCAGCGTCGGCAGAAGCAATGTCTGCGTGAGGTGGGGAAAGGGCAGCGCCAAGCGGCGTCCGACCACAGCCTCACCTGAGGTCACAGTGGTTGCTGGCTGGCACCTGCAGGGTGATACTGTGGGCAACATGGGCGTGAGGGAAAGGTACTGTGGTTCCTGGCACAGAGGGAGGGGTACACTGTCAGAGTGACCTTCACACCTCAACACCCCGAGACAACTGCTGCACCTCATGAGACAAATAGTGTGGAAAAAATTAATAACAAGAAGTGAGCATAAGCTCGTCTGAACATAGCCTGGAATTTTCTTGTCATTGCAAATTAGAACTGAGATGGGAAACTTTTCAAAAAAGAGAAAACTTTGAAATTTGAAAGTTCAAGGCTATGCCTGAACGCCCCTTTCTCTGAAAGTTGATATTGAAAAAAGACAAAATTCAGGCAACTTGGGCCCCCATCCACTTCAACATATTGCAAGAGACCCTGGAAATTATGTATCTGGATCTACAGTATTTTGGTTGGAAGCTGTTGAGGTGATAAAAAGGTTCAGTCATTGCTGGAGACCCCACGGCTTCCCTTAAAGCAAGGTTCACTCAGAGCAGTCCAGGAGAGAGTCCTGTCCTTCCTTCATAAACTTTGATTTATCTGCCTCATTCTTGACATCCAAACCAAAACTGCAAACACGGTAAATCCAGATCCCTTACACTGTCTGCAACAAAAAGTCCCCAAAACAGCCTCCCCTAATATAACTGTGCTGTCATATATAACTGCACATTTACACATCTGACTTTTACAGGATGTTTTCATGCTGGCTGCTTCTGACAATTAACCTTTGGGTCAGAGATAACACCTCAGGCAAAACTAGCTAACCGCTTCCAGCAACATTGGATACATGTGCGACACACACACACACACACACACACACACACACACACACACACACACACACACACACACACACACACACACACACACACACACACACACACACACACACACACACACACACACACACACTTCCTCTGCTTTGTGGAAAGATCTAACCATCCATCATCATCTCGCACTCACTCTGTACTGAAAGGTGATGGATGTGTGGGGGACTCTGCAGGTGTGATGAGGTGCGGCGGCAAGTGTTCCTGGATGTTTTTAAGTGTCAGTGAGAATGCAAATGCAACTTTGATGTGTGTGCTTGCTTGTTTGTATGCGTGTGCATTGTGCATGTGAGCGTGTTGGCTGTCTATGAAAGAGAATGTTGTCTGGATACTGGTTTATCCTATTATGGTTTTAACACAGCTTTTTTGTCCTTCAAGGTCTTAACTGTGTCCCAGCTCAAATATGAAATGCCAGCCACGTAAACAAACAATTACATTTATCCCAAGGTTACATCTCTGCTGTCATAACTACAACACATCCTCAAAAGCACCACCTCTTTCAAAAAAAAAAGAACTGGAAAACAGTCGGTAATGTCTTTTATAACTGCATCTCGTCTACATCCTGACAAGAATAACATCAGACACACAACTTCTCTCATCACCTCTTTGTTTCAAGAGTAGCTGGATAATTAGCTGTTTTTTTTCCCCAGCCATTGCCAGGATGGAGCAGTGTGATAAAGAAGGGTAGTTTGAGATGAGGCTCAGGAAGACAAGGCCCATCATGTTCAGCCTGCAACAGTGACACATCAAAGTAGAGGCCCGAAATACTCAGGCGCCGTCAGACGGTATCTGCGCAGATCTGCGACCCCAGCCAGGCTGCATCGCTTTCGGCTGCAGGAACGGGCTGCTTGTGCATAAAAGAGTGCTCACACACACACACACGAATCTCAGTGGCAAAATGGCCCATTTGAGAGCAGCATCAAGTTTTGTCGACACACTTTGGATCTGAGAATTATGTTAAAATGTCTTAAAAATAGCATCAGTGTGATTCACGATTTCAGTTACGGCAAAACAAAAGGGCATCGTGTGTAACACTTTCAAAAGCCTTGTCAAAAGTCTCAGAGAAACAAACACCACACACAAAAAAAAAAAAAAAAAAAAAACATCTTTGCTGTCACACGAATGCACACGTACTAACGGAAATTAAATGTGCCTTTTTTTTTTTTCTTTTTTTTTTCTTTACTTCTGAGCACAGTAAAATCACCATACTGGTGAAACACAGACAAAGAACCTATTGATAACATGTTTGACAAGTCAGGGACCAGCTGCCTGTCTATCAATTTTCCACCGGCCTGGATTGTCGGACAAGTGACAGACAGGCTGGCAGCTCCGAGCGCTCGCAGCCTTTTCTGAATCGCAACTGACTGGAATCATTTCAGTCATAAAGTGAACACAGTGATCAATGACCTGTCTTATGGGAATGCTTGGCTTGTTACCCACCGCGCTCGTGCAAGAAATAACATTTCATCACATCGCCTTATCAAAGCGGTGAATAATCACATTGGATCACACCCTGAGGTAATAACATCACCAAACAAGCAGGTGATATTAAGAATACAACCTCTAATTAAACTGCCTGACACATTAATCGAGCTGTCACAGTGCAATGGATGAACTTTGTGCACTGCGGCGGCCAGAGGCGTGAGTTTTCTCTAAGTGCCTGCTGGAACAAGCTTAGAGGGCTGTCATCTATTCTGAAAGCAGACTCAGCCCCGAGACCCTTCCAGGTCAGCTTTATTGTCGATAACAGAGATGTGAAATATCGGTGGTAGACAGGATGACTAAGTGAGGAGCGGTTGTGGTTTACAGGAGAGTCAGTGCAAGTCCTAAGAGCCAAAACTCTTGTTGGCATCATCTACGCATTCTTCCAAAGCTCAGGAAAAAAGAATGAGTACAGCATTAAAAAAATAAATAAATAACATGTTGATCCAATCAAATTCTCTGGCAAGTTAATGCAGGTCAAAAGAAAATGTATTCTCAAAAAATTTGAATGACAATGTTTTCAGAAACTATACATTTTTCTTCAAGGGCAGCACCTTCTACCTGAGTAAAAGTTATCTATCCATCTAAAAAGAAAAAATTATCATGTTCAATCAGGCGTCATGTGCTTGATTGTAGTGCAGCAACCTGCCTCAATTTTTTTTTGTTTCTGAATAAAAGACCAGACCAAGGTTATTTCTCTTGCAATCAGATAAAAATCTTCTTCTCAGGCCGACTTTTCACTTCTTTAAATAAAATAAGATTTGAAGGAATCAATTATTAACTAAAATGGTAATATTTATGTTAATATTTTTATTATCTTGCATGTGTGTTCTCCCAGGGGGGGTCAATATTCTTCTGTAGCCTTACATGGTTCTTAAGATTATGATTCAGAGGCACAAAATAGGACCACAGTTAAAGGGAGCCATTAAAACTTGAGTCGAGTCTGAAATGAGACATTCACTTTAGTTTTGTAAATCTACATGATCCCATTCCATTAGGTGGGCAATTACACACAGATGTTTGATTTATGTGACACCAGTAATGTTTGTGTGCGAGCACATAATTTACATGTGGATGAATACACAAACTGTGGAGGGGGGGGAGAAAAAAAAAAAATCCATACTTAGGAGCTGCTTATGCAGACTCAGCTGAGTTGATTAATTGACATATGTTTGCACTGTATGAGCCTGCTTGTGTGCATGTGTTTTCAGCCGTGAGCACATTAGTGACCTTGGTTTGTGATTCATCTGGACACTAGAGGTATACATACTCGTGTGCATGACCGAGTGTACCTTTTTTATGACTTAATATATCGGACACACAGCATAAGACAGTCGGAACAGTTCAAAGGCCCAATTCAGGATAACAGGAAATAAAGCATGTGTTTTACATTATATTTGCAATGCACTCAGGATGCAAGGATCAAGTGACTAGAGGCACATTTAATATCAGTCTTGATATAATGAAGTTACCAAGAAAACCAGGTCGGTATACAGCACAGGCACTTCTGATGTGTCCTTTTGACCTTGCAGATGTTTCATGAACAATAGTTTAGCATCATAAATGTGAAATAGAAAACAATTACAGCCGTCCAAGTCCTCCCAGGTTTCTACATCATTTATCTGAAAGACTACAGGAGGAACTGTGACGTTAACAAAGCTGATTCCACCAGCTGTGTCCATTGTTGAGGTCAGTGCTTTACTTTTTTTTTTTAATTTTGCATCTTTATTTATGTTAAATGCTACCAGCAAGCTTTCAAATGGCAACTCCTTAAAACAAAGGAAATTAATAGAAAGCAATAGGTTCAGCAGAAAAATGCAGCTCTGGCTTGTAAGTCTGCTACATAAACCATCAACTCAGTTGGTCATGGTATGACCACAGGTTTACAGAGCTTGAAACGGAGCGAAAAAAGGACAACACACTAAAGTATTTCTGTGTGTCAGAGAGAGAGAGAGAGAGAGAGAGAGCGAGAGAGAGAGAGAAAACAGACATACCAATAAAGCTTGGATCATTATTACAGAGGGCAACAAAACCTTTTCCATTTTGTGAAAGGCTGCTGCTTGTTGACATACAACACTGTGGTTATTAGATTGGACTGCTATAAAAACAGGAGGAGTGCATTCTGGGACAATGTGAGCTGACTGAATATGAAGGAGAAGGAGGATGAAAGAGGAAGAAATTAAAACCATACAGAACTTTGAAGGGTTATTTATGCACTCTCTGTTCTTTCCGTTTATTTCTCATCTACACTATGGAAGCATTTACCCATGACTGGATGACAGAGTAAATATGGACTGTTTAAGTTCTGCACCAAACATTTTCTCGACGACCCACTTAAAATGTCAAGTGGAGGAAGTCATGTGAGGTATAAAAACTTGTAAGAGTCATTTACATGATATCTTTTGAACATAAATCCCTGACTTCCAATCTCAAGTCATGGCACTCCTTGTATTATATTTCACCGCCATTCCTTTTACAGAACATTTCAAAGCTCTGATTTTTGGGACAGATGCCAATGACTAGAGAGTTTCATCTAAAGAGGAAAGGCTCTTAGTTTTTGGTATCCAAAGACACCAAAACGTTCAACAGAGAGAATGTCTTATTACAAAGAATTTTTATTTTAATTCTAATGTTACGATTTACACTACATGATGTGAAAACTTTCATTGAGTCTCGAACATGGTATTAACCAATTAACATTCAATAATAATTTTGCATATTAGTGAAGATATATTCACCTCGTCAACCATTGTAAACCCTACCATCACCACAATTTGAAAATTCCAACAAAATGATATGATTACATGGTAATTACCTGTCTAAGAACGTCAGATATCACCCAAACAGCAAAAAACATGATGATTTATGAGGGACGGTAAGACATGTAGTATCACATCCATTAAATGATTAATCATATCAAAGGCAATAATACACCTGGGACAAGAACACTGTTTTTCTTTTTTCTCAGGTTCTTTGATCTGAAACTGGATCGAGACCAAGGAGTTGCATTCCAGAGGCATTTTAAGGATTAATCATGCATTCCTTGCCGCATCCAGTCTTTCAGTCCCAGGAGTGCCGCTCACTTCATTAAAATCCTGAAGGGGTTTTCCATGGAAAATTATTTTGGCTGTGCAGTAATTACAATAAGGCATAATAACCATAGAGATACAAGCGGTTTATTTAATAGTGAAATGATAGGTGCCTGTGAAAGTGGATTGCTAAGCTATGCCATTATCTCGACATTGCCTCAAGATAATAAAAACTCAATGAAGCTAAACAAGCAAACAAGCTAGGACTGATTCGTGTTTTACTCTGTGTACAGTCTTCAAATCCATTTAAGCAAAAGTAACATCCAACATGATGCAACAACTCCTCTAACCTAGATTTTAACTGATCCATGCACAGAGAACAGCAGGCTCGATTCCATTCACTTGGTAGCGATGTCTGGGAAATATAAACACAACTAAAAACCTAACATCTAAAACAAACCCGACTAGTGTAGCATTTTGCCATGCAACAACAGAGCACAGTAAATCTGGCTGTGGATGTAACAGGGAATCTGAGAAAATTATATCTTGCAGCCAGGTGAACTCAAATGAACTTGACTTGGGATCTTAATTTAGGGAAAGTCTGCAGTTTAATGAACGGTGGCAGCGGACAGACCCCACAGTCTTTTAACTGCTCTTTGTGGGGGTAGCGGCTGGTGGAAAAGAAGCTGGGCTGGATGTCGTCTTTTCGCCAGCGTGGTGCTGTCGGCTGCGAGGCCCGGGAGGCTTACAGCAGTGCAAGAGAGCCGTCTTGACTGGGAACCCTGCTAACCCCGAGTCCCACTGTGCTCCACAGGCTGGCAGTGCTCAGCCATCCACGGCTAGCTAGAGAGATAATGGATGGCAATAGAAGACAGCTCTCTAAGGAGGAGCCCCCACAACCCCCAACCACCACCACCACCATCTTTAGAGACAATAAAGGCAGGCTGGAAGGAGAACAGGATATATCATCTGTGGTTTCTTTTGTTGGAAACGCTGAGCTTAGAGGAGAGTGTACTGACTTACTTTCTTTAGCAGATGCAATATCTGTCAGATATTTACCTCAGTAAGCACAAGCACATATGCACACAGTGCCACAGATGTTCCAATCCACACCTTATGCTGAGAGTTTTGATTTGAGTTGTCAAAACAGAGAACTGCAGGCCAAACATCAGAAAAGTGCCTGGTCTGAAAATAGACTTAAGTATCCCTGTCAGTCACTTCCACTTACGATGTCAGTACATTGCTGCAAGATAACAGGCTTTGCTTTACAGGGGAGATTGCATTTAAAGCAAACTGTAGGGACTCTTTCACTATGCTAATATTTTCCTAAAGCTGCCGACAGTTTCACCCTAGCAGAGCTACCAAGCAAGTGTCAGAGAGAGAAGCCCTCTCATATTAAATTAGAAAAAGCTATCGCCCTATAATTTGTCAAGTCCCATCACCATTTCTCCCCACTGTCACCATTTTAAAAAAAAGAAAAAAAGAAAATCCAAAATCGAGTTCAAACACGTAATGAGGTGCGTAACAAGGAATGAAGCTGCAGACTACTGAAGACTAGTGTGTGCTTTCTCATATGACTGCAAATCCCTTAGTGATGCGCCCACAAGAAATGGAAAATATAAGCAGTAACTTATGCGCTATGGCTAAATGGCACTGGTATTAATGAAATAATGATCTACACTGTAGACAAGAGTGTATGCAGACTTGTGTGTAGCAACACTTTATGGGGATTATCCCTTGGCACTCAGATTAAAGTGATTTTTAAGTATGTGTATTTCTTCACAAAAGGCACATTTGATCAACAGCGCTACTAGATTTGGCTCCGTAATCTCCTTAGCAACTACAAAGAGCACATTGGAGCAGCTTGAGCCAATTTCGCTCACAGTTCCAATATGTAACACATAATACAGAGCCCAAAACTTGTTTCGGGAGACAAACCCGGCACAGGTGGCCATCTATCATTATACATGCGCTCCAGGTGACAGGACCATCTGCTGCTCCTTCCTCTTTGCCAGAGCCTTCCTTACATATGTAGATGAATTGGATTGGACACTTGACAAAGGAAAGATATGAAGAGGCTACAACTTAGTTTTCCTTTACAGCACCTTATGCGGGCGTATGTGGATTCACCACTTGCTGTGCTAAATTGCAGCACTGTCGATCTGCATCATTCGTGCTGTACTTGTTACATAATAAAAATGACAACACTGTTGTTTTCTTAAACGTCTTTCTTTCAGATACTGTATCCCCTGCCAAAGAGGTCAGACACAAAGCAGCCTCCACTCTACAAAATTCACTCAAGCATCCTCGCTCACAAATCTTTGTCCTCTCCCTGGGGCCAACGCTGCCATGTCCCATTCTTATACAACATGGCAGTGACAGTGAAAATAAATAAACAAGCAAATAAATAAATAACTCTCTCCATTTTGTGATGCTCTCTCTCTTTGCCCTCCAGCCATTTCTACAGACATCTGTGCTCCTGTAACAATGTGCCTGTGGCAGTTAAGTAGCTGGGATACAAGGACAAGGTCGACCTGGGTGAAAGGCGCTTTGTCGAGGCTGAGGGAGAGTAAAGCGATATCTAAAAGAGAGCGGTTTAATGGTCGCTTGGTAGAGATCCAGATTTTCTCTAAGCCGGCTCAGTCAGAGGCACAGAAAAAGTTTTAATTAAAGAATTAAGACTATAAAAGGTTCAGTTTTACAAATCCAAGTCACACGGTTTGAATTCATTGTTTCATACAGTTAGGTGATAGCAGTATCAAATTTGTGCAGTAACAAAGCATAATCACAATTACCAAGAACTCATGAATAATAAACAGGTTCAAACCACAGAGCCTCTGTATATGCCACGGATGACTGCTAAACTCATTAAAATCATAATGCATGCATTCACCTTCTCAGGAGACCTACTGTACAGTACTGAAAAATTATGTCTGGATTTGAAGTCTGGTGGAGGACACATTGATTTGTCCCCTAGAAATAATCATTAAAATAAAAAAAAACAAACAACAAAACAGACGATCTTAATGAGAAATTATCCCCAAAACATTTAAAACAGGATTTTTTTTTTTCCAGATGAAGTTAAGGCTCAACTTCTGTCCCACGACTTTGTAACTCCTCCCTTGGTGTTTAGACATTTTTCTTCTGCTGTGCCTCCGTAAAATCTCATCATCAGTTTGAACAGTGCACGTTTCAGAATGCAGGGCAGGCCGATGGACAGAAGGAGAGACAGAAAGAGAGAGGCAGTGATTTAGAAAGACAGACAGAGAGAAAACAAAGAGCGAAGCACAGTAGAGGTTCATCTTTCCAGACAACCTTTGTATCTGGGAGGCAGATTTTGTCCCAGTTGTCTTTAGCGATGTGAAAAAAGATAGAGGAGGAATGAAGATGAATGGAGTGGGAAGGTCAGTCATGGGTGGTGACGTCAGTGCCCTGGTTTCACTGGCCTAAGCCGTCAGCAGACAGATGCAGTGTCATGCAGAGTGGCAGTAATTGGTGGTCAGAGGAGCCACGTGAGGCCAGTCAAGGAGCTGCTCAAGTACATGCTTGTGTACTTGGGAGAGAGTGTCTGTGTAGCTGCATGAAGAATTACACTTGAATGGGAAACCCAATAAGGACATTTTGTCTTAAGAGTCTGAATGTCTTAAAGCTGAATGTGTTTCAGTGAATATATTGGTATTAGGTTATGTTTGCTGGAATGTAGAATGTGGCAATAACCACGAACAATGGTGCATTGACCATGACTGGAGAAGCTCTAGATCAAAGTGAGTCAGCAATAAAAATGATAATTTACAAAGAATTTTCTTAAATAACAACAATATGTATGTAGATATTGTGTGTTTGGTGTTGAAACAACAAAATAAATTGCCAGTTCTGATAATGAGCTCATCATTTAAGTGATTTGGCAAGAAAAAAAATAGTAAGATAGTAGCAGTAAAGTGGTAAGATCAGTTGTTTGGTTCAGTTTGTCAGATATGAGAATTTATCATTTCTTCTTTATTTTTGACTGACTGAGTTCCTTAAAACAAATTTAGAAATGTCTCATCTGGGTTTTGCAAAGCTAAGGGCCATATGAGCGTTACATATTCACATTTTATTGTCTTAATTAATAGTTAATCAGATAAATAATCATTAGATTATCATTTGTACCTTTTGGACAGCTGTATTTTTGCAACATATAGAAAAAAATACATAGAACTAATAACACAATCCATTAATGATTGAATGGATATATTTAGGGTACCACATCCCGCTTGTATTTAATAATAACACTTATTATTAACAGTAAAATGCTGTTGTATGATAATTCACTGTACAAGAAATCGCCACGTAAACATAGTAGAGATTAGGAATCCCGGGAGAACCCAAACTTCAGTACCTTCACTCTACCTTTATTCCTTTACTCGCATAGTAACCCTACAAGTGTTCTGGTCTGATGACCAACGCAAAAGAAAGAAGAGGAAAGAAGACGTTATTGACACCAACTACCAAATTACTGGTGTGATGACATCCCTAGTAGGGATCAAGCACATCCCCACTGGAGCATGGGGATGTTGAACTGAATCCATTTGTCTGCTCTCATCTCTGATACCACGCACACGCATACACACGCACGTATACACACGCACGCACGCACGCACGCACACATGCACACACACACACACAGGACAAAACTACACAAACCTCGGTCCCCAATCAACTCCCTCCCTCCTCAAAGAAACAGGCAGGGAAATATGAGCAATTGCCGTGACACAGACAAACCCTTGGATTGGTTTCTAAGACAACTTTGTATTTCAGTTAACACCACAACAATCAATTGTTGCTGTCTACACTCTGTGAGTATTAATTGCGCTGAGGGGTGAAAATTACCAGATGTGTGAAAACGGGGTTCACACTGGAAGGCTGCAGTGTGACTTATTGACCAGTTCATCCATTTCCAAGTGCTGCCATTTTAGATTTCAGTGTAATTACAGCCTCGCTGGGCAATCTGTGCCATCGACCGCGTGCTTCAAACAAACAACTCCCTCCAGGCTGGGATTGCTGCTGTTGGCGGCTCAGGCTGTGAAAGGTTGTAGACAAAGACGCCTGTCTCTGCACAAACAAACAGATTTGTGTGCACACCTCCTTTCTGAGCAAGAAGGGGACTAAACTCATGCAAACTCATGCTCTAAGTGTATGCTGAGGAGTGACAGATTTGCTGCATGTGAGAATTTGATTGGTGGGGGTGTTAACATTCACTGCTCATTGCTTTGTTAATAAGTACAGCGTTGGATGGTGTTTGTAGGATGTGGAACACCTTTGATGGGCTGTTGGGGGCAAAGCATGGCTTAGTCAGTAGTGGAAGAATGTGTGTGAGAAAGCCCTCAATGTCACAGGCAAACAAGGGATGGTTCACCAGAGTTGAGCAATTCTAGTGGAAGGTAGGTGTCAAACCAAACATAAGCAGCTATTATGAACGTGGGAAAATGGCATTCATTTAAAAGGCAGATTTAACACCACATGTTACAAAACAGCCATGACAAACTAGATTACACTGCATGTTTGAAACAGAAAACACCATTAAAGTATCCAGTTTGTTGTATCATTTGTAGCATAGCTTGTTGTCCAATTCTGAGATGATTTACTATCATTTAGGCTATGAATTACATAACCTGACAGATTTGACACAAAGATGACATTTACACAGTTCAAAAGCATATTTGTATGACACTTTCTGCCACATTCAATATGCATCTAAATAAACAAAAAAAATAAAATAAAATAAATAAGTCTGTCATTACAATGCTGTTCTGCATTTTCTTACAGAATACTTCACCGGAGTATGTTACTTAATTAAATCTAATATTCACAATGTACTCCATCAGTTTTACATTGCTACATTGCACATGTAGTTAAAAAAGAGCATTTCCATGTTGACCTTGGAAAATGGTGCTTCCAGTGGAGTTTTATCATCTATAATTCATTTGTTTGAAATGTATGTGTATAGTCTAACTTATTTTTAAATCCAATACAAATAGCTGAATGAATATTCTCATTAGGAAGTAGTCAGCCAGTGGGGGAAAAGACCTCAGTGTCAAGGTCATGAAAGGGACCCACTGAGGATTTGGACTGCAGAACTGCAGCAGTGCCTTTCGAGCTGTGTAGATAGTTAAGTAGGGACATCTTTACTTTCTAAATAGCATGTATAAATGTACACATAAATGACTTTTTTCCCCAGCGCATTTTGGAAAAAAAAAAAAAAAAATCATTTTGTTACCTCAGTGACTTGCTGTGGCCCCCCAAAGATCTTTGGTTCAATCAATACAGTATGTGAGGCTCAGACAGGGGCAGAATACATCTACATGCAAAATGTCAGTAAGGTCAGTTTACAGCTATGTGCTTAAATAGGCACCAAGGGGATCTATGATGGCTAATGCTCCTGGTGGCCATTTATTACTGCTGTCAACCAGTCCAAAGGATGGCTGTGAATGTAAAGTCACATGGACAAAGCCTTGTAAGAGACTGGTATGGCGCAGATCTTTTTTTTTTTTTCTTGAATGGTCTGAATTCTAATAAATACATGTCTATAAAACCCTATTTTAGGTATTAAAACATTCACTTAATGTGGTAATTTTTTGCACATTTATGGAAAGCCTCACAGATTACAGGTCAGAGGTCAATGTTAGCTGTAGAGGCTAAATGATACTTAAGCTTAGTGCTCCAGCTAATTAATGGTGCCACAGCGAATCCAGCAAAATGTGATATTTTGAAATGGATATAATTTGTTATAGCAGATCTATTGTTACTTTCTCCATTTCTGAAAACCACAATCATATAGTAAAAAAAAATATAAAAAAAAAATACTACCCTCAAACTTCTTTAACATCGCCTCCTTTCTCTATGAAACTGAACATCTTACCTTGGCATAGTGAGTCTGACAGGACACAACGCTAATGAGCTGAGCTCAGGGCTGTTTGGCTTCTCTCTCTGTCAGCAGACAGTGGGAGAGAGAATACACATGACAGCACAAAGATGCACTCAACATATTTGTTTCACAAGTCACTACATTCAACTTATAGCAAACAGTCTGACCATATTTCAGTCTTTGGTAAAACGCCCAGAGTGGAGGAGTATTATCCCAACATGGAATTTCAGGCTTTGGCAAAAGCATCAGCAGGTTTTAGCAAAATAGCATTAAATTACATGCACACAGTACACAGGCTAATAGGCTGTATTTACGGTCATCTTTATTAGTTGCAGGATTTATTCCTAATTATTTATACAAGGTGGTTGTAAAACAGCCAGAACTGTTTGAATAAAATAAATTTTTGCAATTTGGTGTCTACTTTGTTTCAACAGTATATTTGTGGGCCATTTGAATTTAATGCTGAACTTTCAGGGGTTTCAGTGCTAATATATATATATATATTTTTTTTTTTCATGATGCTGGAACTGCATCAGGCTGGAATTGGTCCAACAGACAGAGGACATTCCTAAATACATTTCTCATCTAATCAAATCAAATAGAAAGCCTCAACTCAAAATAGATCCACTCAACAAAACCTACTTTGCTCTTATGCTAATGACATTTAAACTGCCTGAAAATGCACTAAATTATCAAATACTCATAACCTTGACTGTCATTTACTACATTTTTGTAAAAATGGGGCCAAAAATCAAAGAAATAATTAATTCTACAATTGAACTAGGGAATGAAAAACTCCCAGTGTGTCTTCTCCATTATACTCTATTGTTGTAAAATAAATGGATTTGACAAGACTTCCTAAAGCCTTTCATTGTGCTCACCAGTGGAAATGCTCACATTATTGGGAGCTGTGATAACTGCTTCTGTCAGCACATTGTGGCAGAGAGTGGAACAGTGCTTTCCAGAAAAAAAAAAAAAAAGAAAAACTTGTTTCTGAGAAAATTGAAGGCAGAGGTTTTAGGAAAACAAACAAAAAAACCCAGCTTTGGTTCACTTTGTTGCATTTCTCTAAGTCTAACGATCACTATCTGTATGCTGGGCTGGAAAAGTTGGATTTCCACACCTCCAGTAAATTGAATCTCTCTTCTGTTACAAATGGTTTTAAGAGAGACAGACAAGTCCTGCAGAGAACCACATAATAACATGGTGGCCTGCTCGTCAGAGGGATGCCCATGTCTGTCTGGACCGCTATGATGATGTCACTGGTGAAGCCTTCCCACAACTCCTGTGCTGCACATCTGGGACATGTTATTGTGGTGAAAATGCAGGATATTAGGACTTCATACCTCATCACTGAGCCTCCTCTTTCCTCTTAGTCCTTTCAGTAATCATGTACACAATACTGGACATCTACTCAAACATCATTGTGGTATGAATGACTTCATCATTTCCTTTGACAAAGAGATATAAATGCACATCACCCATGCCTGTGGCTGCACTGATACAAGCATAAAATTAATTATAACATGGATTACTTGGACTGTAAAATTGGCTGCTACACAGCCACATATTCTGCAAACAGTATTGCTGTTTCATGACAGCCATTAACCAGATGAGGCAGCAGGGGACAGAGTGGTTTTTGTGACAGTGGGGATCTCAGAGATGGGGATCTCTGGCTGGGAGAGACATGACTTCAAAGCAGTCAGGATCAATGATGCTGTTTGCCTATTGATCCCCTCTACCTCCCAAGAGAACAGTCCATCAATAAGGGCTCAGCTATGGGCTGGAGAGGGATTAGGCACTCAGCTTTAATCTAAGTCCCTTTACTAAATTTGAGCTAAATCCCCTTTGTAATAAGATGTATAGTATTCATTTAGGTGTTCGATGGAACTCCTGCATTGCCTGTGTATGAAATGTAGGGTTGTTTTTCCAGAGAGGAAATAAATCAACAGATTATATTGGTAGGCTTGGTAGGTAAATCAATCAAAAGCAGAATAAAAAGTCAAATCTAATATGTATTCTTACAATGAGCAGTTTGATAAAAGTTTTGACTAAATTTGACTGAAGAGCCTGTAACAAGGAGAAAGAAGATGGACTGTGTAAAGAATGCAGACCCTTTGTATGGCTTTAATTCCCTTTTTAAGGTGTATAAAGAGGGCAATACATCGCTCTGTGATGGGTCGGACACTCAAGCCATTAATAGGTCACTTCCGCACATGTGAGGTTACCCAGCATCCTATTTTATTCTCTGCCCTAAGCATAAAATCCACCCTCCACCGTTCTATGACTGCTCCTGGGGTATAAAAATGGATTCAAGCTAATTGCCGTAAGGGAGGTTAAAAGAATTTCCTGGTAAGGAAGGTATCTGATACAAGCTACTTTTATATTATATGTTATATGTGGTTAGATATTATTGTGCTATCTATTCTTTTTTTTTCATTAGGAAGCACTTCCAGTTGGTGCTCCATCTGTTCGCCATGGGGTTTCAGTAAGCAGAGCTTCCTCTGGAAATGACTGAACTGTACTAGCCTCAGAGATGGGGCATATGTTATAGATTACAATGGAAATGGCAGCTGCCGCAGCACTGTGGGCAGTGGCAGTGAGCATTTTGGATTTTGTTATAATTTGAAAATTCCAGTAAGCTGGCACAAAAACAAGCATGCAGGAAAGTATAGAATTTATGGGAAAACTTAAGTGAACCCCAGTGATTGATTACAAACAACCTTCCAAACCTGGAACCCCTCTTGAGAAATAAACAAACTTCAATTTAAGGGCTCATAAACAGGGCTCTAATAGTCATCTGTCAGTGGTATATGGGATGAAGAGACCACAGAAGGGTAGTATGTGGCTCTGGTGTTAGTGGTTAAGGGGACTCTTAATAGCAGCTATCAGGGCTGGGCTGGATGGCAGCCTGCTGCCTCTGTCTCTCCTATTGATCAGACTTGGGGTCTATGATTGCCAGGAATAGCAATTGGTTCCAGAAGTTATTAGCAATGCTGGCCTCCCACTGAATCACGATAGAAACACCCCATCTCTGGTGAAGAGGACAGAAGAGGAGGAATTACTTGGACAGAAAGGCAGATTTCTATGAAAAAGTGCTATTGCAAATGCAGTGTGTTAGCAGCAGAAAACTGATTACTGTGTACATTTGCACATACATACATTAATGCACAAGACCTGTCCTGTAAGAAAAACGTCCACAGGTAGTCTGTGCAAGGGGCTTATTGCAACCCATAGTTACATTTTATTGTTCATCGACCTTTAGTATTTGTATTAATTACGGCAAGAGCAAGGGAGAAAGTCAGGTGACAAAGTCTGCTTTAAGAGGAGGTTGAGTTGATGGATGTTTATTATCATAACCATGACTGTGAAGGTGCAGTACACCTGCTGCCGTAAGCCATTTCAGGAGACGGTCCTATGGGTCATACGAGAGTGGAGACAAATGACCTACATAGGTTGGAGGACTTTCTGTAACTAACACACACACACACACACACACACACACACACACACACACACACACACACACACACACACACACACACACACACACACACACACACACACACACACACTCAAGAAAAGTCTCCACAAGTCATGAGGGTAAAGAGAGCAACAAGCTCTAAAGGCTTTGTTTGTAGCAGCTGTGCAGAGGTGATAGTTAATGCATTTAGCAGACAGATAATTAAGTAAATACAAACAGTGACACAGTAGCTGCTTGCATTTGACAAATGAATACACACAGTGATAAGCCCACCAAATCCCCCTAGAGATTTGCCAGTTGACATTCAATGAAAAGAGCCACTAAATATAGAAGAAGCTCATTACTTTGTCCACTCTTTATATAAAATATATTAGTGCATGTTCAGCATTAAAACACTGAGAATTCTAGGACCAAGCCAAAAATAACATTCAAAAACTGATGATCCCGCTTTGAATGAGGTTCTAATAATGACTCCCATTTCTCCTCAGGAAATTTAGAGGTGCTCTTGAAGCCATTTTGCAAACAACCGCATCTCTCTCTTCTTTCACTCTGGCTGGCAAAATGAGTCCTACAAATCTGTTTCAGGGCCCAGTGCCTCTCATAGGTTTCCACTTCTTTATGGATTTTCCAGCTGCCAGCCACTGATAACAAAAGCTATTGGCTCCTGAAGAGCACTCTTCACTGCCACAGCCAATGGCTGTCATCCGCCGCATCATCTAATTACCATCACAAAGGATGTTTATCTGCAAGATTGTCATCACAGCACAAATACCTCTTTCTCTGTCATCCTCTTCACCTACAGAAGGCCTCAGGGTCCTCCTTATTTTAATATTTACATTCCAATGCCACTGTACCTCATTTGATCTTGACAATTTTGTCAGTTTGGACAGGTGTAAGATATGCAAATGCTACTCTTGATGTTGTGCTGGTTTCACTTGAGTCACATCAAATGTTTTTCTTCTTAAGATGTTCCTCCACTGTGGATGATCACAGGTTATTTTTAGTGCTGCATGACAAGTATCCCATTTTACATGTATGCTTGTGCATGAATGTTGAGCCCTCAGTCCGTGTGACTAACAACTATATGGAGCAGTATGCGAAGGACAGCGGGTCATTGAGTTTATTAGTTTCATTTGACAAGTTTACCAAGTGGACAGTTGATATTTAACATAGTAAGGCAAACTGAATCAATGAACCGCAGCTCTGTGTGGAAAAGCCAGTGCCAACCCAGCCTTCCCTATCATGGTTTGACAAATGTACCAAACCATGATGGGGAAAACGCTGCATTATCATCAAGTCAACAGCTACCGTGGTTTTCTGCTGTTTGTGGTCTTCCTGTACAAGGTTTAATTCAGCTCCACAGTTAAAAGTAAAACTGTTGAGACTTCCCTGTGTGCCAGGGCAAATCCAAGCCAACTGTGACTAAAGTGAATGGTTTCGGTCTTGACATGGGCTGGTGGACAGATTCACACACACCTGTGCTTTTGAAAGCTGAAACACAGAGCAGACTAGAAAGTTAAATCGCTGATGATCTTCTCTGAATTACAGCCATACTGAGAAATGACTGCGAACAAAAAAAAATGGCACAATTACAGAAAAAGCTTCAACCCATAATCTGCTGTTATAGAAGTATATCTATTTTTATGGTGCAGTGCGATGGAATACCAAAAGCACTTCATTGTTTTAAATGAAACCACCCAGCAGCATAAAAGTACCCATTGTTTGGTTCTTGTACACTGATCAGAAAATTAAGAAAAACAATGCACAGCAACACAAAGGTATTGTACTGAAATATTAGCCAAGGGGGAGTAAAGTAACATGTGACATGACCCACAAAAGATCTCAAAACATCCAGACACACTGCATCTACTACACCTCAATGCTCCTTCTCACACAAACCCCACTCACACACTTCTGAGCTGTAGTCATCTCTAAAATATGAGAGAATCCACAACACAAGCCTTCATCCCTTTCCTCTCGTGTTTGCTGTTTTATATGTCTCATCAAAGTTTGTTTTCCACAGCCCCCTACTTCTTTCTGCAGATATGAAGGCACGCTTTAATGTTTCCTTCACACAGTAAACAAAGACATCTACTATTTTATATTCCCATCCCTTATACTAGTATGGAACCATATTAGAAAATGGACATATTGAAGCACTACAACAAAGCACTACAGCTGGAGGAGAGATGGAACCTGAGGGTTATTGTGGAGTTCTCCTGAAACACCACCTGAAGCTCAAAGGTGAATAAAAACAAAACCGGAAAAACACACAAACACACACACACACACACACACACACACACACACACACACACACACACACACACACACACACACACACTGCACCAAATGCAATGTTATTGCTATTCAATGAAAGGTGTAGTACTGTGATTGAACAATGTAGTGAACAGAGATAGTGCTGCAGTGCAGGTTCCTGCCACAGATAATGTCAACAACACAGTTGTGGTGGAGGGTCGGCTTAAGAGGCTTAGGAAACTGTCATGTCAGCTATAGGCCATCTGAACATGATACACACGCATTCCCCAGTACACATTCCTCACTGCCACGATTTGAGAATCCAGGGATTTATTGTCAAACATTGGGCTTTATCTCCTCTTTGAATCCTGATTAGGTTTTTCTTCACAAAATCTTTTGCACACTGAACTAATTCATGCTGCAATTTTTTCCCGCAGTGGATCACATCAGATAATGTGGATCATGGGGAGAAAAAAAATGTCATCTACCAGTTTGGAAAGAGTGTTTGTTTAAATAGATCTAAGGGGAAATTGTTTCTAATAGAGTTAAGGTTAGCGCTGCAAAGGTTTGGAGACATTTGATATGTTGCATACATGCTCATGATGACTGAGGGAGTGTGTTTTCAGTTGAAATGTCAGTGACTCTGCACTCTGTCTAATTTGGGACACATGGGCTCTCAGTAGTGTGTTTGTGTTCTGCACACTTCGCTAACTGACTCCCAGTCCACTCACTGTGTAGGTATCATGAGGGAAAGTGTGTGTGTTTACACCTAACAAGATTACTGAAAGGGGATCACTGACAAGTGATTAAAAATCTGGATTGGCTGGGAGCAAATGTTGTGAGAAGGAAACACAGAGACACTGTTGTGTGGATATTTATGGCTTTGGAAAGCACAAACTGACTATTAACTGTTCCAGATCAACTTTGACTGAGCTGTGCCACTTCTCTGGAACAACATCCAGTGTTTTGTTGATTAATTTATGAGCCATTTTAACGGCAAAAATCAATTAAATCAAACAGTTAGGCACGCTTACCAGAAAGATTCATAAGCAAACAAATACAATTTCTGTTTCTGCTTCAATCAGAAATTAAAATTGGATTGGAAAATTAGGCATGGTGCGTTTTCAGCTCATGATAAATAAGGTACTTTTCAATCGATGAAGCAGATTAAAATATGTAAATCATTTTGCAAGAAGGTTAATTGTTTCCCTGAACATCTTGATATTTACGACACCTGTGCAACCAGGACAAGGAATCAATTGGAAAAAGGTCAATCACTAAAATGAGATGATGCTCAAACTGAAATACTGATGTTGTGCTACTGAAATTGCCACATTCCTTATTTGGAAAGCCACATTAGTTCCTTGTAGTTAATCCTGACCTTCATAAACATTTCATATGCTGGTGATTACTAGTTCAAGATGATTGCTTTGTTTTTTCTACAAGACATCAAAACTTATTGGATAATTGATGAATGGTGTTTGCTCCAGAGATTTGACCAATTATTTCTCTCACAATTGTCTCTTTAAATTCTTCATCAGGGGGGTGATCTAAAATTACATGAGACTCTACAATCACGCTGATCCGGCCTATCACCTTCTTGCATCCATGTAACTTGGCTGAAGACCAGCAATCAATTTGTGCACATGGAGTAACACCCCTCCCGAGTGGAAAAACCATCATAGATGCAGTCACGGTAAGCCACAGGAATCAAGTATATTGAACTAAGAGGCTCAAATAAAGTCCCGGAAATCTCCTTTCTTAGCATGCTGCTCCACATAATCAATTCCACGGGTCTGCAGTGCCCTGCTGTCTGCGATCAAATATGTATTGAAGCATTAAAACATTTAAACAGGTGTATTGTTTTTGTCTTCATACATGTGCTGCCCGGTGGACATGAGCAGCGTGGAGGCAAGCTGAGCCAAGCAGATGCAGGGCCACGCACGTGCGGAGATGTGTCCACAGTGTGACCTTTTCAAAATTGCAGGACATGTGTGTTTTTCATTCCCACTCCCTCCTTGTCCAATTCCACCTACAGTGTGGTTTGCCTTTTGTCTATTATCTATCTATTCTGCTGTATAGTCTCTGGAGAGGACTGCAGTGGATTTCTACTGAAGAAACAACTTGTTTAACACAACTTTGTTGTCTTTGTTTTTAGACTTCTGTTGAATTTATGTGTGTTCAACCAAAGGCCGATACTCTAATTAAAGAAAATCTGCTCAGTCTCAGATGATTTTGTGATCATTAACACATACTGACCATGTATTCTTTGCATTTTACTCTAAAACTCCTCATTACTAGATGGTCTTTGATCCACACTACATCCTACAATGCTCACCTGCTAATGATGCCAACACATACTAATAACTGCAACTCACGAGCAGCCTCTCTGTCATCAAGTCCATGTTTAGACATGGATTGAGTCAAATCATCTGTTGTAGTGGATAAATTATATGGAGCTGTACAGTAGCAGATGACAGCTACTATACTGTACAAACATGCTCCCATTACCTTTGCTGGCATAGATACCCATATGCTGATTTGCTGCATGGACAAATCCAATCTGACAAAAGCATACATCTCTGGCCAATCACTGAGACTGATCTAATGACTGCCCACAATGCACTGGGAAAATGGATGGAGGAAGAACTGCTTTGCATAATCAAAGGGAAGAGGTCTTATTTTGGCCCACTTCTGCCTTTGTCTTGCTTGTCAGGTTGTCTGTTCAACAATTATTTCACTTTTACTTTGTGGTGTGCTTTATCTCCATGTCACTCACAGAACGAGAGGCGCTGGCTGCACAGTCATTAGCTTTGTTCGGCTTTCTGGTTTGGGGCTTTGATAGTGTTTTTTAGTGGACAGAGGTTAATCCCAAGAGAAAATGCGTTAGAGCAGAGAAGGAGTAATTGCGGTGTTTTAAGGATTGTGAAGGGGAGCGGTGAAGCCACTTTATTGAATATAAAATGTCAATTCTTAATGTGCGTAACTCATTATTGTTCTATAAAGAAGATGCTTTCTAGATGTGCCAAGGGGAGTCTTTAAAATGATACAGAAGCTTTGCTATTGACTATAAATGGGAGAGAAGTCAGTATTGCATCTCTTCTGGAAACACAAGCTACAACACAACCTCTGACAAAGCAACTCCACACACGCTTCCTACTCTAGTGGGGAATCATTTAAAAACAACAAGGGTATGAACACTGACAAGAAGCTGAATCCAATAGCAGCTTGTATTCGATTGGAATCAGGTTCGGTGAAGGCCCTTTAATCAATTCTACATATGTCACCTTTTCACCTACACATATATGTATCTGTTTACATTATGCTCAAAGAGGAGAGGGAAGTTTTCCAGTGGAGCCAGACAGTCATCCATTCAGCAAGTCTGGGTTTACAGAAGAGTGGGACTGTGTCCTGTGTTGAAAAATGACTCAATGTTCAAAATGATTCTGCACTTACCACCCCACAGCCCCTCAGACCCCTCACAGCAAAACACATCCACTTACCTGCAAGAGAGGAGAGACAAGAAAATCAATGACTGCACACTCAATTATATCACAACTTACCAAGCAAGCGCAGCCTTTGTTTCCTCTAGAGGACAGAGAACACCACTTTGTATCTTCACAATGTATGTTCATTGAGATTTAAATTTAAGATTAAGAGATTTCAGACTTAATAAAATAATTTGTTACAAACAATACAAGATTCAGGCTAAAATTAGACCTACAGCACTTTTATCTAGCTCTAATAAAGAGGCCTCTGGTATGACCTCTGTCATACTAGAAAAGACTACGACCCACTGAAAAGTGCATGTAACTTTCAAACAAGATGTAGCCAGATATGAATGTCGATTTGTCAAATCTAGAGTGATGTCAATCCAGAGTAAAGTGACTTTAAGAATAGCTGAATTGATTGTGTTTTGTATCTTGTTACCCATCTCTCCTGCAAACAGGGGAGAGCTAATGGGCAGAAAGACCCAGACCTGGTCGCACCGCTCAGACCTAGCGTGTGCACACATCCACACGCCAGTGCCACCACAGGTCTGAGACCATGAGATCATCAATTACTGGATCAGGTTCGTTTTTAGAAGGGTTATCAGCCCCTATATTGACATTATTAAACAAATTGCATTTTGCCAAAAATGAAGTATGAACGGTGCATCCTGAGTTTCAGTGTAATAGCAATAGATTTGTGCCCATAGACACTCTTTCTACAATGTCATAATACTGGGATGAAAGCGATATTAGCCCAAGGGAAAGATAAGCAGTGATAATTCACTAAACAGAAAATTAAAAGTCACAGCCACTGGAAAACAGCAACCATTGTCTGTTGATATATGTGGTTAAGGGGCACTGAAGGTCACCAATAGGTGGAAGTTAAAAAAATAAAATAAAATAGAGAAAAAAGAAATTTCTCCTTCTGATGCATTTTGACATCACTTTGGTTGTGAAACAGTATTAGCAAAAAAAAAAAAAGAGGGAGGCATCATTCTATTATTGCACTTTAAACATAATTTTGACATTAACAGTCGTTAGTGTGCTAATAAACCACATGGTCTCTGGAGTTTGGCATTCTATTAAACTAAACAGCAGTGAGGGAGGCTCAGTGAGGATATAAAATTTAAATGAACACACGGACTCACACATATCACTGCAAGTCCAAACAACAATTAACAGTTTTCTATGTGTGTATGTGGTGTGTGTACGAGTGTGTGTCAGTGCCCAGCAGGGAGAAGTGTGGAGCCTCAAAGCCCAGCGTGAAGCCCACGGTGAGTGACTTATCTCTGCATAGCTGATCAATAATTAACCATGGGACATGGCCTAATGAGGATGATAATACACTGTTAGTAAGATAACACCTCAGTGAGAGGTACTGGACCAGTTCTCTTCATTTAGATCCACTCATCATCCTATTAGTATTTGTCACCTGGTTGATTAACATTCTTGTTCACTGCCTGGCTGAGTTTAGCGACTGTCGTTCTGGGTCCTCCATTATTCTTTTGACTTTCAGTGCACCTGACTTTGACATGCTGCCCATCCTATTCCTGCTCTCTCCTCTCTCACTTCTTGAAGCAAACGGGCTCTTTGCTCTCAGTGCTGGCAACCCTCCCCTGCAGCCCATCAATACATCTCCAGATGCTGTATGACACATGCGGTAAGGACCATTTCTGAGACCATCCATCAGGATGGAGGACGAGCCCTTGCCCATCCCAGCTACTTGTCTCCTCTGCCTCCTCCAACAATCCACGTCCAGCAGACAGGGTTTAATAGGGCCCATTAATCAGTAGACTCGTCTAGAAAAAGGCCAGACTGTAATTCAGCAAGGACAGGCTAATCCTTAAGGACGTCTACATCTTTGGTATAAAAAAAGGAAAAAAAAAAGCAAAAAAACCCACTACCTTAGCATAGCACTCATGCATCAGCACATTTGGAGATAGACATGGCCAGAGACATCCCAACGTAAGGGTACAACTTTTAAATGTTTAACAAAAAAAACAAACAAAAAAAAAATCATTGCTTTTGTGTCTTTGATTAGACTGCCTAATTCAAACATTGATCATAGTCTAGCAATGGCAGGTGATAAATGATTGCAGTTGTGGTGACGTTAATGATGGCTAGCAGAAGGCAGGTACTGATAACTGCCCGAGACTGGTTTGTCTGTCTGCATCTGTCAATAGCAACTCTCCAAGGGCCCATTAGAAGAATGCAGAGAGAGAACGATCTCTTATTCAGAGCAACTATCCATAAATACAGGGATGTTATGGAATAATAATTGTAGCAGGAATGAGAATGCATCACATGTACACATCCAGACCCTACACACTGAAAAACACACACGCGTACAATGTAGTTCACCTTGAGTGAAAATAATCTTCTTCCGACCAGCAACGGAGCCAGGACCTCTGTTTTCTGAAGATACCTCAGGCTTTTCCAGTGCCATCTGCTACACCAATACCTTCTCACAATGGAGCTGACTGAGGGCCAGTTGGCAACGAATCTGAGTACAGCGAGACTCGAGAGATGACTGGCAAGAGAAAAACGCAGAAACTCAAGCCGGCCAAGTTTCAACTAACATAAAATCTGTTCCCTTGAAAGATAAAGATTTTCTGTTTAAGGAAAATCTAACTTAGACATTCTCCTCTATCTACGAATGTGCACTTGTTCCAGAGATTTATCCTTCTAGACGGTGTGCTATTTTCAGTTTGTAACATCTGCCAGTGGTCATATTTTGCCTCAGAAAACCAGTACAGTTAGATTTCCTAAAAGACTTCCCCTTCCAAACAAGCTTCAGGCTGAACACACAAAGGCAACAATGGTACATGAGATGATTGTGTTGCTATATTTTATTTCACTATGTCTCTCTCCATAAATTCTTACATAGAAATGCAGAATTAAATGAAGTCATGGCAATGAATTATTGAAGGAAGAAATATAAAAATCATTTAGAGACCATCATTTCTAACTGAATATTATTGGTGGAGTGCCATAGACCAATGCACATGCACTTCCATATCATACATAAACAACAACAACAACAATGGAATACATCTGTCAAGCAGTTTAGTCCCCAGGGAGATGCTTATAAAGACAGCCGGTTAGGCCATCAATAATTAAAACAGATGTAATTCCCATTAGCCATGGGAGTAAGGCCATAAATAGTTAATGTGCTCCTTGTGTCCCTCCCCCCTCTCCCCTCATTCCCTTGCTCCTCATGGCTCCTCTCTTCAGCTCACCTTTCATTGGAAAGCTTTCTTCTCTCCTCTTCTGCTCCTCAAGGTTTCTCTTCAGCCTTACACACCCCCTTCACTTCAGAGAATAGCGTGGGGGTTTTGGACTCCAACAAACAAACACACACACACACACACTATCATGTCACTATAATCAGTATAATCACTGATTATACTGGTCCCACTGAGGAGATTGGATAGGCTGAGGCAGGAGAGAGGGCAATGAGATAGACCCCTGAGGAGATGGAGGCCACAATTTATGACCCGGTATCATGGGACTGGTTAGCTAGAGTAGGATGCACTTGTGTCTGCTTACACTTCATCATGACAATGATGAAAAGCAGACAGCTCACATGCCAACAACAGAAAAGGCCAAGACAGATGTAGCTTTACCTATAAAGAGTGTTTTGTAGGTTGTTATGGGAAGATTGTAACTGCTGACAGGTCAAAAGGCCAAATGAGGAGAGAGACTCACCCTTTGGCTGCTGCAAAGAAACAAGAGAAGAGCAACGCAACCAAAAAAATGTAATGACCGCTTTGAGTAGCAGAAGAGTTTCTTTGCTTCTGCCTGATGAATAACATAGACAGGATGTAGAGTAGAAGGATGAAATTGAAACATCCATCTACTGATGTCTTCCCATCAGTCACCAGATGCCCCTCATTAATCCAGTCCCCACCCCCCTTCATCCAGGAGCTCCATCCATCCTCCCTGCTGCTGGCGCGTCTCCCCTGTTGAAAGAGCCGCCTGTGAAATTGCAGCGCTATCGGAGCGCCAACCGAACAGCCACTGTCCATCCATCTCCTCAATGACACAGGGCCTAATGTGCTGGTTGTAAACCAGCCGCACAGATAGGCCTCAGGCAACAGCGACCAAAGAGGGGCCCAGAGATGTTCGCAGAGAACACAACACACTTTCAGACAAAAAAATAAGATTATTGCCACTGGCAATATGCACAAACTTGCTCTGACAGCTATTACAACTCTCATAAAATGCACTTTGTTTCCCAGAAAGATCAGAATTGACTCTAAATAGCCTGGCTGGGAGTAGTTAGCGCTTAAATTCCTTGTATGGTCATTTGTACGTACAAAACAGCCACATTCACATTATGTAGTCATTTCATGACTTCTTGACACGCACTTTACTGATGACATGCTACATGCTGTTAAAGCTGTGTGCAGGCACTACTATGTCTAAGTGAAGAACTCCAGATTTAATTTGTCTGACCTACATAGCCAACAGCAGGAGCACGCCAATCCACGCCGTTAATCAACCTAACATCCCAGGGTTCCACAGCATCTGTCTGAGGCGAGGTCCCCTGAATTATAATCTGCTCTTCGTTTGATTTCATTTGATGTTTGCATACTAAAAGTTCTGCTCTGATAATTAAGAACCACCCATTGAGTTTGGGTCCAGGGTTAAAACATAACTAAACCATATAGGGAAAGGCAGAAGAGATGAATGTTAAGTTAATGCTGCATGGCTGTATTAGTGGTGTGGTTGAATCTGACAAACGGAAGGCTTTCTGCTGAAGGATACATATGATGTATAACATGAAGGATCAGTCAGACTAAAGATAATGATGAAAACAGAAGATTACACAGATTTAAGAGAGAACACAAACTGCTCCAGGAGTTGTGACCCGCCAGTTTTCAACAACACATGTTGAACTGCTCATGACTGTATGTGCGCATCTATCATCAATCTATATGAGTAAGATGGCATGTTACATGATGAAGACGCTGCATTTCAGCCAACAAGTCTAACTTGGCATAACTCAAAATTAGATTGGACAGATTTACTCAACGCTTTTGGGAATCATGACACAGTGAATGCATGACACACAAGACTGGGAACGTTTCCATTCCCTGCCTCAAAATCTATGAGACGATTTTCCAGTATTATGTTAAGCTAAGAGTTTCATAACCTCATCATACTGTAAGTGCAACCAGAACTGTCTCCAAAGCCAGCTTGTTAGGTACTGCCATTCTTCCGCTTTTGCCACCATAAGTCGTATTCCACTCTCTGTGCGCCAAGATTTCTCCCACCGGAGGGGCGCTGGCAAACTCTCTAAACAACACAGAAAGCCATTCATCATCTCTCAGAGGAGTGAGCACTACATCAATCTGTCTGTCAGCAGCCCTCCAGACCAATATGCCTCTGCCTGCCTCTGTACATTCCACGCCAGATCTCAGCACTCCACGGATTTAACTTCCACTGTATTGCTACACTCATTATATCGCCAAAGAGCTTTGAAATATAAGCACGGTAATAACTACCATTCCCCTGGTTCTAGTAGGCAGTAAAAAATGAGTACAGGTCAGTTCCACATCCAGACATTAGTTGGCCTCTTGATAGAGTTGTTGTACTCAATTTGGGAGCTTGTAATCATGCATTTCTTAATTTGAGAAAACTGCAAAACAGAATTTGCAGTGTTGCCATTCTTAACTAAATTAAATACTGACAAGGAGAGTTTAATTTTACAATACTCTGATGTTCCATTTAGATTGAATAATAAAGTATATCAAGACAATAGATAGACAGTAAAAAAGAAAATCAAAGCAAGAGCATACAAGCTACAGTAGAATCCCTGATTTCTGTTTTTTGCTTTGTGCTTCTTTCCCTGTAGGACAGTTGGTATACAGGCTACAGATGAGGAGTTCAATGAACCAGTAGAACTAGTGGAGAGTGCAAGCTCTGAGGATTGGCCATCCCAGTGGGCATTGCATCTGTGGAAGAGAGGCTGGTTTAGGGGGAAGTAGCATCTACAACATGTCTGCTTACAGAGTATCGACAATTTGCCAACTCAGCATTTTCGTCCGATTAGGAATCTAATGGGGTCTGTATCCCATCGCATACCCCCACATACATGCACACCCACACACACACACACACACCCCCACACCCCCTTTGGTTCAATGAAAGTTATGTTTGGCTGGTGAGGAGAGAGAGGAGAGCGCTAGACACACACACTTGCTGTCACAAAGGCTTCAAGCTCAGCACAGCTCTCCTGTCTATTTGACTGATGGTGATAGTGAAAGACAGCTATTCCAAGCAGGATGTCATGATGGATAACCTTTTATGTGGTCTGGGACGTAGAGAAAGGCTTACTCAACGTGAGAGAGGACAAGGCCCAGATCAAAAAAAGATAATATTACTACTCACATTTCACATTACCCATGTCTTGTCTAACTTAATGCTAATGTTGAGAAACAGTGCCTCACTCACCTCTCTGGTTGAAAGTTCGAGGTCTTTTCATCAAACAGCAGGATTTAAGGATTTATGTTTAAGTTGGATACTACCCTTAATGTTTCTCTTAATAAAGGTTTAACTACATTGGTGTTTTGCATCATCGCAGTTTCCATGTGCATGTTTTAATGTTTTCTGGGTATTTGACCAGGTGTCAAAGGATCAAACCAGGAGCGTGAACTGTGGAGATGGTGCTGGAGGTTATTCTGTATTGTAATACAGTGAGGTAACAGGAACTCATTTGTAACATTTCAACTCAAGGATTCAGGACTGGCCTATACAATGCAGAGCAACATGATGTACGTCAGTAAGTAAGTCCGGAGGTAAGTGCGTGCGTGCGTTTCTCCTCACAAACTCAACAACCACCGCGCTCCATTCACCACTCCTCTTCAAGCCGAGAGGGCAGTGAATCTCACTTTGGTGTTGTAGCTGCACACCGGCAGTCACATCAGCGACAGCTTTGCATTCAAATGGCAGAATTAAGGAACGGCCAGATGCAGACCTCCACTCTCCTCCCCATCTTTCACTTTCTCATTCCCTTGCTTCTACCGCCTGACAAAGTGCAACTGACAGCTGCAGCCCTCCAGCGACAGATGATTTGTGCAGCGCCTTGATTCAGGCCTCTGCTCCCCTTGGTTTCTCTATAAAAGCCCTTGTCAGAACGATGAGAGCTTTACGTTTTCACGGCCACGATAAGCCACGGCTTTAACACATGAGGCCACTCTGAGGAGGGAGGAGGCATGAATAAGACTTTTACAGGTATTAGCGTCAATGACTCCCTCCCCTGTACCCAGATTAACACACATCTAAGTGCAGGTGGCCATGTGTTCACAGTGCTGTGTTGAGTGCACGCAGAACTGTGATTATCCTTGATGCTGGATCCCACATGCCACAAGTACCCCTACTAACACCCTCCTGCTACCACACAGTCCTGTCAAAGGTTCCTTTATTTTTCCATGATTAGCCAAGTTAATAGGCCATTAAAATGCTGCACCATCAAAGTGAGAGTTTTATTCCCTACCCAGTCTGGCCTTTCATTCTGTTGGAAAAGAATGTAGCAGGGAGGGTGTAACAGGGGGCTAATCCAATGGGATACTCCCAACAATAAAAATACCTTACTGGCAGTGCCTGGTGGAATGACCCATTTTAATTGTGCGTACACTAATCTATGCTACAGCAAAAAGTGCTGTGGTTATATCCAACACTCTTCCTCTGTGGCTCAGTGGTGCATTGTGTGGGTGTGTGAGGTCTGGAGGATCAGCAATATTGTTTTTGTGGGACTCGGAAGGGCTTACAGAGACGTTTGCACCCGAAAGGCTGCACTAAATTTAATCCTGTATCAGAGACTATGCAATGGGTGATCATGGATGGATTTGATCGTTTAAATCCATGATCATTGTGTTAGACCGTGAGAACAACCTCGGATTTGTAATACAAACTCTGTTACGAGGAATAAAAGGAGTTGAACTTGAAAACATTCTCAGTGGCAGACTGATAGGTCATGTTATTTTTGGCTAATCTCTGAAGCTGGCTGGCCAGGTTTGACTGAAAGGAAAAGTATGTTTTGCTTGTGCAGGCATCTGATTCAGGAGCTCAGCTCTTAACACGGAGCCCTGGGTTAAGGCAGGACAGCAATCAACCAAAGGAGCTTCCTATAGATATACTGAAAGGCAATAAAGCAGCAGCCTTTTCCGGGCAGTAAATACATTAATAACCAGCTAATAACAGATTTGAGGTTTGCTTCAATAAATATCTGGACTTGTGGTCCAGGTAATGAGGGATGAACCTTGAAAGAACAATGCAAGCATTTCCCAAAAGAAGCTGTAACCCGCTATTGTGTGTTTTGCAAACTAATGGCGGAAGGCAACTTCACTTGAAGCGCTACATCAACCCTCAAAGACCAGAGCTGTGGCATGTGACATGTCCTCTGATTCAGTCTCAGTCACTGTTACTATGCAGAATTGACTGTGTGCACAACATACACACAGTGTATTCCCTAAGGTGGAATACAGTGACGAATCAGCATTTGCCTTATTAAATAGGGTGAAGACCTTTGCCCTTTGTGTTCATAGCAATCTCACAGCCTATACACAACATTGCCGTAGGTTGGCGTTGACATTTGGCACCCCACCATTTATCTTGCAAAAGGTCATGAATTGTAGCAGGTTCTGTAATGAGTCATGTGCTGAATGGATTAAAGTTCACACCAATACCAGAAAGGTCAAATGACAGAGTACGTTGGCCCCCAGGCTCTGTGTTGCCAGTCACTCATCAATACATTTGCAGATAGATGGATCACTGTGCCATTGGTGAGAATAGTGCCAGAGAGACAACAGTGCGGATTTTTATGTGCCAAAGGCAAGAAAAGGCAAAAAAGGGGTCGAACATGTAATGTACTTCAGTGAGACATGTGCAAGGGCTTCTCTCTTCACCCTGGCATCTCAACTTTCTCCTGAATTAGTTTAAATCCTTGGTGTGGCCTTAACTCACTGACACGTGTTAATCATGCTTGTCATAACAAACACATTTAGCGGTCAACATTTTCCAAAGCTCCTGGGGGTTGACAGGGACTTCTTGTTTAGCTGCTGTAACTGCGAGCACAAGGAAAATGAAAGTCAATACTCTGAGCATGTGATAATTCAAAAAGTAAGGATAGGAATCTGCAGAAAAATGATGTGGCGAAGCAATAAATGATATTTCAGTGCAGGATCAATGTTATGGCCCCATTTCAAGCAATGTTTTTACAAGCTACTTTTATTTTTCTGTCATCTCCATCTACGGCCTTGAAAGAATACCTTTATGCAGGATACAACATAGCTGGACAGTGAACTGCTTTTAAAAACCATCATAATTGAAAAGCCTCTATGGGAAAGCAAGCTATAGAGGTCTAGTAGGCTCATTTCACTAAAAAAGTTGTCTTAGAGGACATTTATCATAGTTTGTGCAGCTCACCCTGTAGCCACAACTTCTCTCACATATGCAGTAGTTCTCCTCAAAACCAGTAAACACACTTTTATGTGTAAAATAGGCGTTTTCCCTCTGTATTTTCCAATTTTTTTCCTCATCTGGCAGATTCTGTTGAAAATGTAATTTATTTTTGCTTCTATTTTATTGGACAATTTTATATACCCAGAGGTCACTGGGAGCAGCTCTCTATTATGTGTTTACAACAAAACGTAACTGGGGGAAAAAACAAAAAAAAAAAAAACAGGAATTACAGCAGTGGAACTGTCTTTGTGCCATCTTCTTTACTACACTTGAAATAACTTCTAAGATTAAGGTTCTATGCCAAATATGCATTTTAAATCGCTTTTTTGATTTAACCATCTGCCAGCCACAGCAGCGTGAGCATCACTCTGCCACCTGGAGGAAGGTAAACTTCCACAGTGTTTTGGGCACAAATATTATGGACACCTGTGCAATCCAATTCAATTTCAAATACCCTGCAGCTAATACTGACTCGGTATGGGTAATATTATTATTATGGCATTTTGTTTGAGTGTATGTCAGACAGGTGTTGGTTCTCTTTTAGAACGTGATTTATAGTGGTGACATATTTACTGCTTTATGCTTTAGGAGTAAAACTAACACGAACACACTTTGACACTGACGACAAACAGTAAGTCTCAGAATGAAAATCACTGGAATCATATTTCCCCACCTGCACAGAATTTGCTTTGCATCAAACAAAATACACACACACCACCAGCCAGCGTAGCAGCCTTATTAATCTCTCTGATATCTTTTCCACAGTAAGCCTGGTAGTAAGCAGTGCTCCTGACATCCTGCTTAGCCGCCGTAGAGCCAGTGTCTGTGTTGCTCCACATCCTGCGTTGCAGATAAGAGCTAAAGAGCAGTCCAGGTCGGTGCCACCCGTGCAGGCTGATAAGCTCTGCTACAGGTCCGTTTGTCTGCTGGCAAATCACTGTCCATGGCAGACTTCAGCAACTGATAAGACCTCACATCCCTATGAGACCTTTGTGTGAAACAGTTGGGAGTAATGATAAAACACAGAATAGTAGAATTTTAGAATTGTGCCACCGTGATTAATCATATGCTGAATCCCTGTTTAACAGCAGCTGACTCACCTACTCAATATGTTTGAAGTCAGGGTCATTAAAAAAAAAAAAAAAAAAAAAATTGCTTTTCTGGCCAAACACAAAGCACTGACAGAAGCAGACATGACATGACTGGATAGGTTACATCTTTAAGCCAGTGCTGTGCTGCAACCTGATCCCTGCGAAATGGATGTCAGAGTTGTGAGTGCAGCACCTTGCTGAACAAGTGTGGCTCAGATACCTGTGCTATGTGTATTTATAGCAAGGTCTTCAGGGAGCTGCTTCCTGAAACGCTCCGAGACTGTTCCAACAGGCATCTGAGAACCCGTGACACCAAAGTCAAGCATTTTCTGCTTGAACCTGGGAGCCTCCTCCTGAGATCCAGCATGTCCCCTAAGTACAGATAACAGAGACAGTAGCGAGAGAGGCTCACACCTAGGGTATCTTCAACAATGCAAACAAATCCCACTGTTGAGCGAGTGTTTAATTTCCTCCTCTCTCATTTAATTTAATGCACCCACTGTCTGCATTCACTATTCAGCCCGTTTATGGTTGTACAATCAAACTTGTGTGATTAAAACAAATCTAACAGGAGCTGGAGTCAGTCTTTACCTAACCACAGCCCATTTCCCAGCAGCAGCAGCTGTCCAGCAGTAAACCAATACACAGGACAATAAGGTGAATCTCATCGGTAGAAGGGTATTGGCTCAGTGAGATTTAACAGCAGGTGTGTCAGCTGAGGTATGCTACTGCAGCGCAAACGGACACTAGTTAAAAGTGCGCGCATTCCTGTGTGTTGTGAATGTAAACAAAGAGCGAAGGGTGCAAGTGACCACAGTCGAACCACATGGCAGATGGTGTGCGGAGACATTCAGAAACCAATCTGAGGTAACGTGTCATCAAATAATTGGAATATCGAGCGTAATGATAGGCCCCCTTGACAAATAATTCACAGCCTATTATAGACAATTTACAGAAATCTGGTTGGCAATGCATGAAGAGGTGCCAAAACTGCACACCCAATGCTCTCTAATTACAAGGTGTGATTTTCTGCATTCTTACCTGCTGTGTAGCTTTCCTTTCGACACACAATTTTATTCTCAAGGAGCGACTGTTTATTTTCACACACTCATGTTGTCCATTATGAATTTTAATAAGAGCGTGTCGATAGAATATGAGCAGGACACAATGTTTTCTATTGTCTTTTTCGCAGCTCTCTGGTGATAGATAACGCCAGCGAAGCAAAGGAGTCAACTAGAATTAAAAAAAAAACAAAAAAAAAAAACAAAGTGGTGGCGAATCTCCCCCACAACAACCTGGCAGGACGCATCAACTCCCACCACCATCATCATCATCGCCCCCATCTTCCCCTCTGTGCCTCTGCATCTGTTGCAGTCTCAAAGGCAGATGTTCCTATGAGGAGAGGCAGCAGGCAGGCAGAAAGACCCCCCACACAAACACCCTCCCCTTATCCCCCATATGATTACCTCTCTATCTGCCTGCAACAATGCCCCACATCCCATCTCACCACCACCTCTCCCTGCAGCAGCCCTTTGTATGAGCTTCATTGACCCTCATCTCTAGACAATTAGGATGGATAACAAGAGGTTGGGGGCCCACTGCTTGCTCACAGGATCCACTGACAGCAAATACATAAAGGCCACTTGACTGTCAAGCAGAGGTGATGGAGCATATAAATGTGTGGACTGGGGGAGGTCAGATGTTTACATTTGCAACAATAATGCTTTCTAGAAACCTATGCTAATGAATATCCATTTGAATTGTAGTGCTGCACTGTTAGCCATTTATAATAAAGGTTGAACAAGCTCTAAAGTACTGTGGGACTCTTGCCAGGTCGCCGCTAAGGAGAGAACATTGCATATTTTACCTCGGTGGATTTTGGTGCCAGAGCACTGGCCCGGAGCCATATCTGACTGCTGTTAGGGAGAATGATGATGAATATCCAAGGTGTCATTAATCTTGATCAGGTATGTGTGAGGCAGGCTGTGTGTGTCGTCTTTCATGTCGCATCCCCCCTGGAGCCAGGTGGTGACCAGACAGCACAAGGTCAGGAGGGAAGGTCAAAGAGCATCATGGGCCCCTCATCAGTGGCAGTGACAATAGGACACGGATGCATACAGTCACGTAAAACTATTAGTGGTTTCAATCTAAAAGACCATACATAACCATTTTAGCATTTTGTGTCCTCACTTCACTTATTGTTACAGTTATCAGACTATGAATGTGAGATTCAAGTGAAATGGCCAGTGGGTTTGATTTGTGTTTGTGCGTTGACAAGTACTGTTGCACACGCACACAGCAAGAGGGTATGAGCAGTCTGCAACACAACACTAATAATTGAGAGTCTGGCTATGATAGATTTGACTGGTGCTGGAGAATGGAAAAGAAACATGGCTACATGTGCTGTAGTGTTTGCCAGCAATCTGAGCTAGTTGGCTGATCCTAATCCTGTTAAAACTCCATAGCAAGATGTGACAACATGGCTGGGACAGATTTTGTCATTTTGTATTGACTACAGTGAGGGGACTGAGGTGCGAAATAAAGAATGCACCTCCTCACCGAAGCTGAATATGTGCTTCTGTATTGATGCCGAATTCACAGTTGGACGTGTCATGTATTGGGTGTCATTGTGAAAAGCTTTCATTTCTCCCTCTGTCTGGTGCAAACCTGCAGGCATATGTCAGAATGTACACCCACACGGAAACCGATACAAACACATTGACAATTACGCACGAACGCACCAAAAATCAACACACAGGCAACAGGAGCAGATGATTTACAGCGTAATTCAGTCACACGTTCCCTCACCACCCATGTCAATGTCTGGATTTCAAAAGATTCATAATTCTCTGTCAAAATCCGGGCTGTGCTGCAGCCCCTGCAGCTAAAACGTAATCCTAAAATGAACTCTACATCACCTCTAACGCAGCCAAAAGGGAACAAAGTAGTGCTGGAGGGAATTCAAAGAAAGTATGCCAACTGCCCACTCAACCAATCACACGGAGGATTTCTGTGGAGAAGGACATCTTGTGGGATTGGAAGAAGAGCCTATAGGCGACTGATAACCCTGTTTGAGATATGCTATCTACCAAGCTACCAAAATGCCAACAATATGTGCCGGAGCATCGATAATGCATTGGAAATGATGGAAGATTACTGCTATGGTTGGATGGTTTTTTTTGTTTGTTTGTTTGTTTGTTTTTTTAAACAAAACAAACATCTTAGCATTTTTTATTCAATCACAAAAAAAAGACAAAACAAAACAAAAAAAAAAGAGCCTAACAATTCTCCTAAATTCAGTTGTTTTTATATGCCAGCAGCGCAGCTTTAAAGTGTAACTATGGGTGAATCATGATTTGTGTTCAAGGCAGCCTCAACTTCAATTTAAATACAAACAGGGGAAAAAAAAGGCACTAGATACTGAAGTAGAATACCACTGTATGATGAAAAGCGGCTTTGTGTTGAAACTTAAAAACATCCTTCTCCGTTCAAGGCACTTGCTCTGTTCTTAAACCTGACTCCTGGTGAGAGAAATTATAGCTCTGTGTCTCAGAACCACCTGGTTCAATGTGCTCTGCATGTTAACAAACCAGACGAACAACTAGAATACACAATCTATACAAACAGCAGGAATGGGGACATCAGTTATCCCTAAAGCGTGGGGGAGCACACATGGGGATGCAGCCATGAGAACTGAGCTGCAGCTTGATTTGTTAATTTGAAATTTGATTGCAATGTGGACCCACTTCATTCTTTTTTTCTATCCGCACCCCACTTCCTCTGTCTCCTCTCCTTGTCCATCTGGTGCTATAAAAACCTGGCCACAGCCTTTCCTGTGGAATTGGCTTCATTAACAAATAGCCACATTAACTCCAGCACAGACCTTTGGCATATCCACTTTATTGTAAACAAAGCTCGAGTATTCTGTCCAGCCATGCCAGCTCCACCATATGGGAGGAGGTCTGGTCTCGAGAAAAAACTTGTATGATCTTCACTGGTTCTCAGGGCTATTTTAAGGATGAGAACACAATTGCATATTATTAACAGCCCTACCACATAAATGCTTTTGTTTTGAAAGAGACTCAACCCATTGTGTTGTTGGACTTCACCAAGGTGTTCCTGACCACAGTCACGAAATGCATTTTACCCACACACACTCAATTAAACACAAATACACTCTTATCAAGAAGAATCTGAGACCTTATTATGAGAGTTATTTAGAGGAAGCATGGTTACATTCTGTTATTTTCCTTCTGTTGGCCTTGTTTTATTTGATAAAAGCAGACTCAAATCTCAACAGGCAGGCATTTTATTCTTTGTGGTTGGCTTGGTAGCAGCTGGTCTTACACTGCCACAATCAAAGATGCATCTGGAGAACGCAGGATGATACAGAGGCCTTTTATACAGTTGTCCTCTCCAGCGAGTTTGTTCAGTCGCATCACAACATGTCTCGCTAATGTTGTGAGTGAGAATACATGTTTGTTCATTTGTAGAGGTCTCAGTTATTACCACAACTCTTCATGTTTCAGATTTCTCTTGCATGGGCCCACAGATTCTAGCTGCAGACTCACTTTATGAATCATGAGGATATCCCTGCGAGATTGTGGCAGCAAATTTCATCCATGAATAACACCCCTGGTCATAAGACATGACAGTTTCAGGGATTGGTTTGTTTTCAGGCTATTTCATCACTTTTGCCTGAGAGCTCCCTTGTTGTCAGGTGTAGGTCCATTTTTTGAAAGCCAGTACTATGCATGTCCATGTAAAGGGGGGTGTTGGGTTGGAGTCTGTCATGAGGTGTGAGGCTGAACTGATGGGTGTGAGGAAATTTGTCTCACATTAAAAGAGAGCAACAAGAAGACAGAATAAGAAAATGTAGCAGGGGGAAAAGAAATGAGAGGAAGAAAATGTGACACAGGAAAGCAGATCAATTAGGATTATACACACACACATATACATACATACACACACACACACATATATATATATATAGATACACACATTATTACTTTTGCATTGCTTTAGAAATAGAAATGTACATTTACTTATGTAATACACTTACAATTTTGTACCCCATTCTCTAATTTAAGTCGAAAATGTAAACATTACCCTGCCTCAGCAGAGAGCAAACCACAGAGCAAACCACTAACTTATACTGATTTCTGCACAGCATTTATTGAACAGCATGGGGTCTTGAAAATTACTGCCATGCTATAGTCAAATGCTTAATCTTGGAGGAGGAAACTGCAGAAAGGGACAGAAATCTCTGAAATGAATGTGTGCAACAACTCAACTGGGCTGATGTATTGCGGTTTGTGTGCACAGCCAGTGGAGGTGGGTTCAAAGATGGGCGTTAAGTGGCTCATTAATGGATACCTATGGCCTCATCTGTCAAGTCTAGCGTCTGTTTGTGCAATTTATGAGAGTGAGTGAGTGTGGTTATGCATGATCTATGTGGACCTATTACAGCCTCACTAATAGTATCAATTTACCAATAATTTGAGCATTAACATCATTATTTTAACACAAGCAGTCATTTCAGGAAAAAAAGGGAGCAGGATTCAAATTAAGCTTCAACGTTTCAGCTTAGGTTCAGAAACACACAACAGACACACACAGCGGTCTCCACCAAGCCCCACATATACTGCAGAGGAGCGTGATCGATTGGGATCACCATGTTAGCATTGCAGATGGCCATCATGTGAAAGGTATCATGTGGGAATCAATCATGGCAGCAGCATTCCAGCTTTGGAGATTCCACAGGGATAAGTCAGTTCAAATCTGATGGGCTGGGATTTGGCTCTCCAGAGCTTTGCTTGTCACAATATTGATTTAGAAATAATTACCCAGACTGCTTAGTGATTCTTCGCATGCTTGCCTGTATCCTGCCTGCCTCCTTCCTGCCACTGCAGCGAACCAACCCTTATTTTGCCTCTGATTAGGTATAACAAACATAATCTGGGAGAGAGCCGTCTGTTTTGAAATACAGCTGGAGCAGTTGGCCCCTCCTGCAGTGAAGGCTAGCAGAGACGCTAGTGAGTAATTACCATCAAAGCTGGTAGGTGAATATACAAAGTATGACTGACAGTTATAAGCCCTCTAAATGCTGATTGAATCACCAGAGATTCGAATGACTGAAATATATCATCAAGCCAACTGATAAGTGACATGTGTTTTTTTCTACCTCCGTCACCAAAAATGATTTTGGATGAGAAGGTGGGAATTCAGAATCGCCTGCTCCCAGTACCATTTTTCTCTAACTGCTGGGAAACAGTGCAACTCTAACTGTAACCATTACCTATGTCACAAATAAGCTCCATCAGCTTTACCATGCCATAGACACGAGGACACAAGGATGTAGAGGCCCATGCTGTAAATCATTTCCGGGTTTACTGTGCTGTACCTGCAATTGCTAACACTTTTATGACACAAAGCAAGGGTGTTACAGAGGTTGCGCCATCTGCAAGAGTGGCTCTATATCATTCAAGTCAGAACAGCAGCAGAAATCTCTCTTTCATGCCTGGAAAAATGAAGCATGTGCAGCATGACAAGGAAAACGCATACAGTGTATTTCTTCCACCGCAGTTTGTGCAGTTTTTGGCACATCTGTTCTGCTGAGAGAATTTGATAAAGAGTGCATACAGCCCATCCAGCATAACTGCTCAGCAGGGCTAAATGATTGGGAGACATGCTGACTTTAAGTGCTCTAATAGCACTAGATCATATAACCCACTGCTACTGCCCTGCTGTAATAGACTAATTATGGCTCGGTGCAATACAGAAGACAGCAGCTGAGCACATTTTCCCTCTGTTGCAGCCTCCCAATCCATTTCTCACGCTTTCTGCTGTGTTAGTGCCTAAATTAGAGATGGACCACACTATAATCCCCTTCAAACTCTCCCAGGACAAGAAAGGATGAAGTTCAGATTTGCATCTTTCTGGCTGAAAGGTTCTTCTCTGACTAATAGAAACCACTCAAATAAGACCAACTGCACCTATTGGGTGGATTGTATTGAACAGAAGAACTGTTTTTTTTTTTTTCGCTGCCTGACTAAAATCAACATCATATATATCAGACAAACTGGCTCATGATTCCACTTAAAAACACCTGCTGCCCTTAAATCTTAAAAATGTTTTATTTGACGCAATATATTTATTGCAAAAATAAAATTTTGCATCATTTTTAAGGTGGTTAAACTTGGGACACAAAGAATATGATGATATTCAAAATTACAGAACTTTGTCACACAACCAAATTTTTTTTGTTACATATAATGTGCAATTGAAACAAAGCAATTTCTGACCTTTCAGTGCATTCGCAACATTTGAATTCAGCATCAAGATAAGAAAAGCAATTTAGGTACAGGCATAACATACATTCTTACAGACCCTCTGGTTCAAACCCAAAGTGTTTGAAATGTTCACAAAATTAGTGGCCCCTCCACCAGATGCTCTCAGTGTCATATTTACCACACACACTCCTCATAATCGGTGTGGAGGAATGTGTCTAGACGAGCAGAAATGTTTCTGATCAGCAGGACATTCTCCCTTTGCCCTCCATACAAGAAAGCAGGGTTTGCGATAAGTCAAAAAACATCATAGCCAAAATTTTCCACAGAAATTTACAAGTCTCTTTGAACTCTACACCATGACCAGAGATTGAAGTGACTCACAGCTTAGTGAGGACAAGGAGAATCAATTTCATGACTTATGTAAATTTGTATGAGGTGGTTGGATGCTTGAGTCATAAAATATTCTTATACTTTAGCTACTGTGCCTTTCCAAGTGATTTAATTTTGCCTAATTATTAAATAAGTTTGCTTTCAAGGCCATGACAAAACTAAAACACAGGGTCTTAGTTAACAGAGAAAATATTGCTCTCTCACTGAGCACTGAAGAATTTTAGGTTCCATTTCTCCACACAAAACCCTTCATCTACACTGAAACTCTCATCTTCCATAATTACACTATATTTACCATAACTATTCTATTAAAACCTCTGCATGTCAGCCAGGTTTGGTGAGAACGGTAGTTGTGGTTATTCAACCTCTGCCAACTCATCTGGCATGGCCGTGCATCGGCAGCTCTGGTCTGAAGCCCTTTCTCCGCAGCCCAGTATAACTGAATCATCATGTTGTCTGGAATCAGCCTCCCATTGCTGCTCACAATGAGTGTTATTTACCGTATTTGACTAACAAGCCTCACACTGGAGCAGCACCACCTCTGCCAACCCAAGAAAGTCAACCCTGCCAAGTTAATGACCACATATGTGCAAACGCACATCAACTAAATGACCAACCCCAAGAAACTATGGGCTAATTTCCTTGACTGGGCTCATCTCTATTAACTGAACTCTCTTTCCTCTGTGGTAATAAGACATGGCAATGCTGGCAGATGGTTACTTAACCTATGATGGTCTGGAAATCCCTGCTTTCTACTATTCAGTGAGTTAATCACACAGGCCTTCAAAGTAAAGACTCCACTGGTCCAATCAGCTGGGACACACATTATAAACCATCCATTACCAAGGCAGGAGATTGATGTTGGTGTGGAGTTCATCTAGAAAGATTACCGGTGCAACACGGACAAAATTAATGCCCTAAAAGAACAAGTTGGTCCTTAGCTGACTGATCACAGTCAACGCTCTATTGCTGGGTATGGAGAACAGTGTAGCATGTCATTGTAGCCTCTGTGAGACGAAGGGGGAATATAATAACCTTTTTACACCAAAGGCTCATGACCCCCAATACAGGGCTGACCTGTGTATGTGAAAAAAGGTTAATGTCAACTGTAAATAATTGGAATAGGGCTGCAGCATTATGTTGACATTATCAATTTATCCCCCGGTTACACTTTATTGAATTAATTTGATTAATTGTTCTGCTGTTAAATAGAAAATAGTAAGAAGGCTGCTTAAAATGAACAAAAGAATTTAAACCAAAACAAACTGTACATTCTGGATGTTTGGTATTTTTGCTTAATAAATTAATTAATAATGGATTAAACAATTGATTGATTTATTTCCTGTCAACTGTAATTAGCAACATGAAAACTGATATTTAGAGTATAATAGCTAGATAATGGATATATAGAATTACCATTAATCTGATTCACTATTTAGTGAAGTTTAACTCAACTTTAACTCTAAAGGCGCTTAGCAAAGTTTATTGCAATAGCAAACTCATACATTTTTGGCTTTACAAGGTCAGGACAAGGACTGTCTTGTATTTAAGGTCTTCTGAAAGACCCTCCTCTTTGGGGCATGTCCTAAAAAAGCTGCAGCCCCTGACTTGGAACATAGCAAGGATGTCATTCCCGTCAAGGCATCTCTGAAAACATAAAAGCCAGTGGGACGAGGGCCCAGATCATTCACTGTATGTGAACAAGTGTCATTCCATTTTGTCCACGCCATTCTATCTTCAAACTGAATAATGCAATGATGTGTAAGGCTGGAAGGAGCCAATGTACATGTAAGCTTCTCTATGTCTTCACAGAATGTCATCTATATGTGTCTGAGTAATGATGTACAACTTGTCTGTTATACTCTATGTAAACTCAGATTCAGGAGACTGAGGCTAATGAAGAGTTCTGAGACAAGCATCTCCAGTCTTACAAGATAATGATGGTGGCATTTCATTGCAGTGGATATCAGTGGCTCCAATCAGGTGCAGCATCAGCGTAAGGATCTAGTTCAGGAAAAACAAATGAGCGGCTGTGATCTATGTCTTTCACTAACAATTCTACTAATAAAAAAAAAAAAAAGAAAAAAAAGAAAAAAAGAAGAATCATGTTTCCATTTAGCATTTCACTTGGATGGCTGTGAATATTTTTGCTTTAAACGTGATTTTAACAATTAAAGCTTTAGGAAAAGTAAAAGGAGAATGAAAATTATATGCTTAACAAAAAACGAAAGAAGTACAAGTGCCCATTATTCAGCATAGTATGCAAATTAAGTGCTTCAACCTTCACCTGGGGCAATAAACTGATTATAAGCCAAATGTAATGTACATTTATTATTCTGCAAACCTGCAAAAGTTTAAACAGCTGCTGTTACTATGACATACAGTAGGTGCAGCATGATCTATATGGAGTTACTCTGTGGTGATGTGAATGTACAGATGCTGTCATCTGAATTTAGGATTAGCAATGTCTGGCTTTTGCAATCAGGTGGCAAAAAGGGGAGCAGACACAAAGCACAGACTTGAAATATTACGGGGCATTTGCACAGTTCTGTTGTCACATTGTGACTCATTTAGTCTCAGCAGGGTTTTCAATTACTAATGATTAAAACCCTCTTTGGTATTCCCTTCCAGGACAAGCTGGAGCTGCCTTAATAATGAGATGGAACTCCAGTAGCATGCAGATAGAAATGTCCAAAAATAAAACCCCTGGTGTGGCTTATAGAACAGGCTACAGAATCTCCTCACCAACACAGTTCTACTCCCAAAGCGTTTATGGCAGATTGAAGCAAGTTTATATCCTTACATTGATAATCACCAGCAGCTGTTGCATGTTGCCTAGAATGGTTTGTGAAGTTCTTTGTCTGTACAAAGAAATGTGCTTAGATTGACACCAGGCATTGTTCAAAATAAAGAATTATAGCAGCATTATTAAAAGGCAGCCCATTAAAGGGGCATTCATGCAAAACAGAGCCTGGGTTAATGCTGCTCTCAGTAACCTAGATGAATAGAGACAGGTGTTAAGCAGGGAAACGCACCTACAACTGTACAACGCCACGTTCATATCTAGTTTTGAAAGTGGTTCATAAGTCTTAAATCCAAATTCATTCATTCATATCTTGGGCCATTCATATAAATTTTGAGAAGAAAGATCTGGTTCCATTTACTGACTAAATGAGTGCTGACAAAGAGCAGTGTGAGTAATGGAATTTTTTTTTTTTTTTTGCAGTCTTCTGCAAAATAACAATGTTGGAGGAACATGTTCACAGGATCAGGAAAACTGCTGCAGCCATTACTGCGTCAAATCATTGGTGCTTCTTGTGTTGGGATTTTTGTCACGTCAGAGCTGCAGTTTTCTAGAGAAATTAAATGTTTTATCTTCAAAACTCATTTATGTCATATCGCTCTGGCCACGTGACAACGCCTATAAAACCATGCTATTGTTTTCTGACTGTAGCGAAGTAGCTCACACCGAAGAAAGCTCTCCTCTCGCTTGCATGTTGGTGATGCAGACGGGTGAAGTCAGACAGGCGTGCAAGCTGCTTTTGGCCTCCCTATCTCTGTGAGTGTCTCACACCTCTGTTGTCACATCCTGGAGCATGCACACTGTGTACAGGTGCCCCCCATGCATGCATTTGCATTAATGCACCTGATGCAAAGTATAGTAAATCAATAGTGAGATGTGCAATGCTACGCAACAAGAATTGTAGCCATAAGAGACATCACACCCTGCTGTTTTGCAAGCAGAGAATGTTACCTCCATATGCACTGGTACAACTTACGATTAATCACAGCACAAGCAAACTAAATTAGACCAGACACTAGAGAGACGTCCCTCTGTCGAAAATTTTACTGTGACTGATGTGAAACAGAGAAAATCTGTCACAGTGTGATAGGGACTCACCATGCAGAGCAGCCTTGTTTACAGTGACCTGCAGCTGCGAGGAAGAGATTCTAGCAAGTCCAATCAGATTATGGTTGTCATTATGTATCAGAAGGTGGAAAAGCCATAGGGACATGATGCTGAACCTCAGCAAAGTGGACTGCTGCTGGGAGTTAAGCCTCGCCAATAACACGAATCTGACAATCCGGAGATTTCAGCACATCGCATTTGTGGTTTCGGCGAGTCTGCGTGCTGTTCATTTTAGCACGGTTCACTGTGAGGCCGATCACGGATGAGGCACATGGAATTTGGGAAACGGAGAGTAACTGTGCCAGGGGAAGACAAAGAGAAGACATGTGAGCTTGTTTCAGCTTTTGCTCTCCATTTTATGGCGCCTTCCAACCATGAGGAAGCAAGTTGATCTTGAGCTTTATTTGTCTTGACAAGTGCCGACAGTGTCTCCCTATCAAGGAGCCTGGTCCTACTTATCCATTATGGAGGAAACACAAAATAATGTACAATTAACACTTGTACTTCAGCACAACACGCAAACAGTCTAGACAATGAAAGCGCGGTGAAGGCCAATATTTAGCAACACACAAAGAATTGTGATTAAGTGTCATGTGAAAGACACATCTGCAACCACTCCACTGATAATTGTTGCCATGGTAAAGCTGTGGTACTTGAATACTAGATTTCAGTTTCTGCTTTCTTCTTTTGCTCCTGATGGAACAAAGTGAAGCCTTATTACATTTCTGACAACTCTGGAAATGACTGAAATCAATGATTTCCAGTAATTTGTTTGTTAAGTTTTAACTAACATAATGCAGTTATTTCTATATACTGTGAATGCAGCCATTTTTCTGTCTATTTAAACTATTTTGCTACAGGGGATCTTGGCTCATGCAACAATATAATCTGGTTATGACTGCACTCTCACATGCACATAAATGTAGACAGTCAAGGTTGATTGTATTGTTCCAATAAAATTTCCCAGTACTACTATCTAGTATGTTTAAGCACTTTTGTTTACTGCCTTGTTCAATTTGCTAATAGGGGAGTAAGGGAGAAGACTATATACTTGTTATAAGGACAAAAAAAATGCACATCACGGTGGAATTGGACATTTCTACATTCTCATCCTCATTTAGGGCAAATAACATCCCTAGACAAGCTCCTATTGTCAGTCTCAGCAGTCTGAAGAACCCGGCACAAACTGAAGGTTCATACAAAAAAAAAAAAAAAAGTGCTCAGATCAGCCGAAGCCCCTTAAAACAAACATCGCAGTAGAGTGAAACTCTAACTGAGCTACTTCGGGTCAGCTGGATAGGGCCACTTCACCAGCAGGTCTGCCCTTTCCCCGCAGACCAGACCACCATAGCAGGAAAATATGGAAAGCATGCTCCACATTTGTTTACAAAACAAAACCAAACATGAGTGGGGGGTGTCAGGATTGTGAATAGGTTCACGATTGAGGTCACAAGTGGATTTAAGCAGCACTATGTAAATGACCTTTCCTATAGGATTTCAATAACCACTAATCTGCCTGTATGACCTAGTCTCATCTCCCCTCGCTCTCCCCCTTTAACAAAGAGCCTCTGTCAGCAAGTTCTCCTCTGCTGAGAGAAAGAGGGGAAGAGCAGACAGAGACGGAGCAGAGACAGAAACACACACACACACACACACACACACACACACACACACACACACACACACACACACACACACACACACACACACACAATAGATGAGGCTGTTTTGCCAGGAAACAGATAAATAAGCCTATTTTTTTTCTGCTCCAGTGCTACACTGAAATTATAATGAGGCAACTGTTTCAAAGTAAATAAATGGAAATTAAACAGAAAAACAAAAATGCACAGACTTGTAGAGTTGATTCAAATGGTGACCCAACAGTGAAGTAACAGTCTGGAGATGAGATGCTGCACAGCTTAAGCTCTGGTTCCTCTCACCGCCACTCACCGACACGCATTCGCAATTCAAGTAAAACCTATCATATGTGTGTTGTTGTCATTTAAAGAAGAGAGGGAAAAAAAGGGTGGATCTTGCCCACACTTGGGCCACGTGAGTCTGATGCGCAGGTTTTTGCTGGTTTATTGTCAGTTACTCAAGTCACATACAGGCCCAAGACAACATCAAACGCAAGTGCTTACCTTTGTGTGTAAAGATTCCCATCATCGTACGCACCCGAAAGGAGAGAAAGGAGAGAACGTGATTAGAAAGTTGTTTCCGTTGTGGCATTTAATAGAAGCAAATGTAATAAAACATGGATGCATGGCATGGCTTATGACTGAAGTTAGGCCTTTATGCAATTTTTATTAAAGTGTCTTAAATATTTAGTCTTGTACTACTTTTGATTTAGAATCGCAAATATCTAAAAAATATTTCTGTGGTGTGTTCTGAGCCTCCATGACACTGAATGTCCGACTCTCTGTGCAGATAATGAAATCACACTTTCACAGTGATCTCCCAATGTCCCCGAATAGAAAGCGCAAAGGTATGAAAAACATTCCCTGTGCACTCCCACTCTGTTCCCGTCATGTTAATGATAACTTTGTCCGTCACGTGGGGGAAATGAGGGCCCAGAATGCTTCGGGCTTAGGCAGCTCTCTTCACCCAGCACGAGCCACGCTTCCCCTCAAGCTGCAGCCTTTTCCACCTCTGTGGAGACAAGAACAACGATTCCACTCCACCTCTGACCTTCAGTAGGGGGATACGTGACATGCACTTAGGAGCATATTAGCAGCCGAGAGCCTGCGGGCCATGCCGGGGTTTGGCTGAGTCAGGATATTCCTACAGGACATGCCTGAGTCCAACCCTTCAGGATTGAATGACCAAGGGGCTTCATCTATAGTAATGCATTCCTCCAAGGGCTTGGTATTTAACAGACAAGCGTTTAAGGGCAAGGCCTTATAGAACATACAACCGCTCACTCAATCACTCACACTCTCAATACTAGTGACCTACTTCTTAACTTTGGCTTGCACCCTGGCTTTCCAGTCCTGAGGTGTGACATGCAAGATGGAAAGCAAATGAGGCAGTTTGCGGGAATTATAGCACTGGGCCCAAGTCACCGACTGGCTGTCAATAAACGACACCAAGAAATCCCCGACCGAGCAACAAGACCTTGAACTCCGTCGTTATAATTTCTGCAGCAGGCATGTCAGTGATGCCTGTCATTGGTTGTATTGTCCGTGGGATCACAGGAACTCCTGCCACCAAAAACCCTCTGCGGTGTGCCTACATGTTGCCTTGGTAACCTATTAGAGCCCCCCCCCCAAAAAAAAAACCATGAAGTAAAGTACACCTCCATGGCTTGGAAAAGAGGAATGATGCCAGACTTGACATCCCATAATGAGCTGGTGGTGAATGGGGTTCAGTTAGGGGGTTTGACTAAGGTCTGTAGGGACTGTCAACATAAATAGCCATGGATTCATGCTCCTTTTTTAACAAGAAAAGACTACCCAATGGAGAAATTGTCACAGGGGACAGGCAAATATGAGGAGGCTCATCAGCATCAAAATATTGTTCTTGTGCACAGAGCAGGTTAAGTAAAGGTGCAGTGAAAATGTGGTAAAATACAGTGTAGATGTCTGATAAAGGGTCGGTTTCTATCCCTTCCCTCTCTCACACACACACACAAACACACACACACACACACACACAAACTCAGGTCAGCGCCTGAACGAAAAAGCTTTGTCACACTTCTGCTTGTGTTTTACATCCCAGGGCTGTGTCCATCTCCTGGGGGGAGGGGGGGTCCAGACTGCTGACTCGACAGGAAGCATCCTTGGCAAGAGTCCACTTGGCCTTTAATCAACCTGGCCTTCAGAGGCAAGGAGAAGTTGAGGTGCTGAGCATGACCAGCATTTTAACACTGAAGGGGGAGCAGAAAAAAGTGAACTCAAAGTTTCCAAGGTTCCAATTAGTTAATAAGCTACATTTTGGTCAGGGAACAGTCATCAAATGGCCTTTTTTCTCTGTTGTAATGATACTTTCCCATCACTTAAAGGACTGGCAGAGAGAAGTCAATGAGACAATTGTCATCTTATTTTCTATTCATCTTCCAATTCAGTCGGCAGTACACCGGCAAACGCACATCCTGCCGCACTCGGCTCATTTGACTCTTTCTGACAACCCTAGAGCCTTGTAGACATTGAGTTGCTTATGTAAGATGAATTCAGGGACCCCTGTGGCCTAGTGGGATACTAACTGGTACTGAGATGCATGTCTGCTTTCTCACACAGTAGTCGCAGTGATGTGCATCCAGTCTGAAGGCCTGTTGCACAGCAGGCATGACACGGAAGTGATGAGACAGCCATTACAAAGCAGCTAGAACAAAAATCGTCGTATTCATGAGGGAGAGGCTTGTGAATTCTGTGTTCATCCTTCAGTCAGTACATTGCAGAATATTTCAGCGTAATTGTGTCGACTATTGAGTGAAACCGTTTGATTTGATTTGAAGAAACAAGAAATGGTGACATTCCTTTAAAACTATAACTTTAAGTGACCATTAGTGGCACTAAAAGTGCATTGTTGCTCAACCATGTATATGTGATAGTTCATGCGTTGTGCCATTTCAGTGCCTTTAGTTACTTGCTGTTTGACCAGAGGTTATAATGAGCCAAGTACAGCTACTTAAACTGTGGCGCTGTAGAGCCATTTCCTCTTCCATCTACATTTTTATAGCATATACGGTGGATGAATATGCCCGTTCCTGTTTCACCATTTACCTGAAAGGGAAACCATTGCTGTACAGCCTAATGCATTGTGTTGCATTTGATAGCACCTTTAAAAATGCTTTGCAGAGCATCTGACAGTATAAAAAAGGCATTTACCCTCATAAATGTGGCTCCATTGTGCAGCATTTTAACAGGACCTGATGCTGTATGACTGTCTATACTGTCTAAATACTATTTACGACTACAGAATCTTTTTTCATCTTACCTCAGCTAACATATGCACGTAAAGGGGGGTTGTGTACTTGCCAGATTCTTTATACAGCATATACAGTACAATCCAATTCCAAACACAAAAAAAAAATTACTTGTTTCTTATTTTCTTGCTGAGAAAATATACCTGCTTTTTCTACCACACTTCAGTACCTCTTCTTTTTCTTCTGCTTCTGCAGACACAATTTACAGCAATTGCCCGTAGTAAACATAAGCAGCAGTGGCAACCATGACTTAACACAACAAGAAAAGCACCTAGAAAAAAAAAAAAAAAAAAAAGCCCTGATGGAACTTTAATTGAGTTTAAGCAGTAAGGCACACATCCTGCAAGCTACCACTTAAAAACAACTACAGCTACTATTAAAGAGAGTGAAGCAGTATGGGAAAATCTCTAAATCCGTTCCCTCTGTTTGTATAAACAGCATCACTTGTGTGACTGGAGTAAACAGTCACATCTGAGTCTCAGCCTCTGAGGACATAATGCCACTTATGACAAAAGCCTCCACAGCCTCTTCTCAAGTGAAGAGGGTTCATCATCAATATCCTGATTAGGATTACAGGGGACGCCTCGTGCTAATCAACAATGAGAACACTTGAGCTTCGTCTACTCTGTTGTGATTTTGCAAGGTAATGATCACGGAAATGGCGAGAGGCTTTGATTTCCAGACAAACATATTTAAGAAATAAGATGGTGTGTCTGCCCTACATTTATCTGCTGAAAATGAGGGACTAGACTCCTTTGTTCTGTGAAAATATAAAGCTAATGGAGGGAAAAGAAAGGAAGTGACGGTGCCTGAGTGCATATGCGTGTCTGCACCAGCGTATTATAGTCAAATAGGAACAAATAACAGACAAGAGTAACAACAATATTTTTAGACATGTCTTCCTTTCCTCTTCACTATATCATTTCCACACAAAGCCTGAACCAGACCCTCTATGCAGACTGTACAATATGAATGGGCACTTTACATAACAATTGATATAAGCCTGGCTGTGGGATTCCTGCATGACAATGGAGACAGATCTTCACACATAATCGCTGCCCTCAACTTCCACTGCTGCACTGTAGTCTACTTCCCAAACTAATTTCTGTACTCACCACTGGAGTCAGTAAGACCCGGTGTCATCCCCAGCGAAATATCGTCGTGGTAATCTAGTTGCTTGTCCCACCTCAGTTTACCGAGGATGAAAGTTGCAAGCTGGTGCATATTTCTGGGCATCTAGTGCAGTCAAGGAATTTGGCTTTGACCTTAAGTGTGGGTGAGGAGGGGTACTAGCACTGAACTGTCCGATTAATGGGAGTGGACAGGGATCAGAGCAATGGCAGTGGGGTGTGCTGGAAGGAGAAGCCTGGTCCTGCAGCCTATTGTTCTGGACTGACAGTGTATTCTCATTTGGGGGGTGATGGGGGGGGGTTGTCTCCAGGCCACGGAAAAGGCCAAGTCACCATAACAAAGACACATATTACAATACAGTCGGGCCTGAGAGACGCTCAATGCCAAGCTTTCCCATGATGCTATCCCGTTAATGGCACGCATTTCCTTAGTAGTCACACTCCCCATCAAATGGAGATTTAAAATGAGCAGGACAAAGGCCAGGCAAGAGCTGAAAATAATCCTAAACTGTGCTACTTTTTCCCTCCTGCAAAAAGGTTTTTAATCAGGTGATGCATCTTTAAATAGAAAAATTCATGTAATTCAGTCAATTATCACGCTACAGTTTACTCCGTCTCGCCACAGAGAAGCAGTCGCTCCATCTCCTAACCTCAGCAGTAATCCCCACATGGTTTATGAACTGACTCATGATCTAATGGTTCCTATATTAATTATTCAAATGTTTAATTCTTTGGACCATATGTAATGAGAGTAATTGCGTCACACACAAGGCTGCAAACACAACCTTGCACGTATCTATAAAAACAGGTTACTATAAATATATCATGGGTATAGGTGTGATAGTGGAAGCATATCCTTAAAAAGTCTCAAATGAGGGAAGATTATTAATAACTTCAGTGACATTCTGAAGATTCACATCACGTATTCTGTCAATCCAGCACTTTCTCTGCCAGCCTTTCTATGCATCTTCTAGCTTCTCTGTCTGTCAAAAACTGTCCGTTTGTCTACCTGTCTGACCAACCTGTCTTTATTCCTCTCCCATCTGTTGGTTTGACAGGCCTGCCAGTCTATTTGTATTTCAGCCTGTCTGCCCTGTCCGTGAATAAGTGAGAATGAGGTGAAACTGGGTGAGGATGTTTGGTGGAGCAGAGAAAATTCCTGATGCATGACCCCTCTGCTCTGGCTTGGACGGCGAGCTGTCAGACTGCCAGTTCATTGTTTGGCTTTTGTGTGTGACACTAGTTCTGTGCTGCACTGATTCATCGTGAAGAGGTGATTTACTGGATTAACAACACTTCCCGTGCCACCAAAGGCCATGACCACTGCATGTTAACGGCAGATTATCAGTCTGTTGTTGCAGACTGCAGGGGACTCCAGCCTGAGAGCCAACAAGAAACATTCAAAAGGAGCATGTGGAAGTTCTCTGATCTAGTGCCTCAGCTTTAGCTCTCCTTGTCTGTCCACAATTTTTCCATGATATTAACTACAATATTCAAATGGTCGTAATAGCTTCTATCACAATATTTCTTTAAAGCCCGCCATGTCGAAATAAATATGGATTTAGCTTAATTCTCTTTAAACAAAGCTGAGAATTAGAAATCTGTCACTTTACTGGTTACATAAACTGGTGCCTTTCAGCTACAGTCACACCAGGCCAGTTGCGATGAAGACAGGCATTCAGATGGCTGTGTTTACCCATGTGACCAAATTTAATTAAGGCAAGCTCTCTGATGACTTTGTTCACACATTCTACTCAAGCCAAGACTTAACTTGACTGAGAAACGTGAACCAGAAGACTAAACTGAGGTTGGAATGATCTAAGATCGTTGGACAGAGTTGCCAAACCTTGAAGGCAAACCAGTCGTGTAAAAAGAAAAAAAAAATATATATATATATGCAGTGGGACAGGAGAAACACTATGCATTTCCAGATTTGTCTGGGAAACTTTCCTTTAGAAATAATTCTCAGGGGCTATTAAAGTAAACAGGAGTTGGTTTGGCACAGCAGTGGTTGAAAGATATGCTGACATGAAAATTGTGGTTTTGCAGTTCACCCAAAGGAGATGACGCTCTACCAAGAGTGCACATCTCAGAAATTACTAAAGGTTGACCATAGATGGCTATATGAGTATCCCCAAAATACAAAATTATCCAGAAACGTGCAAAAACACAGAGAGGACAACATACTCAATAAAACACTCACAGCATATTGTTTATTATGTACACATCAATTTTCTTCAATTTGCTACCATTGGGTTGTTTTGTGGTTCCAAACCTATTTAAAGAGATGAGTGCAGAGCAAAGCAGCGAGCTTACTCAAACAAATATATAATATAAATCACTGTTTCTTTTGTTAACTCACAACAATTGGTGAATTGATGGCCCATGTGTTGCAGGGTTAACCCGAAACAAATGCGAACCTCCTTGTTCGTCCTTGCAGAAACTGCAGGATTCCAACAAGCGCAAAAGTGAGTTTTGGGGAAGCCTTAGCAGCCACAGGGCAGCGTCTGTTCATCTCCGCATGACGCAGTGCAGCGAGCAATTAACATTTAATGAAGAGAACAATTAACTCCAACATGAAGGGAGGTCAAAAAGCAGCAATTAAAGAGATGAACTCTAGCCTTCCATACTCAACATGTCTGCAGTGATCCACTGGTGATGAGTCTGAAATGCTGACAGCAGCCCACTTGGACAGAAATACAAGAGGCAGCTCAACCTTCTCTCATAGAAAACCCAACAAATAAGATAGAAACATTAGATTTAAATCATATCCTTTCACTTTTCAAATGAATTTCCTCCTTTGCGATTTTGTACATGGGTCTTCTGTTGCTTTCCATGTGTTCTGACACTGTAATCTAAAATGTAATCCTGCAAATCACAGGTATAAATATACATGACATATCGTCTTAGATCAACTCTCACTTGGCTGTATACACTGTAGTGAGATGCTTTTCACTAGCACATGCTCTTACCACTCAATTAGTAGACTAAACTCCTTTAGTACTTCTGCTTGTAGGGAGATATATGCACAGAACACACACAGCTTCCCACAGAGATTATCATTTGTGTTGGAATGTGTTGGAACACATAAATGTTTTGTAAATGCTTGTGATATTAAAGGCAGCAAACCACACAAGACAAAAGTATACCTGAAAAATGCCAGCAGTGCTTTTCTTTCTCTCTCTCTCTTTTTTTTTTTTTTAAAATAAAAGTCGATGTGCAATACACAGTTCTTGGGCGAGTGCGTTCGTGTGGGCGTGCTTGAGGAATGTAGTAACTGCCAGGTAAGGGTTCAGATTCAGGTATGTAGAGCCCCAGGGAAGCCAGAGCAAGAGACAGACAGACAGACACTCAGTGGGTTTAGTATGGCTTAATCCCCTGCCAGGCAAAGCCACTACAAAAGCACTCAGGTAGGGACATTTCGACACTGGTGTGGTCTCCATGATCAAAGCTTTCAGTGCAGCCCTGCCCTCATGCCTTGGAAATGGACCAATTAGGGATAAGGGGGGGTTGAGAGGTGGTTGTGCTGCGTTCCATACACCTAGCTGGCAGCGGCTTCAGACAAAGTAATTATACACACTCTGCCTCTGTCTCTCCAACACTCATACTCACTGCTATCATGCCTCACTCATCTCTCTACACCCCTACATTATATCCCTTAAACACAGTCCAAGATAATGTGGGCTGACATGAGCCAAACTGTAGCTACATGCAGGACAATTAAGCTCTGTTGAAGTCTCCCAAAACTGCTCAATGCCTAAAGAAATCGTCCGCTAAGTTGCAACCAGTCTCCTCCCTCATCATTCTGATTTATGGAGCTTGTCTGCGGCCCATGCTTTGCAGGGAACACTGTCATTGTTCATTTTCAACAGCATCTTCATAGGAAAGAGGATTATTTTATCCAGTTGGGGCAGCACGTGGAAGCAGGGCATTGAGAAAAATTGCTAGATTGTGCTTTGTCATGTTTTTTTTTTTTTTTTTTTTTAAGAGGAGCAGAGTTTGGCTCATGGAAAAGAGCTTATAACTGTCTAGGTTTTCCTTTTACATACATTCATTCAAGTCACAGTCATTGGTGCAGGAAATTTGTTTGTGTCAGCTTCTCAAATGTGACAATTTTCTGCTTTTCTGTTTTGTATAATCGTAAACTTACAATATATAACTACTATAACTACTTTTGTCTTTGGGGTTGATGGTCAGACAAAAACAATGAAGGTGATAATTTGGCTCAAATAGAAAATTTTATCGATTATGAAAATGAGCATTAGTTGCAGCTCTTCAGACGACTGGTAACCTCCTCCGGATGATGGATAAAATATTCAGATTATTCTTGATCATGACTAAATTGACTGAACAATGAATTATAGTTTGCAGGAATAACACTGCACGAGAGAGCTGCTTAACCAAATAGTTTAAGCAATATTAAAACTCCACGGAGCACATGTAATGCTAATGCACATGTTATAGCATTATGTAATAATCCCAACCCTACATCTGTCATTTAAACCGGCAAACATCAAATGTGAGAAAACAGGGAAAACACATGCTTGATGTTTAAATAGCTTTATGTTGGTCTCCATGGCAACTTTTAACAAGGCTCCTTTAGTGTGTGTGTGTGTGTGTGTGTGTGTGTGTGTGTGTGCGTGTGTGTGTGCGTGTGTGTGTGTGTGCGTGTGTGTGTGCGTGCGTGTGCGTGCGTGTGTGTGTGCGCGACCTCCCGGCTTGTAGATGTGTGGGAGTCAAAAGTAATTAGCTTTCTTGAACTGTAGGTCACGCATGACCACCTACGGCAACACTGCAAAGCCAATCCATGAGATGAGTGGCAGCTTGCATGGAGCGCCTGAGCAGCACACAACAATGTACGGTCATATATTTCTTGTTAATCGTTTTTCTTTTTTTTTATGAGAAAATGTAATGATCCCCTGCAGAGTAATCACTGTGAATGTAGCAATAACTGTGTTAGACATAGATGTACGGAGAGAAGGAAGACATTGTTGATTTGCAAGTGTGTTTGCAATCTGGATCCTGACACAGACAGATGCTCAGGCCTGCTCTCTTGTCATTCTCGATCCTGTTGGGGCACTTGATAGCTTCATTTTCCTCCTATCTCCACTGTTCAACGAGGACCAAAAGGTCATTTATTGTGCACATGTACTGTGACTATGAGTGGGATTTCATTTCACTGTCTACACACAGTTTCTGAAGAAAAGGAGGCTGCATTTTCTGTGTTTTTGCATAAGGCAGCCCTATGTGAGAGGTGGTGAAGAAATGTGTAAAAAGCAAACATGTTTACAGCTGCAACTGAGCATCCAGTTTCTCTGTTTGCTGTTGCTGACAAGGAATCTGCTCTCTGTGCACTGAACCACTAAATATAGCCTCAAGTTTAAGGACTTAAATTAAAAAATACAAAAGGGATTTTTACACGTCAAACATAACTTACAACTAGAAAAATCCCTACTGATGGGTTTTCTATGAGGCCAACTGAAAATACAATAATGACAATCCAGCATGACACCAATCTCACCACCTCACCTTATAGCTGAGAAAACAAGTCAACTAAGGGGCCAGATATACATTGATAATGCAGCCTATGCCACAATGCGGTCATGCAGACAGGCTGTCTGGAAGCTGCTGAAACCTTGGACCAGAATAGCTCTGATAATGTATCTGTCATGAATGTGTGTCATCAGGACCTGTTCCCTCGCACACTGTGGAAAATCTAATGGCTCTGCTACCTCCTTGGCCAGCTTTATTTAAAGCTGTTGCCATGACTGCACAAGTTTAAGTGGCACATATACTGTAACTCACATATGTTATTCAAATACAATAAATCTCCAAAGACTAGAGGAAGTGACATTTATACTGCCACAAGCATAAATTCAATTTTTCAACATTAACTGAACGTCTAAATGTTGAGATTATCGTGGCTTGACAAGTCCAGTTAATGAATGTAGAGTAAGCTCAGTGGAGTTTTGTTGAATTCTAAATTTGAGCTCTGTGAAATGTCATCTTTCTAACAAAGTTCACATGTCCAGGGAATAAAAGCAGCTCAAACGCCAGTTGATCATGTGAGAAACAGCACAGTAGGAGCGAGCCCCTCTCACTCCTTCCTGCTGAAATGAGAAGGCCAGCTGCAAACGCAGCACAAATGCTGCTTTCCCACATTTGCACGTGCTCCCAGGAGGTTGGTGGTCGAGTCTTTCTGATGGAAGGACACACAGAATCTCCCTGACTCACTGTGCAAAAAGTGGAAAACCATCCACTGAATGGATCTCTCTTCTCCTAGTGATAGCTTTTATTTGCTATTGTTTCTGGACTAACAGGAGCTAAAAATGTGTAAGTTGTCTCATGAATGCCCCCCCCCCCCCCCCAAAATAAATAAATAAATAAATAAAATCACATTTCACATTTTCAACAGATGGGAAGGTGATGCACTCAAGAAAATAAGCCATGTATGTAACGTAGATCTAACATTGTAAGATCCAGCACCCACTGAGAACCATGAGGGTGTGCAGTCCATTTCATCATCCGGGCTGAGATCACCATCAAAGCTTTGTGATTTAGTCCGGCAGGTCAAAAGCTGTGGGGGTCAAAGGTCGCTGTGATAGCCATCAGTCCTCACCACTCCCAGCTCCTCTCAACAGAACTAAATAGTGGCGCTTGAGGTTTATGCTTAACAAAAAAAAAGGTTTAAAAAAAGGTCAAACACAGGTTGTTTACAAAAAGTGCCACTAAGTGAGTGTATATGTGACTTCTTCCATCTGATGGGAATGTGATCTATCCCTTTTTAGTGCTCCATACAACCCTGTGTTTTTATGACCTAAACAGCAGCTCACTTTGCTAATTGACTTTCTCCATCCTCTCAGGACAATAGAGCCAGTCCTTGACTCCTTTATGACTTCCCCTTTATGAGTCCTTGGTTGATTATGCCTTTAAAGAACCCTTAATAAAGACTAAGCAAACAGAGCTTTCAGTAGAACGCATGGAAAACTGAAGCTGTTGTTAAAGGCGCTGTCTGGCAAAATGCCAGCCCTATAGCATGGGACAAAATGAAGAGGATAGTCACCAAAGGAAAAAAAAAAAAAAAAAAAAGCATTGGATAAATGAAAAGCTCATGAAAAGTGTTCACTGCTGGGCTCCACTCAGCCAAAGAAAAAGCTCTTTGTTTAGGAAAAACAGCCATGTAGCAAGTTGAAATAATGGCTTTCAGTCAACGTATTTTTTATTTTACAGCATTAAACCCTAAAACTCAACATCATGTAATGGAAAAAAGAAATGTATAGAAAACAGCAGCTTGACTGGAAATCTGTGTCACCGTGTTGTTTTAGCTAAGCTTCAATGCACTTGGCAGTTATTGTTATGTATAGATTTTGCAGTAGAAAGGGATTTGATCATTTTGGTTCCAAAACCAAAATTTTTTTTCTCCTTTATTGTATCAAGAAAGTTTTAAAGCTCAAGTTATTTTTCACAAAGCCTTGGCAGTCATCCAGGCAAGCCTGAGGACCTTCAACCATCACAGCGGGCTAGCACAGGGTCATCTTAAACAAAAACCTAATTTCCTGCTAGGCCAAAGCGCTGGGATATTCATCAAGATAAGAGGAGTGAAAGAGGAAGTGAGATGCGCGTTTGGCATGTAAGGTGGTGAACTTCCTCTTTTTAGCTGGGAGGAAGCCAATGACAGCATGTTAAAAGCCGTCTGTAGTTGTGCTTGCCTCCCTGACAGACTAGACACTTCTGGATGTCCACTGCATTGCTTACATTCTTTAGTCCAGTTAAGCTGCAGGCCTCTCACGATTCCCACCCTCCACATTTGATCAGCTGTTCTGCGGAGGTCAGGGTAAGGACTTCTAGCTTTCCTCCAGCACCTGGCAGTGACTCCCTCCACCCAAACACCCAATGTGACCATCTATTTACATCCCTTTCTCTCAGTGCATGACACCCAGGTTTTTAAATCACCCAACCCATCGGCACAATGCTGGACACTTGCCTCAGCAGCTTGTTTCAATGGACGGAAATTGGGAATGCAAAACAGACCAGTAGTGAAAGGACATGAGGCTCCATTAGCTTCCATACAAACAATGGAGAATCTCCCAGTGTTTAGATTCTACTTCCTCTCAACACACAGCGGTAACAATGAGGCGCTATTATGACTGTCGGCTGTTTCCAGTTCTAGATGAGACTGGGATGAAAACACATCTTCACATTATTTAGTGCTGAGCAGAATTAAAGAGTCATTTTAAATACAAAAAAAAAAAAAAAAAGAAAAGAAAAAAAAGTTTAAAATCCCTTGAGATCACTGTGGCAGAGAAAGTAATATGAAACGGCAGGAAAAATAGAGTTGGACATGAAAATAGAATAAACGTTGTGCTGGCTCTCTGCGCTTTTTTGACAGCTACAAAACCCTTCAATTTCAGCTTCAACTTTAACTTTACTGTACCCAGGGGGAATTTTATCTTGTAGCAGTGAAACACACATGATGTGCTTCTCAAAAACTGCACAAATCTTCAGTTGTCATCAGAGACTCATTTATCAAAACAGGAGAAAAAAAAAAGGAATCAATTTGAAGCAGCTCCGATCACGTAATGTATATGATAGTTTCTTGCTCCGTGTCAGCCATTTACAACAGAGCCTCTCTCCGAAATCAAAGCAGAGCAGATGTACTAACCGTGCATTTGAGCAAATACTGAACCGTCGAGAGCTGATACCTTCTCTTCTCCGTGTTTTCTACCTTCATTATATCAGAAATTTATGCGAAAGCTTCACGCAAAAGACTGAACACAGTAAGTCCATGACTGCAGTGTATTCAACAATAGGTAGACAGGAGGCACCATCTCCTTTTCTTATATTCTTCCCCAAAGAGAGCTAGAAATGTGCGACTCACAGCACAAGTGTTTGTTTACATCATAAGAAATAACACTCTGTTCTCAGACAAGGGGTCTCTGCGGCCTTGATAAGGATCATGGGTATTTATTACACCCGGCAGATCCTTTTCAGTGAATTGTTTCATAATGGGCTGTCTCACAAGACATTCAGCACAAGCTAGAGGATTTCTGAATCTTTGCACTTGTATTGTTTATGTTTCTGGCATAATGGCAAACAATGGAGTCAAAGCCAGTGACTCGAAGATGAACAGGGGGCTGTCACACTTCAGTCCACAAAAATCCCTTTGTACAGAGAGCACGGAGGAGAGTTTAAATGTGGAAGGAGGTCTTGGTTAAGCTATACAATGAACATCCCTTGAGACTGACATTGTGCGTCCTGTAATTGCCCTGAGTCTGCTTCTCTGGTCTCACTCTCCGCTGGGGGTGACATCTCATCTCAAGGGCGGAGAGAGGAGAGATATCCACAGACCAATCGCAGACCAGTTTGTCAAACCTCCATCAGCTGGTCACAGCTCCCTCTCTTAACTCCTCTCACTCCTCCTGGGGAGAAAAGCACTGGGCTGGAGCCAATTCAAAACTACAGGGTTACACACACACACACACACACACACACACACACACACACACACACACACACAAAGAGAGAGAGAGAGAGTGAAAGACCTTGACCTGCTCATTCCCCCTCCAAAGCCTCAATGCCAATGCTTTGGCTCTAAATAAACACAGCCTTCAAAGCGAAAGAGTTTAACCCTCTGGAACCAACACTTTGTTTCAGCCCTGGTTTGACAGATAATCCCTCACAAATCCGAAATCTCTGTGGGATTTACAGTCAGCCAAAGTGGCAGAAATATACAGACAGACAAAGGCAGCTTAAAAAAAAATAAAAATACATGCAAAATCTGGAATCAAAGCTGGTATCAGTGCAAAAAGCTAATTTGGAAGCAAGTCAGCAGTTGATAGATCATACGGTAGCGACGTTTGGGTCACAAAAATAAGCAAGAACCCAACTACGCACGCAGAAAGACACCTCAAAGGTCGTCATTCTGAATGTGTCCATCATTGCCTCTACAGCAGATTTCCAGGATCCTTGGCAGGCAGAAAGTGAAACTAAAGCTCCGTTACAAACACACCCTTATTTGAATATGCAAACACACCACTCCAACTGACACACTGGTTGCAGTCAGGATTATAGAAATACAGAGATCATTACTTTTATCCCAAACTATCCATTCAGCAGAAGACTTAAGTATAAAACCATACTTTCTCGAAGCACACCTAATGACTTCATTCGTCAGGCTCACTCAGCTACTGAAGTGGAGCTAATCAACAGGCTCTTGACCAGCTGAATAAAGTGTTCAAGTTCCTGACTACCACAAAAAACATTTTCTCCAGGAAACCAAGAGACCTAGAGCACGAGAGAATTTCTACCTCAATCATTCCCTTGGATATAATATCAATCAGACTTCTAAACACCACAGAATGAGGATGTGTGTTCCAGTTTTCAAAATAGGCTCCCAAACCACCTGCACATGCTGCCATTATAGATAAGGACTGGTTTTGACATTTATGCTGACCGGCTGACAGTTGCTCTAGACTATTATTACTGAAAGTCGCACATGAAATATCAGGTTTAGTTTTCAGTCCGGAAAATAAAACTGTTGTTGCTGTAGGTCTCCAGCTAAAAAAAAAAAGGAAGAAAGAAAGAAACATCAGACATGACCTCTGCCTCCTAAATGGCCTGCAGACACACCACTCAAAGCCTCCTTGTATGTAAGCAGTTATTCAGCAGAGCCCTCTCAGCTGGTGAGGCATATGATTCAGACACTTCTGTGGAAAGGTCACTGTCAGTCCTGTGAAAACAAGGGGCCCCTCTCAGTCTGGCTCCTCGCAGGACCGCAACAGCCGACCCAGCTGGGCGCTCTTCATTTACTGCCCCTGCAATCAATAGCCCATCGCCCATTCATGACGGCAAAGAGCTGGGGCTTATGTGCTCTCGGGCCTGGTTGATCCACCCACACTGAACTCTGAGGCAAGTCGCTGGACAGGTGAGGTCAGAGTAGATTAATAATCACAGTGTAAATCTCCCCCCCGCAGGAAATCACAGACTGAGTAAAAGCTCCTCAGGATCTCCTCTCCACTCTCCGGTTATTGATCTGCAGCAACTTCATTCCCATCATTCACAGTGACAGCAACCACTCACACCTCTGGAAAGTGCTGCAGGGCTGAAAAGGTTTGGGCATCAGACTGGCATTTATCTGTGACCCGCCCAACGACGAGTTCAACTCGCTCACCTTAGATAAAGAGAGTGCGTTGCTTTAAAATATAGTATTTGTTTAAAAAAAAATCACTTAAGTTTGGAGAGCCTATGTGTATATTTTTAAAAAACGTTAGACAAATGTCAAATGGAAGAAATATGAATATTAAATTAACTGTGTGTCGTCCATGGTTTCTGACAGGTGATGGTGGCCCTTTGTGTCTCTAACTGTCAGGATCTGTCCAGGTTCCTCTTACCTTATTAGAAAAGGGCGGCTTGGCGAGGTTGATGCCATCTCTGATGAGTTTATCCCTGATCATGATCTTCAGCTTCAGCTTGGGATAAATCACCAGTTCCCTCCTGTTTCCCAGCGTCAGGTTCCTCTGTGCGCCCATGTACCCACCGTTGCGCCCAACCCGGTCACTGTTGGGCTCGGTCCAGGACTTGGATCCCCGCAGCTTGGACTCGTACTGGTCCACCATGTGACCGGTGTAAATCTCGGCTGCGGGTGGCATCGGCTCCAAGGTGAAGTAAAGTCCACTGGCCGTCTCTTTGGCTTCCTCCTTCAGCCTCTTCACCGCGTCGTGGATCCTCTGCCTGTGGTGAGGGATGTAGACGCCGATGGCGTCCAGGTCGGGGTCCCCGATCTGTTTGCACACCTCCAGATCGTCATATCCATTATCCACGAAAGACTCGACGTACTGGGCGAGCTGGAGGGTCTTCAGCCACTCGTACACGATGACAGGTCCGTTGCTTGTCATTTTGGCTGCTGCCAGATCAGCTACAACTCGGACGGAAGACGAGACTAAAGTGATGGTTACTTTCCCATCCGGCGTTTCAAGCGCATCCTAAAGGTCGTTAGCAACAGTGTGTGTTTTCCGCGAGCGTTGAAAGAGCTGGATCAAAAGATTTTTGAGTCATCCAAACAACAGGTTCGGTCACCATTCCAACCTCACGAGCCCGCGGGGTTTTAAGACAGCAACGGAGCTGTAAGTGAATTAAAGGCTAAGCCTGGCACAGTCCGAATGACTGCAACACCTGTCAATATTCACACGTGAAGATCATTTCACTTCAAGCCCGAATGTCAGTTTCACACACATTTCACACACACATCCGAAAACGAGGCTTCCTCGCACAGATATGAAAGCAATAGCCTCAAACTATTGTCATTCAAATCGCCGCTCGGCTGGGTTTCGTCTGTTACGCGCGGCAGCTGCTGCTGCGCCTTCAAGACCTTTCGGCGGCTCTCCTCCTTCCCTCCAGTCAGCCCGCGTCGCCAGAAGCCAGCGCCTTGAAGAGATGCACCCACAACGCCAGCAGACGGGCCTGGAAATGACACAAAGTCGATTGGTGAGGATCGACGGCCGCCGAGCTCCAGT